>JAIUWE010000099.1:0-600000 GCA_022750525.1 Halotydeus destructor | reverse complement strand
TTAAAAAGTCACCGAAAGTATATATTGATGATGCGAGTCATATCTTTGCGAAACTCCTTGATGCTGCAGTTCGACGCGATTTAACGCGCTTTAAGCGGCTTTTAAGGGCTAAGTTCGAAGTGAACGCTGTAGTTGGAGTTTCCCTCTACTCTTTCGTGGAAGATACTGTACACCTTCCAGAGTTGATAACGTACTTGGGCAGTAGCAATATGCAATTAACGTTGTTACAGTGCTTGATTATGATTGGGGATATTCAGCTGATTCAGTGCCTGATCAGAATGAAGCCGGACTTGAACAAAGCCTGCCAACGGAGACTGAGTTGTCTAGCAGAGGGCGCCACAGTTCAGACTGAAGCTTTTTGCTCAACAGCTCATTTGATGGTTGTGTTGAAGTATAAAAATTTATTGGAAGAAATGTTGAAAATATTCAACTTGAACCTAAATGCTGTTGACAAGCATGGCTACACGCCCCTCGATTTGGCATTCATGATGAACAGAAATGATATCGCAGAATCGCTGATGAAGAACAAGGCAGCCTTCGCGTTGACCGAAGATCGCGTCTCCTCGAGGCTCACCATTGCCAATTTCATCAAGATCAACGCCAATCCAAACAATATCGAGGCCGTCTTGGCTATGGTGGAGACAGGCTACAGTGCTGGTCACCGGCCGATGACAGAGTTCCTAAAGAAGATGAATCTCGATAAGAGCAACTCGAAAGACGCGTTCAACAGGTTGCTGGAGCTTGACCCGCGAATCTTCAAGCATGAGGTGGACGGTGGTGGAACTTACTTGCATCTGGCTGTCGAGCGTAATTGTATCTGGCTGGTCCAGCAATTGGTTGAGATGGGCTTGGACAGCAATGGCAAAGATTATCGTGACAGAACACCACTTCATAGGCTGGCTGTAACCGGTGTTTGCGACGATAAGTGCAATGAAATAGTTCAGGTTCTAATCAGAGCCGGAACAAATGTGAATGCAATGGACAGCGAACGCAATTCAGCCGTTAAACTCAGCATTGTTCATCGTCAGACTGCTCTGACCCACTGCTTGTTGTCCGCTGGTGCCAATGCCTCCACTGATTGCCATGGCATTTCCCTTCTTCACTATTGCTGCATATATAACCAGCTTTCGAGTGACATTATTGAAGCACTATCGAGCAAGGGGTGCGATGCTAATGAAAAGTCAGGTACTGGCAACACTGCCCTACACTACCTGGTTATGACCATGAAGAGCAACGGTCTGAACATGGAGTTTATCAATATGCTCATCAGCTTCGGAAGTGATGTAGCAATCCAGAACAATGCCGGAGATACGCCCTTTTCTCTGGCTGTCATACAGGGAAATAATGAACTCATCAGTTCATTTATGTCACTCGTAGGCATGAATGACTCAGAGACCTTGATCAACATGAAGAATAGAGACGGGTATACAGCTTTTCACTTGGCCATACTAAATCCAAATGTAACACCCAACGTAATTAGACAGATGGTCAATTATGGAGCTTCCGTCAATGAAAAGACCAAAAATGGCCTCGCTCCCCTGCACATGGTTTTCACGGAACCTCAAAATACCGAGAAGTACATGATACTATGCGCGAACCGGAACATGAACTTGACATGCATTTTAACCCATCGAGTTGTCCAGAAGCAACGCGCAGTGTTCTCAATACTAATCTCGGAGTCAAGTTTGGACATCAATGCAGTTGCCGACAGCGGCTTCACCGCCCTAGAGATGGCACTCAAGAACGGAGACTATGACTTCGCCGTCGTCATGCTGAACAAGTTTGCCATACCGACAGCTGGTGCACTGCAGCAAATCAAACTGAGGCCAGGCATCTACGCCATGTTGGAGGCACTCTTTCGCTCTGGGCTCCGAGACTTCGCCGCTTTCTTCAGGAGCCCGAGAGTTCGCTCCCTGTCGAACTTCGCCCCGTGGGTGTCAACAAGCAGTACCATTTCGCAAGAATTGAAACAGAGTCGGCGAGACATTGAAAAGAAATCTGCTATAGTTCCTGAACTGAAGGCTTTGGCTCTATGGAAAGGGCAAACTATGTTCTCAAGACAAAAATTACTGGGCGCTATCCAGAGCGGCTGTGAAAAAAGAATCAAGTCGAAGTCAATGTGATAAATTGTTCAGACTATCTGTTATTTACAAGTTTCCAGTCTGAGAAAAAGTTTAGCAAATCCGTTCTATCGGATTGAATTTGTTGATCAATTCGGCAGGTATGTCGCTGGTATTCTCTAAATCACTTCTAACCAATGCCACCAAAGAATTGTACGTCTCCGTCCAAAGTGTCTCATCTCGTGTAAGGACAAGTCTTTAAAATATTAACCAAAGTAAATGTATTTAGATTTCTCAGTTTTTCGATATCTAAACTGCACAACTTACTCGTACAAACATTTGAAAACGTCAGTTAGTTTTAACCAGTCTCGGTGACTAACCAAGTTCAAGAAGTAGTTGGAAACGTATGCCACATCTTCATCCAGTAACTCTGGGTTGGATAGACAGAGAGCATCGATAATTCTGTGAGAGATAGGATGACAGATAACTTACCTGGCTCAGTTTGAATCCACTCTTTCAGAATATCTTTCACGGAATTGATTTCAGTCTCTCCACAGATATGAGGTACACTTGTGCACTCCATACTGACTCGCTCGCTGTTCTTAATCATGTCGAACATCTTATCTAGCGGACCAATCACTGGCTTCCCGTCGGCAGCTTTCGCACTTTTCGATGAATTAGCCTTCGATTGCTTTTCACTAGTTTTCGCCTTCTTCCGCTTACCAGTATTGCTAGGTCACCTTACTTTCTTTGGTAATACCATAGCTTTTCATTATTTCTTGACGCAACTCTTCAGGAAGCTCATTCAGAACTGATTCGTCGATCGTCTCTCTAGATACCGCCATTGAAGAATGGTGCGACGAATGGCCAGCATGTGAGATCGCCGGTTCATTATCGTTAAACATGGATGAAACCGCTGAACCATTGATGACAGCTGATTGGGTTGATCTGACTCCTGGATTGTCTTTTTGAAGGCTCTGATTACTTTTGAAATAGTCTTCCAGCATCATTTTCTGTGGGCTCAAAGTTTCATAGCTCAGCTTGGACATACCGATGCCAATTCCTCTCAAGTCACACACCAAAAACTTCATTGTACGCAACATGGTCACGCAACTGGCTCCTATGACCTTGCTGTCGTCCGTTCTTGTCCGCAGGACAGTTGACCTTGAAGTGTGATCACATAGACCTGTGCCTAAAAACTTGTTGGGCACAATAGGGGCATCCTTAGATCTGATTCGAAGTTTAAGGGTCAAGCTTGAGCACTTTGCACTGATCTCTTTGAGACGACGAGAAACTTCGTCAGCAATCTCATAGACAAACTTTTCTACTTCAGTTTGTTCCGTGAATCGGATACCATAGTTAACATCTACAGATAGAGATTTTCTACTGGTTGCTTGATCGAATTTCAGTTTGTCTCTATCTATACCACGACAGGCATCGTGCAAGTTCTGACCTGTTTTCGCTCCAAAAAGTTCTTGCAGTCGAGGCAAAGATATCTTCATCAAATCAGCGCACGTTTCAACTTCTAACAGTTCCTTCAGCTTGTCGCCCGTCGCATAACCAACACCAGGCAGGTCTCTTACAGATAACTGTGAGATCATATCAATTATGGTATCGTAGTCGTCCGACATGGTGTAGTGTCCATTTGGTTTGGCTTTCTTCGACGCCATTTTGGCAAGCAACACATTCGAAGCGAAACCAGCGGAAGCAGAGCACCCAGTCTTTTCCTGGATTTCCTTTCGTATAATTGCAGCGAATTCCTCGACAGTGGCTCCAGTCTCGCTAAGAACTTCAGTAATGTCGACATATAATTCATCACAGCTCATTGCTTCTATGTCTACCGAATAAGTCGCGACAGGTGTCGTACAACAATTTTGAGATTCTCGAATACTCGTCAAAGTTATATGGAATAGCTTTCAACTCCGGGCATTTTTGCATAGCACTGCCTAATCGAGAGCCATTTTTGATGCCGAAAGAGCGAGCTTCATAGCTGGCACAAGCAATTTCCGAAAAAGAGTTGAATTCTTGAGCTTTTCCCCTTTCATTCTCATTGCTGTTGACCATTGAGTTAGCTGGACCAGTTCCACTTTTCGCGTGACACACAGCTACAGGCTGTCCTATTAAGTCTGGTCTCGTAAGTAATCCAACTGAGACGAAGAAGCAATCCATATCGACGTGCATTATCACCGTACTTTTCAAGCTGTCATTTTTATCTCTTTGCAGCATCTCGCGTAGTCGTTTTCTGCCTTCATAGATCTTTGCATCAGTAGTTCTCAATTCCTCGACATATCGTTTGAAAGACGTCCCGGAACTGGATATGTGATGCAGTCTCGACTTGTTAAAGTATGCATTGATGAAACCAGGATCACCAGCTTTTAAATGGCGAGACTCAAGTGATGAAACGGCCGCGTTATTTGATTGAACATTAGTGACAGGCTCCTCTTCGAACTCAATATCTTCGGTCACAGGATCATCCAACGAATCTAGATCATTCTCTACTTCGTCGCCTAGCGCATCTAAACTCTCTGCGTCACTTCTCTCAGACTCTAAAGCTGATATGAAGTCAGTCACGTTTGACTTCTCAACATCTACAGATTTTCCGCTATTATCGGCAAACCCGGCAAGTTTTTGCTGACCACTGACTAAACCTGGTTCATATACCAGATAGTTTGTCACCGGCAGCAATTTCATTTCCTTGATACAGTCAACCACCCACTGAGGCTTGACTATTCTATCTTTGGACCCTAAGCGTGACATCTTACCGAACGCCAGATTGTTGGCAATGACATATGTTGTGCGCGTTTTCGAATAATAATAATCATATTTTCCGCCATGTGTCATTATCATTCGTTTGAGTTCATCAGAACTGGGCTCTATGAAATCACATTTAGCTAAGATAACAGAATCTCAAACTTACCTGTCAAGCCATTCACATAAATCGAGATGTTTTCAAAAAGTGTAGATGAATCGGGAACGGAGATATCGCCAGTTGTTCGACATTCGTCATTCTGATCGTTTAATTTTGTCATCTTCCTAACCATGTAGTTCCGCTGAAAACAAAATTCCGGTAACAAAATTTATTATCTACAACACGAAGACACCTACCCATGAATCAGATTCTTCTTTCCTTTTCTCACTCATCGCATTAATGGTTTTCACACTCAAAATACAAACGTTTCCTTGGTTAATTAGCTAAAAATATAAACGAACCCAGAAAGTTGAGCGCTCTCGTTTTCTGACAATCACATGATGAAACTCAGGGACCATTTCTTTAGAAACTTACGCTTATCCAAAGAACAAAAACACTTTCGAGCACATGACAGTGTTTCGTAATGGCAAATGTTGAGCTTAATCGTCATGGGTAATAATGGAATAAATCACACTAAAGCTGACGATAAAGTAAAGGTTGATCATATTATTCATTCACTAAAATTGAAATTGTCTACGATTTACAATTCTTCCCTAGTATACTTCGGCTTTAATTCTTCAATTCGTGAAATGAATTCAGCCTTCTCAATGCAATTCTCACACCGTTCATCCCAGTCAGAAAGAATCTTCTTGAGGTCACGTACTCTGAGTTTCTTCAGGTCAACCGACTTCAAGTCAATTGTCTTCTCATATCGCAGCTCACAGATTTGAGGGTCTTTTTTCATCAAACGCTCGCAAACTTTTTCTGCCGGTAAGCCCCAGCTGAGTGGTTTTGACATGTCGCCAACAACTTTCGTGGCTGACTCTTCTAATCCACCTACATAATAGCACTGGAGAGAAAGTGTGAGCAAGGAATGATTACATCTTTAAAGAGCCTTACGAATCGATTTTCTGCCTTCTTTGACTCGAGACAGAATTTGCCGAATTCCTCTTCAATCCGGGTCTGACTGCTTGCATCATCCTTGCTTAGTCGCTGCAACAATTTATTGACTACGCCAACGCATACTAGAGAAGCAGAGAATATACGTCAGAAAAAAGCGAAAGTTTACTGACCCTCCTACCTTCGCACTGGCCATCTCGAAGAGCATACGTGTGACCAAAAACTGAACAGAGGCAGACAAATGCAAGAGCGAACAACTTTCTGGACACCATTATGATAATTTGATTAACTAATCGAAACTACTACTCGACAATTCAACAAGGATTGACAATTTGAAGTGAGAAACCTATGCGAGACCAAAATTTCAGGAAGAGTAGAGAAAACCGGCTTAAAGGAGACGAGTCTCTCTGCTATTGGCTGCCACCGGAGCGACCCCTGGCGCCATCGTCCGAAAATGGGCGCAGCGCGCTTTTCAGCTGCCTTCCCGCCTGATGCCGCTATTCTCTGTCGCTATTCATCGTCGGACTGCCATTTTTATTTTACTCGGAATTTCGAGACACTTGTTTAAATCCAGCTAATTTTTATCTGTTTGCCGTTGATTTGGATTAAATATGGATGTTTCTTATTCATCAAGCTCGGAAGAGGAGCCTCCGAAGCCTGATGAATCGTCCAGCGATGATGGGAGTCTTGTGAATGGTAAGCGTCCAGCAAGTCCTGGGAAAAGATGTCCAGAATCGAAAAGGGTCAAACAAGGCGATTTTCGATTGAATTTCGACAAGAAAGAGCTTGAGAAGCTAGTTGCTATGGCCGAGAAATCGAGATGGGTGGTACCTTGTGTGAGGAAAAGGGAAAAGCTCTGTGATTTGACTGACGCTAAAAACGTCAAGTTCGATAGCAACAATGCAAAGTATCGTGAGCTCGCCTCGAAAATACGCAGTGTAAACCATTCTCGCCGCAAGAAGAGGAACAACAAGGGAGACTCTAACGAGATCTGTCCTGGTGAATGGGTGGTTGAAAGCATCGTTGATGCAGGTAAGTGTTGTTTATGGTACTGTTACTTGCTAACATTTGACCTGTTCAGGGCTTACGGACGATGGAAACATCTTGTACCTCGTGAAGTGGGAAGGATGGGCAGGATCCGATTCTTGGGAGCCTCCCGAAAATTTAGGCAACTGCCGAGCCCTCGTTCGTCAGTATCATATCAACCGCCAGAAATTGGACGAGCGAGCAGTAGTCACAAAGCTCATCGACTTATGCCGTGTTCTCGGAAAGATACTTGCCGAAGACGACACTGATATTGGCCTGTTGCTGAAGTTGTCTGGCAAAAGAATCAACGAGTTCACCCACTCGAGGCACCAAATATCAGAACTCAAAGCTGCTCTTCGAGCCAAATGTAGACATGTATTGTACTATGTGTATCGGCGCCCAGCTGGCATGGATGATCATATGCTCTTGGATGCTACATGCAAAGCTCTGAAGCTTAAAGAGCGTTTTGGTTCGTTGAATAGCTTCTTCAAGTTTGTGGATAAAAGGTCAAAGTCGAAAAAAATAATAGAATCCTTCGAAGAGGAAATCAACGACTACATCTATCGTCATGACGACGGCCCAGAGATAAGGTTTGAAAACCTAGTGGACGAAGAGGTTCCTAATCGTTTTAAATACACCCACAAGTATGTTTTTGACAAGGAAATCATACACTACGACGACACTCCAGTTATTCATTGTGATTGCCGAGATGGATGTGGAAGTAACTGGAAGCGTTGTTGTGTGAAAGAATGCCATAGCCGTCCTTACAATGAACATGGTACACTTCTACAGAACCCTCAGACTCCAATCTACGAGTGTAACGAAAAATGCAAGTGTGGTAGTGACTGCCCCTTCAAAGTGGTAACCAAGGGCCGAAAAATAAAGCTGGCTGTCTTTCGCACTGAGGACAGCCGCGGCTGGGGCTTGAAAACACTCGAAACAATTCCAAAGGGAAAATTCGTTATAACTTATATGGGTGAACTCATCACTACTGATGAAGCTGATATTCGCAACCAAAACAGAACCAATGATTTGAACTATCTCATGGATTTGGATTACAATCCGGATACGGAGGCCATTTTCACTGTGGACGCCGAGCACCAAGGGAATCTTTCTCGCTATATCAATCACTCCGTAAGTCGAAGTATCAACTGGACCTGGATAACTCACATTCTTATTCTAGTGCTCACCCAATCTCACTATTCATCCTTGCTGGGGATCCAACATGGATGTTAACATGCCAATTATAGCATTCTTCACCATCCGCAAAGTCTTGAAAGGAGAAGAGCTTACTTTCGATTATAATCCTCACCTTGGAGACGCTTACAGGAATGAAAAAAGGTTGGACCAGTTGGCCCGAGCTGAGAAAGCCGAAAGTGAGAACAGTGGTGATGAGTCGCACAACGACAATGATACCCAAGGGGAAAAGCTGTTTCCTGTCACCACTCCAGAGGGCAAAATATCGTATAACCGTAAATGCCACTGTGGTGCACCGAATTGCCGCCTGGTAATGATGTGAAAAAGAAGCATTCCTGAGAGCCAAGCTAGATTCACCTAGTTGGATAGAGCACTGCTCTGCTAAAACTGCCACCGACTAATGCAGCTCGATCATCGATTTTGTCGAGGCTTGTTTTTCACGGATACGTAAAACATTTATTTTTAAAATTAATCAAAATTCGTCCCACTCTTGTCCCCATTCATTTTCTGAGTTGACATTAACAATTTCACTTGCTGGAGGCTCGTTTCCAGAACTTTTAACTGAAACACTGAGAATGGGCAACGGGATGACAGGCATTACCCACGAACTCAGCTGCTGAGCTGTCTTGGAAACATGTTCGGTAATTTTGGTAACATTTTGAGATAATTTTTTAAAGTCGTGCATTGTGTCATTCTCTTCCGACATCATGGATGATCTGACGGAAGTAATGTCATCAAGTATTTTCGAAAGCAAGGATCCATTGGCATCATCACAGTAAGTCAAAGAGAAAGCAAGCAGTTGTAACTTGGCGTCACTGTCTCTGAATTGGTCACACTTTCCCAACCGGTAGCAAATTTTCCAGCCGCTGTGGAGCTCATGGTTCATGATTCTTTGGCAAATTAGCCAAGACATTGAGTAGTCTTTAACAGTTAAGGCATCGCCGGCCATCGCTGACAGAACCAACGATTCTTTTTCTTTTTGAGACTTGTCCGAGCAGATTCTCAACAAATCTGCAATCTTCAGCACTTTGCCAACTTTTTTGTAACTTCCGTTAGTTGACTTTAGAATTTTAGTTAAGAGATCGAGTCGCGGCTGTTCCATCAGTCGCATCTGTACAGGCAGCATCTTAAAGTCAAAATCATTGTCCAACATAGCCAACGCTGCGATGAAATCAAGCTCCTCTTCGACTTTATCACGCGTCTCTTTGTCTTTGGAAGTGATTAGTAACAGACACTCTTTCGCCAACTGGATCAACTCGTCCGACACACTGCTGGCAGCATTCAAATGATTCTGAGCCGCCTCGAGGACAACTCTTGCCTGATCTTCGGTGGACAGTTGAGACATGAATTTTGAAGCCAGAGCAATGTCTTCTCTCTTGTTGGTGGACAACAGTGTCTTCACAGCGATTTCATTGATGACCGACCTTGGAAAGACATGTTCGAAGCAGTCCTTGTGAATTAAATGCATGTCACTCAGCAACTGCGCCCAGTCGCGTTCTTTGAACACTTTCGACATATCTCGTTTAGGAGCCATCTTTGTTATTCTCTCGAAAAGCAATTTAACCTCACTCAGCTTAGCATCAAATTGCAAATATTTCAACTTGCGAATCGAAGTGCTGCAGCCAAACTTTTCCAGTTGCTCGGCGACAGCGAGATGCTTCTCTAGCAGATCGACATCATCTTGCAGCTTTGAAATTTCCGGCGAATTGTCTTCTTTTCTCTGGGGTAAACATTCCACGATTCTGAATGCTTCATCTAACTGATCTATCTCCTCGTTAGCATAGATCACTCTAACTGACAGCTCGAGCAAGAATCGTTCGTCTTTGATTATGGGCTCATATTCTGTATCTTCATTTTCATCTTTTCCTTCTTCCTTCTTGATACTCTCCTCGAAGACTGCCCGACATAAAGACAAGTCATTCTTTCCAATACTTACGAGATATTCTGTCAGTAGTTCTTCGAATTGTGACTGTTCATTATACGTGTCACACAAACGTAAGTAAGGAATTAAAAATTGCTTCACCGATTTGATGAAAGTTTTTTCATTACTTCCGGAGCCCAGCATTAGAAAACTGATTACTTCATTTCTGCTCATATTCACGAATTGCGAAAATTTGATACTGTTCGATCTCGGCGACCGTGGCAAGCAGTCATATACGATGGTGGCTAGAGTTCCTAACTCATCATGAAGTTTACCAAGACCGGAGACATTCCTTTCAATTCCCAACTTGATCAGCTCCAAAGAGTACGCCACTAGGCTCGTGAATTCCTCGATTTGCAAAGCTCTTTCGGTGTACCAGGTTGTTAAAAGTGACTTCTTCAAGCTTCCAGTCTTGTATTTTCGCAGAGATGGATGACTGTCATAGAACTGTCTATCAAAGTCATGCCAATCTAGAACATTGCAATAAGAAGTGCAGTATTTTTCGCACCAGTCGTCTTCCCGGCGAGGCATCTCTTCCCATGGAAAAACTTCGTCCTCCGTGACGCTACATTCTGGCAAAATATTTCGATACTCGAACGGAGACAAAACTTCGGGAAAGTTTGACAAGATTGCAATCCAGTTCTCCAGAGCTTCTCTCCCTTCATGAGTTAGCAATAGATGTACAGCTGAATGATTGGACGCTCTGGCATATGAAAGAGCGCTAGCGAATGCCGACTCATTCCTAAATCTGTCATAACTGTTTGCATCATAACGGCCCGACTGACTAGTTATTCTCTTGAATGTTTCCAATTTGTCTAGATATCGGAGCATTTTGAATCGGCTAATTATTCGTTGCTTCTGAGCCAAGCTGGTTTGGTCTCCATCCAACTTCTCAGACAAACTTTTTTCCTTGCGCTTCACGCCCAGAGATGACGATCTTTCTTCATCCTCGCCATCATCGACAGGTTCACTCACTGCCATGTTTAGTATACTATCAAGTGCAGTATACTTTAGTCCATATTCAAGCAACTGTTTCTGACTCTCCGGAGTGTCGGCGACTCGATTTGTACATTCGTGAATCACCCAGTCAACATCTTCAACCTTGCTAAGATACTCCTGAATGGACTTACTGTTCACAGTTGACCTTGACCATTGCACTTGATACACTCTGTCGGCATCCAGGCCATATTTACGAGCTACTTCAAGCGCTTCGTCGTACAATTCATTTAAAATTTTCTCGCCAAATATTTCCTCTGGCGTCGCTATTCGCAACTCGATTTTCTGATCAGTCTCATCTCTGACATCTTCAATTGCTTGAAATCGAGACAAAAAAGGCAAGTAGAAAACTAGATACTGTAAAATGGTGTCTCTAAATTCTCTGAAATCCAACATTTTCGTTTTTCTGAAAAGCTACGAAAACAAAGTTTATGTGGAATCGGAAAGCCAGCTGATGCGCAACTGCGCAGACTCAGTATTTGGCGCACTTGCAAATAAAGCCTCGGCTTCGATGCTGCTCAATGCCAATGTTTATCTTCTAAATTGAATCTATTATTTATCTAATTTTAAGTGTGTTTAGACAGTTTCCTGTTGCCATAATGGCTCACAGTGACCAGAGCCCCACTAGTAGCTATGTCGAAGTGCCATCACTTGTCTACCGGTTGTGTGCCAAAGAAACCAAGCTGCCCAGTGGTGAGTGATGACTAAATTTTGGTCGGAATTGAAATTGTGATACCACCTGAAATTGTTTGAAATTATAGATGTTGTGACCCACCTATATGGAGCTACGCTAAATCTTGTCGGATCACAGTCACAAGCTCCTCAATTAGATGAAACCGACGAATTTTACATCATGGAAAAGATCAAGAAGAAGCGTAGGTGTTCAGGTCTGCCATTGTTCTTTTTCTGATCTTTCCCCTTTCAGTGTTCAGAGAGAACAGAGAAAGTGAAGCCCTTCGACTGGAAGAACTCTATCACAAACTCAAGCGACAAGGAAGTGTCAAAAATCCAGCGGCCATGTTGATGTTTCTGTATTGCATGAGCAGCGAGAGCGATGAGAAACTGCCGTTACTCCACAGCCTTGCTGCGACGCCAACAACTCCTCCCGAAGAAAACGGCTTCGGTAAAACCAAATATATCTCAAGCTCTTCGAGCAGCTTAGCAAGTATCCCACCACCGGATATGGCAAAGTTATTGCCAACAGTTGATCCGATTCATTTAACGAACACTTTCATGAATGTCGGACTAATGAGCGGCGTACCACCTTTCATCCGAAGAACAGCAGCACCAAGAGGTATGCGCCCTCATAGCGTGCACGGACTTGGACTGCAATCGTCGTCTAAAAATGTGAATGAAGTAGATTTGCTCCGGGAGATATTGTTCGCTTTTCAAGGACTCAATGGCCGTATGTTGATCCAAGACCCTTCGAATGACAGCCAGTATCAGATCCATTCAAAGTACCAACTGAATCCTTCAACCAAAATTTTTGCCAAGCGTTTGTCGAACATTGGCTGGCTGTTTAACAAAGTCAACAAATTTTCAACGGCTGTCAACCGCGACCCTGAGTGTGGTCATGTCATGCAAAGTTTTGCAGCTGCACTCAATGAAGAAATACTGGAATACTATCGCCTCATCACTGTCATTGAACAGCAGCTCCATACAATGACGTCATATGGTATTGACACAACATCCGGTGAACCACCATTGGTTTCACTTCACCGATTGCAAATTTGGTCCTTTGATCACTTCTATCGCCTAAAGATGCTGGCAATCCTCATAGAAAAATGCAGAGACAGGCGCGGCGGTGTTCTAGCTAGTTATGTTTATAAAGCAATGCAACATGGCGATCCTCAGCTTCGAAGTTGCTTGACGCGTATCTTGAAGCAAGTTGTTCTTCCAATCAGAAAGATGTTGAGTCAGTGGATCTTTCATGGAGTTCTCGATGACGTCCACAAAGAGTTCTTTATACTTGAGCAAGTAACCAACGGCGCCACTGGAGACCTGATGTGGCAAGACAAGTTTATCATCAACAGACAAATGATCCCGGGCTTTATTCCTCTTGACCAGGCACGGAAGATATTGGCCACTGGCAAAGCAATTAACCTTTTGCTGAAAGTTGGCGGTGACCAGAGCTCCTCTGTGCCCGGCTACGATGACCTAAAGAACGCATTCGAGGCCACCGATGTGGAATTGCTATTCAAAGAAAGCCGCAACAATGAAGGAGATAAGGGTGAATTCAAGAAACTTCTCCACTCCGCATATAAGGAAACTAGCTTGAAGGCTCGTAAAATTCTATTTGATGACTTCCGGTTGATGGACCACCTCAATGGCTTGCGACAGTTCTTGCTGCTCGGTCAAGGGGATTTTATTAGGCACCTGATGGACTTACTTGCTCCGGAACTGGAGAAGCCTGCTAAGAGACTGCAAACTCATGCACTGAATAGTCTTCTAAATAGTGCCATTCGGGCAACGAATGCCCAATTTTTAAATGATGATGTCATCAATCGTCTTGACTGCACATTGAACTGTTCGTCGGGCACGACCGGATGGGATGTCTTCTCGCTTGCATATCAAACCAAAGGTCCAATTGGTACCATCTTGACGCCTCGTTGCATGAGACGCTATTCATCCCTCTTTCGCCATCTTTGGCGCTCGAAGAGAATGGAATACGTGCTCTGTGTTGTGTGGAAGAAGCAAAAGGTGAACGACAAATTGCTGAAATTCATTCCTGCTTTGAAGCCCATTTTCCACCAATGTACGACATTGCTCTCTGAAATGACTCACTTCATTCAACAAATGCAATACTACATCGAATTTGAAGTAATCGAATGCTCGTGGGCCGAATTTATTCGACGAATAGAAGCTTCCGAAGATATTGACCAGCTGGTGGAGTCGCATGAGTGGTTTTTGCAGATGATTCTCTCTCGGTCAATGATTTCCGTAGAGTCTCAAGAGATTTACAATCAGCTGAGGGAAATCTACAACGCTGTAATAAATTTCCAGCACATCCACGAAGGACTGACTAAGTTGACGGATGCGGAAGTGGAAGCGAGGAACCGTTCGCTCAACAACTCTGGCGGGGACGAGTCCATTGTTGCTCAGGAACAAGAGGAGCGAATACTTGCTTTCGAAAACGAACATGTGCCCAAATATCATGTCAAGATCCGACTGTTGTCCACAACATATGAAGCCATGGTTCAAAAATTTCTCATCTTACTCGCAAGTCACCAAGATTTGGATTTGCAGTTTTTAAGCGTTCGCCTCGATTTTAACGAACATTACAAAAAGCGAAACAAGAGCCTGGAGACATCGTTTACTTATTCTCACCGATTATCGATCGACACTTCAAAGTGAATGCGTAAACTTTTATTGTATTAATATTCAAGTTTGATGGTACGGAAGTACATCTAATTATTTTGCCAAATAATATTGTCATTGGCATCTTGATCTTGTTCCTTTGCTGCCTCTTGGCTCTCAGCCTGTGAAACAACCACATTTTCCTCCGGAAGCGACGCCTGAGTAGTGGTGGTCACCTGAGCAGCCTGTTGACTGGGAAGACACTCTTTCTTGCCACAAGCATTGAGGCAACATTTCTGGTAACTCGGACAATCACAGTCACCGCGACAATAGTTGCGCTTTTTGTCGCACCGGATTTCCGGTACCACCTGACTAGGGTCTAAACACTGGCCAGCTTTGCCTGGGCGACACTTCATCAGCTGCTTCCACTGTTCCTTCTTCATTCCAGTGTTCCCTTTCCGGGTCCCTGCTGCAGCCTTCTTTTTGGCTTCCTGGCTGTCACCATGCTTCTTGATTTGTTGTCGAACCCTTGATCGAGTACCATTGGCAGGTTGATAGTAACGGTAATCGTAATAATAGTCTTCCGTTACGTAAGCTTCAGTGCTGTAATCATCGTCATCATCTTCGTAGTAAAAGATGTAGTCAAGTAGGTCGGAAATTCGACCCGACGGCCGAGGACTGACAGTCACCGCCGGAGCCAGAGTGGGCACGGCCGTGACGGTCGTAGGTGTCGCTGCAGGCGCTGCCAGACAATTACAGTTATTTCTAAATTGGATTCTCAGAGTTCGAATATAGCTTACTGGTTTCCTGTTGCAAACCGCTTGCCGTGGTCATGGCACAAACAACTGTCATTGTTAGCAGAAACATTCTCCGGCGATTAATTGTGAATGATTGAGTTGTTTGGCAGGCGAATATAGCCTTAAACCGTCAAAGGTAAGTGGGTAATCAGAAATCAGAACCCACATTTTGAGAATGGTTTGAATCTTTTCTAAGGGTATTCAAATAGATTAATGCAAATCATTCAGATTACTATTTCGCAGTGCCCTCAAAGTTTTTAATGGTAAATACAAAGATCACAGCCAATGCACTTGCGTTTTAGGGTCCGTGGTTTCAGTTGATTAGAAGTTAAATTACTGATATACTCTTATCGACATACTTTTTCAGGTCATGTCAGAAGTCGAATCGAAAGGCAAATGTATGTCACACGAAAAAAAAACACCTGAAAGTTGCATGATTTAGCTCATTGATAGTGTAAACATAGTTAGCACAGGGGTTGCTTTCACTCGTTCTCTTCAAAGATGACTTTAGTGATGACAATGTCACCAGTGGACAATGTCTGGACAAAGGCTTCACTTGTGCGGACTTCTTTTCCTTTCTCGTCGCCACTCATGTGACATGAACAACTGCAACAACTGCGACTGGACAATAGCGAATCGGAACACGGACTGAACAGGCTTCCCGTGTTTCCGTTGAACAGGTCTTGACTCTGGTTCGAGCTGAGCGACGAGTGTTGGTAATCTTCTACCTCAACATCGGAGCTCCTTCCGTTTATTGTGTTCGACTCATCGTCACTTTCATTGTCGGACTCATTATCTGAATTATCTCTTCCGTTTGTCATGTCTTCCTCTTTCTTGCTCAGTCGGTCCAACTTTTTGGCCACTTTTTGACAGCCGTCAATCTTGCTTTTTATTTCGTCAGTGAGATCAATATACCTGTGGGAAGGCAAAAAGAAGCAAGAACCTAATTAGACTAAGCACAGAACTTTCGCATTCCGAGTATCTAGAGCACTGGCAGCTGTCGCACAGCTCGCTTTGGACCTTATTTAGACTTGAGTAATGAAGTGACTCGAAACAAAGTTACCCATACTTTCAACGCCATCTAGAGATATGTGAATGGTCTCCATAGATGACGAGAATGAGGGGAGAGAGAGAGAGAAAATAAACATTTTTTGCACTCACCGTAGAAGTCGTATCTCACGGTTACTCAGAACAATTTGCGGAGCTTCGCTGTTGTATAATTTAATCTTCAAGTCCATGACTTCCATGTCAACTTTCCTTGACTTTCGCAGTTGCTTCACCTCGTCGGGCTTAATGCCAGACAAAATTGCTTCTTCATTCATCTCAATTAGGAGCGGCTAATTAAGTAATGGAACCGTAACTAAGGTGAACAGGAAAGAGGGAGAGCAAATGCAAATAGTATTACCTGGTATTCGTGCCGTATACTGTTCAGCATGTTCATATAGATCTCGGGAACGAGAGAAAAAACGTCGGCAGCGGCATAAAATATCATGTCTTCACTTAATGGTCGCCTAGAGAAGAAGAGGGAGAGGGAGAGCGGAAGGAGAGGGCGATAAAGAATTTAGAACAGCCATCCAACAGCACATTGACAGGTGCGTTACCTGCTCCAGAATCTCTGGTCTCGGCGGTAATTCTTCTTCATCGTATCCTTCTTGGGATTAACGACAAGGCCACCTCTGAATATTTCACAAAGAGTGCTCAGGGACACAAATTTAGTCTTGTAGGCCGGCTTCCCGAGGGTTTGCTGCTGATAGACAGCGTAAGCCACTTGCGTGTCAAAGACACTTTGCATCTGGATTCCATATTGAAAATGTAAGGCAGCACTGTCATTGCGACAGTCGTGGATAACTTTAACGACGCCATTAGATTCGAACAGTCTCTTCAGGCAGCCCGTCATTAGGTCGGGATTGAGAAAGACGTCAAACAGGTAGACTTTGGCCGAGGACATAGTTTTAGCATCGGCGTGCATCGTGGCAATTTGCACCAACGTAATGGAACCATTCTGGCCCAAGTTGATTCCTTCGCAGTCAATGCCAACGGGGTCACCTTTCTTCAGAATGTCGTCAACAATGTCTTCAGCCTCTCTAGTTTTGGTAATGAGACGCGTATTCCGTAGAACGACAGCTTGGTCAATGTAGGCACAGGGAGAGGAGCTTGTACTTGAGCTTGCGGCGACGTGTCTAGACGTAGGTGTCGTTGCATTGTCTGAGATAGCTTTAATTATTTGATTGCGCATCCTTTGTTGCAGCGTTGCCAAAGACGGAGATCGCGTAGGAGATGACTTTGGCAATGCACTATTACTTTCATTCGAGCCGCCATTGGCCACCGGACCTGGAGCACTGGTGGGTGAGGATGGAAATGGCATTTTCAGAGGGCTCCCCTTCTCATTTGGCGACACTTCTTGAAATGTTGTCTTTCGCTCCTTTGTCAGGGAGACGGTGTTGGCATGGACATGAAACAATTTCGAATTCATCTTCAACAAAGTTGTCAGGTCACTAGTGTTATTTACAAGCTTAGACCACAGTTCTTCGGCATGCTGCGCTTTGAGTGTCACGAACAGATTGTCAATTGTTATAGCATCATCTTCACAACACGAATTCAAGGTGGACTCCAGGAAGGAAATTAGCTGCTGCGTCAAATAAGGGTCAACGGCAACGTCTTCGGGCACTCGACTCAGGGTTGCAATACTTTTTCCGCTTGCTTCCATCCGATCAAGGACTTCTTTCAGCACTACATACTCTTCACACACCACAAATTCCTCAAAGCGTTCCAGGAAATCCCTGAACTCCTTGGCATGTTGTCCCGAGACGTGACGAATCTCCAAGGGCGCCTGTGATCTGTGGCCAAGTAGACTCTTGATGGGCACTTGGGCATTGCCGTATTGTTGCAGCTTCAGGACAAAGTATTGCACGGCCTCCTTTGTGTAGTCACGCTTATTTTCACCATTGGCATCCTTTGAGGCGGAAAGCTGCGTAATGTAAACCTGCACGAAGGAAAGAGCAAAAAAATTGTATTCAAAATATGTGACTCACGAGCGGCACAAATCGTTCTAACCTGGTCTTCAACGATGGTAAACAGCGATGGATACTTGGACAGGAATTTACGGAGTCCCGATTGACTACCGCCGGCAATTTGTCGCATCTCCTTAGTGAACCCTTTCGTTCCGAACTGACACGAGAGGTCATGCAATGTTCTTGGCTGTCCTTTGTCCATTAGACGGTCAAGGAAGAACAATAGCGTCATGTTTCTTGTATACTCGTAGTCGTTGTTATCCATTTTTCGCTCGGTTAGCTGGAGCACACAGTTTGAACAATTGATAAAACCAGATAGCTGCTTGTGAAGCTAAAATAAAAAAGGACGAGACCAAAGTCACCCAATTCAGTCTCGTTCAAAATAGCTGCATGATTGGCACATTTTTAAATTGTGTTAGCAACAAAGTTGACACGATGGCTTCCTCCTTAATGATCATCTTCAGCAGCCATTTGCGACACTTTGTACCCAATATTTGATATTTTGTACACAAATAGTTTGCACCTAAACTGATTTTCTGATGCTGATGCTGGGCTTCGATGCTTGACTGCAACTACGAGATAGCTGTAATGTTGGCCGTTTTCTTAAACTTGGAAGAATTGCGATCATATACACAATTGAATTGACGTTTCGCTATTTAATCCGGTTGTTATTGCTATGAGAAGTCATATACACGGCCAGTGATTGTTTAGAATTTCCTTCACATTCTTTGTCTTCTCACATGACTTGAACTGTGGTATTAAGGTCTTTAGACGTAACTGAATTAACAACGTAAGCTCGGTTTGGTGGTATTACAATTTTTCAAAACAAAAAAGGTTACTTGTTCTCGTCTCCCCTCGTAGGCCGGTTTGTCTCTCGCCGTCGCTCTCTTCTCTCCCCCTGCTCTCTCTCTCTCTTTTTCGCTCCCTCTCTCTCTCCACTTGCAGATGAAGAGGAGGACGAAAAAATAGCAAGCGCGCCGGTGATGCTTTCTAGCGGCAATTATGTACTACAATCTCGACGTCTCTCTCTTTCCTCTCTCTCTCTCTTTCTGTCGCTCTCTTTCCCTTCTTATCTCTTGAAAAGCAAGCACATGCGTGTTCTTTGTGCCGTGTTCGCTGTAATACAAGTCGCACAGTTTGCTTTTGTTCTCTGAGAAGGGAATATTATTTATAAAAGATGATGATGGACAAAGGAGAGCAGAATGAGAAGAGAGAGAGAGAGAGAACAAACATGGCCATTTATAGTTATCATTTGCTTACACGCTACAAATCAGCGGCTGTCAGTCTTCAAGAGTCTCTTGACGATATGATACCATATAAACGCAGCGTCCAGCTGTGTTTAATTGATGTATTTGTGGCCTTTCGTGACGCTAATTGTATATTTATGAGAGTACATGAATAAGTGAGCGATAGGCATAGCAAGGGGAAGAGAGGAGATCAGAGAGGAAGGCTGTTGTCCCCGATTTACAAACTCGCCGCATGGGAATGAGAAATATGCACGACCGGCCTTTCTTAATTGTTTGCTGAAGACAAATCACGTCATTCACTTGCGATAGGGCTCTCTCTTTCTCTCTCCTCTCCTCCCCTCTCTGTCTTGACACATCAAGTCAGGTGAATAACTTGGTCAGCCTACATTCTGATTCGAATGTCTGGTCATCTGAGGAAATGATGTGTCAACAGTGATTAAGTAGAAGTTTGTTTTTAATGAAACATGTTTACACAAATTTTTTACGCTTGTCGCTTTTTGAGAAGTAAATGTTTCCGTAATTTCATAATCATACACAATATATCAATATATTATATTTTTACATGGAAAATTTGTTTAGTCAAGCTGATTTATCGATAAAGCAGTGAAATAGCTGCAAAAATGGGGGAGTGTAAAAAAGCTTGGCAGTGAGATCGATTCTCTATAAAACCACTGACTAATTCAGTTCCTCTAATTCTCTACATTTCAATTTGCCACGAATAGGGTGGTAATACGGGGATGGCTTGAGTTCTGAGAATTATTCGTAGGTATAATTTTTCGTGTAAACATGACATGTCGCAGATTAATTAGCTCTGCTAATTGTAAAACATGCTCAACAGGGCAGGAAAAAAAGATGACTTGGCCAGAGTTATTGATTTTCTGACTAATTGTCATAAACTTAAGCAAATGATTCCGTTTTGACAATTTCTCCGGGCATGATGATCTTGACCACATGGCCATTGCTGTTCAGAGTGACATTATTGGTGACCGTAAGTTGACTGCCGTAAGGTGAGCTGCCGTCGCCAGTTTCACTTAAGTTCATGGTCGCCACTAAACTCTCCATGGCCCGATATAAAAAGAGGTAGTCATCCTATAAAACAGAATCTCGTTATCAAGAGCAGTGCTTAAAGACCGATTTACGACATACCTGAGTCCTCCAGATACCTGGTCTTCTCAAGTGGTACAATTTGGAGTACATGTAGACATCGATGCAATCCTCAAAGTTTAGCTGCTTGTAAAGTGTGGCCAGGCAGCAAAAAGTGGCCGCTTCCGTTCCACCGTATTTGTCCATGACTATGACCGAACCCGATTGGTCAGAATGCCACGCTTGGACGAGCTTAATCAGGGCAAAAACACTGCTCAGAGGGCCACATGACTCAGGCCAACCGGGACAATGGATGAGACGACAAGTAAGCTCAAAGTCATCCTGAGTGGATTGAATAATAAAGTTTCGTGTCGTGATAAAGCCACCCTGCTCTTGATACATTGTAGATTCTTCGATTAGTTTGACTTTAAAGCTGCCATAGTCACATTCTTCATCCTTATCGGGCCAGAATTGCGAAAAGTCCTTTTCATCGATGACTGAGGACAGAACCACGATAGTGGTGGCATTATGGTCCCAAACCATTTGCCAGAACTCGGCCACCGTATCATAGATTGGATGCTGAGTAACGATGAATTCTTTCAGCTGATTGAATCCAGGAAAGAATGATGCGTTGATGTAATCAGATCCCTCGGTTCCAGGAGCTCTGGGCGTAATGTGGACTCGCTGAGCTTCCAGCGGAATAAGGTTCAATGATCGATTCTTTCCTTTATTTGCAGGTTTCAGAGCGGACACCACATTGAAGTCCTTGGTACGAAAGCTAGTCACCAGCTTATATTGACGCTCCAAGAGTGGCCAATGGGTGATATTCTTCAGGTTATGCGTCAGCGAGTCGGACATTTTGATGTCAAATGTGCTACTTGCATTGGACACTCCATCACCACCTGTTTGCAGAGTTTGAATGTAACGTGACAAATGACTGCTAGGTACTTCAGTGTCACCGCTCTCTATTGCCTCAAGCAGGGCATCATGGATGAAGATGTATTGCTCCTCAGTTTGTACCAAGTAATTTCGTTGCTGTCTGATGTGCTTGAGAAAGCCGAAAGAATTCACACTTTGCTTGTGTTTGATTTGCTTGAGCATGGCATCAATCACTATGTACGTTCCCGTCCTGCCGACACCGGCGCTGCAGTGCACAATTATAGGACCTGCATTGGGTGGATTTGCTGCCGACGATTTACGGACAAAGCTCAGCACAGGTAGCGGGTGATCGGGAACTCCATGATCGGGCCAGTTTGTGTAGTGATACTGGTAAACAGTTCTCTCGCATCCGTGCTTCTAAATTGATGGGCATAAGCCAAAATGAATATTTAAAGTCACTCATGATTTGCAAACTCACTTTCTTGACTTTCAAATTTTTCATGGTAAAAGTTCTAAGAGTGTACGTAGCCATTTCAACTTCTTGCAAAAGTTTGACTTGAATGGGTCCATAGTTCTCCGCTCCCTCCTTGGGCCAGTACATGTCGCATTTTCGCTGGAATGAGAAAAAAATTTAAGCACAAGTCATTCTTCCAGGACTCGAGGGAACATAAAACGTATCTCTGAACCAGTTCAGCAGTATGTTCAAGACAGGATAAGACTCAAAAAATGCCATTACGTACCCGTCCACGCTCGACTAGGTTGGTGATCATGACAATAATGCAAATTCGCTGCTCCCATATCATACGCCAGTAATCTTCAAAAGTACACGGCAATGGGCCCTGAGTTCCAATGTAAGCTCGAGCCTTGCTGTAACCCTGCATCAGAAAAATGGAACAGCTTAATTACGTTATTCGAATTTTAAATGCGATTACGTACGTCGATATAATTCCCATTAATGTAATCAGAGCCGGCATTCTTTTTATGTCCTGGAAGAGGCTTCAGTATCACTCTGGAATGATCGTAGGCCACGATGTTCACGTATCGATTTTTATTCTTGTTCTCCACCATTTGTGAGTGTTCACATGAAAGAGAACCAACATCGATAGCCGACTGTATTGCTTCATATTCCCGAGAGAACCCTATGTCACCGTCGGCATGCAAATCCTGTACATGTTTCGACCAAAGTGATACAGGTACCGAAGAGTATTCCGATTCGTCGTACATCTCACAAAACTGAGGTGAACTACCTCTTGCTTGCGAAGGTGGATCGTCCAAGTAGTAGTAAGCCGCTTGAAAGTATTTGCGCCAAAGTATGAAGGAGAGTATGGCTAGGATGAAGGCAAATGATGCGCAAACAGCTCCGGCAATCATTGGTGCACTCAGCGTGGACTCCATGTAAGGTGAAGAGATGTAACCTTTAGTTGGAGAAATACATGAAGTTAGTACGTGGTTAGAATTAAGGGCACGATGCCGTCCCTTTCAACAAAAGCAAAGCAAGCAGGAAATGAAATGTAAAGTGATTTAGCTCTTGTTTCAAAAAGAAACAATGGCTTACGCTGATCCACAAATTAGGTGAACGTACGGGACAAAGGTTGGTTAAAAAGAGATAGAAGAAATTTACACTTACTCTCACACTTACTTTGTAGAACCACTTTACGAGGTTCACTGAAATTCCCGCGATATATGCGCGAGTTCTCAACAATACTACGCGATGCACCTTGAACTTTCACCTCGTACAGAGTATCCGCCGTGAGGTTCGCTATGAGAATCTATATGAACACAGAGACCAAGCAAATGTAAAGTTAAGCCCCTCAATGATGACCAGCCCTGGGATTTACTAACCTCGTGCTCAATCCTGTCCCTGCCGGCGCTCAGAGCTATCTCTTCAAATTCCCACGAGTCTTCGGGCCGATAATATACGAAGTAGTAGTCGATTTGGTTGTAGTAAGTAGACGGTCGTTCCCATTGTAGAAACAAGCTGTCAAGCGACGAACATGTAAGGTTAACGATGTACGGTGCACTTGGCCCTTGTACATCAGTTCGTAGCTCTATAGTTCGGCTCTGACTTCCTTCGTACTTTGATGTAAAAGCTTTTACCCAAATTTTATAGCTGGTGAAAGGCTCTGTTTTGTTAAATGGTAAATCCCATTAGTGCCATTTTGCTTGTCATGCCATTAATTACTTACGAAGGTTGGTGAGTGTGAATTCCATTGTGCGGTGAATCTTAACCACCTTTGCTGACTCGGTTTGATTTGTCATCACATTCATAAGGTAGACATGGTATCCTTGAACGATGCCATTGGGACGTTCTGGTTCTTCCCATCGTAATTTCACCAAAGCATCTCCGACACGTACAATTGAAAGATTGAGCGGAGCACTTGGCACTGGAAACCACAAGCGGATTACCAAAGCAAGATTAAATACAATCAAATATTAACACAGGATGCCAACGGCGATAACAATAACAACTTACTTCCTTCGTCGGTCATCACAGTCACACTTGCAGGGGGACCCTCGCCAGCCGGATTGAACACTTGCAGCGACACCAAATACTCCGTAAACGTTTCCAAATTCTTCAGCACAAATTGCTGTTAAAGTAGACCAATAAACCTCAAATTAAGTAAATAGCCAAAGAGTAAATGGTATGAAGAAAAAGTAGAGCAAGTAAGAAGGTGGGCCAAGTCGGCTCTCGTCTTTGTGTTGTGTATCCCTGCACGCAAAATCCCCGAAAAAGGTTGAACGAAATCCCTAGATGGACAGATTTCCAACTGACTTTCCCCAGTTACAGAATTTTCATCAGCTTGTCTCAAGTGTTTTGTGCAAACAAACATGCAAATTCTCAATCAACAATGCAAATTGCCAAACAAAGTTCTTTTCTGGACTAGTTATTTTAAATAGATTGTCTTCATGCAAACACTGCCACACAATCGGAAATTTAGCTTTGTTATGCAAGAAAAGAACTATTTCGTCATGCATCAGCTGGACAGCTCAATGGTAAAGTATGAAATGGATTCCAAAGAATTTTGCTGTACCATGAAATCATTGTTCTTTTTTCTATGCGAGTAACTTTCTTCTCCTCTTTTTTCTTAGTGTTAAATAGCTGAAGAGCTTGACTCATACATATTTATTGTGTACTCTGGGACAGACAGAAAGTAAAACATACCCTGAGATCAGGATCCCGAAGCTGGACGTCAGATTCTTTTTCATCGGAGTCACGTATCTTATATCTGATTGCTGTGCAAAGTAAAGAGAGGAACAAAGATGTCGCCATTAGTAATTTGTCATGACTTGGAAATTAGCTTTCACTGCGGCAACCAGATACTTACTGTAACCCAAGAACTCTCCGTGGATACTGTCCCTTGCCGGTGGAACCCAAGACAACCTTATTGATGTTCGGCTCGCATTTCCGTAACTGGTAATGATGGGCTTGCCATCGGGAACTATTGTGTGAGAGAGATATACCGATGGTGTCTTGCGTTAGCTATTGTATCATCAGGTACGTAATCATCAAGGCAAAAACCCCGAAAGTCGTGCTCATCTTCCTCCCCAAAGCGTAGGCTTACTCGTTGCCTCGTGTCACTTACGGAGTGTGAACCAGTTTCTTCTTCTATCTCTTTTTTCCCTCTCGCCCTCTCCTCTCTATCTCTCCCTCACGGCGCACTTTCGCTGGTCACCCGTTAAAATTACTTGTTGACTTAATTACAAAGCACTTTCGGAAATCATTTCTCTAACTCGAGGCTAAACTAGAGGCTTCCCTTCTTGAAAAAACGTTCTATTTTTGCTTCATTTTCTGGGCTTTAATTAAACGAACAGGTAATTTTATCCTCGTCATAAAAGCAAGACAGCCTCATCTCTCAAATAATTGATTAGCGAGCCAAGTTTCCCTCTCACTCTTTCCCTTTCTCTCTCACTCTATCGTGCTCTTTCCGTAATTACTCAGCTGCAGTTAATTGCATGAACATGATGTAGTTTTGCTCCCTTGCCATCATCTCTCTCTTCTCTCACCTTCACGCAATGTCACCGTGTAATAGCTTTCTTTGCTCGGAGGCGACGGTCCGACCGAATTAACGGCCACAATGCGAAATGAATAGACAGAAAATGGCTGCAATCCGAGGACTTGATAGTTGGTCCTATTGTCAACCGTCTCAATGCCAGTGTTCGTATTCCATTCGCCATTTTCGCCGACCCTGTTAGTTTAACGAGACAGAGATTAGATTTCATTGTTACTTCTTTTCGCAGTGTTCCAAATCGAAACTGTCGCCGATTGGGTCTAATCTGTTCCATTGTGCCTCTTCTTGTTCTACTCAATTTACTAAATCTCGTTTCATAGAAGGTCTTTTTCTTTCGAAAAACAACTTCGGACACCAAGTGTCATCATGTCAGGAAGTGGACGCAATGACGTAACTCCGTCCATTGACTGAACGGCTCAATAAACGCTTGAGTGTGTGTTGACAGTTTACACTCTCAATCAGATGGCCATGAAAATGGAAGTCAACTAATAGTCAACTAATTTACGGGAAAAAGCCATCAAGGCATGTTTGGCAAACCGTTCAAGTATGACTCTGACCTCAGGCAGCGGAAGGAGCCAATGATTTGCATCGGCGGCTTCCCTTCGCCTCCCTCTCCCCCTCCCTCGTCGCCTCTCTGATTCATTGCCTCTCTCCCATGGAGACATTAAAGATCGAACATATTCAACGCTTCAACGGTAAACATGCTCTTACACGTGAATAATTGTTTGTCATTTCTACTCACCTCGTTAGGATGACGTAATGCTTGATGCGCGAGTGGTGCGAGTCGAAGCTAGACGCCCATGACAAGTTTACTGATCTCGAGGTGAATCCCGTTATCAGGGGTCGTCCCGGTGCGTTGGGCGTTTCTTTTGTTTTGTTTTGTTCCGAAGAGATATAAATGGAAAGAAAGGAAGCACAATTAGACAATTAAATTAAAAGTTGCAGGCAATTGCATCAGAAAACAAGAGATGCCGCATTCAGGTCTTGCGCCGTTTCATGATAAAAGCTGATTGTAGGCGATCAAGCTCAAGTCATTTAGATTTTAGAATTAACTGCTTTTTTCTCTCCCCCTCTCTTTCTTGTTGCTTCCATCTCTCTCCCTCTCGCTCTTCCCCTCTCTTATTCTTGCTCACATATCTCATATGGTTAGGAATTCGTTTTGCTTTATCGTGGAAATTTCAAGTCATGACTTCACGAATTGAATGTAAAGCGGACAGAGTGCATCTCTCACGTTAGAGAATCGCAATGGCTCGTTAGTTAGCGAAGTAAGATTTCTCTCGCTCCCTCTCTCTATCTCTCTCCCCCCTCTCGCCCTCTTCACACTAGTTTTTTTCTATCTGTATCTCTTAAAATTTCCTCTCTCGCTCCCTCTAATCCTAGGAGACCGAGATGATGATGACGACCACGAAAGGAAAGAGGCAATGATGACTATTCGATTGCTCGAGACGAAGAGAGGGAGAGAGCGAGAGAGAGGGAGAGAGAGAGTTGAAAAATTTCTTTCGATTTCCGCGTTGTTCGGTTCACTGGTATCTCTTGTCTTTGCGTTTCCCTCAACATTTCCGTAAAAGAGGAAGCGATTCAGTGACTGCGAGAGGGAAGAAACGGGAGGAGAGAGGGAGAGGGAAGAAAGAAAGCCATTTCGCAGTCATGGTCCATCGGCGCCAAGAAAAACAAACACCAGGAACCCTTACGTACATTGTTTTGCGGGGTCATTCTGGCCTGATATGAAACATTTAAAGATACTATTTTCAAACTCAATCTCCTCTTCGCTCTCCCTCTTCCCGCTCTTTCCATCCATCTCTCTCTCATTCTCTCTCTCCCTCTCGCTTCACGTTATCCCAGTCCATCACTTCTCACTGTATGCAGTTTAGTCACCATCATCATTACCATCATTCTCTCACATGAACACTTTTTTTGTCTGTTTTTCGGCAAGAAAAGAGAGAAAGAGCGAGAGAGGGAGAGAGAGAGAGACTACCGAGTTGCGTAACAATGTCCCGCAAAGAGGGATGTATTTCAATATGGAAGAGAAGCCAATTTCATAACATACTGTACTTGCACAACAATGGCCGACGGTATTCTTCTCTCTTATAACTCGTCAGTCAGACATGACATGATAATGGACATGGCTGCAATCTGCGAATCTTCCTCTCTCGCTCTCCATCTCTCTCCTTCTTCTCTCTATCCATCTTTCTAGAAAAACGTTGCCGGCGAGAGAAGATTAAGTAGCCAATCCGCTTAATTATATTCCAAAATTGTCTAAGTACTGCCCAAGATATCATGTTCAAGGCAATTGGATCAAGTAAAGCCAACTGAATTCATGAACTTTTCCAGAGCAGCGCCATTGGCTCGCGTTCGTAGGCACGAATTTAGATTACATCACTGTTGATTCCAATTTGCTCTCTCTCCCTCCCTCTCTCTCCTCTCTTGCTCTTTTCTTCCCTCTCCCTCTTCTCTGTGCTCATCCTTAAAGTACTCTAAACATGATCAGAACGTGAAAGAGGAAGTTTTTACTATATTTTCTCTCCAGACATACAAACACCGAAGAAAGCGAAGGGAGAGGAGAGAGCGGGAGAGGAGAGAGAGAGAAGCGAACAAAATAGAGGAAAGTTCGTGACATCCTCTCTTTGCTCTTGGCTTGAGTCATTACTTGCATTGCGATTGTGATTACTTTGTCATTATTATAGTTGACTTCGTGTCTCAACATTCATACCATAATATTGTGTAAGTCGAATCACGGTCAATGAAGGTCATTTTCCGGTAAATGTACTCAAGATGGGGAGAGAGCGAGAGAGCGTGATAGCGAGAGGGAGAGGAGGGGGACTGGATGTCAAAAGCAGACAGGGACAAGGGGCGAGGGAGAGAGGAAGAGCGAGAGAGAGAGGGACGATAACCATAGTTAGCCGACTAGAAACATTTCTCAGAGAAGAGGAGACTCCTCTCTCTCTCTCTCTCTAGATACAACTTTGAGCAATATGGCCTCAAGAACTTGAGGCCATATCTCTCCGAACCCCCGCCATGGTCACGATATACACGAAAGGGCACAATGCTGAGAGGGAGAGAGACCGAGTCAAAATGTCGGGGACATTAAAGTTTTGCGGCAGAGAGGGGAGAGAGAGAGGGTCACGCTAAATCTACCGTGACTAATATTTCTTTCATGTGACCATTAAAGATACAGTCAGCCAGTATAGGAATTTGCCTTCTCTCCCTCTCCCTCTCTCTCTCCTCTTTTATCTATGGGCGAACAAGAGTGGCTCGTTATAGACCAAACTGCCCAGGGATGCAAGGAGCAGAGAGGGAAGAGAGGGGAAGAGGAGAGGGAGCGAAGAGGACGAGCGACGCCTCGAGCAATAATGTATTTTGCTGCATCGACCGGCTCATCAGAAAAGCCCGGAGTAAGTAAGTTTTGTAATAGTCATTATAAAATACTCTTGTCATTGGGTTGAAATCAATTATTAGTGTGAAGTGTAAAACTTTACAGTGAGTGTGAGAGAAAAGAGCGCGAGAAGGAGGGAGAGAGGGAGAGGAAGAGAGAATGGTTGACAGCTTTGCAACTACTCATCAGCCTTAAGCTTCAGCCGCAGTCGCTCTCTCTCTCTCTCTCCTTCTCTCTTCTTATTTTGTCCTATTTTCTTCTTAGAAACGAGTTGTTGCTTAGAACAAAACATGCACTTTGTCCGGGCTCAGCTCACGTCTCTCATTCTCTACCTTTCGCTCTTCCTCTCCCTCTCTCTCCCTCTCTTGTATTCATCCTCGGCTACGGCTACTCAAGAGCCGCGCTAAACAAGTTGCACGCTTCGCCCGAGGGCTGCATCACGATCTTCTCTCGCCCTTATTCTCTCTCCCTCTCTCCTTGTCTCTCTCTCCTCTCTCCTCTCTCTCTCTCTCGCCCTCTTCCCCTCTGCTCGTTGTTCGTTTAAACATACACAATATTTACTTGAACAAACTGAAAACCATGTGCATTCCTTGCTGTGTTGTGTGTGTGATACACTATCACCAGCTTGCACTGATAAGGCCATGACTGTAGCCAACAGCAATTGTCTGAGCCACGTCTATGAGAGACAAGGAGAGAGGGAAGGGAGAGAGAGAGAGAGAACACTACGGGCACGTGATGGCCTTGTCTACTCTAATTTGCACGACCCAACTAAGACGGCCACCTGGTCACCATTAAAATGCGCAGGGCTACCATGCTACTCTCGCTTTCCCTCCCTCTCCCCTCAATCTCTCTCGGCGCCCTCTCCCTCTCTCTCTCGCCCTCTGTCCATCTTCCTAGCTCTCCCTTCTCTCCATGGGTACATGTAAGTACAAGTCAAGCTTTAACATGTTCGCCCAGCCAAGGCAATGAGAGAGGGAGAGAGAGAGAGAGAGAGAGAGAGAGAGAGAGGAGAGAGAGAGAGAGGAGAGAGCCACATAACTTACTCCGAGACAGTGAATAATCGAAAAGCCTGCGGCTTTTTCAATTTTTATGCTAAATTCGTCGTGAAAATTGGGCTTCCGCAACTATTCGTAGCTTTCGCTCTCTCCGTCTCTCCTCTTCTCTCTTTCCTCTCCTCTCTTTGCCTCCTTGAACCACTGCTCTGGAAATCTCCTTCTCTCAAAGTCTTGACAAGCTTCTTCGTCAAAGTTATTACTAAAACTAATCACTACAAACGAGATTCGCTCTCAAGTTCGCTTAAATGCTTTCTAGCGAAAATGATGAGGATGAAGAACGTCATCTTTCCTCTCTCTCCCTCTCTCTCTTCCCTCTCTTTACCTGAGAGAGTACGCTCAAGTTCACTATCATGCCCTGAATAGCAGCGTATAAATTTGCTGCAACTGCAGCACAATCATGGAACATTCCGTTCAAGTCGATTAAACGTTCCATAATTAATGTCACATCTTTCAAATCTATATTTCACGCTCGCCTAGATTTCCAGATATTCGCTCAAACCCGAAAGACAAGGCTGGACACCGGGTGACAGTTGAGACCTTCACCGCCCACCCTGCTCGCGGCGGCGGCCTGTAGTTGGCGTGCCGCGACTCCAAGTTGCCTTTGGCCCACAATGTTGAAACTCTCGCCGTCAAGCCATTGCAAGTCTTCCCATCGCACTTGTATGCTCAATATGGAAACCCTGTCTCTCACAAACACTCGCTGACGTTCATTCTATTTTTCTAGCTCGTCTAAAGTACACAATATCCACTTGAACTAGTTCATTCTCTTGCCGTGTAATACTATCTGCAACCTACACAGAGACAAGCCAAGTGACATGAGAGAGCGAGAGGGGGAGAGGGAGAGAAGGGCACATGATGGCCTTGTCTCCCCTAATTGGCACCATCTAACTAAGACAGGCCCACCTGGACATGGCTGACTATATTTCAAGCCTGGTAGCTACTCATACTCGCAAAATAATATGTCTCACTGCCCTATAATTCGCGCCTTTTCTCTCTCCCTTTTGATTTCCTGTGTGATGTACTTTAGACAGGGGCGAGAGGGGGGAGAGCGAGAGGGAGAGAATGAGTGAGTGAAAGATAAGATAGGTTACCTGCAATCATCTCTTTCTACGCTACATAGATGATATCCGCTCACCCTATTACCGGCAATGGAAAAACGTTTCTTAGTTCCCAACGTCGTCTCATGGCTGCTCAAGCGAACGATATGTGAAGTGGCTGCCGATGAGTGCGGGAGAGGGAGGGAGAGAGGGGAGAGAGAGGGGGAGAGAGAGAAAGACACCGAGAGGAAGAAAAGAGCGAAAGAAAGAGGAGACAGAGAGGGCAGAGAGGAGAGGAGGATGGTTCGCTTCGTTTGTCATGCGATCAGCTTTGCCATTCATGAAAGATTTTTCTATACTTATATATATATTTTTGAAACTTCCCGAAACGAAAATTATATTCAGCCTGTGACTTGACACAAAGGTTTCTCAAGAGAACCGAATGGAGAAAGACACTGAAATGGTTCCGATCAGTGATCATATGATGAGTCATGGTAAATAGGCACGACAGGGGAGAGAGAGAGGGGCGACAGAGGGGGGGAGAGGGAGAAAAGAGAGCGCGAGAGGGGAGGGCGGCCTTTGACATAGAACACGAAAGGGCATATCGCGATCGCAGACAGAACTGTTCCCAGCCTCAAGAGTGGCCGAAGGGACGCATTTTCGAGCGGTTCTGGCCGTGTTTGCAAACGGCCTGACAGTAGACACACACTACTCACCATTTGCGGTGACAAGGGCCGCGAGAAGGACAAGGTGGCTCCAGGTGGTCAGAACTCGAAACAATGGCTTCATTTCGAATGTCCTCGACTGTGGACACTGGTGGACGCACTTGCAAACATACTCGACAGTTAGAATAGAATAGAAGTATGGAGAGCAGAGTTTTTGCCGAGTTGATGCTCTCGCTGTTCCTCTGAAGCCGACACTGGCTCGTCTTCTCTCTCTAGCCGGCAAAGGCAGGCAGAGAGGAGAGAGGGAGAGAGAGAGCGAAGCCGCAGCAGAGCCGCAAACAAAGCTGCTGCTCCGCCGATTACCTTCTACTGCGCATGCACTGCTACCGGTCTCTCACACTCGTTCATATACTCACCGAGTTCGTTCTAGTCGACCAGTTTGTCGGCAAAGACTAACGACTGCCCAAATCGGGGTCCCATTGTTCCTTGCTCACCTTTTGTTGCGAGTTGAAAGACTACAATAGAAATTGTCTGCACACCAAAGTGCATGTGTGGGCAGTGCCTGCGCTTTAGGCGTCTCGCCGTTTTTCCTCTTTCAATGCCATTGATTAACTGGCAACCGACTTTTCGGTCCCTAGTCTTTGTCGACCCCCTTATTTTTCTGGGCACTCGGTCCGGGCTCGAACTGTTCAGTGGATGCTGCAAGAGCGCCCTCTATGTAACACCTTCAAAGCAAACTTTCTTTGGTCACTTTATGGGAGTTAGGAGTTGCAATCAATGCTGTAACAAACGCCCTAATTAATGCGAACAGTGCAACTCTCTTGTTTGCTTAAAGATTTAAATAGCTTGACAATAATGTACAGACTGTCGCCGAACTTGAGGAAAGGCACTTATACTGTTTTCAATTGATTGTGATGGCTATCAAGTCAATTGAAGCATTTTAATTTGATTCATGTTTGTGATTCACCTTGTTTACTTGGTAAAGCTCAAGAGCTTCGGGCACGAGAGATTACGATGACGTGACAACATAAGCTCCACATGAAATCCGGTATCTAACTAGACGGTTGAGATGAGTTGCTTAATTCATGCAGTGATTAGTGATGATCAAGCACGGTGGCTTCAGACTGTTCAATTTTCAGGCGGCTGGATTCACTCTTTTCTGCGATGAACAGATCGATGTGACCGAGATGACGTTGTGTTTGTAAACATTTCCCATGCACTCGCTGGAGATAATCCAGTTGTATTTACGACCAGAGGCTGGAGCAATGGCTCTTAAGTAATTTATCACATCATAAGCAGCTTCGCGACAGGATAAGGCTTCCTTCGGATGTCTTCCAACCACTGCAGTTGTATGCTCAGAGAGATTTACCATCATTAGCTTCTCTGTTCCGCTGCTGATGACGTAAATTATTTTAAAGCCATAGTACATTTTGACACGATTCTGTTCTTCAAGACAAACTGGACAGAGGATATGAGGAACTTTCAGCGCATTTCCGTTTTCCGCGGTCAACTTCATGAAATTTTTCAGTTCTCGGCCCATTATCACTTCTAGCGAATCGGAGAAACTGCACTTTGGACACTCGAGGTAAATGATGCTCTCTAGTGTCATTTCACTCGGTAGCATGTCGATCGACTTCGCTTCAATGCAGCAATATGTCTCAGAAGCTTCACCGAGCGTTAAAAAACTATCAACTGTGTGAACAATCCTTGGTAACGGAGAAACTAAAAGTGCAGGTAATATTGTTTCATTAGCTTCTGTGACACAGGTCGGCTGAGTCGGAGTCACGCTATCAATTATTGAGTCTGGAAACGAGGATAAATGTCCCGATTCAAGTGATACGTTCAAATCGATTAAATGATTTTCAATGCGTTCTTTCAGCTTCATTCCTAGATACGATTGCTTTGAGACCATTCTGACGGACTTTTCATTCGACCGGTGTAAAGTCATTTCATACTTATCATCGCGCTTACATAACATGCCGTTAATAAACAAGATAAAATCTCCAGGTTGAATGGTGGGTCTAATTTTGTCGTAGTTCAAAGCGTCACAGAATACTTTCACAGCAATGCTCTTCGAATTGCCTGTTATCAGATCTTTAGTAGAATTAATCAGATGTTCATCTTCCCTCCGCGATATCATGTGAGGTTCAATTTCGTCGGCGAACGGATCACACAGTTCAACCTTAGGCGCACTGCCGTCCCAGATACACACAACATCATAGGGCCGTGGGAGCTTTTCCAGTTTCATTTTCCACCAGATTACCTGCCCAGCAACTGTTAGGCGACTCGATTGTGAATTCAGAGGCAGCGTTTCCATCGATATCTTCAAAATTTCATCAGAGTACCACTGAATCATGGCTTTTGCAGCTTCACTGGCACTCCCGTTTTCATCACCAAATGGATTGTAAACAGTGACCAGCGAATCCTCGTCAACAAAGCAATGTTTCTTATTTACCTTGAGCTTTCTGAGTTCAACAACGTTCCCTGGTAGATACTTCGTGTAATCCACAGTGAAGGCTAGTTTGATTTCGAACGACTTGACGGTAGGATCACACAGAAACAAGATGTAGCCATTTTGGAACTGTAAATCAACAACGATGCCAACAACATTGATATTTTTAGCTTTTGAATTATCCCGCAAATTAATAACTGTTCTAAAATGGTCCTGAGCTTGCTTAAAATTCAGAAAGGACTCCATGTCGATATGTTAAGGTTTTTCACTCACCACATCACACTTCAAACACACACTTTACGCGCTCACCGAAAGGATCTAAGCAGAGGTGTGCCATCTAGCGACTAGCGTCCTCTCAATGAGACGCAACAACAGAGCCATCTCTCGGATTTGAACTATCTGCTTTCCTTTTCCGTGTTGTGGCTGCTCCGGTAAGTTGATGATTAAGCTGGGAAATTCTCGATTTGAGCCATTTTGGCCCTTCTTAATTGTTAATTTTGCCCATTCTTTTTCCTGAAAGAAAAAGGGTCTCTGTTGTAGTTGCTCGAACGTGATACATTTTATATTTGTTGTTTCAGATAAATTCGCAGTGACAAAAACACGTGGTCAAGATGACTCGATACGCTACAGAACCAGACAATTCCACGAAATGTAAGTTGTCTCTCACTTAGTTTTGGGCTAACCAACAATTTCATGCTAGCGTGCAAGGCTCGTGGATCCAACTTGAGGGTACACTTCAAGAACACCCGCGAAACGGCTCAGGCAATCAAGAAGATGCCTCTCCGACGAGCTCAGCGTTACTTGAAGAACGTCATCTCGAAAACTGAGATTGTTCCCTTCCGACGATTCAACGGCGGTGTTGGTCGAAAAGCCCAAGTGAAGCCGTTTGGCTGCACCCAAGGTCGCTGGCCACAAAAGAGTGCTGAATTCCTTCTTCAGCTTCTTCGAAATGCGGAAAGTAACGCCGACTACAAGGGTCTGGATGTCGACCGACTTGTCGTAGATCACATTCAAGTTAATGCTGCTCAAAAGATGAGGCGTCGAACCTACCGTGCTCACGGTCGTATCAATCCATACATGAGCAACCCTTGTCACATCGAGTTGATTTTGACTGAGAAAGAACAAGCTGTCGCTAAGTCAACTGACGATGAGCCGGCCAAGAAGAAATTGTCAAAGAAGAAGATGGCTCGACAAAAGCTGATGAACCGAGAGTAAACTTGTTCTAAAGGAAAATAGGACTTGTGACTTGTTTATTCAGTAAAATAAATGCAGTCGTTCTGCGAAAATACATAATTTGGATTTTATTTACAAGTTGTCATAAACATGCATGTCAGTTCAGGGTGCAGGGTTTATTGTGCAAGTAGAATTAGCTGATGTAGAGCTGTCTTCATCATCGGATAAACTGATGAGCTCAGGTGGACCTTGTGGCTTTCGAACTGGTCTTGGTTGAGGTTTTCTAAGAATGCTTGGAAGATTTGTACTGCCAGAGCTGTAGATGCTGCTTGACGACACAGGCCGGGACTGGTCCGTGTTTAGTAAGGAGCCGACCGAAGTAGCATCGATAACCTTACAGTCCCGGGTCAACATTAAACTTGTTCCTTGTGAATTAGTGAAGACTGATACAGAGTCTCCTGGAGGCAATGAGATGTTCTGGCCGCTGTTCTTGTCTCTTAGAACCAACGGGCGATTGAGAGTGACATTTCGGTGTTGTGTATAGCCCTGGCGTTGCAATCTGTTGAATGTTTCAGTATACCCAGATCCATACACTGCAGAGTTGGGCAACGACAACTGATTGCACAGATTGGCTAGATATTGAGAGTGTGCTCCAGGTGTCGGCGTGCTCTGCGAAGGTAAGTTCAGTCCGTCCATATTTCCATGATTGTAGACGGTGAACCTTCGGTTAAACTGATTTTGGCTCTTGGCTTCTTGGTAGTTCCTTCTTGCTCGCTCCTTTTCCGCTGCACTCAGTTTAGACTCATGGTTCTCCAGCAAGAGAGATTCATGTTCAAATGGTGGCTTCGTCAAGCACTGGGCAAACCGTTCACACAGATGCTTTATCACTTCGTCACTGTACAAGTCCACCATTTCCTGTGAGAAATATTGCATCGGCGGTTCTCTCAAGTCGGACAGATCTTCAATTAAGGTAGTTATTTCTTTACTGGCAAAGTGTGACTCGGTGTTCATTTCGTCAATGATGCGATGTGCAATGCCTGGAACACAAAGCGAGATATAAACATGTGTTCGAAAGAAAGAGTTCTAGTTCACCTTGTTTATTAACTTGACGATCGTAGATCTTCTTCTCGAGCGAATTATCGCAGACAAGACGATAGATGAAACATTCCTTTTGTTGACCATAGCGGTAGATTCTACATGCAGCTTGAGCATCGTGACACGGATTCCAGGAAGCATCGAAAATGATTATGCGGTTGGCTCCTATGAGATTGATGCCTAGGCAACCAGCTCGCGTAGAGAGTAGAAACAAGTGAACAGATGAATCTTTGTTGAAGCGATTGATGATTTTCTCTCGATCACTCGAAGATGTCGAACCATCGAGACGGAAATAGTTCTGATTCCTGCACCAAGTCTCCTGGAGACCGGGAACATATTGTCGACTTAAGAACTTTTCAATTAGGTCCAAAGTATAAAGAGATTGGCTGAAGATAAGTAGCTTCTCATTTTGCTCAACAACCTGAAAAAAGTTTCAGAAATTGCATTAATAATGCATTTTACATTATGTATGACACACAGTTGAGAGCAACGTACTTGGTTGATTATGTCAAAAGTCACCGAAGTTTTGTGAGAGCTTTGAATGAGATTCGGAATGTAGCCAGCAAAGCACATTCTTGCCCAATCGTAGTCAATGACACGATCTTTCACTGCATAGTTGGTTCTGGCATTAGGCACCTGGGGAGGCATCGTAAACTCGTCAACTGTACTCGAACAGCCAGCTTGTGACTTTTTTGACTTGCGAGAGCTGCTCTTGTTTGTCTTCACTTCGACATCAAGATCCAGAATATCCATTCCTTCATTTACAATGTTGAACAGGATGTCAGGATGATTCCAGATCTGAAGAAAGAGAAGGATTAATAAGTTAAACCTAGCTGTCATTTACCTTGTTGCAGATAGAAAACAGCACTATTGGGTTAATCTTGACTGAACCAGAGATGGACAATGGATCATTCTTCAAATAGTCGAACAGCGAGACCATGAGCCGTTTCTGAATGTCTGTCATTCTAAGCAATATAACGTGCTCATGCTTGATGGGTAACGTTTTCTTGAGTATAGTGTGACTTCGTCTAGAACATAAAAGGCATCGTTAGTAGCAAACAAGACATCCTGGAGCGAAATACCTTTGAACAAATCCTCTGAGAAGCGAGTAAAGGACGTGAGATCTGTATTTCATAAGTTGCCGATCGTGCGGAGTGCTGTCGTTACACTGACCATTTTTAATTGGCTTGTCGAACATATTACTGAAATCCTTTTCTGATCCTAAAAAGTTTGGACGAACAAAGTCCACCATACACCAGTACTCTAACAGATTGTTCTGAAGAGGGTAACCAGTAAGCACGATTCTTCTCTTTGTTTTGATAAGCTTGAGAAACTTTGAAATACTTGCTCGGCAGTTTTTTATCCGATGTCCTTCATCACAAACAACCAGATCAGGGCCCGGATTTATGATTGCCTGCTTTACTTGTTCGTCAAGATCTCGCAAAGAACTGATGTCTAGTCCTTCGTGATTCTTCTTGCCGATTTTGAGGTCTTCAGCGAGAATTCTATAGAGTTCATAGCCTAAGAGCAACACTCCTCCTTCCTTCCTCCATGCCACTGCGAAACAGAGATAAAGGTCATGTTTGATCGAATACTGTGGAACTACTCACATATTTCCTTTGCTCTAGCAGGATACGATTTTATATCAGAGCCGAGGGCAAAGACTTTGAAACGACGAGAACTAGATCTATCGCCATTCATAGCTTCATCAATTTTTTGCTGACTGGGAAGCCACATTTCGAATTCCGATATCCAGTTTTGAAGTGTATTGATTGGGACAATTATGAGAACATATGGCGATGATGATTCACAAAGACGACACACTTTGATGAAAATGTCAGTAAATGATACGATTTGAAATGTTTTCCCTAATCCCATACTATGGGCTAATATGCAACCAAGCCCACTGGTTGGTGCTTTAAATTTTTGCTGGTTTTCGATGATGTTGTCGTACAAAAATCGAAGACCACCAATTTGATGGGGTTTAATTCTGTGAGATAGGTTCTCTGCGAGGAAGACATCTTCATCGCTGGAAGGATGGGCAGGGTTGATTAAGACACGACCCTCGCCGTCACGGATATTGAGATTGTCGTCTACGTGAATGCCACAATTGTTGATATCTAGTCCTTCCTCATCGTCTCTGTCATCCATATTATCGTTAGAATAATCCTCTCCGTCCGAAAGTTCAACGATGTCAGCATTTTTAGCCTCAGCTTCTTCATCACTACTGAGACAAATTAATTCACGCGACTTTTCTTGAGGCTTAACTTCAAAACTTCCTCCAGAGAGCAGTTGCTGCTTTAACTGTCTAGACAACTCTTTTTGTGTCTCTGCGAGTCTCTTAATTCTATCTTCTTCCTCTTTTCTAGCGTTGATTGTTTCGGAAGTCAGAGATGTGTCAAGCATAATCTTCTTGATGTTACGCCTCAAGTTAGCTGGCTGCGACTTTTTCCGTTTACCCTTAACTTTCGTCTCCTTACTCTCTTCGGCGACGGTGTCCTCTGCACCAAGGTCCTCTTCACCTTCGCCATTTTCTCCGTCTTCTTCCTCGTTTTCATCATCATCCGATTGGCGCGCTTCATCATTGCCACTGTCAACGCCTGAGCCATTAGCTTCGGCTTCCGGCGAAGACAAGTGTTCACTCCTAGACTCATCCTCATTGTCGGGCTCCGTATTTTCCAACTGCGACCAGAAATCGATAACTTGTTCCGCTGGGCAAACTTGGGAAGTCATTCTTGGTTAAACTGCGATCTAGTTGATGTAAAGAACAAAGTCAGTCATTTTTAAAGGCAACTCCAGTCAACACAGAGCTCATGAAGGAGGGACCGTTCCAGTAGTGCAGCCGGCATTTTATGTGTCTACTTTCCTGGCTTGGCGATGATATAAGGATGCTCTCGGCGTCTCCGTGGATGCAATTACTGCCCTTTATGATGTCTCACTTTGATTGCTGTAATAGGAAAGTGCGGTCCAAATTCAATAACAGTATATTACCTACGACGGCTAACCCTATTATCTCTCTCATTCCCGGGTCCCTGGTACCAGCGAGAGGGAGAGAGGGAGAGAGCCCTTCGTGACATTAGCAGTGTTTATTCACTCAACTCAGCAAATGGCGAAATGAAAAGAGAAGGCTAAAAGTTTCCTCAAAAAGTGAAAAGCAAGCCAAGAAAGGACAAGGACGATCGATTTTCCCTCTTTTCTCTCTCTCTCTCTCCCTCTCCATGTGCACACACTCACTTTGCCTATATGATGCCGTACAATTCGAGCGTCAAAATCAGTGACCTAAGAGAATATTCAATTTTGTCATATCAGAGCATAAAGTGCTACAAAATAACTGCTTCCTGTTCTATTCGAATCTTTTCGGAAGTTTTCCAGTGACTGCGATTCGAAAAACTTGAAATTGAAATGCAGTCAAAATCGCATTCTGTGTCAATCACGACGATGATTTCATTTCTGCAACTACAAATCCGTCGCAGGACTGGCTTCACTATAGAAGAAGAAATGGAAGTTTTGGCGGAAATTTAATTTGACACCGGTCACGTGAGCGGCATGAACGGCAATTGATTCGATTTTTCTTACTTCCATTCATTTCTGTTCTTCCATTACTTCTCTCCCTTGCTTTCGCGCAATGGCGTCCATTTCGACATCACGGTGACCTAAACTTGTCTCCAGAGAACCGTTTCAAACACAGCTTCGTCCAATATTGAAAGAATATTCGCCTTAGTTTCCGTTCTCTCGCTCTCCTCTCTCCCTCTCTTTCGCAGCGGTCCCTGCTGAATTGCGAAAGCAAATCGCAATTTTATCTCTTCCTCCTAGATATAAAACCATCAAATTTGCCATTCTTTGTTGATTCAAACTTTTTCTTTCTATATCATCGAATACATTGCAAATAAAAGAGTCCAGCGAGAAGGAGAGCGAGAGGGAGAGAGACAAGATACAGTCTCCTAGGTTCTTGAATCTAAACCAACATACGTGACTACTTTCTTTGTCGGCTACTTTGCAGTTGCTTCGAAGATGGAGAGAGGGAGAGAGAGAGAGAGAAAGGTGAAAAATCTTTTTCCAATGTGCAACTTGAAGGACAGCGATGAGAGGGAGAGGGAGAGAGGAAAAACTAATGCTGGCCGCATCATTCATCCCTCTATAGGAAAAGGCCAGTAGGATAAATCTCTCCCTTCCGTACGGCGATGGCACGAGCGCCATGTGAAAGGCAAACAAAGTAGGATTAGGAGCTCTCTCCCCTCTCTCTCCTCTTCCTCTCCCCCTTTCTCCCACTCACCACTGCCGCGTGAGTTGCTTCCAGCGGCTACTAGGCCAGCTTTGAGGGGACTTCGGCAAATCGATAATTTATTAGATTTCGCCATTTTTTCCTGCCTATATATCTATGTGCGCTAATGCTCTCTACACTATACCAAGCTGAAAGCAAAATGGTAATTAACTTTACGGTATGTCAAGGGTACATATATGTTGCGAAAAGGCAGAAAAGTGCTCGCTCTCTCTCTCCTCTCTCCCTCTCTTTTTGCTCTTTTTTCAGTAGAAGTCGTTACCGGAGTCCCTTCTAAATGGATTAGACCTAATTTACAAGCCAATGAGAAAGAGTATACTTGACTGCACTCTATTTTTGAGAGAAGTACAAATGGCACAGCTAATGGTATCAAGTTTTCAAGTACTGATATTACGAGATATTCTTTCAGATACCTCTCTCCCTTTATGCAACTTTGCTTCATCGTGTAGCTCTATGGAAGTCAAGTCACTCTCGCCCTCTTTCCTCTCCTCTCGCGCTCAGTGTGGTACTTATCACTACCTGTACAGGTAGTTTGTAAAAAATGGCAGCTGAAAGGGAACATAGTTGAAGGGCGGAAGTGTCATCTCAAGATGAAGCTATGCCCTCTCTCTCTCTCTCTCCCTTTCTCTCCTCTCTCTCTCATCTTCATGTGCATTAGTTAGAATTTCTACATTTCAAGTACGTGACAATCGGCGGGAGATGATGTGTTGGTTCGAATGTGACCGAAAGGTATAACGGTACAAATGTAGTCAAGAACAGTTAGATATAGACGGAGAGGAAGGAGGGAGAAGGGAAAGGAGAGAGAGAGCTCAGAAACAACTGGTTACCATTAATTCAAGCGCTCAATTTTCATCGATCGAAACCCAAGCTGTACAGCATGTTGGGAATTCGACGGCGAAGAGAGGGAGAGAGAGAGAATAGGGAGGGAGAGAGAGAGAGACTTTTAGAACTTCTCGAGAAGTTCGAAGGACACTCTGCACAGCTCATCATAAAGCCTCGGGCAGTAAAATGGCTCATTACTCGGCGTACAGAGCTGTTCAATGGCATGGAAACAATGCAATTAAACAAAATTGCCACACATTCATGCAATATTTCAGAAAAGGTCGGACTATAGTTCGCAAAGATTTACACCGACATAGCGTCCAGAGGTCTTTTAACGAGAATTTTTCTCTCTCCCTCTCCGTTCCTCTCTCCCTCTCTCGCCCTCTGAATTGAAGGGAAACCAGCACATTTTCAAACCCAACCAGCGAAAAATGGCTGCGCATGCAATAATGCGGAAGTGAGTTGATTAACTGCGTCTAGAGAGGGAGAGAGCGAGAGCACCACCAGGGCCAGTAAGCCAGCTTCCGGTTTCATCTCGAAAGCGACATTCTCCACAGAAATGTCCAACAAAGGTGTCCTTATCTGCCATCAAGTTCTAGCACATTGGGAGCCTGTGTACACTTCCATTATTCAAATGACCAAAGTTGCAAAACATGAGCCGAGAAGAGGGAGAGAAGGCTTCTCTGCTCATTGCCATCCGCTGGGATCGGTGTAAACAGAGCCATTAAGCAATTGCAATTAGCGAAGCCATTTGCTTGACTGGGTCAACTCTAAGGGTCACTCGGGGCGCCATTTTTTCCATCGGTCGTTAACTACAATACCGATTATTGGGATGCAGCAGCTTTGACCGTCACTGTCAGCAAATCATGGCCAATTGTGCCCAGAGATTTGCCTCTCATCCTCTCTCCCTCTCCCTCTTTTCCCCAACTGGCATGTCGACTTTGATGAGAGGAAAGCCTCTCTCCCTCTCCATCCTTCTCTGTATATCGACCTCATTCATGTAGCTTGCGTTATTTTTCTTGGCCTGCCCAACACAATCGGGCTCCAGTGGGCGATCAATGTCACGCAACATGGAGACGGAAACAGTTTGAAGGGTAGAGAGGGAGGAGGGAAGAGAAGAGAGAGAGAGGGAGAAGAGGAGGAAAAGCAGTTAAGTAGGTATGTCACACTGGATGCAAATGTCATCCAATCCCTGGGCACATAACATTCTAATCTAAGGGACAAAGTTTGCTCTTGAAGCAAGTGTGGCGTAACATTTTACATACATTTCCTCAACGTGGCCCATTTTTAGTCTACTTCGGGAAGAGTGAAGGACTCTCTCTCTCCCTCTCTTTTCAAAGTGTCACTTAAGCTGAAAGCATCCTCTTGGAATCAATTTTTAATACTTCATCTTTCCCTCGCTCTCTAGCTCTCCTCTCTCCCGGTCACTCGCTGAGCCCTTCGCCGTAATTGGTCTCCTTACCTTTGCTGCCCAGTTAACGGAGTGTTGAGAGAGTGTCACACTTCATTAGGCAGTCATCAGCTCATGGCGTCATCTCGAGTCAAGACCTGATCGAAGGTGACCTTGAACTAGAAGCAGTCATGTGGACGCCAAAAAATGAAGAGGGAGGAGAGAGAGAGGAGAGAGAGAGGAACGTAAGCGGCTGTGGAACGCCCAGAGTCGTTCTTTCGAGATATATGTACTTGGCCGAGTGTTCTGACGTCCTGTTCTATCGTCATGCTGAACCCGATTGATTGATTACTAAGGTCTCAAGCTAAAAGGAGTCAGGGAAGAAATTTAATCAAGTTTCCAACTTTGGCCATACATCGACAAAGAGTGCGAGAGAGGAGAGAGAGAGAGCGAGAGGAAGGGGGAAGAAGGGAGAGAGGGAAGAAAGAAAAAGGAGAAGAAAGCTCTTTCGTGCAAGCTTTTAGAACAGTCAGAGTCCGTTTTTCGGATGCCTTTTCTTATGAAAAGAACCAGAGACGATAAGATGAATCGAATTCGTTTTCCGTCTCCCTCTCTATCTCCCTTCTCTCTCTCTCCCTCTCTTGCACACAGTCAGGTTGTATTGATTCTAAGTAAACTTTGTAACTATCTCTACAGCTAAGTATCCCGAGATGTAAGAGCTAGACAAAACAATAGTCTAACTGTAGCAAGCTCTGTGCTTGAAACAATAGTTCTTTTTCGAGCGAAAGGGAGAGAGAGAGAGAGGGAGAGAGAGAGAGAGATAAAAGAAAGGAAAACGTGACCGATTACAACAACGCAACCTGTTTATCTGATCGTAATGTGCAGTTAATTGAAATTCTATGTGAACCTTTATGCTCATGCTAAACATAATTAGCTAATTTCATTAATATTTCAAAGTTGGTTCAAACAATGAAGATAGACCATTGTGACAAGAGAGGAAGAGAGGGAAAGAGAGAGCGAGAGAGCTCCCCTAGCAAACTACTGAATTTTTCAAGTATCAATAGGGAATAATATACTGCTCTGTGAACATTTTATGTTCTACTAGACGCTCAAGGGCGAACTTGGAGTTCGAACAAAGTACTGTTCGAGTAAATAGTGCATTATTACTATACTGTTACTATGCTGAGAATATTTAGAAAAACATATTGCCAGATATGTGTGCTCTCACGAGAGAGCGAGTACAAATCTCCTTATTAGAAACTTGTTCGGTAGGAAACTGTTCAGGTGGTCACGCACACGTGATTGGCAAGCTGAGAGTAATAGCACGCATAGACTTTGCTGGGGACAGTCTCAGCTGACTCTGGGCTCCAATTCTTCGGGATGTCTTTTAATTATTCTCCTCATTAATTAAGGCTGAGAAAGGGCTGCCACTTAAGAAGGCAAATGGGAAGTTCAGATAACGCTCAGTAAGATGAAACCATATGTCATGGAATTCTCCAAGAGAGGCAGAAAGAGAGGAAGGGAAGAGAGTGAGAGAGAGAGAGTCTCTGGCTTCTCAGCCTAATGGCGGCAAGTTCACGTGAGTGGTCCCCGAATGATACTGGTCTGAGTGTGTCCGTACCGTTGGCAGGGCTGGACATTGGGACTCCGAGAGTGTCAAAACTGGCATCGCGTGAATTATGTGACAAGAGTGACCCAGAAAAAGGTGTCGCCCAGTGTGCAGGCCAGTGCATAATGGCCAGCCTGACAACGGAAGCCAACAGCTACGGCCCACTGACCAAGTGGACATGAATGGCGTCGCAGTCAACGTGTGTGACCCTTTTTTTAATGTCCACCATAAAGAGTGGGCCACATTCTTTTTCTGGCCGAACAAAGCCCAACTCTCGCTGGCTTTCTTGTTCCCTTTTATTCTTTTCCTTTTCCTCCTTCCCCTCTCCTTTGCCAGTTACTTCCTTGCCTCTCTCTCTCTTTCCCTCTCCTCTCTCCCTCTCCCTGACACCGAGTATTCCAGTTTGAGCTAGTTCTAGAGAGCAGCCATATAAAAGAGAGACATGATGTCCTTGAGGCAGAAATTGATATCATCTCTGGATAGTCACAGAATGGGCTCTGGAAGCCCGATGACGCTAACCTCGAATGACATTCATACGCATAGTTCTCGCTCTCCCTCTCTCTCTCTCCCTCCCTCTCCCTCCTTCTCTCTCTCTCCCTCTCCCTCTCTTCCCCTCTCGCTCTCTATCCTTGCCATGTTCGATCCTATATAACGCTCGATATATCCAGCCAGTTCAGTGGCATAAAAAGACCCTTGAGAAAGTTAGCGAAGGAGGGGAGAGAGCGAGGGAGACAGAGAGGGAGAGGAGAGAAAAATCAACTGACTAAAAGTTGGCCTCGCTTTGCGCTCAGCTTTCACTATTCATCCATAATATGGGGATAAACACCATTATTTCGAAAAACAGGCCTGACTCAAATGGTCCAGCAAATGTACAATGGTCGACCTTGACCAGCCTTTGCTTGTATGAAATGGCAGAGCGAGCTTCCGGCAAGAGAGAAAGAGCGAGAGGGAGAGAGAGAGAGGAGAGAGAGAGAGGGAGAGAGACGGATACTGGTTGACGCTTGCGTCCTCAGCAGCTCAATTCTTTGCAGCTTGTAACGAGGCGAACTTGCGAAGGCTCCCTCTCCCTCTCTTTGCCTCTCTCGCTCTCGCTTAAGCGAGGCCTGTGGACTGCACAGAGTCGGACAGAACTTTCCAGGATATCTAGAACGGAGGAAATCGATCGAACTTTTCGCTCGCACATTGGTGGCGCTTCATTCGTCTCACAGAGTCACAACTGCAATGTTGATGGTCGCTTAGAACTGTTCTACTAAAAGAAAAGGAGACCGTTTCCAGCGACGAAAATTTAACTGTTAATCTGAACGTATAGATACAAGAAGTATTCCCTCTCGCTTTCTCCCCCTTTTCCAATTTCCCGCCCCTCTACGGAAAAAACGGCCATTTTGTCTGTGTGAAGAAACAGCTCCTGTGATCAGCTGTTTGGTTCCTTCGCTTGAAAAAGGCTGACCAGTTTGGAGAGAGACAGAGAAAAGACAAACAAAGATGGCAGCGTTCATTGCCAAGCAAATGATTGGTAATCAGCTTTCCGCTGTCAAAGGTAAGAACAATGTCGTGTACGTGGACTTTGTGTACTAGATTTAGCATGCATGCAAAGCCTGCCTGCCTTTAAATTGTTGTTCAGCACTGAACCTAAATTGTGATTTTTGCTGTTTGTTTCCACTGAGCTGCGAGACGGATATTCGGCCAACGAGCGAACCCTTGTAGAGAGGGAGAGAGAGAGAGCCGTGAACTGTTCTAACGCCAACCCTCACTCAGTACACACCGAATGTCGAACAGTTCACGCTAAGCGACAGAACTGCACAATGCATCCTGCGGTGTGTGTGTATGTGTGTGTGTCGATTTGTACCTTGTAACCCAGGGTTCTGAGGACCATCGCTGACCCATATTCGAGATTGCCGTGCTTTTAACCCCTAATGAGTCCACCATTTTGTTTTGTGAGAGAGAGAGGGAGAGAGAGAGTTGGCCCTTCTTTTTTCGCACGGAGTGCAATAAGCGAACCACACACTAGGTGGACTTTGTGCCCACCGGTAGTTTGTTTTAAGTAAGCTGCAGCCAATAAGATAACACGGCAAAGGAGAGACGGCAGAGAGCGGACGGGAGGCGATAGGGGAGAGAGAGAGAAAGGGAAAGAGAGAGAGAGAGCTCTCAGCGGCGCATAATTAAGTAGCGTAACCAATTCTTTTCTTTAGCAATGCTTTTAGCAAAGGGTGACCTTTAAGTTGTGTGCTCTTCCCTCTGCTTGGCTGTGTCGCTTGTTCGCTCTCTCCTCTCCTCTCTTCCCCCCCTTCTCCCTTTCGCTTGCTCTCCCTTTTCTTTGTCTCTCTCTCTCCTCTTGTCCCCCTCTCCTCTTCGCCCCTATCAAAGGCTAATTTTGGCGGCTCGTTTATATTGTCTCAGATGTCGGCGGTGGTGGTGAGAGTGACGAAGACAAAGAGAAGGCCGCAGAGATGGAGAGAGAGCGACTGGAAGCACTCGCCGAGACCGAGAGGCAAAGGAAGGAGAAACATGCAAAAATGGAGAGGGAGAGGGAAGGCATGCGACAGCAAGTTCGTGACAAGGTGAGTGCCATTGCATCATACATCCTCATCCCTCTCTCCCTTTCCTCTCTCCATCTCCCTCTCCACTACCCCTTGTGCCCTAAATATTGTCTACTCTGGGCATCCTGGAGCGGATATGCTCGTATCTACACAATCACATACTTCAAGTGCATACCTGACTCTACCTGTCCGTCACTTTTAATTGGCCACCTGGAGGACACCCTGGTCAGCTCAAGTGATCTGCCATTACTCGCCACTTTACCCTAATTGGAGCCTAGATGGTTACATGCATAGCAACACACTTTCATCCCCTTTCTCTCTCTCCCCTCTTTCATCCTGTTCAAACACAATCTTCGGCAATTCCGTCTCTTCCTTTCATCTCATCATCATGTTCATCTCCATCTTCCTCCTCTTGCCCTCCTTTCTCCTCTTCTCCCTTTCTTCCTCAAATCGGTCCGACTCACGAATTTTCCGCTTCATGTTCATTAACCTCTACCTCTCTTCCCATTACTATATTCAGTACGGCATCAAGAACAAAGAGGAAAAGGAAGCCGAGAAGCTGAAGCAGCAAGAGGAGCTGATGGGCGGCCCACTGACCACCGATGGCGGCCTCAACCGGGCCAAGAAGACGCCGGAAGAGTTGGCCGCCGAGGCCGACCAGGACGACTTCACGAGTATGTACACTTTGTCTCGAACTTGGTTCTAGAACTCTTTTCCTAATGAGCACCTTATTCTTCCCCTTTCCTCTTTATCTCTCTCTCCCTTTCTCTCTTCCCGCTGTGCCGTCTTAGAACTTAAAAATTCATTAGAGACACAAGTAAACGAAATCAAGACCAATATAGAAGGCAAATGCAGCATCCAGTGAAGTAAATATTATAAATATAAATATACACAGAATATAATATACAAGTATATACAAATATAATTTGGGTCGTACTGAGTGTGCCGAGTTCTATCGAGAGGAAAGTTCTAACGGAAGGAAGTGACAACTAACAAGTTCTAGGCTTAAACCCGAACTGTCCAGGACATATTAAGAGACATCATTATATAGACTTTTGTTTGTGTTTCTTCGCTCTCTCTCTCTCGCTCTCTCTCTCTCGCTCTCTCTCTCTCGCTCTCTCTCTCTCGCTCTCTCTCTCCTCCTTTGCCCTCGATCTCTCTGACAGTTGCTTGTTGTTGCCTCGGCAACTTGCAGCTTACAGAGACACGGCATCTATATAGTGTTTGCAAAGCTAAGTCTACTACATCATTGACAGAAAAGTTTATATTCTATGCAAAGTTAAATATGTAAAAGCGCTCTCCCTTTCTCCTCTCTCTCTCCCCTTCTCTCTTGCTGTCTCTAAACATTACGAAACTGAAGCTTCGTTTCATGATGCAGCGGCAAGATTGCATCAAAGCTACACTCAACTTATTTTCTGGTTTCCAGACATTGATTTCTACCAAGAGGAGAGGGGAGAGGGAGAGAGAGAGAGAAGGGAAAGAGAGCGAAAGAGGAATATTATAGTGTCTCGATGCGCATACAAAAAGTCTCATCTAGTGAAAGATGCAGCTTGGTCACGTGACTGACCAGCAGCTATTATTCCTCATTGTTTCGCGGCCATTTTTCTTTATCTCTCTCGGGACTCGCTGGACTTGGTGTCATAGATGCTCTGCATATCTCGATGACCCTATATAAGAAAAAAGTTGTTTATAGATCGTCTCCCTCTCCTCTATGTCTAAGGGAGAGAGAGAGGGGGAGAGGAGACGACATCACTAAACCGTTTGTTGATTTGAAAACGAAGCAAAAAAGGAAAGACAAAGAGTAACATACAAGATAACAACACGATATATCTAGAAATACATCACGCTGACAAGATTCATCTATGAAAGCAAACTGTGGTCAACACGCTGATATATATAAATATATATGAAAAAAAAGAAAAATACAAAACAACACCATGATAAAAAAACGCGCCTTCTCATTAACTAGTTATCTCTCTCACTCTGTCTACAAATTGCGGAGTAACTGGTCTCGTTTTATCTTCTTCTTTGTATAGAACAAACTAATTGAGACAATTTTTAATTAACCAAAGGGTAAACACAAAGTCTATGCCATTGAACAGTTTTTATGGAAGGGAAAAAGAGGATAAGCGTACGCTCGGAGAGGGAGAGAGGAAAGGAAAGGGAACGAAGGAGAGGGCAGTGTCAGTTACAGGAAGAAAATTTTGTTACATAAGGGATAAAAATGTTCAACTGCAAAGCTATGGGAGAGAAAGAAGGAGAGATACGTCAGCAAGTCACGGCATCGCGCCCCTAGCCTAGAACCGCCGCGGCCGCCTTTCTATTTGGTCTCACTGCCTCCCTCTCTCCCCTTCCCCTCCTCCTCCTTTCTCTCTCTCTCTCCCTCTCTCACTCTCAATTCTCTCTTACCGGCCTTCATTAGTACATCACTCATTACATTGAACACATAGAGAAACATGTCCTATCTGGTTCAGCTACAAGGTATACCCAGTTATGTAATGACCATAGAAAAACCATATAACCTAGAAAAGCGGTCCAGTGGCCAATGCCGCCCTCGGGGTCACTTCTATCGATGTCATAAAGCTTGTTGTTCTTTCAGTCCTCTCTCGCTCTCCCTCTCTCCCTCTCTCTCTCCCTCTCTCGTGGCATGACGTACTGGTTTTGCGAAGCGTCAGAGAATAGAACGTCAGAGAGGAAAGAAAGAGAAAGAAAGAGAGAGGAAATCAGATAAAGGTCAGTCTTTTCAGGGTTTAGACGTCTAGTTGGAAAGATAAGGGAGACATTTAGGACCAACATCAAGTTGACGAATAGTATAGCAGAAAACATAACAAAGAAAAGCTGAGTCAAGTCTATTGAAGGCAGCTAAAAAAACAAAATGGCAGGCAGTGGCTACCTGCTCAATATACAGGTAGCTCAAACAACGAATTGTGTCTAGTTTTTACTTCGAGCGTATTTTATTAGCTAGCTAAAGTGCATCTTACTTCTAGCTGTACCATGTGGGTAATATCAGAATTCTTTTTCTTCTTCCGTTGCTTTCCCCCCTTCTTTCTTTCCTCTCCTCTCTTTTCCTCTTCGCCTCTCTCTCTCTCTTCTCTCCTGAGGTTCTAGTTACCTTAAAATAGTCTCAGTTTTTCGGGCTTCATTTCTCATCTCTTTCCTCACATTTTTGCTTCGCCATGCTTCCCTCTGCTTCTACTCTCTTGTCTCCATCCTCCTCTCCTCTCTTCTCTCCTTCACTTTTGCTCCCTCTCCTCTTTCAGCTCTCCCTTCCTGGCTCTCAGACTTCCGCCATTTTCCTTGTCGCTCGCTTACTTAGTTAGGCATTGACTTTCTATCCGCGTCTCTATGTTCACGCTAATTAACATGCCTATGTGCTTGTAACCAATCTCTCTCTCTCTCGCTCTCTCTCTCTCTCTCTCTCTCTCTCTCGCTTGAAACCTTGACTAGAAGTAGTTCTTTAGGATGTATAATTGAGTGCCGTGCATTAGGACCGAGTGAGACACGAACTGTTAGTGTCGCTCGAACTGTTCAAGTTCGTGCTTCTGGTCTTGTGATCTGAAATAACAAAGGTGTATCATATACATTCACTATCATCTAGTCAACCCTATCTCTCTCTCTCTCAATGTCGAACTACACATAAAGATATAACTATTCTATCCTACCTTCTCTCTCTCACTCTCTCGCTCTCTCTCTCTTCTCCACTTTGTCCTCTTATTGTGTGAATCCTTAGATATTGTGATCAATAAAAATGAAAGTTAAAGTTGAACACTCATACAAGTACACCTTTGTTCGAGTATTGCCTACTTTAGCACTCACTGAGCCCTAAAGACGAACATATAGGCAACTTTCGAACATCATTTATTCAGATGGTTCGCTTCGTAAGGACGACTTCACGGAAATCACGAATCTTTGCGTTCTTCGAACTGTTCAGGCTCGTTTCGCTCCCTCTCCCCTCCCTCTCTTCCCTCTTTTTAGCTGTGAATTGCTCTTGCCTCGAGGAAACCAAGGGCACAATTTGCATTTAGAAGACTCAACAATTGTGATTTGTCTAAATTGAAAAAAAACTAGAATACTTTAGAACATATTATGTATTTCCCTCTCGCTCTCGCCCTCTCCCCCTTTCTCTCTCCTTATTCGTTCAAAGCCTTTGTTCGGCGTCTATCAGCACCCTTTGACATTCACTGGCTGTGTAGCAGGTTAACAAGCAACATACAGCTTCAATTGGACATCCGCTTCAGTGAGAGAGGGAAGAGGGGGGGGGAGAGGGAGAGAGAGATCCTTTTAAGCTCGCACATTTACACGTTCGTAGTTGACAAGGAGGAAATTTGCTTTTCAAGTAAAATAAATGCCTTGGGATTGGATGTATAATCACAGTGTCACTCAAAACGATGCTGTTCTCTCTCCCTCCCTCTCTTCCCCTCTCCCTCTTTGTCGTCACTTCTCGCCATCGCGTTCACTCGTTAGCCAGTAATTACCGAACAATGTTCGTCGAGTTCTGCAATAGAACGCGTCCATTATGACGGCCGATTGTTCAAAGACGCTCTCTGTGTGGGTGTTTTGCTTCCAGCTCACATTTGGAGACTTGAAAAGAGCGAAGAGGGAGAGGGGAAGAGGGAGAGAGCGAGAGGAGAGAGAGAGAGGAGAGAGAGAGAAAGGAATGTTCTTTGGAGCTTATGTGTGCGAGTGTGTTTCTGAGAGACAAATCAATCTCGTATCGACCGGAAGGAGTCACACAAGAGAACGAGAGGGAGAGAGGGAGAGGAGGAAAGAGAGAACGAGAGGGCTAGAGGGAGTCACATCGTAAAGTGGAAATATGGAGAACGATGTACTCCAGCTTCCTTGGCATAGAACTCGAGAAATATAACGAGAAGCATTCGGCTTCATATAGGCACTGAAAGGCAAGACAACGCACATTTTTGCAGCTTTTTCGAGGACAAGCGAAAAAAGTTGACTTCTCGTGAACTGTTCTAAGAGAGACAAGAGCCCATTCTACATGTTCGGCCGCGATATGGCTTCCACATAGTGAAATATAAACGTTTTGCAGCCTTATTCTCGTTCTAACACGATGACAGATAAGAAAAAAGAGAGTTCCATAGATCTCAATGATTGGTTCATTGCGAAATACACTTTTGCTCATCTTCAAGTGAAGAGAGGAACATTTCGCTCTTCAAGCTCTTGCGGACCAGAGAGAGAGAGAGAGAGACATAATTGTATTATCTCATCGATCGAGATGTTCGTGTTCAGAGGCAACATATTTTACCATTAGCCAGCCAGTACCATTAAGAACCTTGGGACAGTTTCCGGTTAATTTGTCATCCCATTGACCATCGACATGAAGGGCAGCCCAGTGGCGACATTCATTACCGGACCCGAGGACAACATGGGTCAAGGTGCAGCTGGCCGTAGAGCTGGTCAAGGTGCAGCTGAGCGATTCCAAACCCGAGGGAGAGGAATTGGAAAGATGAAAACCAATCTATCAGGATGTCGCCGACATTTTTCAGGTCGCCATCAATCTTCAATTTTTTGTTCATTTCTTCAAAATAAAAGTTTGGTCGAACACGAAGGTTCATTTGTTGTACAACCGAAAAGAGGTAAATGGTCGACTACATGATATTTACATGATGAAATTAGAGCGACATAGGTATTGTATGTCTGGGTAATGTGTGTTGTTTGGCATTAGTAAGATAAACTTGAGATCACATTTTAAACTTTTCAATCTTCATTATCACATCGTTGAGCGCATCCTGATTGTCAAATTGTCTAGTCAGGTACACTACCGTTACTCCGGCAGCTATTTTCCTTTCGATTACTTTCCAGTTCTCAAACAAATTCAAGGCATTCTTCAACTGGTCCATAACAACGCTCTCAGCTGCATTAATGGAAAACAAAATTTGAGGGTAAACATCTCTCAGGGAAGTGAGGTCTGCAAATACTCACGGTAACACAGGAGACCTTGACAGAGTTTATCTTTCGCCGAGGTGAGCATATTTTCGGTGAATAAATTGTACTCGGATTGCTTCTTGATCAATGTTAATAAATGTGACGCTGCCAGCCAATAGGATTCAATGAAGGGCCCAAGAATGGAACGGTGAAAACGTAGAAGCTCGAGGTTTTCAATGCTAAAATGAAGAGTGAGGTCTTCCGTCACTTGAACGGCGTTGCCTCCACTAAAGCCGTCATCATCGTCAAATCCCAGGCTTTTAATGTGATCCATTGATTGCTGTAGAGTGGCGTCAACATTATAAACGCATGAAATGAGATTTGACTGAGACCAACCTGAGTCTTGGACGTGAGCAATCCCGAAGCTATCATGCCGTCAATGGTGTCCGAGAATGCAGCCTCCATTTCCTGACAAGGCTGGACAATGAAAAGACATGAAAAGTTAGATAAGAACTTTCTGTAATTGGAATCCGACTCGAAATTTTTACATACCTTGCATATTAAAAACTCATATTTGAGCATATTGCACAACTCGAGAACGACTTTAATTAAGTCTTCTCGCGTCATTGTTAGTTTCACTTTATCGGACGGCTCTAGTGTTTCGAGCTCCATTCCCCAACGAGAGAAAAATGCATTAGCTGACAGAGGCAGAAAACAGAGACAGAAAGTGAGTCAAGTGACGTTTCACACGACATTAAACAAACTTACCAATTATACTGTCTAGTAAGAAAAGAGTAACAACAGTGTTGCTGTAATACTGCAGTTCTATTGCCGAATGCAATTTCAAGGATGGTTTAAGGAGGACAATTTTCTTAACTCGATTCGTATTGGTATCTTCACGCAGTTCACTACTGGAGCTCCAAGCCATTTGGACAGTTTCGGTGGATACAAGATTCCTGCCCAGCAAAGTACAAGCATATCGAATGACTTCGCTCGATTCTCCGCTAAAGCCTACTCGTCGGTCTCGTCGCTCTACTTCCTGTCTAAGCCAGTCCATTTCGGGCACTAACTGCCTCAGAGTTACTCCTTTGCGAAATTTGGTCAGTAACAGGAACGAGAGCATTTGAGTGCTCATCAGCGGCACACAGTTGGACGCATCGTACAAGACATGTTCACCCAATACTTGAATTGTCTTTCTCACTTCGTCTTCCACATTCACGTCCGTCCCATACAAAGAGGCAGAACTGGAAATGGTGCGAAGGGAAGGCAAGTTTGCTGAGCAAGCAGCACACAACCTTGAAGCCTGACAGTCCTTGTCATTAGCATGCATTTTATCGTGGACAGGCAGTATGTGTCCGTTAGTCAGAGACTTCTCGTAAAGATAATTCGACGACTTTTCAACATATTCCTTGAGCGAAAATGGTTTGCTGAATTCAACGCGAACACTGCCAAAATTTGAGCGCAATGTACTCCAAATGGCTTTCGCAGCACCACTGAAGCTTTCCGTCACTTTGGGTTTACCTGAAAAATGAACATTTATGTTAAGCCATAAAGAGAGTGTTTGCGTTCCATGTCTTACCCAGCTGCTCGGACACAAAGTTTCCATCAATCAATTTTTCGTAGCTTATTCCAACGGGCACAATATAGGCATCCTTAATGTGACCTTCAACCATAGAGTTGACAATGATGGACAACAGTCCAGTCTTGGGAAGACATGCTTTGCCACTTCTAGACCGACCGCCTTCAATGAAGAACTCAAGACTTTCTCCTCTCCTAAGATTTTCTGTCATATATGCGTCAAGTAGAGCTCGGTAAACATGGTCTTTCTTTTCACTTGTAGGATCAAGTTTCCGCTTGATGAAAAAAGCTCCGAGACCACGCATGAGATTGCCAAAAAAGGGTATATTCAAGTTGTCACCAGCAGCGACTAGGGGAGGCTTGATGTTGTTCATGTATAAGATGAAACTGAGCAAGATGTAATCAAGGTGACTCCGGTGAACAGGAAGGTATATGAGAGGCAGCTTCGTGTCTTGTTGAACGCGTCTAATAGTGCTCAGCTGTCCCTTGCTGTACTGGATGCTAGACAACATTTGATTCAACAACTTGTAGAGAATCCAGCCAGCCAGTCGTAACAGTCCAGAGGAAATGCAAGACTTCATTTTATGGTACAGTTCCCTTGCTCGCTTCGAGTGCTTCTTTTGCAGCGAGGCAGCTATCTTATTTTCATCGCTCAACTGTCCACGTTTCGCCGCTATGTCCATCAAATCTTGCCTCACAGCCATTTCGACAGCTTGTTTCACTTTGCTTGATCGAATTATCTCCGCTGAAACATTGACATAGTTGGTATCCGTTTTCCTTGACATCACAAAGGAAACATAGTAGAATAAGCGAGTGATGATGTTTTTGTCCCTGAATAGTGAAAGAATATTCATAGTATCAATACGCATTTATGATAAGTGCACGTAAAGAAGGTTTTCAACAAACATCAAACCACAAAGTAGACACATATGAGAGATCTAGTACCGAGAAGCAGCACATGAGAATGTTTCCGCATATTGCTTAGAATTTGCTTCATGTTTCTTGAGAGAAGTCATTTTCGAATTCAATAAGCGACTTTGCATACTGCAAGAGGAAATGAGCAACTGATTGGTCGGATAGCCGAGACGAGAGAGCCCGCGAAAGGAAAGTCGACCTCGTGATTTAGATAAAGCAAAGCTAACAGAAACTTTGCTTGTCATCATGTCTAGTCTTGCAAGATACAACTAGCTCACTTAATGCACAAAATCACGGCTAGCTTTATATACATTGTCCACAAATGAAAGCGAAATTGCGGTCAAAGGAACTAAACTGTACTATGACATCAAATATAAACTTTGTTCAATGAAATTGTTCCACACAATCAGCTCATTTGAAGATAGCACTTGAGCTGGCAAAACCTGATTGTCTACTAAAGTAGAGAATTCCATTGGCCAGACAGGATGACCTTACCGTAAACTTTGACAGTCGCCGAAAAGGCCGACAAACAGGTAGGCGAAAATATTCTTCAAGGCAGCCATTTTCAGGTAGTTACGAAGGAATTTCAAACGAGCATTAGCCCTAACTAAACAATTTGAGCTTGTCAATAAATTGTTTGCTGAAAGCTATCGCTAGCAACAACTTACTGACAAAGGCGAAGTTCAACCAGAATGAGAAACTTTGCACTTCGTATCATCTTTCCCTCACACTCGCATCAAGGATTAGAACTTTATCAAATTTGGTGATAAGGTAGCCAATAGGCAGTAACCACGAAACACTGATTCGGCCGTACCTGTTCTGGGTTGGCACTCTGAGCATATTAGCCATGCCTAATGTGGATAACGGATCCTCAGAATATAATGCCTAGAGAGGAAAAGAAGCTGATTAGTAACATTGTATACATCGAGGAAGTGGCAGCTTAATCCTAGACATGTGCTGACTTCAGCGCTAAATTATCCATGAAAACTATCACGTGAACATCAAGCCATGATTCGCTGCTTGGTATGATTTTCCTTGGGCTCTTACCTGGCTCGTTGGTATACATTTGGAGCAACTGGAATATGACAGAGACTTCCTTTTGTCGAAATACCAGTCAACTGATATTGTTGGCTGCGTCTTGAACGGTGCAAGTAAATCACTTGCGTTGCAGGAATAAGTCAATTTTTTCTGCAAGAGACAAGATAATTAATGACTGGCGTTAATTTTGAGGCATAATGCAGATAGTCTTCTCGTGTGCAGTCGTTAATCACGCTCTGAGCACACTGAATTATGCGCGACTTAAATTTCCATTTTCCCTTTGGAACACAATCAACCACTCACCGGATTTTCTGTCTTGGGAAAGCTGGCCCGCCGACCACGCGAACTGATCTCTAGCCTAGTGCCGTTCATGCTAAATCTTGCTAGCCATAATTAGAGTTACTTTTAAATTACTAGTTTATAACATTATGCTGAAGAAACAGCACACGGGACGAGGCATCAAAAAAAGAACACGAGGCGGAATGTTTCGACGCTAACCCGAAAGCAAACGGAAAACAGCTCTCTCCCTCTCGCTCGCTCTCCAGTCGGGGGCCATTTCTTAAACTCAATGTCAACCACCTTCTTACCTTGTTTCTGGATGTTGGTCAAGCTTCTTTTGAATTCACCGTTTGATTGTCCTCTAATTGCTAATTGCGTTGCATATAACTGGAAAGGAATGACAAGCCTTGACCACTAGAGATTAGTCTTCCTTATCTACGTTCCAGACTTTTCCAAAGCCTCGAGCGGCTCTCTTTCTCTTGTCTCCTAATTATTCTTCTACTAATGATTCTTAGCTCTCGTGATCGTCTCTCTCTCTCCCTCTCTTTCGCTCTTTTAATGGCGGTTCCGCATTTGGTCTACGCTTAAATTTCTCAGACTGGTATTCGACAAGATGTAGCGTGAGGAGTGGAACAGCGGTGTGTCGGCGTCTCATTTGCAAGAAAAGGTGCTAATAATTTTCAAAAGCTGGCTTACAAGCTGTTATGACGCCTATTTTTGGCATATTAGATTTATGGCGGTGTTGTTCATCATGTTTCTTCGAGTAGGTGAAAAATAATTTAGACCAATTGCAATATAATTTCAATTCGGGGCCTCTGGCCTCCAGGGCGGCAAAGGCCCGTCAAATTAGAGAGAACCACGAAAAGGAATTTATGCGTTCACCTTTCCTTTTATTACAAGTAAGTAGGATCGGTGACATAAATAGTGTAGATGTAATTCCAAAAGCATTTACTTTGATTAATGGGTCAGCATTAGTTGAAGCTGTTGAATCTCAGCGCCATCTGTCGGTCCGAGACGCAGTTAAAAGAGAAATGGCTGTGAGTTGCAATACCGAACGAAATTGTAAACACTGTCATTCAGTTTGAACTTCACGAAACTAAATCAAAGCCTATTGTTTTGCTGCAAGGCTAGTTTTCGCTTAGTCACACATATATTCGAAATGGGACTGTTTGGCAAAGTTCCTGAAAGGTCACCTCGAGAACAAGTAAGCTAAATGTGGGCGTTTTGATGTCTTACCTCATGAGTGTTGTTGCTTTAGGTCCGTGAGTGGACATCCAAGATCCGGAAAGAGAGTATGCAACTAGATAGGCAAATCCGAAGTATTAAGAGAGAAGAAGATAAGGTCAAAACAACGTTGAAGCAAGCGGCCAAGAAAGGTGACAAAGATGTCTGTCTTATTCTGGCCAAAGAGATCGTCAATTCGAGAAAAGCCGTTAATCGAATTAATACCAGTAAAGCTCAACTGAATTCAGTTGCATTACATATGACCCAGCAAGCAGCTCAGCTCCGTGTCGCTGGATCGATGCAGAAAAGCGGCGAAGTAATGAAACTTATGAATAACCTAATGAAAGTCCATGAAATCTCATCAACCATGCAAGAACTGTCACGTGAAATGATGCGTGCTGGTATCATAGAAGAGATGATGGAGGAGACAATGGAAAATGTGACAGGTATGGACGAAGATGAAATGGAAGAAGAAGCCCAAGCCGAGGTAGACAAGGTCTTGTTCGAGTTGACAGCTGGTGAGTGCTCTCGAGTTTTCAAAGATTTGACATTTCATGATTCTGACACTGGCTCGTCTCTGAATGTTTGCTCACGATTTTCTTCTTTCAGGGCAACTCGGAAAAGCCCCGGCTGCTGTCGCCGACAGTTTGCCCCCTCAAGCCGGAGCTTCAGTGGCTGTCGACAATGAAGAGGATGAAGAAGAAATTCAAGAAATGCAGAAAAGATTAGAAGCTCTGAAGAGTTGAACATGATGTTGTACGTTATTTATTTTTATGTTCGCCTATGCTACATTTTATCGAGATGGTCTTTAATAACATAAAGAATCTTTCACTGTGTGGCACACGAAATGTCCGCTCTTTATGTTGAAGCATGGAATTTGTCTTCATGACCAACTCTATCATCATCACCATCACCATAATACTTAACGGTTAGAACCCTCAAGCTTAATCACTCGTAACCAAGTTAAGTGATTACAGCCAACCTTGAAGAGCACTCTGCGCTAGAGAGAAAAACTGGGGGCCTCTCCTCTCGTCCACTATCTTGCGAAAGGTCAATCAAGAGCGTACACGCTGGATGTCAGTCTTTATTATTGTTACTTTAGACAATGCACATGCCTTCTATTAAGCAATATATACAAGGTAAAGTAGTTTTTAAATTGTACAGAGATTACGAACACGAATTTTGAGAAAAAGGTATAACTTGAGAAGTTAATAATACGTGAAACATTTTTTTCCATTTTACCCAAAAAAACAGAGTCATCCGTATAATATGTTGATGAAACACAAAAGCAAGAGGGAAGAGAGTATATGTGAAGAAGATGGTTCTGGAAAACCTGGTTCATATGAGTAGCTAATTATGAGAAGCTGTCTCTCAGTGTGCGCAAAGTTGTCAAGTTTTACTGAAGAGCGGACGATTTTTCAATTCGAGAGAGATAAAGAGAGAGATTAACGAACATATTGTATGATATATTCTATATACGGAATCGTATACTGGTGAATGAACACGAATCGAGGCCTAGGCCATTGAACCGTTCGTGATAAATTGGACAATGCAGCTTCATGGATTTCATTTGAAATATGTATTTTCCCTCTCCCTCTCCCTCTCTCTCTCTCTCCAGCTCTCTGCATTCTCTCGCTGTCTGCCCGCTCGCAACAAAAGGGGGATCGAAGTTATATATGTTTGTGGATTGTATTCAAAAGCCTGCAGCCCTGCAAATATAAAACTCGTGCATGGCCACGTCTACGCTCCGGTTCCGGCCACTGAACAGTTCAAGCGGCAGCGCACTTTCGATCGCAGGCACACTTGCGAACAATCTCAATGTGCTTCGTGTAATGGCTGCCGTCGGAGCAAACCATCTTCACGGGCCGCTTCTTGGTCTCGATGGGCCGGCAGCACTGGTCACCGCAGGTGCCCACACACTCGGCCAACTTGAGCTCCTTGACCGACCGGCAGCCATCTTCCTGGTAGAAGTCTTTATAAATTTTTTTCTGGCACGTCGGAGCTGAAATGTAGACAAGTAGTGGTTCAAGTGAGAATGCATTTCAATTCAAGTGAGGCCAGAGTGGGAGAGAGAGGGGGAAAGGGAGAGAGGGGGAGGAAATCGACGAAAAACAAGACGGTTAGTCGAGGATGGCTGTGTGCAACAAGTCACTTAATCACTGGCAGTCACGCCACCGTTGGCGCTTAATTTACTACAGGTCTACAAATGTACTTGCTACAGATATATATAGGTGGAAATGTCTACATCTTGAGGGGCAAGAAGGAGGGAGAGAGGGGAGAGAGAGAGGGAAAGAATAAACAAAAGCTCACCTTGATGGCAGAGTGGACCAGACCAGCCGCTCTTGCACTTGCACTCGAAGTTCAACTTGTCGACGGCGACGCATTTCCCTTTCTGACACAGGTAGAGTGCATCCGTGTCGTACGGAAGTATGGAAGGTATGTCGTCCAGGTAGAGATCGGGACTGGTGTCCGAGTTGTCCATGGAGTCGTCCATCTTGGACTCACTGGAGCTGTCCAGGTTGACCTGGTGCTGGGCCAGTGGGTGGCCGAGGGACTTGACGGTGTCGCCGCAGCGCATCTCGGTGCCCGAGCACACGCAGTTGGCCGGACAGCCGGGGCCGGACTCATTGGTGGCCAGGTGTTGTTGACCTTTGCACCTGAACTTGGTCTCCTCGAGCAGCGAGATGCGTCGCTTTGTGACACGCTTCGGCTCCTCGCACCGGGCGTCACTTGTCTCAATGGGATTGAGTTGCAGGTAGATGCCGAGCCACTTCAAATGGCAGTCACACACAAACGGATTCTTGCCCAGGTGGCTATAAATTGCGGCCGGTGTCGTCGTTCATTATCAAAACGATACGCCGAGAGGTTGCATGAGGGGAGAGAGGGAGAGGGAGAGAGGGAGAAGGAGCGAGAGAAAGAGGGAGAGATAAAGAAAGATGAACATCAGGTATCATGTGTGATGGCCGTGGAATGGCAAGAGGAAGGAAAGCGAGGTAAGGAACGCATAAGCATGTCGACGGCGAGAGGAGAGAGGAGAGAGAGGGAGAGAGGCGATAAATCTTTGTGAGTACTGAACATTAATCATGAATACTGCAGAACGGTTTTCATTTCCGAGAACGAGAGACCAGAGAGAGCGAGAGATGGAAGAGGAAAGAGAGGAGGAGAGGTGCGACTCTTTCTCCTTCTCCCTCTCTCTCCCTTTCTCGGCTCGCTTTCTCTACTCTTGTAAATTAGTCAACTGGAAATAAACTGCAAGTAAATACATGGTCATGTAAAGGGCCTCAAGTCGTCCATTTTGCTCTCTCCCTTCTCCCTCTCCCCTCTTCCCTTCACCAGTGGAAGGCACGTCCGTGAATTGCATCCACTCTGTATGTATGACATAGAATTATATAAGTCGTCGGCTTTGCTTGCATCAAATGCAAACTGAATAAATCCCCACAAAGAAGGAACCGTTGGGCTCGTCATTAGCATTTATGGCAAGAAAATGACATATTTCAGATTTATAGACGAAATTTCGCCTTCTTTAGTGTTGGGTAGGAAGGCGAGAGGAGCGAAGGAGAGGCGAGGGGGAGAGAGGGAGAGCTGAAAACGGTTACCGAATACAAGACCCGAGCGTAGGCAGAAAATTGTTGAGCGGGAGAAGGAAAAGGAAAAGCTAACGAGTCGACAGAATTGCTCTCTCTCTCTCCCTCTCTTTCTCTCCCTCTCTCCTCTAAGAAGCTAGATTTCTTCTCTAGCAACTTGATGTTGATGGCACTTGCCGAGAAAGAAGCGGCAGCGAAGAGGGAGCGAGAGAGAGGAGAGAGAGAGAGAGAGAAAAGCAAGAGCGCGAGAGGGAGCGAGAGAGGGAGAGAGAGAGAAGCATTCTCCATAACATCTACAGTTTGTCTCACAGCCATCCTAATGGTAGTTCACAGCATCTAAACTGCAAAGTTAGTAGAAATTCTTACTATCGAGAGAAACGAGACGCAGATAGAGAGCGAGAGAGAGAGATAGAGGGAGGGAGAGGAGAGAGGGGAGAGAGAAACTGGCACAAAAACTGGTCTTTAAAGATAGATTGAGAACTCGGAGTCGAACAACTTTTTTTCCAAATCTGATACAAAACGATGTATTTATGAACTTCGCAACTAATGAGTGACATAATTAAAAGAGCAAGGAAAAGTCTCCCTTTTTGACTTTGACAAAGGGAGCTCCATGCCAAGCAACGACCCCGGAGAGGGAGAGGGGAGAGATAGCGAGCGACCCCTTGCTGTGCAACAATTTATGCCAGTTGGCTCCAGTCAATTTAGCCCGAGAGCGAAACTTTAGATTTACAATCAATTGAAAAATATCAATGACCATCTCTAGTCGAGAGTTCCACACAAAGTATCTCCATTCAAATAGTAGAATGAATAGACTAATTAGAGGACTGCTCGTGGTTTAACCATCAGCTCGGGCTGTCATAGTAAAAAACGAAGGGCACAAAACAAGGCAACAAAGAAACGAGAGGAAGAGAGGGAGAGCGAGAGAGGGAGAGAGTCGTTGGAAAGTCATTATATACTCTTCGCCTATGGCTGAGACTGACACTAATAACCTTTTCGTTCTCTTCTCCATGTCTGACGCGGCGCCTCCTCCTCTAAAATCGTCTCTGTCTCTTTCTCTCTCTTCCTCTCCTCCGCTCTCTGTCTGTCTCTCTCTCTCTCGCTCTCGTTTTTGCCCAAAACGAATACTAATCTGTTTGTTTTGCAGCGAGAAGGGAAGAAGACGTGGCTTCAGGCTTTGCAGTAATTACAATGATTCTAACTGACAGAACAGTATGCATTTTGACTGACGTTATTAGCCGTCAACTGTATAATCTTGACTCGGCAAGGTGATGCCTCACCACTATCCATCTCCTTCGCTCTCGCTCTCTCCCTCTCTCCTCCCTCTCTTTCTCTCTCGGTTCCTGCTCTCGCTCTCTTCCTCTCTCTTCCGCTGAAAAACACACAGAAAGATGCATCAGGAACTGAATAAAAAGCCTGAAAGACGGCATAGTTGTATCTTGGCATATCCACTCTCTTCCTTGGTTCCTCTCGCTCTTTCCTCCTCTCCTCTCTCTCTCTCCCACTTACGGCAAATGTCTTCCTCGCGTGAGGTGACTGATGCAGAGTCCAAGCGAAGAGGAAGAGGGAGAGCGAGAGAAGAAAAGATGGCAAAGTCAGTGACTCGTTTTTGTCACTGGCCATTTGATACAGGCAATAATGGCATTACCATAAACCAGGCAACCCGCTAGTAATAGAGAATTTGCTCACAAACTGTCTGGCAATTCAAAGTCTCTCTCCCTCCTCATCCCTCTCCCTCTACATCTCTCTCTCTCCCTCTCCTCTCTGGGCTTGTATGCGGTGCAAGTAAAAGGATTCTGCGGATGCTGATGACAGATGTTTCTCGATGCCGAACGGAAATACAGCCACCCCTCGGCTCGGAGCGAGAGAATAAGAAAGATTTCTCTTCCTCTCCCCCTCTCCCTCTCTCTCTCTCTTGCCTTTGCTCTTGATGGTGCCCACGAATACGCAACACAATGGAACTGTTCTCTGCGCCCTGTGTGTCAGCACAACGAGACTCAAGAGAGGAAGGGGAGAGGAAGAGGAGAGCGGCAGGGAGAGAGGGAGAGAGAAGAGGAAAAGAGACTCCGCCAGCTTATTGTCTTGAATAAGCGCAGCAGGTGTTGATTGAATTGAAATGGTTTTGCATTATTTATATTGCATCGAGCTCTCTTTCCCCTCCTCCTCTCCCCTCTCCCCCTCTTTCCCCTGGAAGCCGTTGCTCTCGCATCGCATCGTGCTCGCAGGAATATTTGGCTAATTCGCAGTTAACGCGAGCCAAATATGTGAGTCTTCCAAGTGCTAATTTGCAATTAAACCGCACAAACAGGCTCTTCGAATTCTTCGTCAGTTCGAATTCAAGAGAGATAACTGAGGAAGCTGAGTGAGAATAAACGAGGGAGAGAGGGAGAGAGGAAGAGAGCGATGGAGAGGAGGGAAAGGAGGGAAGAGAGAGACACTCGCTAACTGCAAGTAAATTGATTTTCTCGTGCTCGCATTTCGGTACTCTCATCTTCTCCGCCTACTTCTAAAGCTTGATGCACGAGGAAGATGTACTAGGAGAGGAAGAGGGGAGAGCGAGAGAGAGAGAGAGAGAGAACCACGACAAACATAGCGCAGGGAGGCCACCAAATCTTCCCTCCTAATTGGAGTTTGAGAGAGAACGAGAGACAGAGGGAGAGAGAGCGAGAGCGAGAGTTGGCAAGTGCAACATAATTAAAAACGAGCCTCTGCGAGCGACCCACACTCTCGGCCTCTCTCTCTCTCTCTCTCGCTCTCCCCTCTTCCCTTTCCCTCTTTCTATCATTCTTTCGTTCCTTCACTCTCCATCCCCTCGCCCAAGTTGTGATCGAAGTAAAGCAAAGAAGGGAAGAGGACAAAACCCCTACTTGAGTAGGTTAGGCTGCTTAGATGAAGCGCCTCTTCATGCCGAAGGAGAGCGAGAGAGGGAGAGGGAGAGAGAGAGAGTCCTATGAGCCGGAATGGAAAGAGACGTTAGCACAATAGGGCAACTTGGCTTGTCGGGTGTGTCGCGCCATTTGTTCCCTTTGCTGGCCCTTTGTGAGCCAGGCACGAACTGTTCTATGCGAACAGCTTGTCTTAACCTAATCACGGCATTGCCTCTTTAAAAAGAGACCTGAGAGCGAGAGGAGGAAAGGAGAGGAGGGAGAGCGAGCGAGGAAGAAAGAGACAGCGAGAGGGGAAGAGAGGTCCGTGGTACAAGTATGAGAACAAAACCGGAGACGGAACGATAGAGGGAAGAAGGCGAAGGGAAGAGGGAAGAAGAAGAGGAGACACCATATGAAAGGAACTTATTCAACTTTCAAGATCGATACTACTTCCAGAGACTAGATAGAGAGAGAAGAAGATTCTCCTCAGACTGTAACTTATTTATTGCCACACGCGAACTTGCAGAGAGTGAATTCTTTAGAAAAGAGAAACTCGGCGAATAGTCTTTTCATGGAGCGAGGAGAGAGAGAGGCGAGAGGGGAGAGGGAGAGAGAGAAAGGAATCTCTCGTCCAAGACAAGACTGCCACGGACTCGACGGGCGGGTCTCTGGTTGGTAGTTAAGTTAAACTGTCGCGCATTTTAACTAACTGCACACCGAGAAGGCAGTTATCTAGCATCACTTTTCATCGGGTCTCTTCCTTTACCGAAATATATGACCATGGTAAAACTGCAAGTGCACTATGTATGCCACACACATAGGGTGCACAATGAGAGAGGGGAAGGGAGGAGGAGAGGGGAGAGGAGGGAAAAAGCTACTCACAGGGTCTGAATGTTGACCAGGGGCGCGAATGTGCCATTTTCCAGAGTTTGAATCTTGTTGTCATAGAGTGATCTGATACCGAGAGGAGAGGAGGAGGGAGAGGAAGGGAGAGGGGAGAGGCAGCGAGAACGGTTAGTAGAGTTTACAATGAATTTCAAATTGGATGACAGATGATCGGTGGCTATTGAATAGAATGGATTTAGTATGGCCTTCGGATATACTCACAGTAGGTTCAAGTTATACAATCCTGAGAAAGCATCACGGCGAACGCTCGATATGTTGTTGGCATTCAGTAAACTGTCAGAGAGGAGACAAGAGGCGAGAGAGGGGAGGGAGAGAGAGAAGGAGAGGGAGAGAGAGGGAGAGCAAGAGAGTGAGAGAGATGGAGAGAGTGAGAGGAAAAGAGAGAACGGTGAGAGAGTTCATATGCGAGAGGGATACTTGTCATTGTGTGTACATTTGAGAGAGTGAGAGAGAGAGGGGGGAGGGAGAGGGAAAGGGGCCAGTTTTGATATGTATAGAGGCATATTGTGCATTGGGTGGCATTGAGGGGGAAACGTGACCCATGATAGACTCACAGAGCTTTCAGGTTCTTGAGACCAGTGAACATTGCGGGCCGAATGTGTTTGAGTTGGTTCTGAAAAAGGATGAGTTCGTTGAGATTGAAGGCACCCTCGAATGAGGCGTCTTCCACTTCAGCTATTTGGTTCTGTCGAAGGTCCCTGTCAAATGTACAAGAAGGAGAGCGAAGGGGAGAGGGAGAGAGAGAGAGTTAGAACATACACAGATCGAGGGCGAACGTCAATTCATGGCCAATTGTCAGATTGGATATGACGCGGAACAGAGCGCCGAAGAAGCCAACGAGTTGGGTCGGAAACGGAGAGAGAGAGAGAGAGAGAGGGAGAGAGGAGAGAGAAAACTTGAAGCATGACTAAGAGAACCTGATGAGCTAATAGGAAAAGTCACATAGAGTGAGTCAACGAAGGGAATCATTGAGCAGCTCGATACTCTCACTCTCTCCCCTCTCCTCTATCTCTCTCCCTCTCACTCTCGAGAACTCGTAGCACGCGCCAAAGTAGGGCTATTTCAGCCTAGAGTGGCGGCCCCGGAATTCCCGCGTAGCCCCACAAGGCCCGTGACTTTGGCGGAATGCCGAATCATAATCACAAGGGCAATCGATGGGCTGTGTGGCGTAGCATCAGTGGGTCGTTGGGACACGTCACAGCTACAACTGCACACACAGTGTATGCCATTATAATCCTACCTTGACTCATAGTTGGCGATCCAGCAAACTTATTCCTATACTGACTTACTCTCTCTCTCCCTCCCTCTCTCCTCTCTCTCTCTCTCTCTCCCTTTCTCACAGAACTGACTCATACTCGATTTGAAAGGAAAAGCAATTGTGCATCGAATTAAGAGGGTTCTTTTCGCTTTCTCTCCCGACATAGCTATAGCTGAGGGAGCGCGAGGGGAAGAGGAGAGGAAGAGGGAGAGAGAGATGAGAGTATCGCCAATGATTGATGACCATTGCCTTGTTTTTCAAACTTGAACCGAACATTACGACGCAAGTTCATCGATATAAGAAGACCATAAAGGCTAGAGTTTCTCAATTTCGTCTCTCGGAAAGAAGAAGAAAAAACACTCTTTCCATATTTGGCCTCCAACGAAAGGGAGAGAGGAGAGAGATTCCCCTCTTCCCCTGTCTCCTCTCGCTATATGTAACCGAGACGAGTATAGAAACTAAATCAACTAAATATGAAGCGGAAAGTGTTTCCAAATTGCATTACTACTCACAGGATCTTGAGGTTGCCCATTCCGAGGAAGTCTTCCCTCTTGATGAAGCTTATATTGTTTCCTTCCAAGTGCCTATGAATTGTAGATACATATGTGCAGAGAGGGAGAGGAGAGAGAGAGAGAATATAAATTACTTTTCACAATAACATCCTTCGGTACGGCGGAGATTATGCGAGAGACAGTGCCTCTCTTCTCTCTCTCTCTCTCTCCTCTCGCTCTTCCTCTCTTCGGTGACTTGTTAGTGTACAAGTTTAGCCTATTTCTTTTCCGTCTCCTCAGAGTCTCATTCGCTTTTTCAGAAAAAAAGAAGAGAGGGAAGAAGAAAAAAAGTTGCCCTGAGCGCTGTTCGTCTCCTATCGCCCTCAAATAAGATGTAATTTTCTTCCCTCTCTCTCTCCTCGCTCTTCGCTCTTCTCCTCTCAGACCTTCTACTTTATTAAAAGATCGTGCATATTCTAACGTATAGGAGAAATAGGAAGGACGTCTTCTCCCTTCAGAAAACTGGGTGCTCAAGCTCCTCCGGCCAGTTTTTTGTGTCCCTCTTTCTCTCCCCGTTCAAACATTATAAGTTTTCCCGTGTTTCTCTCTCTCCTCTCCCTCTCTGCTTTTCTCTCTCCCTCTCTCTCCTCTCCAAACTGACTAGCCTGAAGGCCTTGAACAACGGACTTTGCAATGTTTGATTTGACGGGGCAAACAAGGGGGCACAGCCCACGATCGGCCGTCACTTGCCACATTGTGGCCAAGGCAGTGGCGTACACGTATAGATACCAGCTAAAGAGAGAGAGAACGTGACTTACAGTCTCCGGGCATTAGTGGGCAATTTTCGGGGCACATGCTTGAGCGCCCTGTTGCCACAGTCGACGGTTAGTCCCTTGCAGTCACACTCCTCGGGGCACCAGGCCAGTCGGCCATCACTGGAGCCGCCAGGATGGTCATGATGGTGGTCACCGAACATCCGCCTCTCCCGGGCCGACACGAGGCACACAAGCAGGGCAGCCATGGCGATGACATGTAGAAGGGCAACCGGGTTATACAATCTCCGCGCCATTGTCAGGACACCGAAGGGAGAGAGTTCATCATAGACCGTCACTATGACGGCAAAGGCACGTCGCAACCGGTCAACGAGTTGCGGTTTCAGCGTGGACACTGTTTCTAATTGCTCTACTTTCGAAACACTTTCCAGATTCTGGTATCACTTTTTTTTCGTCACACTTTTCAAATACGCAAAGAGCGAGAGCGCGAGAGGGGAAGAGCGAAAGGGAGACCGAGTAGAGAGCGAGAGGAAAGATGGCCTGTCAGTCACTGCTTGCCTTTCTCTGGTTCTCTCACCTTTGCATGAACGGAGAGGGAAAGAGAAAGCTGATGATGAGCTGCGAGTTGAAAGGTTCGGTGTATATTATATCATAGATAGACAGTTTTATGACATGAACATATGCGCGCCGCGATGAGATCGCTTCTGACCTAAGCTTAGCTGTAGCTTTCAGTTCTTATTCCAGCTCTCGCTCTCTCCCTCTCCTCTCTCTCGCCTCCTCTGCGCGCGTCGCACTCGGATCCGAAAGCTGGAACCGAAAACCTGCTTATCGGTTCTCGCACGACTCGTCTCCTTTCGGTTCCTCCGCTTTTTGTACGTAGTTTCTCTCTGAACTCTCAAGCCGTTCGTTAGAATCATCCTTTTCTCTCTATCCCTCTCTCTCTCCCCTCTCGTTCTCTTCACTGATGATTGACGGCTTATATTGCGAAGCTACTCTCTTTGTTTGTTTGACTTGGAGCGAGAGGAAGAGCGAAGGAGAGAGCGAGAGATGAGCATAACATAAAACCTTTTAGGGGTCCATTGGCGCCAACTGTTAGCTGTCTCTTCTTCTCGTTTCTCTCTCTCTCCTCCCTCTCTCCTCTCTCGCCCTCTCTACGGTGATTTCAAGCAAAAATGTTTGAAAAGGTTTGGCAATGGCAACTCGTGACTATCTCCGTCCTTAGAAAAACTGCTATTCTTCTCTTTCGTTTTTTAGTTTTTTCGACATTTTCAAAATTTCTGAAAGCTCCAGTGGCTGAAAGAGTGCCATCACGGCACGAAAGGAATGAAAGGAGCGAGAGAGAGAGAGAGAGAGAGAGAGAGAGAAAGGGGAGAGAGGAGGAGGAGACAGAGAGGCTGAAGTAACCGGTAAGTCCAAGGTCTAGCCCTGCTGTTATCATTTTTTCTACGCCATTGCCCTATAAAACGTGTTCCTCGTTCAACGCTAATGAAGTGAATGCATTGAAAAAGAGAAAGCCTTGCAGCCAGGTTCTAGTTTGCTCTCTTTCTTTCCCTTCCTCTCTCTCTCCCCTCAGCTCTCTCGCTCTTCCCTCTTTCTTTCAACTCTCTATTTGTTTCGCTCGTCTCTTTCTTCTCCATTGATTCCCTCTGAAATCTTCCCTGTATTCCCAGGTAATGGTTTTTCTTGCTTATTATATCGCTCGACAAGAAAGAGAACATTGCGAACATGTTTGCTGTCCTCCTTTTCTCTCTCTCTCTCTCTCTCTCTCTCCCTCTTCCTCTCTCGCTCTCGCAACCAGCAAAGGTTCAGTGAACACATTCTTTGTCTCATGACACTTTGACAAGAGCCTCTAAGCGACAAGCTTGTCTCGGCAAAATGTCACACATAAGCTTAGAACTTTACATACCTCTGACTACCGTGGCAAGAATGAGAGAAAGAAGGCGAGAGAGAGAGGGGGAAGAGCAAAGAGGGAGAGACCGAAAGGAGAAGTGAGCGAGATGCGACAAAGAATCGCGGCTGAAAACTACAATGTACATTGTCTGCAAAAAAGCCTTTGCCATGATGTCATAACGATCTGAAAGAGGAAGAGAGAGCGAAGGAGAGATACGCTCAAAATAGAATTGGTTGAGGTGCTAGAACGTAAAGATTTGGTGGAAGAGATGAGAGCAAGAGGGCGAGAGAGAGAGGAGAGAGACAAGTCAGTAACTGGTAGAGAGGAGTTTACTTGCCGCCAATTCCGTGACATGTACTTCGCACTTTTTTAGCTACACTATGTTAACTAAATTTTCGCTGACAAGTGGCCCAGTGATTGGCTTATAGCGTGAAAAGAGTAAGTAATAATAATATTCATCCCTTGTCAGCATCGCTTTCCAGGGCAAAGATTTGGCAGATTTTGTAATAACTCATAAGCATCATCATCATAGCCCTAGTGCTGTGTGGCTCTCAATGGAGAGACTCTCTTATTGAGATATGCAGACAGTGTGAAGGAGACGAAGTGAGAGGAGGGAGAGCAAGGGAGCGAAAGGGAGAGAGAGAAATAAAGAATAAGAAAAATGTGCTCGTATCTCTTGACATGGCATGAAGGCCGAAAAGTGTTTTTTCTAGTGGGGACAAGTCTTCAAAATCTGAGGCGTCTCCGGCGCCTGGAGCCGGCTCCTCCACGAGCCACCACCCGCCGACCTCCGCCGCTGCGGACAACTCCGCCCCTAGGGCCGCCTAGGAGACCTCTGCCGCCGGTGACCTGCATCTGACCCATGCCGCTGGCCAGGCTGGGCATGGAGATCAGTTGTCGCAACTGCAGCAAGTCGTGTTGCAGTTGCTGTATTTGCAATTGTTGCGTGAACATTTGCTGCACTTGGCTCATGGGCGGCTGCTGGAGTTGTTGCAGTTGCTGGAGCAGTTGCAGTTGCTGGACACCAGGGAAGATGGACGACGAAGGTGACTGGACAAGGCTACTGGGCTGGGCCACTAATGAGCCACCGGTTGCCCCGGCGACCAGGGGCTGTCCGTTGATGGTAATTGATCCCAAAGTGCTGGTCAATTGTCCGCCATACAGTGGCTGTAATTGCGGGCCCAGTTGTCCGGCAACGGTGAGGCCCGGTATGCCGAAAGCCGCCAAATTACTGGGCTGAGCGGCTGTCGTAATGAAATTTAGACCAGCTTCAGCGGTGCCCAGGGCATCTTCCTCCTCTTCGTCATCATCGTAATCAAATAGTCGTCGGTCGAGCATGTCAACACGCTCATCATCGTGCCTCGACTGACCACGTCGCTGCTGGTGACCATGTAGCCGAGAAGAAGTTGACAGAGCACTTGCCGACACTCCACTTTGCTCCAGTGTACAGTTGAGCCAGTAAACGTAGCCAGTGAAGACAGTTAGCGACTTAATGAGACTCATTTCTGCACTAAATGACTTTGTCAGTGGAAACCGCGCAGTCATTTTTCACTTCTCTTCAAAACTTTCACCGCTCTCTCCCTCTCCCCTCTTCGCCTCCTCTCTCTCCCGCTCTCTCCCTCTCTTGCATTGTTCGCTCCTCTCTTGAGATGCTTCTTGAAGCGCGAAAACATATAAAACAATAAACTTTGCAAAGGCATAATTAAATCAAAAACAAATTTCATTACTTTGTTCTCATTAGCTCATGATGATGATGATGAGGAGGATTCATCCCCAGGTTATGCTTTATACAATTTGTTACATCATTACGTAATGATGATGATACGAAGTCAATGCACACTTTTTTGGATGCAGTTTTTGCGGTTATAGAAGTTTTGGAACGGAAAATAACTTCAACTTATACTTGATTCATTCACTTCTAGAACACATGTTGCGAATGATTTATTAACATCTCTTTAGAAAACGTACAAGAAAGGAAGAGCATGAAAAAGAGATAGGGAGGGAGAGAGAGGGGGGAGAGAGAAGGGAGAGAGGCAGAATTTATAATTGTGAAACAGCTTTTGAAACTCTTGAACTCTTAGCCATTCGCTAATTGGCACGACTTTCGTGGCCACTTAAATCCTGACTATGGCTTAATTAACGTTGTTTATGAGCGTCCACAAAAATAAGGAAGAAGTAAGAGAGCAACAAAGAGAGCGAGAGAGGAAGAGAGAAAAGAGGAAGAGAGAAAGAGAGGGCGTTTATTGATGCACAGCCATAGACAATGCATAGTTGATGCGACGTTGAAGTTTCAGCTGGTAATAGCTTTCGAGACTCTCAGGACAATATACGAGAATGACCATTAGGAGGAACCATAATGGTAAACTTAGTGACCAGCCATGGCTAGTAATTTCAACAGAGAGCAGATAACCTAATTCATATTGTGCCTCTCTCTCTCTCCTCCCTCTCTCCTTTCCTCTCTTCCTCTCAGTGTCAAGTCTCTAGTCCAGAGAGCGTTATTAGTCGCTTCATTGCTTGGTTGCAAAGCCTATAAAGTGAACGATGTTACCCTTCAGTTGCCATTCGCATTAGCAGAGAGATCGAGAGGAAGAAGGAGAGAGGAGAGAGGAAGGGAGGAAAGGAGGGCAAGGATCTTGGGCCAAGTCACGAAAGCTTGACCACTCAGGCCATCAACTGGTTTAGTCTACTTGGAAAAATCACCATCTATCAGGGAATTTGTCTTTCACAAGCTTTCAAGCAAACAAAAGCCAACGGACACAGTGCAGTGTTGCAACTCCAGTAAGACACTGGCGGAGGGAGAGAGAGGAGAGGGAGAATGCGAGAGGGAAAGAGGAAGAGGCAGAGAGGCAGAGTCAGCCTGGCGCAAACAGCTTTTCTCATTTAGTTTGTTAGATGTAAAGACTGACTGACTGGCTTCATTCGACCGGCAAGAACAAGAACATATAGTTGCAAGAAAGGAGAAGGAAGTAGCGAGAGGGAGAGCGAGAGAGGAGGAGAGGGAGAGAGAGAGCAAGAGAGAAGCCTAAGTAAATGGGCTCAGTATAAGGAAGGAATTTGGTGGACTTCTTCTAGTCCATCAGGTCATCTCTCGAATGTCCAAGGTTGAACCTTTGCGTCGAACCTGACAAAGAGCCCTGGATTAGTTTGATGGCCAGAGCTTTGAACCTTTAACGAAGTCCAGCCTCTGGACTAAGTTCTATCGAGGGTTCGAAGGCTCAGTCAGAGTTCGCTCTAGTGGTCACCAATTGTTGGGGATACAAGGCCAGGAAATTGATTTCGATCCGGTAACGCTAGAAATTGTTTTCTTTCCAATCGACGGAAAGAGAGAGAGAGAAAGAAAGAACCCAAATTTTTTGCCCTCTCTCTCTCCTCTCCATCTCTTCCTCTCTAGCTCTCCCTCTCGTTCTAGTTTTCAGCTATTGCTGTTCAGTCAGTTTCATGGCTTTCGGATCACGAGGAGCAAAAAATACAAGAAAAAGCATGTCTTGGCCTCCTGTTGAAGATTAATTCAAGTTCAGAGGAGGAAAGGCAAAGGAGGGGAGAGAGCGAAGAGGGAGAGAGCAGAGAGAGACCGTCTTCCGAAATAAGGAGCCGAGATTATGACGCTGAGCAATTCGGTTACTTCGTAGCATTTCAGTGGCTCAGAGAGAAATGTCTATATATACTTATATGCTATACTTGCAGCAAGTTAAGCAGCTTAAGAATTTTTGCTTTTTTCAAACAGGAAAAAAGTGCCATTTGTCTGTTGAGAAAGAATGGAGAGAGGGAGAGCGAGAGAGAGGGAGAGGAGAGGAGAGAGGGACCGAATAAAGGCCAGCTGGGCTTGAGCAAGGGGCACCAGTATGGCCCTGTCTATTTCTATATAGAGACTTCCATCTACAATAAGGCCAGAGAAGGAAGAGGGGAGAGAGGAGAGAGAGAGGAGAAAAAAGAGAGAGGCTCCGCATCACGATGGCATTTGTCATTCCAATCCATAGAACAAATAGTGAAAACGTTAGGGCTTCAAGCCTGAACATTGGGATTTCCGCTGACATAACCAGAATTAAGTGAAAATTGCATGTGAATATATCCTCAGTTGATTGATGTATACCACATGCATAGTATGAGGCAGAGAGAGAGGGAGGGAGGGAGAGAGGAGAGAGATTGCGCCCAATGTTGAGAGAATTATATAACAGCGAAAAAAGGAACTTTCTGTTATGTTAACCTATTAGCGTTTCCATGGCAACCGGCTATTAGTCGCTTGTATGTACACACATCCAGTTTACCATTGTGCACAACGTTACTGAATTATCCTCATATACATCTCAGCAAATGCGTCTCAAGACATACATCTCAAGGTAATTATTTTTCGGCAACATGGAAAACATTACGCTAATTGTTTTGTCTGAATACGTTAACCACACACGTTGATTCGTTCCTATTTGCGACTTGATTCATTTATCTTGAGCTTTTTCTCGTTCCCAAACTTGACTCATACCTGAGATTAACAATTATGTAACAACAAAGGCAAAGCCATGGCGATTTCGCCACCTGTGCAGCCTGGCTGTCAACCGAAGAACTGGTCACAGCTGGTGACGACCATAAACTAATGTTCTGGAACGCCGTGAGTCATGAGGTGGCCAAGATGGTGGAACTTCCGGGAGAGCTGTTTCCCACTGATTTGGACTACTTGCCAAGGTCGGCCAAGCAACAGCAATCGGACACGGTGGCCATTGGGTCGTCAAGTGGCAAACTGTACCTTGTCAACTCGAGGAGCGGAAAAATGGAAAAGATTGTCGACGGTCACACGGGGGCCGTCCTGTCAGTTCGCTGGTCACCTGACGGCTCGGCCCTGGCCACTGGGGGCGAGGATGGCCATGTCAAGATATGGTCCAAGGCGGCCATGCTGAGGTCCACTCTGGTGGTGGCGGCGACGCCGGTGTACTCCGTTTCCTGGTCACCCAGTTCAAGTCAGATTGTATATGGTGTAAACGGCAAACTGGAAATCAAGCCACTTTCGCCCAATTCAAAGGCCGTGGCCTGGAAGGCTCACGATGGCCTCATACTCAAAGTGGCCTGGAACCATAACAACAACCTTATCATTTCCGGTGGCGAAGATTGCCGCTACAAAGTATGGGACAGCCTGGGGCGCCCGCTCTTTGTCGGCTCGGCCGGTGACTTTCCGGTCACCTCGCTGTCCTGGTCACCGGATGGCAGCCTGTTTGCCGTCGGTTCCTTTGACTCGTTCAAGCTGTGTGACCAGTCCGGATGGTCACACAGCCTGGACAAGCCTCCGGTGCACACTTTGTACTCCATATGCTGGTCCAGTGACTCCAGTCAAGTGGCCGCTGCCTGTGGTAATGGTTCCATAATATTCGCTTGCGTAATAGAGCGAAGGCTCGAGTGGAAGTCATATGAAATTTTAGCTTCGGGTCGTAAAGTTGTCCAAGTGAAAAATGTGCTAACCAATGTACAGGAAGAACTGGAATTTCGGGAGAATGTCATCAAATTTTCGATGGAATTTGACCATTTACTGGCACTCACTACCAGTCAGTGTCACATCTACCGCTCGTCCAACTGGAACAGTGGCCATATATTCGACTTGAAGGACACTAATGTCAACCTGGTGGTGCAGAGCCGCAAAAACTTCATGCTCATAGATTGCCTCAATGTGAATCTATATTCATATGAAGGCCGCTTTTTACTGGCAGTCAAATGGCTCGGAATGAGATTGGACGCCCTGAATAAGCGGACAATAGCGCTGGCCAGTGATACGGTGGCCGTGCGGGATGCAAATGACGCCAAATTAATGCACTTTATCGACACGGCCACAGGCAAGGCAATCTCGTCTCGGGCCACCCTTACAAGCACAGGCTCGACATTAAGGCCATTGCCCTGGACCACTGTGGGCCGCCGAGTGAGCGAAAGTGTGCCTTCATTGACAAGAATGCCGACTTGTACATTGTCCTAGTTCGAGGTTCGCCGCTCACTGTTCTGCAAACAGTCAAGCTGAGCCCAATGTCCGAGAGTGTTCAATGGTGCGAGGACGCTAATATGTTGGCCGCGATGCAAGAGAATGGCAAACTGATGATCTGGACATATCCGAACATTGCCTTTGTGGACCGGGAACTGCTATCAATATGTGTCATAGAGAAAGATCCCTCGGAATTCGGACACAAAAAGCTGCAAATGCAAGGCTTCCACGGCAATCGAATGAGCTTGCGGAGAAGCGACGGCTCTCTCGTGTCAACGTCCATTAATCCTTTGGCCATTCTGCTGGACACGTACAACTCTCAGAACCAGTGGCCTGAGGCGCTCAATCTGTGCCGGTATGCCAAGGACAGCCCGGAGTCGGCTTGCCTGTGGGCCAGCCTGGCGGGCATGACCCTTTTAGCCCGTCAATTGGACATCAGCGAAGTGGCGTACGGGGCCATAAACAGAGTCGACAGAGTGGTGTACATGCAGCGCATCCAGAGCCTGACGGCCAAGGAGACTCGCAGTGCCGAAATTGCTCTTCTATGCGGCAACATTAGGGAGGCTGAGAGCATTTGCCTCCAAGCGGGCTACGTTCTGAGGGCCATTCTGATCAATGTCCAACTGCACAAATGGAACCGAGCCGCTGAGCTGGCTGTCAAGTACGACCAGGCTGCTAATGGTGACTCGAGGAAGTATCTTCAAGTGGTATTGTGCCACCGGCAACGGTTCCTCGACAAGTTGAACCGTAGTGAAAACAACGCCCAATTACAGGGTTTGTTCAACGAAGTAAGTAGTAATTGCTTGCCGTTGCTTCTACTTTCCTCTCTACTTGTCTTGTTATATTTGCTTTGCCCTCTCCATTGGCTGTTAACTTTCTCTCTTTTTAACTGTGTTTGCTTTCCTTAGGTCGAAACTCTACATGATTGGGACCAGATACAAGACATTCTTCAAGAGCCATATGAGCGCATACAACCGTCTACTAGAGCATCCCTCAAGACCTAAAGAGAGAGAGGGAAAGGGAGAGAGACAAAGTTGCACCTAGAGGGCACATGCCAAGTACATGTTCATAGTGCACATTGCCAGCTACGTTATTGCTATAAACAGTTACAAGTATGGGGCTCATTTTCCTGAACGCATCATTAAGGGTCACTCGATATCTAGAGAAATAAAGCCTCAGTGTTTATATGTTGCGTGTTACGCTAAGATAACACAAAGGGTTCACTTGCTATACCTTTGCCTATGATGTAGGACAACAATAATAAAAGGGGCAGTTTGCAGAATAAGGAAGACATGTGGAGAGCGAGAGGGAGAGCAAGGGAGAGTAAGTCATGTCAGGTAGAGTGAGGGGACTTCCCCACTCAATGTCTGGATGAAATGTGATCCTTACGTGTTTACATTTAATTGAATATAAGAGTAAGTAGGATGATAAAGTGAATCAAGGCCACCAGTTAATTAGTTTCGCACTGATTTACGAACCAGTTCACGTAAGAGACGCCTTGATGGAAATTAATTACAAGTAAGTTTGTATGCCACAAATTAAGTTGATTGCCAGCAACTTACCTCAACTCTTCGTCCGTGCCGATTTTACGTTGACTCTCTATTTTGCTGATAGCCTTGCTGAGGACACAGTATACGGTCTCGGTGCCTCTAACCACTTCGGGACACAACTGGATCGTTGTCTCCATTGCCTTGAACAGTCTACTATTTGCACAGTGTCCCAAGTAGGTGTCGATGAAGCGCTTGAAAAATGGCATTACCCATTCACTGGAAAGGGGAGACCATTCAATCATACATTAGTATATTTGGTGCACTCGAGAGCGAGGGAGAGAAGAGAGAGAGAGAGAGAGAGATACACATGTACGGCAAGGCGATGCCTGATGAATATTAAACTCACTTTATCCATGAACTGCCTTCGCCATCTTGACGCATGTTTTCGAAAAATATCTGCATTAGCTCTTCAAGTTTCTTTGAAGTCGCAAAGTCAGCGAATATTAATTTTTCCATTAGCTTGAAGAGTATGTTGCCCAACTCTTTGCGCAAAACGCTCGCGGTACTACTTGGTGCACTTTCATTCTGAGTCGAATAATCAATTTCAGTTTCAGGTAGCGGGAATTGACGGACTTCGTCCAGGTAGACAAACAAGTTGCTAACGAGCACATCGTGTTGTCTTGCATGGGCAATAATGTCAGGCGCTGATATCCTTGTCACTATGCGCTCGGCAATGACGCTAATGAAGGCCACCACTCGACTATGGTCACAGTTGGCCGGCTTCGAGTGCAATTGGCCAAATAGTGCTCTTAATATGAGGCCGGTTTTGCCGTGATCCAGAAATTTTTGCACCACCATCTTGGTGATTTCACATATCTTCAAACTTAGTTCGGACCAATAATTTGGGGCGGCAGTCATGAATATGAGGAAAAATGTGACAAGTCGAAATAATCCAGTTTCGCTCAGCTCTTCAATTCGTTTTGGGTGTATTTGAGAAAATAATCTCCCTTTAATGCGCTGTACGTGGGCCAGTGACTGGGGACCATTTTTGACGTCTAACAGCTTGATGACGGTGATGCGGAAAAGTTTCGACAGGCACTTAAACAAGTCAAACTCATGTGAATCGGAGAGCAATTGTCTGTTTAAGGCGTCTATCCAGTTTTTGCTACTTTTCGGCAGCAAATGACTCTCCTCGGCCGAAAAAGGCACTTCGTCCAGCTTGTTTAAGCGCTTGAAGAAGAAATCAAGGAACGGAAGAATGATTTCAGCGGTTGGCGACCATAACTCTGATAGTGATATACTAAGAATCAGGGAGTACTTCACTGTGGGTATCCTTGGCTTGGCACTGTCTTCCGTCTTCAGTAGGTTGGCAATGACGCCATAAATTGATTCGCAACTAACAATTTCACTGTCATTATTAAAGACTCCTCTGGCATTATAGCGATAGATTTTCGAAAGGCCAGCAGCCAACCAGAGGGTGAACAGTTCTTTGTTCTTGCTATATGACCCATCGCTGACACTGGCAACTGGAAAATATCTCATATAACTTGGACTGGGCGCTGAGATATGGCCGATGACACTACTGAAACTTTTCCAAAATTGCCCTAGCTCGTCGTTTCGATCGATATATATACGCAACATTACATACATTTCTTTCATACAGTCACAGTGGAAGGGGTTAATGTTTGGGTTCAGTGCTTCAATTCCGTGAAGGAACCTTTTATAACTAATTGTTACTAAATCCGTTAGAAGTGCCTTTTCTAGCTGAGAAGAGAAAGTGCCAATACAGTTGGGGTCACGTACGAGCTGAGGGTCAACAATGGCTAATTCTAATGCCTCGCAAACTTGGGCAACTTCAAAAGCACACCACCAAATGTCCATCAGCATGTGGTAGTAATGGACAGCTGAATCGTTGAATGCCATATTATCTTGAACAACATAATCACACATTGATAGCCGACCTCCTAGAAGGCAGAGCTTTCTTAATTCCTCTAATATATTTGACGCCGTTTCTGCATTCTCGGTTGAACGTGACATCATGGCTACTTGAATCTTTAGGTTGTGCAAGAAGAAAGACACATCTCGGCGAAATCTCGTGAACTCCGAGTGCATGGAAGGATCTGTACTTGATATGTTTCTATAATGGTTCACTTTCATCCTGAAAGTAAACATTAGTTTTGACAAATGTCTATTCATGCTTTTACTCACTTTATCAGATTGAATATATAACTGATACCTCGGCGATCTGCATGTTCCAAACAAAATTCATAGCCAAGTATGCTAATCTTCATGAGACTGATATGTCGGCTTCTATCATTATCGAAAAACCTTGAACAATAAAGCCGTAAGCGAACGATGACAATCAGTGACGAAAATGCTCACCATTTCATATCACCACTTTGCATATATGACGATTTATTTGTGTTCTCCCACTGGATATTCGAGCGAGCCGATGGTCGACAATTGAAAAGCGGTACTGTGGAATTGTCATAGTAATTGAGATACCAATCGCCTCGACAATATTCATTAGATAAACGATCAAAATTATGCGTTTCAGTCATGTTTTCACACTACACACAAAGCGCGCCAAAATAAAGGGGTCGTTTCCATAATTCGGTGCAACATGTCGCAAGATAATTGCTCAAAGATACTTTTTAGGCTATCTTCTTCTCGAACTAAACTAGGCTGAAAACGGCGAGCCAATTTTTGAACACTAATGTCTTTTACTTACAAGTACTTGCAGCCTTTACTTGCACAGCTGGAGCTGGAAAATCATTCTTTATCAACTTTGATTTAGTACAACTTCGCTGGTAATTGCCATGCATTTCAATGAAAATTCGTAATCGCTACGCTTTATCAAGCAGCGGATAAACATGGTGAAAATATTGCTTTACTTGAAAAACGGGCCAGTGATACTTTATATGAACATACATCATGCCACCGGCTGCAGATTGATTAGTTGATTACTGCTTTCCACTAAGTCCGAGATAGCGACTCGGCCTCGCTGTCTTATAAACTTTGCAACAGACTGGAGTTCTTCTTTGGTAATGCAGATAAACTTTCCTCTGTCATCAATTACTCCGACAAGAACTTCTTGTTCCAACAAGCTCTGAACTCTGTCTATGACGTCTTGAGTCTTCATCTGGAAATGGCCAGCCAAATCTTCGAGTTGAACCACCTTCTCTTTTTGAATGTACTCGATGAATTGTTGCAGCTTATTCTGATTCTGAGGGTCATCTTCCTCTTCATCATGGCCTTCTTCCTCGACAGTAAAGGCAGCTTTCATTTGTAGATATTCTTCCAATTCCTTTTTCTCTTTCTCTTCTTTAAGTCTCTTCTCTTCCTCTAGACGTTGAGCTTCTTCTTCCTTTTGTTTTTCTTCCTCTTTTTTCCTAGTTTCTTCCAACTGTTCCTGACGTTGTTTTCTTTCTTCCCGCTCCTCAAGCTCCCTTTCACGAGCATTCCTCTTCTCAGCCTTGGCTTCCAATTTGGCTCGTTTCTTAACACCAATTTTCCCCTCTGGCAAAGCAATCTCATCGGCCAGCGGGTCATAATCATCTTCGTCATCTACTTCTTCCTGGGCACGAACATTCCTTCGAGCGGCGACCCGTCGATTTCCCACTCGGCGACCTACAGCCTCGCCATCATTGGCTTGTGGCAGAACTCGAGGAGCACGACGACGCTCAGGTTGCTCCGATTCGTCCGACGAACCTTTACCTTTCCACAAAACAAGGCCTAAAAGGGCCACAATGGCCACCGATAAGAGGGCAGTTAGGCCGAGAACAGCATCAGAGTACATTGTGTTCGAAATAACAGTTCACTCACTCGATCGACGTGTGCTTTTATTTGAGCCGATCAGCTGACGCGACTGCGCAGTAGACGCATTGCTGCAAACATTGAGGAACTCGACCATTTTCGTCAGACAGTTTACTTTAATTGTCTTAATTTGCCATGGTAAGTAAGATTTATAATTTCCCTAGCTCAAAACTCAATCAAATATTATCTACAGGCTGAACGGAAACAAGTGAATAAATATTATCCCCCTGACTGGGACCCAAAGAAACATGGTTCGGTCAACAAATATCATGGAGTTCATCCTCTCAGAGAACGAGCAAGGAAGATTGATCAAGGAATATTGGTCATCAGGTTAGATGAAACCTACATAGTACGGAAGAGAGCTAACTGAAAACCTAGGTTTGAGATGCCCTACAATATCTGGTGTCTCGGGTGTAATAATCACATTGGAACGGGAGTGCGATACAATGCGGAAAAGTCCAAAACTGGAAACTACTATTCGACATCAATCTACAAATTCAGAATGAAATGTCACCTTTGTGATAATTATATTGAGATGGAAACGGACCCACAGAATCTTGACTACAAGATCTTGTCTGGAGCGTCCAGACAGGAGCGTCGCTGGGATCCCAATGAGAACGAGCAAATCGCGCCAGACAGAGACGAGAGTAAAAAGCTTGCCTCAGATCCGATGTTCAGGCTTGAACATAAAGTTGAGGATAGAAGAAAACTAGAAGCAGCAATTCCAGTTCTAGAGCAACTCGAAAAAGTGCAGGAAAGATGGAGAGACGATTTTGCTTGTAATCAACTGCTCCGAAAAGGATTCAGAGTAGGTAGCTTCGAGTTAATGCTCGCCTTAAATTGATTTCTTAATAGATGGAGAGGAAACAGCTCAAAATGCAGGCTGCAGTGGACAAGGAGCTTCTTCAAAAGTCATCTCTAGCAATCACATTATTACCTGAAGATGAAAAAGATGCCAAAATAGCCGCGCTGCTCAAACTGCAACCAACAATGTGTATGAAGTTCAGAGAAAAACGATAATACCTAACCTACTGATTTTTTTTTCTTATACAGCTACGTCAGAGCTAAAAGAATCCATTCGAAAAGATATCTTGACGCAATCAGTATTCGATAGGGCAGCGAACGAATCAACTTTGGGACTAATCTCATCCAAAGCTCCTTTGCTGCAGATCTCTGAAGCTATAGCACACAAAAAGGTGGACGACTTGGTATCTCGCAGTTTAAGCAAAGAAGCGCTTGGAATCAAGCGTAAGAGTCCACCACGAGAACTGCCTTCATCGCCATCCGAACTTAAAATTTCGAAACATCTTGTTCCTTATGATTATAGTGACTCTGAATGAATGATAAAGTATGAGAAGACTAGTACTTTTCTTATCAAACGATATTTCTCTGCATAGCTACTTAGCTACTGTCACGCGCTGAGTTACTAGATTTAGTTTTGACACTTGGCCGGAGATTGAACTGATTAGGATACTTGCGGAAGGTCTATATGGTAGAAGCATCGGAAGAGAAGCCGTAAATTGGAATGGGTCTTTGCTGTGACCAAGAACTGTCGAGTCAGCTTGCAGTTAACATAGTCTTGAATAAATGATCCTAGTTGATGCTACTTGCTAATTAGTATCTGTGCTCCTGGTTCTACACTCATCGCGTTTGCTGATCGAAACAGAGACTCTGTAACCAATCCCTCCCTCTGACCATCCAAGTCTTGGATGGGTCTCTCTTCACTGTGAATCCCGTTTAAGATCAACAGGTAGTGGCTAACTGATGAACTTTATCCGCAAAATGTTCAGCTTCGTGCCTGCAGGAGCAGCAGCCACTAGGTGGCGCCAGCTGTGTGAACGGCGACCTTTCTGCCATTGCAAGTCTCCTTCAGTTGTGTTGGTTGCTGTTTTGAAAATGTAAGTCAATTTTTCTCACCTTATAAACCCTAATTTTGTGATATTCTTAGCTATTCCAATATGCAACGAGCACTAAGCGTACCGGCGATGGCGACTAGAAGCTTTTCCAGCCAAGCTACCAAGTTGGTCAAGCCTCCGGTTGCCCTCTTCGGCATCGAGGGACGTTACACAACTGCCCTCTACTCAGCAGCTTCGAAGAACAACAAACTGGACGCGGTCGAGAAGGATCTGCGAGCCATCTCTTCCACCATTGACAAGGATTCGAAGTTCAGAGATTTCTTGATGAATCCATTGGTCAACGTCACCCAGAAAAAGCAAATTCTGAAGGAGACACTGACGAGCAAACTTGGAGTCTCTGATGTTACAGTCAATCTAATCAATGTAATGACTGAGAACCGAAGACTCAAGTTCTTGCCTGCCGTGGCAAAGAGCTACATAAAAGTCATGGAGACCGCACGAGGCGAACTAGAGTGCACTGTTACCACCGCCAAGCCGTTGACGGAGGACGCTGTGAAGAAGGATCTTGAAGCAGCATTGAAGGGATTCACCAAGAACAAGCTCAAGATTCACATGAAAGTGGACCCAGCAATCATTGGTGGAATGGTCATTGATTTTGGCGGTGAACATTACGTCGACATGTCGATCCGGTCGAAGGTCAAGATGTACACCGAACTTATCCAGCAAGCTGTTTAGATATCGATAGTGTAATATTGTAATTGGTGAAATAACATCGTAGAAAATTCTCTGGTGGTTAAACATTGATGTGAGAAAAACATGAAAAGACGGATAAAAAGAGGATTTCAATCATCGAGAAATGGAATTCCACTTCCAATAGGTTTCGAAGGGGATTCACTAGAATTATCTTCCTTCGATTCCTTTTCTACTTCATCCTGACGCCACGTACACACGAGAATGTTAGCGGTGCACGACAGGTCACTCATTAGATACTCTTCCATAGCTTTGTCGCGACGGGCTATGAATTCGTAATTTTGTCGCCATACCTTGCCAGTGTAATTACGCCTAGGATGTTTCCTTGTTTTGTCTTTGTGACGGCAATGGCGGCCAGACCTGGACTGAGGACTCGGTTTGCGGTCGATGATGAAACTCCTACCCGCAAGTTGGTCAATAAGTCGCTGTCGGTGACGCTTATCCACATAACCATGGGAGACGCTTTTGGGTCGTCTATCAAGCTCGCTCTTTTTGTCGCCATTAATTGATCGATGGCTGTAGCGACGGAAATTCGATCGGCTTCTCTCCCTCACCGCTATGGGCTGATACATGTCAGACTCATGGTGCTTGGGTTCATTTGGCCAATAGTAGCGCGACCTAAGTGGCCATGAGATATGGCCATCTTTGTAGGGTGTCAAAGGATTAACCTTGGTCTGAGATCTGGTCGAAGGCCTGGGCTTGCTGATGTCCCTCTTGATTGAATTAATAGAAGATGCCGACACCCTTCGCTCAGGTGTAGTAAATAGTCTAAGTGGAGTGTGATCCACTGATTCGGTTGACTTCCTTAATTTCTTGCTGTCCGTGGAATGTACTGAGCGGGTTGACAGAGAGCGCTTCTTGTGAGGAAATGACCGCCGGCTGGCTTCAGAACGCTCGAACCGTGACTTGCGGCTTCGGTGGACCAATGGGGTTTCTTCTAAACTCGCAGATTCTTGAGAGAGTGGAATAAAGGCAGGTAGTGCTGGAGATGGCTCATCGTCACTGTCTTCCACTTCCGTGATAGTGGTGGTCAGAACCTTCTCTATGTTGCTGGTCATAATGAGGAACAGGACAAAGAATGTCAACGAACTTTTATGGTGCTAGAGACAAGTTAAAACAAATGATGTGGTGAGAAATCGTTTCTGTACTCAAAATTATTTAAATGGAAAAGTGACATGTCACTTAATTTTAATCATTTCAACTGTCAAACAGTCGGAATGGAACAACTAATCAGAGATCTGAGGCGAGATAGGTCGCTCATTGGCAACCAAGGAATGGCGCTTTTCCATAATAGAGTTGTCCATTTCCACTTCTCCTCCTACACGCCGCTCTTCGGCTTCAGAGTGCTCTAATGGCACAATGTCAAGAAGGATTGGCGGCTGAATCTGAGACGGCCATGGCTCAATTTCTACTCCTTCGGGTATCTCTTTTTCATCCAGTGGAACCGTTCGAACGATCCATCCATCCGGAAAAGTGACGTTGGTCAACTTGAATATCAGGCCGTTCGGTGCTTTAATGAACTTCTCCGAATAAGATGTCCTTGGCTGAGCATCTTGCTTGTTGACAGTTCTGTTGAAGGCAAAGGAGTCAAGCTCGCCTTTCAGCTTGTTCAACTTGTAAATGTCACATAGTATTCCGAGTGATATGAGCATACCAATGCACAACAGCAATGCTATCAGCGGGAAAAAGACCAAATGTTTAGTGGAATTAGAAGACGTCATCTTGAATCGACGAAACTTTCGAAAAAGTATAACAGGTGAGTCGAGTTGCTTTACGCGCGCTTTTTGAAATTGGCGCCCATGACGTCAGTTTTAAATATTGTGTTTTTTATTTGTGATCTGTATTGGCATCTCCGGTGAATGTGAAACAATTTACACAATGATTGGTGAAACAATGAGATTGTTGGCGTAATACTTAATTATCACAATATTGCGTCATAGACGTCTCGTCATGCAGTGACTCGCTGCCAAAGAGGTGACTATGTATTGCATTACACTGAAAGATCGTCGCGTAATAGATGAGGAATAATGTTGCTGCCAACTACAGTTGGATTCATCTGAACCATCCTTGCAATCGACATGATTATCACAGACATGTAAGCAACGTACACAAGCACTCTTGTCACTGCACGTAAATTGTCCCGACAGGCAGCCATCTTTGTTCGGTGGCCCACAATTGAACTCGTCTAGGCCGTCTTCCAGATCCTTGTGACCATCACACCTCGAAATATCACCAGGCCACCTGAGACAAGGATTATGTGACGCACATACTTCGTGTTGAACTGACGTGAAAATCATGATGGCCGCCATGAGGCTCAAGTTGCTTCTTAACATGGTCATACAAACAAACTGAATTTACAATAGACTGGTGAGCACGCTGAAATGATAATGGCAAAAATACGAGAACCACTTTAACTGTGTCATGAACAGTAACTGACTTCTACTTGGCGTTCAACTTGATTCCTGGAGCTAATTCAACTTCAAAGTGAGAGTAAGGATAGAGGGAAAGAGGGAGAGAGCGAGAGAGAGAGAGAGAACAAGACAGAGAGGAGTGAGCGAGAAGACGTTAATAGCGAAACGGATGGGTTGAGCTCAGCCTCTGATTGTTTACACAGCTTGCCAATAATTTAATGGTTGTTTTCCTTAACTGTGCCATGCGCACATAACTCTCTCTCCCTCTTCGATGACTAATTATTTTTTTCATTAATTGATACGGCTAATGTCTCATAAGGGTGTGATCAGTTCTGCATCATGCCGACAAGTATTACATAACAGACTTTTTAGCGGTTTCATGTTATTAATGTTCCGCTGACAGATCAGAGCTGTTTTTTTCTTTAAGACCAAAATTACTCTAAATACTCAAAAATAGTTTTTTTCCTGCTTTAACAGTAAACAATCTTGTTTTTTCCTAATTGCTCTGAATTTGAAGTAAGCTGATATTGTACAGGATATTCAGATAGAGCTGATAAAAAATTATGGCCATGTTCTAATATGTAGATAGATAATTTTGATTAGCCAAGATAGTGTTACTAATAAGCGATTTAGATAGTTTAAATACTTTACAAGGTCTCGAACTAAATAGTACTTGACAGGACAAGTTGAACGCCAGGGAAGAGGGGAGAGAGACGGGGAGACAAAGTTGGCAGCAATCTTGACAGATTGTAGCTGTCTCTCAGGTAATTTTGATTATAATTAACTCACCATCATGATGACTGCCAGTGAGTCATACGACTGGAGACAACACATGGAGGTTGCTTCATTATATTTTCACATGTCACTCTCTCGTCGTGTGATGGCCAGCGACATTGAAACAACATTGAACATCTGTTTAGCGGCGAACAATATTGTTTTGTCTTTCTCATTGTAACTTGCAGGTTGATTTTGAAAATAAAAGCGCAAGTCACTAGAAGCCGTTCACACATTCGAGTAAAGCTAACTGAACCGTTAACTACAATGACAACAACCGAAAAGACAGCTCTGGTAGACAAGGTGGACATTGGTGATGACGGCCCGTCAGTGTCACCGCCACTCAAGATTATGTACACAAGGGACTATTTGCTCGGACTGCGAAATGTTGCCTCGTCCACCACCAGACCAACCCTACCGGATATGGACTTTGTTACTGAGTTCGTAAGTGTTCCGTTTGTTTTTCTTTGTTCTTACCGGCAAGCATTTTTCTCCACAGCACTGCGAAGAGCCAACTGCCCGCCCACGAAGTTCAAGTCTTCAGAATCCTTGGCTGAGATCCGGTTCAGTGTGTGAAAAGTTTAACGCCACTCGAACTCATCGCAGAGTAAGTCTCACCCAAGTGTGTTCTGTTTAAGTAATTAAGAATTCACAGCCCCGTAAGATCAGTGAACAGTCAACTGATGGTCGCAAATGCTGAACTCAGAAACGTTTAAAGCAAACAAATGTATTTTTTTCTCTAATTTCTACCTCTAAATAAATTGTGATATATCTATTCGAACTACAACTAAACCTGATAATTCTTTGAGGTAACAGAGGAATGTTTCTTTCTTTCTGACCGAGAACCCGAAATAATTTGTAGCTCAATTATACTCGTTCATTTAAAACTAAAAATATACGCAAGTATGAATCAAGGTGAAACGCACGCTAGTAGCGCCATCTGCTAGATTTCTCTTTCATTCTCAATAACGATGGCGGACGCCGCTGCACGTTTGAATCAATATGAATATAAAGCGGTAAGTAAATGTTCTTAATCATAGAATTAGCTGTCCTTGTCTGCTAATTGACCGTAAGGGTCTTCCAAGAGGTTAGCGATAGATGGTACACTGAAAATTCCATTTTGGAGAGAAATGTTGACCTTTTGTTCATGTCGTCGTTCTGACGTTCTCTTTTGTTTTGTTACAGAATTCGAATCTAGTTCTCCAAGCTGATACGCGGCTCATCGAAAGACGGCCACGAGATGAAGCTACGGGAGAAGTTCAAGCTTTGTCGAATCAGCTAAAACCTGGGGTCCGCATGGGCGATCGCTATATTAGAACAAAGCCGACAAATGAAGATCAGAAAAGAAAGAAGTCCAAAAGCAAGAAAACATCTGATTCCTCATCCTATGAAGTTTCTAAACTGAAAGGGAAGTCTCTACTATCAGATGATCTCGAAGGAATGGCTGGTATTAGCTACAGACCCAAAACTCCTGAGACACGACAGACTTACGAAGTAATTTTAAGTGAGATACAAGATATTCTCGGTGACCAGCCACGTGATGTTTTGTGTGGAGCTGCAGATGAAATGCTAAACACCTTGAAGTCTGAAAAACTTCGTGAGAAAGACAAGAAAGGTGAAATTCGTAATTTGTTTGGCAAAGTTTCTGATGACAAGTACGCTGTCTTGGCCGGACTTTGCAGGAAGATTACCGACTTCGGCAGTGATGAAAAAGCTATTGCAAATACGGACGATAATATCGATGAAAATTATGGCGTTAATGTACAGTTTGAAGAGACTGACGACGAGGATGAAGACACCATTAATGAAGTTAAAGAGGACGAGGATGACGACGAAGGAGATGATGAAGATGTCGGCAGAAGCTCAACTCTACACGCCGCAAACCTCGACGGCCCAGGAACGTCGTCTGCTGCTCCTGTTGCTTCGAAAGCTTTAGGTGGGCTACATGCTCGTGAGATTGATGCTTACTGGCTTCAAAGAAAATTAAGCAAGACTTACGATGACCCTGTGGTAGCTTTGTCAAAGGCAACTGAAGTCCTTGAGATTTTGCAGAACGCTAATGACGAGCGGGCTGTCGAGAATCAATTAGTCTACTTGCTTGGGTTCGAACAGTTCGAGTTTATCAAGCTCCTTAGACAGAATCGACAAATGATACTCTACTGTACTCTGCTTGCCAGTGCTCAAAGCACGTCTGAAAAGGCAAGCATCCGAGAAAAAATGGCAAGTGATCCACAACTTTCTAGAATACTTCGGTTACTGGAAGACAGTGAAGCTGCTGAAGAGACTGACACCAGAAAAGGAAAGGTGGCTCGTGACAATCAAGCGCAAATGGATGTGGTTGACGAAAACGCGGAAAAGATGTCACAATGTAAAGTTTTAGACTTGGAAGACTTGACTTTTGCTCAGGGATCGCATTTCATGGCAAATAAAAGATGTCAGCTACCTGAAGGAACATTCAGAAAGCAACAAAAGGGCTACGAGGAAATCCATGTACCTGCATTGATGCCGAAGCCGTTTGAGAAGGATGAGGTGAGTCTAAAGACGATTTTATAAAAACGTTTCTCTTGTCTTTACCGCGAGTTGTTTTAGTTCATATACCACTCGTATAATAGCAGAGAAAAAGCACAATGCATTTTAGATTTTAGTCACTTGATCTTGCAAATGACCAGTTTTTAAAGTGTATTACATTCAAAATTTATCCTAGGTTCTCATCAATATTGACAAGCTTCCCGCTTACGCCCAGCCTGCATTCGAAGGCTACAAGTCACTCAACAGAATTCAAAGTCGAATATGCAAGAGAGCATTAGAGTCGGACGAAAACCTTCTCATTTGTGCTCCCACTGGAGCAGGAAAAACTAATGTTGCCCTTCTTACCATGATGCGAGAAGTTGGAAAGCACGTAAACCTGGATGGAACCATCAACGGCGATGAGTTTAAAATCATCTATATCGCACCAATGCGGTCTCTCGTTCAAGAGATGGTTGGAAATTTCAACCGTCGTCTAGGCTCTTACAATCTCAAAGTGGCAGAATTAACTGGTGAACATAATCTGACTCGTGAACAGATTGCTGAAACGCATGTCATCGTGTGCACACCTGAAAAATGGGATATTGTCACGCGTAAGAGTGGGGACAGAACTTACACCCAAGTAGTGAGGCTTGTGATCTTTGATGAGATTCATTTGCTTCACGATGATCGAGGCCCTGTGCTTGAAGCTCTTGTTGCTAGGCTACTACGTACAGTTGAAACAACTCAAGAGGAGATTCGTCTCGTTGGCCTAAGTGCTACTTTACCAAACTATGAAGATGTCGCTACTTTCTTGCGAGTGGATCCCTCGCGAGGCTTATTTTACTTCGACAACAGCTTCAGGCCAGTTCCATTAGAACAGCAATTTATTGGCATCACGGAGAAGAAAGCATTGAAGAGATTTCAAACTATGAATGAAGTAGTCTATGAAAAAGTTATGGATTATGCTGGTAAAAGCCAGGTGCTTGTCTTTGTGCATTCGAGAAAAGAGACTGGAAAGACAGCTCGAGCCATTCGTGACATGTCTTTAGAAAACGACACATTAGGATTATTCTTGCGCGAAGGCTCCGCTTCAACCGAAGTTTTGCGTAGCGAGGCAGAGCAGGTCAAGAATATGGAACTGAAGGAATTACTTCCCTATGGCTTTGGTATCCATCACGCTGGTATGACTCGAGTCGATCGAACCCTCGTTGAAGATTTGTTTGCAGATCGACATATACAAGTTCTAGTTTCGACAGCAACTCTGGCCTGGGGCGTAAACTTGCCAGCGCATACTGTCATCATCAAAGGCACCCAAATATATAACGCCGAAAAAGGAAGATGGACAGAACTTGGGGCTCTTGATGTTCTCCAGATGTTGGGTCGAGCTGGAAGGCCCCAGTATGACAGCAAAGGCGAAGGAATCCTCATTACTCAACATAGCGAGTTGCAGTATTACTTGTCACTGTTAAACCAACAGCTTCCAGTCGAAAGTCAAATGATCTCGAAGTTACCTGACTTGCTCAACGCTGAAGTAGCCATGGGTAATGTGCAGAACATGAAGGATGCCGTGAATTGGCTTGGATATACCTATCTTTACGTCAGAATGCTTCGAAATCCAACTTTGTATGGAATTTCACATGACATGGCTAGAGAAGATCCTTTGATGGATACAAGACGAACCGATCTTATCTTCACTGCTGCCTCGGAACTAGACAAGAGTAATCTGATTAAGTTCGAGCGGAGAAGTGGAACTATCCAAGGCACCGAACTCGGCCGTATTGCAAGTCATTTCTATTGTACTCATAAAACAATGGATACGTACAACAAGTTGCTCAAGCCGACTTTGAGTGAAATTGAGTTATTCCGTGTATTCTCGCTGTCGGGAGAGTTTCGTAACATCACTATTCGGGAAGAAGAGAAACTGGAGCTACAAAAACTAATGGAACGGGTCCCTATACCAATAAAAGAATCAATCGAAGAACCGAGTGCCAAAGTTAACGTTCTGCTACAGGCATACATTTCTCAACTGAAGTTGGACGGATTAGCACTGATGGCAGATATGGTCTATGTTACTCAAAGTGCTGCGCGTCTCATGAGAGCCATCCATGAGATTGTTCTCCACCGAGGGTGGGCTCAGTTAGCTGAGAAAACGCTGTCACTATGTAAAATGATTGACCGTCGCATGTGGCAATCGATGTCTCCTCTAAGACAGTTCAAGAAGATTCCTGAAGAAGTGGTGAAAAAAATCGAGAAGAAGAACTTTCCCTGGGAACGCTTGTATGACCTCGGGCCCAATGAAATCGGCGAATTGCTTCGAATGCCAAAGCATGGCAAGACTGTACACAAGTACCTCCATCAATTTCCGAAACTTGAGCTGTCAGTTCACGTTCAGCCCATTACACGATCGACGTTGAAGATCGAATTGACAATTATTCCTGATTTTCAGTGGGATGAAAGGGTTCATGGCAACTCTTTGGCATTCTGGATACTGGTTGAAGACGTTGATCAAGAAGTAATCCTGCACCATGAGTACTTCCTACTCAAAAGTAAATATGCCCAGGACGAGCATGTCGTGAAATTTTCAGCTCCGGTCTTTGATCCTTTGCCGCCTCAGTATTTCATACGTATCGTGTCGGATAACTGGATCGCTTCCGAAACAACTTTGCCTGTTTCATTCATGCATCTCATATTACCTGAAAAGTATCCGCCGCCTACTGAGTTACTTGACCTGCAGCCCTTGCCAGTGTCTGCATTGCGCAATGAAGAATACGAAAATTTCTACAAAGATAAGTTTTCCTATTTTAATCCCATACAGACCCAAGTGTTCAATTCGCTCTATAACACTGATGACAATGTCTTCATTGGAGCTCCAGTAGGTTCCGGTAAAACCATTTGCGCTGAGCTCGTTATACTTCGCATGTTCAACCAAAAAGCCGACGGAAAGTGCATCTACGTGACTCCTAAAGAGAAACTGGCAGAAAATTTATATGTGGAACTGAGCCAGAAATTCGAAGCAGTCAAGAAGAAGGTTGTTTTATTAACCGGTGAAACCTCGACGGATATTAAATTACTGGCAAGAGGAGACGTCATCCTCAGCACTCCCGAAAAATGGGACATAATTTCTCGACGATGGAAGCAGCGAAAAAATGTTCAGAACGCCAGTGTTTTTATTGCCGATGATCTACAGCTCATCGGAGGTGATGAAGGACCTACGTTAGAAGTTGTGTGTTCTCGAATGAGATATATCTCCTCCCAGCTGGAGAAGCCTATTCGCATAGTGGCTCTGTCATCGTCCTTAGCAAACGCAAAGGACGTCGCTCAGTGGCTCGGCTCTAACAGTGGCATGACCTTTAATTTCCATCCTAATGTCCGACCGGTCCCGCTGGAACTACATATTAGAGGATTCAATCAGACACATAATGCGTCTCGCTTGCTGGCTATGAGCAAGCCTGTGTACCAGTCTATAGTACAATATTCGCCCTCGAAGCCCGTTATTGTATTTGTCCCCACTCGCCGACAAACGCGTGTAACTGCTATTGACATTCTTACATATGCCGACTCGGATGGCCAGTCGAGCCGTTTCTTACGAAGTGTCAAAGAAGAAGACATCCTGCCTCACTTAGAAGGCTGCTCAGATTCTACCTTGAAAGAAACCTTATCCAGTGGAGTTGCATATTTGCATGAAGGCCTTAATCAGCAAGATAGGCGCCTCGTCGAACAGCTCTTCATAGCCGAAGCCATCCAAGTTGTTGTGGTTTCAAAGAACTTGTGCTGGGGATTAAAGTTGTCTTCTCATCTTGTCATCATTATGGACACACAGTTTTACAACGGAAAGATCCACTCGTACGAAGATTTCCCGATAACCGACGTCATTGAGATGGTTGGCCGAGCAAACAGGCCGCGTCTTGACGAAGACTCAAAATGCGTGCTTCTTTGCTTAAGTAGTAAGAAAGATTTTTTCAAGAAATTCCTATACGAGCCGCTTCCGGTTGAAAGTCATTTAGATCACTGTCTTCATGACCATTTCAGCGCGGAAATTGTCACGAAAACGATTGAGAATAAGCAAGACGCTGTCGACTATCTGACCTGGACATTCCTGTATCGACGGATGACTCAAAACCCAAACTACTATAATTTGCAAGGAGTCACGCATAGGCATCTGTCAGATCATCTATCAGAGTTGGTTGAAAACACGCTTTCTGAGCTGGAACAGTCCAAGTGCATCAGCATCGAAGAAGATATTGACGTGTCTCCTCTCAACCTTGGCATGATCGCTGCATACTACTATATCAACTATTCTACCATTGAACTGTTCAGTTTGTCGCTGAACAATAAGACAAAAATACGTGGGCTCATAGAGATCATCAGTAGTGCTGCCGAATACGAAAGCATCTCAATACGGCACCATGAAGACGGTCTCTTGAAACAAATCCTGGAAAAGGTTCCTCATAAAATCAGTTCACCGAAGCTCAGTGATCCTCATGTGAAAACCAATCTACTTCTACAAGCTCATTTGTCGCGAATATGTTTGATGTCTCTCTCACCTGAGCTCCAGTCGGACACCGAGGACATTCTATGCAAATCGATCAGGCTCATTCAGGCTTGTGTAGATGTGCTCAGCTCTAACGGTTGGCTCAGTCCTGCTCTTGCTGCCATGGAATTGGCTCAGATGGTCACGCAGAGCTGCTGGAACAGGGATTCCTATCTAAAACAATTGCCTCATTTTAGCTCCGAAATAATTGGGCGATGCAGTGCCAAACAAGTTGAAACTGTCTTCGATGTGATGGAGCTGGATGATGAAGCTCGAAACGAGCTGCTACAGTTGGATGAGGCAAAGATGGCTGATGTCGCTCGCTTTTGTAATCGATATCCGAATATTGAGCTGAATTACGAGATTACCGATAAGACCCATATTGAAAGGTAAGTCTTTTTACGGAAACTCAGTTTGATTCTATATTGCCATTTTTTCTACAGTGGTTCTCAGGTGAATATAAATGTTCAACTGGAACGCGAAGACGAGCTGGCTGGCCCTGTAATTGCGCCATTCTTTCCTCACGTAAGTTTCGATCGGTGTCGCTAACGTGATGTTCGGTTTCGCATTATATTTATTATGCCAAGAGAGAGAGAGAGAGAAAGAGAAGCCTCTAATGATGACTGTTTGTCTACTCTATTCTCATTACGATGCAGAAACGGGAAGAAGGTTGGTGGCTGGTAATTGGTGATCCCAAGGCGAATTCATTAATTTCAATCAAGCGAGTGACCCTTCAGAATAAGTCGAAAGTGAAGCTGGAATTTGCTGCCCCTGAACCTGGCGAACATTCGTATACGCTCTACTTCATGAGTGACTCGTATATGGGCTGCGATCAAGAGTATAAATTCAAAATTGACGTTTTGGATGAAGCCAGCACGAGCCGAAAACGGAAAGCTAGTGAAAGTGACAGCAACTAACTCTACTTCCTTCCGGTTGCAAACGCTGTACATTTCCCCCCTTTTCACAATAATTCTGTTTCATGAACTTTGTTTCCTTCTCGCCCTAAACAAATCATCGTGACTAAAGTTGCTGTGCTTGTAAGCAAACACCTGCTTTAAACTTTCATAAACATATGAAACAATGTGTGAAAATGAATCACCATTGTGTTCGGATAAATATTTTTCTCTACTTCTTAATTTTTAGTCACAGCGCATGACCATTGAAAACGAATCTTCTCTAGAGAAGCTATACACGTGTAGGTTCTGAATGGAGAAAAGAAGAGAATTTAGTGGTTTAGCGAAACGAATGACAAATCGAGTTGCATCTGGTTCGCAAATTTCGATTCAAAAATGCGCTGACTCCGTGTAACTGAACAGTTTCACATAATGTAACCTATGAATCTGGGACTGAGTTTAAACGATCCAGGGAATTCTATATGCTATGTTGCAAATGAGAGTAAATAGTATAAGGTATATCATAGTTACTGGAAAACTTCGCGAGCTAAAAGTCTGATTTAGTAATCAGATAGGTTTTGATTTGCGCGCCTCGGAAATAGAAGTACATTTGACACTCGACTTCATCTCTTTAAATGTCCCGAGACTCGAATTATATTCAGCTCTATTTTTACTGTAACTCGAGTAATTGTCTACCAAACCCTAGGGAAGAGTTGAAACAGCTGACTGATGAGCGAAGTATCACAAGGTTCATCAGGTCATCCCAAGGAAGAAGTCGACCGAATAGTTGCCAGTTGAGGTCGAGCTGAAATCATTAATTATCCCTTTCAACATGACTAATTGCGACTCTCCTCAATCTTTCAGTCTTCGCTGTTGCGCAACTGAATACTAATTGGCACAGCGAAGGACCCAGAAAACTGGCGCAACATTTGAATGCAGCAAATATGCCATGACCGGTGTCCTTGTCCCTTTACCTATACACAGCATAGCCGGCAGTGTTGCGACACATAGATGAGCACATACATGACAATGTAGTGCAAGTGTCGCCTACGCGCAAGAAACAACTTACACCGACTGGCGTTGCTTCGCTTGACATCATATTGTGAGCACGGCTTCGCTCCTTGCGAAACAAGTATGGCCGACAAAGCAGCAAATCAAGTTGCTGTTTCCCTTCTCGGTCCAAAAAAGCTGGCGTATTAGTGAACAACCAAATGGAACATTGTCTCTCGATCTACTTTCTATCAATCGAGTTGCCTTTTTTCGCTCTCTCCCCCTTTCTCTCTTCCTTACTTGTAGACCAAAAGGGTGACATGCGCAGTTCGCTCTCTTTCTCTCACATGAACAAGGTAGTTCAAGAACTTTATTTACGACATTAAGGAAACACGTGCCATACCTAAGGGATACCTGTGGCGATCGATTCGTCTCAACTCTGGCCCTGATGTCTCCCGAGATTACTCTACTTCCTAATGAGTGTGTATCGTTTCAACGCCACTTTTCATTCCAATGGCCAAGCAGTGACTTCATCAAGGGGTCAAAGGGTTCCCGGTTGGCCGCCATTGTCTTCCACCTGAGTGACCTCAGTTGGACAGGTTTCACTCGGCCAGAGTGCTGGAGTCAACTATTGCATAAAAGTTTGTCAAACAAAATCAAGTTGAAAACATTTGATCTTCAAACAACTTTCTCTCCTTTCACAGGAAAACACGCCGTCATGTTATAGATTTTTTTTCTCTATGTGAAAGGAATCAAAGAGTGGACTGAATGTGTGTAGAAGAGATGGAGAGGGAGCGAGAGAGAGAGAGAGAGGCTATTTAAAAAGTTCTACCTGAGTAGACTTTAACTTTGGAAAGTCTAATTGAAAAATGTCAGAAACAACGTCAGTTTAAACAAGTTACACTTCCTCAGGCTCGAGTGCTGTTTCCAATCAGTCAACAAGGGAAAAACTTCTTTGCAAAGGATTTGTGACTTGACAAGAAAACTCAAAATGTCTCTCTCCCCTCTCTCTCTCGCCCTCTCCTCATCTCTCTGCCTCTTGCCCTGCCATCGAAAAACTAATGAAGACAAAGGCACCACGATAACATTGTTACCTTTTTCCTCTTGACATCTTCCGCTCGCTAGACGGCAAAGTGCTCAGCGGTTCGAATGATCTTTAGACAGCGATTTTATCGACTAAAATAACTGCGAGCCAGCGAGAGGGAAGGCGGGAGAGAGAGAGGGAGAGAGGAAGGAGCAAAGATGAATAAATAGACTAATCACTGTGACAAGGTCTCTCGAGGTGAGTGAAGTGGACACGAATGCCGATAATATACGGCTCCGAGTCGGAAGCAAGTGCGTCTCGGTCTCCTCTTTGATTATGTCCAAAGTAGGACTCATTGCCAAGTTCTGGCCTTTCGAGTTCGAACAGGACTCTCGGTGGTCATTTGAAGCCTTTTGAGAGATCATGCTACGATACCTGCAATCCAATTATAGTGAACAGAGCGAACAGTTGCTTTTAGTTTGCTCCTACTGGTTCTCTCTTCGCTCTCTCTCTCTCTCCTCTCCTCTCTCCCCCGCTCTCTGCTCTCCATGCCATCATTTTGCCGGCTCGCGTTTCATGAAGAGCTATACGGTCAGAGTGTATCTGAGAGCCATCGTACTGACAGCAAGATCTGCCTCTTCCTTTCCTGTCGCACCATTAGAAGCTTATTTTATAGATAATAAAGAGTTTCCTCTTCGAAAGTTGAGAGGGAGAGGGGAGAGAGAGAGAGGGCTGCATGAGTTGGCGTTAGCTTGTTGATCAGAATCTGCTCAGTGGCAAGGGCGTCATTATGCGACGCCTCATTGCGCACATTAAGCTGCTTTCTATCGAAACAACTAATTGCTCTGAGGTTCTTTTCGCCATGTCGCTCTCCCCCTCTCTCCCTTCGCCTCCATCTCTCTTCTTTCCTCTCTTCCTCTTCACCTATCTCTCCCACCATTTCTCACGTTCTCTCTCCGTGCTCACTTTCTTACTACTTCCAGTTTCCGTCGTCTTTGCACTCGAATCCGCCCTCGCTAGGATTGTTCTTCTTTTCCTCTCCCTCTCCCCCTTTCGCTCTCGCTCTCTCTCCCTTTGTTCTGTGACAGGGAAAAGGCCATTAGCAAGATTTCCGACTTCCTGGCTCAAGGCTACTTGCGAGTTCGAAGTCACGCTGAACTTGGTCTTCTCGGTTCACCTTGCCATTCTAGAACATCAGTCACAGTCATCCAAAATTCGAACACTGGCATCAACTTTGAAGCCAACTAATCTAATTTCCATCACGCCTTTCCTGATGATTTAAACGCTCTTGGCATCGAGCGGGCTTCCCTTTTATTTCTCTTTCCCTTTCGCTCTCTCCTCTCTCTCCCCTCTCGCCTTCTCTCTTCAAACGCCTAGAATTAATCTTTGCAGCTCATTTAATAAAAATGAATGGATTTTCCGAATGTCAAATTGATTTGACTCAGCATTCGAATTCGACATTCTAACGATCGCTCAAATGTTCAGAGCGAACAGTTCGATAAATGTTCTTAACTTTGTACACTGTTTATCTCCATCTCTCCCTCTCTCGCTTTCCCTTCCTCTCCTTCCAACCAGCATAGCCTTGATGAAAGTATCAAATTGCAGTTTTCTCGAGGTGACAGAATCTGTAAATAGCTACGATTGCATAAATCACTGTCCCTATTTTTGGACAGTTGACATCAAAATGAAAATGGTTCGAACTGGAAAGTGGTTCCTTTCACGTCACGGCATCTTCAGTGACGAGAGATACGCTTTTTTACCTGCAGCTGAAAAAGGTAATTTCAGGTAAATATGTCGACGTTACGAGGAAGCAAAATTCCACTGGTTACTCAAAGTTCAATCTATTGAGAATGGCCAAATATTGGAAGAGACGAAAAGGAGGGAGAGAGAGAGGGGATAGAGAGCCGGTTCGAAAGAGGTTCTGTCGGCGTTTCCTGCCCGACTTTACAAGCAATCGATGGGAATGTATGCGCATCCGCCGAGAGCAGTCTCTCGGTCTCTCTCTCTCTCTTCCTCTCTAACGAACAAGTTGAGAGCGAAGGCAACTGCGAAGCCTTCGAACTGAGCCCAAGATCAAACTCATAGTACCCATGTTAATATTTCGCCCTCTCACATTCTTAGAACAACAAATATCGAACAGGTATAAAACAGACAAGGCCATAGAGATAGTTGAGGCAACAAAGTCCCTCTTTCTCTCCTCTCGCTCTCCTTCTCTCCCTCCGATTCGCAATGTTTCTTGCTATCTCTTCGAACTTAATCATGTCAGTTTCGTGCCTTCGAACAAACCCAAGGTAATGGCTTCCCTGCTTGTTACACCAGTGCCTTAACAATGCTTCTCATTCGACATTCAAGGGCAAGGGAGAGAGCGAGAGGGAGAGAGAGAGAGAGAAACAGTCTTATTGAGTTTGTTCTAGGACTACGCTATTATGACCGCAGTATACGACAGACAAAAAGCGGGGGAGGGAGAAAGAGAGAGGGAGACAGAGGGAGAGAGAAACAGAGGAGAGAAAATTATGGATGCTCAGTCAAGCTCGATATGATTGTATACATGGACAAAGGCAACTCATAGCAGTGGCCTTCTCCTCTCTCCCTCTCTCTCTCCCGTCTCCTTGCAAGGCAGTAATATTGGAAATGGCATTTCTGTGCGATGCTCAATGGCCGACACAAAGTCGCTGATTAACTGAACACAACTTCCATGTGACAAGTTGACGAATAGTGAGAGGGACACTTTGGCCCTTTTTTCGGCAATCGCGAGCCCTTGCATTTGTTGCCTATGACAAATTGCTTTATCGCTGCAACAACTCTAGTCTCGGGCATCGTGCATGCCGTCTCGGTATTCCCTTTTCCCTTCCTCTCTCCTTCTCTCTCTTCCTTCACGAGACCAAGGTGTACCTTTTCTACCTGTTCCAGCTCGTCTCAGAAAAAGATTTAAGGTAAAAGAGAGAGAAAAAGCATAGCGAGAGCGGAATAAAGAGAGCGAGAGGGAGAGAGTCACGAGAGAGTTCCTATTTCGATTTCATTCTTTGGACTTGTGAAAGAACAGGAAACTTAAAAAGGTTCTTACGAGTTCCGTGAGAACAGTTCATGAGGCAGTTGGTTCCAGTCTATAGTACACTGCCTTTAATGGAAAACTATGGCTGGCAAGTTGAAGCCCGAGATATCCGGCGCTCGTTAAGTTGCAAGGCGGTGAGAAGAGATGATAGAAGGGAGAGAGGGAGAGAGGAGAGGAGAGAGAAAAGTGAGGTCAAAACAGACAGCTGTGGTCAGGGCGCAAACTCGACGGCTATGTTCTGAGTGTAATTCGAAACCGTGTCGAATGGACTGCAATTGCTCAGAACATACACATGAACTCAATCTTTGTTGAACATTTCGTAGTCACATCACTCCTTTCCCTCCTGCCTCCCTCTCTTTCTCTCCTTTCCCCCTCTCTTGTATCCCCTCTTTGTCTTTGTGCCCGATTGTTGCATTCATATTGGGACATTACACAAGCAGTTAGACGGACGTTGCCAAGCAACTCCAATTCAGTTAGGTCATTAGAGTTGCTGCGAATCATTCAATTAGCAGGCAAAAGGAAGGACGGAAAGGGAGATGGGGAGCGAGAGGGAGAGAGAGAGGGAGAGAGAGAGAGAGAGAGCGAGAGGCGACTTTTGCTCGGAGATTTTGCTTGGAATCAATTAAAAGTTAAATTATGCCTACAAACGCAAACTATTTTTAATGAATCAAATTAATTGCCTTCGGTTTAGCTGCAGTGAACAGATATAAATTTACCAAGTTAGCGACAAATATTGTTTCCTTGCGTGACCGGTGAACACTCGCTCGTTCAGTGCCTCTCTCTCTCTCCCTTTTTCTCTTCCCCTCTTTCTCTCCCCTCCCCTCTTTCTCTCTGTCGCCTCCAGAGATAAGAGGGACTCCGCATCGATCCAACTTTCACAATCATGGCCTGGCTATTTACTTTTTGAGTCGTTATTCCAGGCAGTGTCGTATTAGTCAATGTTTAAAGTACGAAACAGCTCTTGAGATGTATGTTCATCAGCAACAAAGAATCTGGTTCTTTCATTCATCTTCCACTATCTCTTTCTTTTCTCATTCCTACTCTCTCCTCTCTTCTTTCTCTCCCTCTCTCCCTTTTCCTCCCACTCTCTCGCTTCAGATAATAACAGAAATTTCGCGTACTTCGTCAAAGGCAACCTTAAATCAATACAGTGAAAAATTCGACTCCAGTTTATCTTTGCAACTTCGACGGCAGAGAGATCGCAAACGGAGAGAGGGAGAGAGAGGGATCAAGAGAGAAAGAGAGAGGGGAGAGAGACTTGGAAGGAGGAATAACTGAAAAGCAATTTAGTTTCGAAAATAAATTCTGCTGAGTCAATCTTATTCCCAATGTTTCATGCTAATTACAACTTGAAATTTCGATGCATTTAAAACGAATACCACGGAAAACGGAACGAGCAACCGAGAGCAACCCTTGCATAATTATACAACATGCAAATGAAGCCGCTCTTCGCTAGTCTATCTCGTCCTTTCTCTCCGCTCTCTCTCTCCCTAGCCTTCCCTCTCTTTCTGTCATCTCTTCATTCCGTTAATTCCATTTGTTATCCATAATTTCCTTTTCCAAATCTCTGTGTCAAATTGACAGTTTTCTAAAAATGGAGTGACAAACAAAAAGGTCCACTTTTTCGCCCTGAATCCCTTCTACGATTTATCCCGACTAGCAGGTGGAGGCACATTTATAGAGTGTATTTACCTGAAATACAACCAGGTCCACGTGCGTGAGTAGTGTATGTGTACTCAGGGCTCGGTTTCACAAATATACGACGAGAAGACGATAACCGATATGACGAAAAAATAAACAGCCAAAGAATTGCCCATCATAACATTATGAAAAGCTAATCAGCTGTGTGAATAATAGCGAGAGGGACCGTTGTGTGAAAATGTATGGCGGTCTGGAGTGTTGAATTTAGTGCAGGCGAAGGCAAGAGGCGACCAATTGCTCGAATTAAAGTTAATGACAGATTGGTCCCCGAAAACGCCACTCTCCACGCTCTATTAGCCTTCTCGTTCCCGATCACAGACAAAAAAGAGAGAGAGAAAAGGAACTGCCATCACATTTAATTTCATTCAGGGAAGAGTTTTTTTGTCCATATACACTTGTTACAATGTTCACTTTTATGTCCTAAAGTTCTTCTTCACGGGTAAGTCTCTATAGTTTTACATTTAATTACATTAGGAAGGGAAATGACGCTCTCGGTTCGTGCTTGCTGGCCTGCCTGTGGCTGGCCCAGTGCCAGCCCACTAAATTCGCTGGTTCGGCGAACATTTGGCATTAGTGGTTTTAGTGTGGACCTGGAACAGAATTAATGGCAGCTATGAATAATCAGGGCAACATTTTCACTCTGCGTACGGATTACGGTAACTCAAACGAGAGAGGGACGAAGACGAAAAAGAAAACGAGTAATTTGGATCCGATTAAGTGAATTTGGTTTGATTCGAACGCTAATGAGGAGTCGAGGTGCGCAAGCTTCGCCGGCGTCTCGAACTGTTCAGAGCTGTGTGTGTGTGAGTGTCTCTCTTCTCCTCGCTCGCCCTCGCTGGCTTTCTCTATCTTTTCTTCGCTTTCCCTTGTACTGCTATTCTAAGGTTCTTGCGGAAAGGAATATTGATTCGAGAGGCGAAAGAACTACTATACGTTGAGGATGTACGCGGCCAACAACTAGCATGAAGAGAACGAGTGCAGAGAGGGAGAGAGAGAGGGAGAGCGCTGAAGGAAACGAGAAAAATAAGCGAATGGTTTTTTGTAGCTCATCCTCCCTTGATCAGAGTTCGGTGTCTGAACGGTTCGAACTGTTCGACCCTCTGACACTTCCTTCGTCGTTGCTTCAGGCACACGCAATCGGCTATTGTAATGGTTGGATGCTAATTAAATACTGACCAGTGGCAAGTCAAGCGTTGACCCGACAGAGACTACTATTCACAGATTAGTCGCTCGACTCGCATCAGCCTGTCTCTCTTTCTCTCCCTCTTCCAGCTAAAGATGTACTTTTAGTTAAATGAAAAATTGTCGCCTTCAAGCTTGGTTTCCACAATTTGCGAATTTTATCTCTCTTTCTGGCTGCTATGATACACCGGCTCGCTGCCAACGACGAGAAGGCAAAAAGGGAAGATGAATGCCGGGCTCAGAATGCTGGCATGGAACAGTTCAAGAGACAAGGCTATGTAGAGGACTCGAGTCACAAGGACTCTTTCAGTCTCCTCGCTCTCTCTCTCTCTCCCTCGCCCTCTCTCTCTCCCTCTCTCAGTCACTCGTCGCATCCTTTCTTTTCTTTCAGTGCCAAAATGAATGGTACACCAAAGCCGTGCAGCTCTTCGGTTCGTGGCATGTTTCTCACCCACGGAAAACCAGTCTCTCTCTCTCTTCCCTCTCCCTTCCCTTGCTCTCGGTCTCTCCCTCTTTCTCGGGCCGCCTCTTCCTCTCCGATAGCGAAGTTGCACTAGTGAGATGGTAACCTAATAACATTGAACCTGATTTAAAGTCAAGGTGTGTGCATGTTAGCCGACTATCAGTCAGCTCGCTGTTTCTAGGTTATTATTAAACTGTCCCCACCCAATGAGAGTGCAATGGCGCGCTTAAACATATGGCCGACTTGGCTTGTCGAGCACTAATATTACCATTGGCTGGTCAATGGCAGAGCCCTTGCTCACCATACCGTGATGATTCTATCTCTCTTGCTCTCCCTCTCCCTCTCTCGCCCTCTCGCTCTTTCTGGCGCTATGTATGTCGCATATAACGAAGAATATAATGCAGTTTGCGGGAAACAATAAGGATCCGTCCTATCCGAAGCTTCCTCTACCTAATAGTTCTATGGCAATGCCTAATGGCTTTGATCACGAATGAATGGTTTCAGTACGGGAATGGCAAGAGGCAGCGAGGAGAGGGAGGGAGAGAGAGAGACAAGGATAGAGTGAGGGTGAGAGAGAGGGAGAGAGAGAGCAAAAACATGGGACTAGCGAGAGAGTGTGCCACAGCCTTGGTGTTCTAATCAATGGTTCTAAATGTTCTAAAAGCTCTACGAAGCTAGGAATTGCGGCTCACCTTGCAGAGTGCACCTTTTTTTGCACGACCCTCTCTTTTTGTGGACGTTCGAATTTGGAATACGAAATAACCATGCACAGAGAGAATAGAGTATATACACACACATATACAAGTATATATTTATATATATTCAATCCTTGTTTGCTGCATACTTATTCTCGACCAGTCCAATGTCTTGAGTTGACCGGTATGTGGTGAAGTTAATTGAGCTATGATTGCGTCGAGTTTGTAGACAGGAAACTTGGAAGCAACAGCAAAACACATTTTGAATCGTTTCCTTGAAAGCTTCTCTAAATTCACGGTTAAAATATGCATAAATAACTGGATTAAGGGACGAGTTGAAGTAGCCTATCCAGAAAAGGATGTCCACAACAATGTCGGGCGTGTTCTCGCGACAAGTCTCACAGGCCGTCATGGCCACGTAGCCGATGAAGAATGGAAGCCAGCAAGCAATGAAAGCACCCATGATGATGCCCAGTGTCTTGGCGGCCTTGTGTTCGCGCTTCATCTTGTTGATACTCCGCTTGGTGGGCGTCGACTGGCCCGACTCGGGGTCGTCGCCGTGCGAGCCGCGGTGCGCCGGCGCCTGGACAGTGATGTGGTCGCGGTTACTTTGGTCCGAGCTGGCCCGGCTTTGCTTGTTGTGATTATTGGAATGTCCGCCATAGGGCGAGGGACCGATCTGGCTCTTGTACAGCATCTTCTCTTGCTTCGTGGCCTCCATGTAGATGCGCCAGTACACGAAGAGCATCACCATGCACGGGATCCAGAATGAGACACTGGACGACAGGATGGCGTACGGTGTGTTCACTACAAACTCACACCTGTGTGACGAAACAACAAGGGTACTCGTATTAGACAAGGCTTCCTGCTCACGCAGGGCCAATTTAGGCCTTTTCAGGCCGTAAAAGTGGACTGCAGTCACTAAGCTAGGAGAGAGGGGACAACGAACCATGAAACAAGGGAGCTAAATTCGAACACATTTCAGAGAGGCAAGAGCAAGGGAGGAAGAGGGCGAGGGAGATGGTTAGAAAAAAGTGGACCTAATGAGATTCAGGTGCCAAGTCGTTCCTTTTCTCAGCTCTCTACTTCTCTTCTACTTCGTCTCCTCTACCTGTCTACCTGTCTTGCAACCTATCTGTGATTCAGCATCGGCAGTGCTTTCCATCCAACTCCCCTGATATGATCACTTGAAAATCTTTCTCTCATACTGTTTCTATTTGCTGTCAGAAAAAAAAGTATAATGCAGAGGAAACGGAAGCGAAAGATGAAAGAAGAGAGCGAGTGAAAGGGGGGAAGAGAGGGAGAGAAGCAATAGAAGTAAAAGGGATTTAGGGTTCTTACTTTTCAGGGTACTTGAGTCTTTGAACTAAATGTTCCTGGGTTGTGTACCAGCCAAAGAAGATGGGAATGAAAGAGATCAAGGTAGAACTGATCCAAACAGTGGCCAGCATCATGGCCACCGTTTTGTTGGTGATCTTCATCGGATAGTCCAGCGGCTTAATTATGGCATAATACCTGTCCAGGCTGATGCAACATAGATGCATTATAGATGCCGTGGAGAAGAGGACGTCACACGAGTTCCAGAAATCACATATCACCCAATTGAAAATCCATTTGCCGGTAATGGCCACACTGGCGTTAAAGGTCATGGCGAACGCGGCCACCAGGATGTCGGCACAGGCCAGGGACACAATGAAGTAATTGGTGGTTATTCGCAGCTTGTAGTGGCGACACACACTGATGATGACCAGCAGGTTGCCAAAGATGGCGGCGAAAATGATCACAGAGACAACTAGAACCTTGATTACTGTCAGAGTTATTGAGAACCAATTGACCGACGAGTCGAGCGGCATTTCGGTCCCACTGAGAACCGTGCCCAGGACATAGCTGTCCGTCGAACTGGCCATCGAGTCCAGCTCAGTGGTCGTACTGTCCAGAGTCAGTTCCATTTCGGGCCACACAACGGCTCAACTGGGTCTAGCAATGGCAGCCATGGGCCAACACTGGTTTCCCAGCGCTTTCAGAGGTTCTTCCCTCTCCTTGCGAAGAATGTCGGCGTCGATTTCTGTCTCTCTCCCTTTCCCTCTTTCGCTCCCTCTCTTCTAGCGCTCTCTCTCTCCCTCTCTCAGTCTCGTAGTAGTCTCGCTCTTTCCTTGCTCGAAGGAAAGAGACAACTCACTGGGAGAGTTCTAGAACTCGACACTAGGCACATACACTCTGCCTATACCGAGGCGAAACGAGAGGGAGTGTGAGAGAAAAAGGGAGAGGGAGAGAGAGAGAGAGAGAAACGTGCTCACGCTCTCGGCTCTAATGAACAGTTCTGAGTCTCCCACTACTAGTACCCACTACTGCAGCATGTTAGGACGCATTCGCAGAACTCGAGGAAAAGCTCGAACGATCAGCGCATCTCGCTCCCTCTTCTCTCTTTGCTCGCGAATCCGAAGCGCCACTCCACGGCCAGAGCCTGAACTAGTGTCGAGCTTAGTTCTGAAGTACACATTGTACGGCTCGCACTTGAACTGAAAAATCACAGATTGTCATATTTGCACAGCTATTTACTCCATTCACTTTCCGTCATAGCACTAGATTAGCCGGGATGCACATAACACGCACACAACGTACAACACACTGGTGTATCAACAGCAATGAGCAGGATGCGTAATTAAGCGAACCTTGATGAATGGAGGGAGAGGAGAGAGATGGGGGAAGGCAGCGAGTGAGAGACGAACGAGCGGGAGAAGAAGGGAGAGAGCGAGAGGAAGCAAGATATGACGGCCACGAGTTCAAGAAAGTTCATTACATATAACAATGTGTATCACTTTTCCTAGAGACACACATCCAGGGCTCGTGGAATGATGGCTGAGGCGAAGCCTTCGCCAAAACCTTATTTTGCCCGAAAGCGAGAGGGAGGGGAGGGAGAGAGCGAGCGGCTGAGAAAAGAGCGACAGCGAATAATGAGGAGCGAGCAGAGGGAGAGGAAGGGGGAGAGGGAGAAAAGCGAAAGTGGCGCTCTCCCGATTTATTAAAAGCCATCCCGGACTTGACTGTGAAGTTGTTTTAATAGTTGCCGTGTTAGAGAGGAGAGAGGAGTCAAGGACGGGACGGGTTTTAATGAATGCCAGGGAAAGTCTTCCTCTCTTACCCCCTTCTTCCATTCTCTCGCCTCTCCCCTCCCTCCTCTCTCCCCTTCTCTTAATTTTCTTCTGAGCGCAACATGTGTTGTATAACTTAAGACGTAATCATGCCGAGAAGCGAGTGAGTCTGAAACGAAGTATCGAACTAGTGAACTTCAATGGAAAGTGTATGCAAGTTGAAGACTGAGTCATTAATTCTGTTCCATCTCTCAGTTAAGTTTTGCATTATTATCGTACAATCGAATCTGACGGCTATTTCCCCTCCCTTGCATTGCTCTCTCTCTCTCGCTCACTCCCTCCCGCGCTCTCTCGCTCTCCCTCTCGTCATATTTGAAGGTTACTCACTGTTGAAGTTGTTTGTTCAGCGGCCTCACCAAGCACGACAATATTCACTATTCACGGCTTTTTCTCCCTACTGAGAAATAGTCTCTCATCTCTCTATCCCTCTCTCTATCTCCCTCTCTCCCTCTTTTTCTCCCTCTCTTATTTCCAGTCACATGGTTGATACAATATGCACGCCATTGACTCTAAGGTAACAATAAACTGACGACGTATATAAATACAGCAGCTGCACCGTCGGTGTTCTCTTCCTCTTTCGCTCTTTCCCTCTCCCTCCCTCTCTCTCTCCCTCTCTTTGCCAACTCTGTTTTTATGGCACTCAATGGCCGGAAGAGTCGAAGGTTTCGTCTCTCTCTCTCTCCCTCTCTCTTCTTTTTTGTTTTTCACTAGAAAAGCCTCTGCCTCTCATATAATATATATGCGTATGTATGTTGTAAGTTTATTTTACTGTGATAGTATTTTGTCCAATGTTTATAGTAGCTGGAAGCAAGGTTTCATTGCATCTACAAACGCTATTTACTGGCCATTAAAAAGAGAGGCTATGAAAATGAGATGAAATCAAGGGAAGGATGGACGAGATGAGGGAGTAGAGTGTCACGTGAGGCAGAGGGAGAGCAGGAGGGAGAGAGGAGGGAGAGAGGGGGAGAGGGATGATAAAGGTCTGCTCAGGTCGTAAAGCTATCAGAGACCAGGAAAACCTATATCTCGAATTGACATGTTTTACGAGCTTTCATCAGTGGCCATCCTTGACCAGTAGTATGTTATATGAGCATAGTTTCAAATTATTTTTACGACACAGTTGTGGCAACAAGAGAGGGAGAGGAGGAGAGGGAGGGAGACTATCACAATAAAGAAGGAAGACCCTGATGCTCATTACGTTTAGTTACAGCCGTCAGCGAATTCCATATTTTGAAAGGCATCATTGAGTGTATGCAGTCATTTGCTTTTCCTACTTGGCCTCAAGACATAGACAAAACATGGCGTAGCTACGTAATAAGTCTTTCTCCGTATTTTTGTCTATGTACACAAAACAAATGACAGTGACATATTCGGCAGCAAAAATTGATGGAGTGCGAGATGCGAGAGAGGAGAGATGCGAGAGGGAAGAGAGAATGGCTAGATTTGGTCGCCGATGTAATGTGATGCGTGGCCTTAAGTGACTCCAACTTTCAGGACATTGGAATCAATCTTGTCCGACATACTTGGTTAGCTTGACCTTTTGTTTACTTCCGTATTCCAGTCAATCAAGGCACTGTTTCTTCCTTGGGAGAGGGGGAGACGAGAGGGAGAGAGGAAGAGAGGGCACGTGTCCACGAGACAGGCATTATGAGTTTATGTGTCTGTGAGTGACATTCATTGTCACTGTATTAGCCTTTTACTCAGTCCCGTTCTGTCGAACTCTCTTATTTACCTGTCTGTCTCCCTCTCTCCCTTTCCCTCTTCCCGTCTCTCCCCTTTCTCGCTCCTGCCGTCTAAAGCAATATTTCCCACTGAGAAGCAAATGTTCCATTGAGAGCAAGTCGTAGCGGTAGTTACAACGTACAATGCTTTTGTTCCTCATAGAAAAAGGATGCTTCAGACAGGTCGCCATAGACTCTGATTGTCCGGCAGAGTGAGTAGAGTGAAGTCAGCCATTAAGGGGGAATACTGGCAACAATCAGGACCAATTTGGCAATTGAATGGCCACACAGTGGACCTGAGTCAACGAGACTTGTCATAGGCATTGCCTCACTGAGAAGGGGAATGACAGCACAGGGACACAAATAGAAGCTTTCCCCTCGAGCGATTTCTATGGTGATTAATGCAATTACGAGAGACCTGCTTTGCAATTGTGATGGAAAGCAATTAGCGCCATTATTAAATTCTGCCCATGCTTCGTATTCACTCTTTCGCAACATAACCTCAAGGTCGACATTCACCATTGATCGGCGAGAGAGCTCCAATCGCTCTCTCGCTCTCCCCTTCCCTCTCTGCTCTTGCTCTCGGGCTTTCCTGATGACAAACAAAGTAATATGAAAGAGACGAAGAAAACTTTCTCCACTTCCAATTAAGCTGAAAGAATACACCTAGTTGCCTCTAAATAATACCATCTATGTAATTAAGGTTTTGCCAGAGAAGTACCATTAGCAGCATTGGCAGCAAATAAGTTCCATTTGTCGGCCATCTTGCCAAATCACTGGGTCCTCGATGCGAATGAAAGACAAGCTTTGGCTGCCTAGCTAGAGATTAAGAGCATATTGCAACGTAATCCTTTTCTCTCTCTCCAAACTTGTTTACGGATACACTCGGGACTTTGTTGTCACATAGATGGCCATGTTGCCACCATGTAGGTGTGTACACTGTATCTCGTCCACTCTAGATGAGCCATTATAGAGGGTTTGCGTGTTTGCGATAAACCGGAAGTTGGGGAATGCGAGTGCTCGACTAAAAGTTTCTCCTTCCTGGGGAGACGGCAGCTAATTAGGATTTGCTGTTTGGCAGAAAAAAAGGATTTTATAATTCAAGGCCAATCAAGTGAGTTGCCAAGTAAATTTTATTCTTTATTTTTAGAAGCTATCAATTCTTGCGAGTCAACAAAAATACACATTTCGTGACTTGTTTAAACACGTGCCTCCGTCTCACTCTTTCCATATATTCAATAACGTGGTGAGTCATAATAATTTGAGCTTATATAATTTGTGCGCTGGCGTCAAATGTGCTCTGAACAATTAAGCAATGTGCATCCTTATCTGCCACAGGTCACAATGGTGATATAATACTTTCTTCTCCAGTACGAAGCAGTCTGCATATCTTTCAAGGCCCCTTCGGCATATTGCAGCACAATGTTGCAATTTTAATGATGTCGAACATGCATGGCTTTCTCCTCGACTTCTTCCAGGTTTCTCTCTTCCCCTCTTTCTTCCACTTCTTCTTCCACTTTTGCTTATTGTGCAAGTTTTCTATAATGTAAGAATAATATTAAATGAGTAAAAAGAAATACTTCTTTTTTTTGCCAGCCAAACAGGCAGCCTTGTTATATAGCTATTCATAGAATGATGCAACGACGCCTCCTGGCGGGCGGCCTTGATGGTGCGTTTGCGCCCTGAATGGCTTGCAGTCTGGCCTTCTTTGCGTCCCAGAGCTTCCTCTTCTCATAGTAGTAATTTTCGGCATGCAACATTATTACACTGACAATCATGCCGGCAGCTATGACCAAGAAAACACCACCGACATTCTTGAGCGAGATGCCATTGTACATCTTTCGGTGCTCGGGGCACACTTTCTCCGGGTTCATCTCGTACCACCAAAGGTCCTTCAGCGCCTGAACGGTGCCATCTTGACGGAGTTCAACTATGAGCTCGTTCAGCTTGTCCTTGGTTTCCTGGTCACTGAAGCTCTTTCCGTATGCAAATGAATTGGGCCGTGGGTTGAATTCTCCGCCCACCTTCATTAGGTCGCAGTTGGTTCGCACTGCATAGTCAATGACTGTCGTCTCGGCTAAGGGTGACAATATGAGATGGAGGAAAAAGTGGCAAAATTGACTTTTAAAGTAGGATTTCTGGGCATTCCATGGCAAACATCAAAAGGGAGAGATTGAGAGACAGCTACTAACCAATAAGAGCAAAGCCCTCTCTGCCCTTGCTTTGCTTGATCTTTGCAATGGCATCTTCGTACGTCACCGGAAACTTGGCTTCAGACATTTGGGCCCAAATTTTGGTGTACTTGTCCGACACCGGATAGTCCCAAACAGCCAACATGGCACGTTCGTCCTCTTCCAAGTTGTCATCCAAGGATAAGTCCTTCCATACTCTGGCAAATGAAAAAATGAGACACGGGAAAAAAGCATTTGCAGTGATTATCAAAGTGCCAAATTTGATTTGTGCAATGGCTGCGTGTGACAGGGCAAGAAAAAAGGATGATATTTGAACTCACTCGTAAAACCTCTCCTCGATGCGAGCCATTCGCTCGAAGTAAGTCTTTGTTGAAGAGCCTTCGAACGGCGCATACTTGGTCTTGTACTGCTTCGACAGGTCGTGTAGGCTTTCAATTTTGTGCTCGAGCCGGGAAACGGTCAGAAAGGCGGCCAAGTTGGCCGTGTAGGAGGCTATGATGATAAAGCCAAATAGCCACCACGTTGCCGCCACTAGGCGCCCCGACAGGGCTTTGGGTGCTTCTCCGCCACCCTGTGGAGTCAGAGACGTGATGCAAAACCACAGGGATTCCTTCAGCTACGTGCACAAGGTATATAGAAGAAGGATAAAGTAGACATAAAAGAGAGAATAAATGTATATCGATCGTAGTCCGTGTTGCCCTGGAAGCATATTAGATTTCCGGGGCCGCTGTTGTCTCTTACTGTAAAAAGTCGTTTCTCATCATCATCCTTGTATTTTTCCTGGTTATTCTGATAACTGTACGGACTGGTGCGATCAAATATCCACAGCAGGGTCGACGTGAAGAAATAGGCTCCGGTGATACATATCCAAACACTGTATTCGAGGACAGTAATGAACTTGAAGAAATGGTATTGCAAGATTGGTTTCTTCATTAGGATGGAAAGGGAAACAGTCTCGAAGTAAGGCTCGCCAAAGTCCACCTTGTCCAGCCGCTCAGGTGTCTTAGTCATGGGCAGCAAAGAGATACGCCACTGGGGCATCGATTCCTCGCCAACCAGCTCTTTGACAATGCCGTTAAACTCCTTAACAGCGGTATCGCCCTGCTTGGTGGCACCAGTTTTGCCCATTTCCCGGTAGCCGAAGCCGTGGCCCTCAGTGAAGCCGGTCGAAATGTCAATCACGTGCTTCGGAAATGGACCATTTTTCTCCTCGTAACGCTTGATCAAGGCTTTCAGCAAATCAATTGAAAATCCCTTGACTTGAGTTTCCTGGACAGTTGTTTTCAAGAAGCGGCTCTTGTTGTCATAGTTTAGAGAGCGATCAATGAAAATGAATGGCGGATGCTGTGTAAGTGAATGGAGTGCAAAAAGAAATTAGTTTTGCTAGCACTTTACATCCTTGTAACCTTACGTGGTAAACAATGAAAGTGATCATTTCATCCTTAGCCTCAGCCTCTTCAGCTTCATCATCGTCACCTTCTTCATCTTCGTCTTTGCCACCTTCTTCATCATCATCATCTCCGAGCGCCGACTTGAAGAGAACAGTTCCGAAAGGTTCTTCATAGAACCACTTGCCAACTTTTTTTACTTTTCTTGCATCTCTCAAGTAGTTGATTTCAGCAATGTCGAACACAATGTCCTGATAGCTGCTCAACAAAGACCTGCGTTCAGTTTGTTCCGGTGAAGTCACGACAACAAATTCGCCGTACTTTCCGTGAAAGTCTTTCACTTCGTCCTCTAGCTGAATCAATAAATCGGGTTTGCTCGCTGCTTCCAGGTCAGTGGTTCCGGTGGCCGATAATGAGTCACAGTTGGCCGATACTTGGGGCCAGCCTGTGCGGAACATGCTTGTAACGGGCTTCATCGCCATGCGGGTCAAGTCATAGAAGAAGTACATGTCCACCTTCTTGTCCAGCACGTTTCGGTCATCAAAGTGAGTCCCTTCATAGTCATGCAAATTGCATAATGATGGTTTTACCACTATGTACGTTGCGTGCTTGCAGCTGTTGCATACAATTTTCCTCTTGTCCTGTGTATGTTTATGTGAAGCACACATAAACTTATTCATTCTAGACCCCTTGCACACAGTGTGTACACAGAACTTACATTCGTGAAGAAGAACCATCTATACGCAGCTCTGAACATGTCATTCTCATTGATCTATATATATATATGCAGACACATAGGCACAGGCGAGAGAGAAGAGTTCAGTAGGAGAGGAAGTAAAGAGGGGAGGATAGAGACAGACAGGAAGCGAGGAGGGAGAGGGAGAGAGAGAAAGAGAGACCGAACAGTACACTTTGTAAGCACGAACTGTTCAGTATAATGAAAAGCAATCATACCGCGTCAGTAAATTCATTTAGCAGGTCGACATTGGCTAAAGTAATGAAAGAGTGCTTTTTAAACTTCCATAGCTTCCTTGTTCCCCATATCAGGCCTTCCTTCACGGCCAATTCTTCCAGAGATTGAAACATAGTTTCCTCTGGTACAATTGCTTTCAGGTGGTGCGCGACATCAGCTATGACAAGAATGCAAAGAGTCCATTGTTTATAGAGCTTTTCAAATTATGAAGAAAAGTGAAAATTCAATTTTCCTTTTTCCTTCTTTCATAGCCCTCTCCCTCTCTCTCGTCTCCTTTTTTTGCAACGTACCGTAATTTTCGTCATATAGAATCCGGTACTTGTTGAGTTGGTACTGATCGATAACGGCTCGAACCGTTCGAACTAGAAATAGAGCCGGCGGCTCGAATTGCACCAAGTATCTTGTTTGAGCAACAGAAAGGCCCTTCCATGACTTTGCATCCGGATTACTGCTTATTGTCGGCACTCCGATGGCCCGGGTCAGCTCTTTGACGGCATTCTCTTTGAAGGTAACATCGATGACAATGTCAACTTGACCACTGGTTCCGTCGCCATACAATCGGTGACACAGTTGGCTCTTGTTCAGTTGCGAGTCCACTGTTACTAGTCGAACTTGGACGGGAGTGTTTGTTGCATTGAACGTTTCATCGATTGCTCTCAGAACACCGTCTCTAGAGCTGGCTTGCTCTTCACTATATGTGACAACTGCGGCAAGGGAGGAGAGGAACGAAAAAGAAGGAAAAGTAGAGGCAAATGGACATAATTAAGGTCGAATCGATCCACTAACTTTGCTTTATGCGATTAATCTGCAGTAGAAGTCAGAGCTTAAGTTATCGCCGTGCACGCCTTTTCTCATTGGGTTTCCTTTGACATTCTCTACTTACCGACATTCAAGTCACGTGCTTGACATTCCGACAGAATCAGGGAAAAAAGGACCAAAATGGTCACTCTGGAACTTGGAGTCTTCATTTTGTCGGAAACATTAATCATCAGTCAAAGTTTATCTTTGCTAAACATTGACCCTCAACTCAAGACTGTTCGAACCAGTTGATGAACAGAAATCCTAAGTAGCTTAGCGTGACACAAACTTATTCCCTTCAACTTACATATTGCCAACTAGAATCTCAAATGGTGTTTCAGTTGCGATTCGGCATTGTTTCTCTCTGTCTTGTCCTTCGTTGCCCGGCAAAGCACTTAGCTTGTTGTCATTTGGTAATATCTCTTTGTATCATTAGCGTCCTCTCGCTAGCTTTGCCAGTGCTAGAGAAAAATATTGAAGTCAATTAGTATTTTCTCATGCGTCGTATGACAACTCGTGGCGTCCAGTGTATCTTAGCACAATACATAGCCAATGGGACTGCTTTTCTGCTCTCGAGTTCCAGTTCATGCATACATAAAATGTATGTACCAAAGTCCTCGAAGAGCCAAAACTCGACGCAGAACTGCATAGTTTTTTCTTTCACGATGGCAGCCTTTCAGTTTGATCATCCATTTATAGAGTGAGTGGGCTGTAGAAATAGGTTCCGTTGAGATCCAGCTATTCAAAAGCAAATATTCCGAGCCTGATGAACAATGGATGCTCCAGTGGGTTATTTCGAACCCAGCGGCAGTTGCCTAAAAATAGTTGATAAACACAAATAAATCACAGACAGCGCCCTCTGCTGTGCACTAGACTCGGAAAAAGAAGAGGAAGATCTGGAGCTAACAGCGGCCGCTAGATGGCGAAGACGTCGCCCCCGCTGAGAAGCTGGGAAAGAACATAACTGACAGGTGCGCCACCCTTGTTTGTCTTTAGCGTTAAAGTGTGAAACGCTGGCTAAGGCGACCAAAAAACAGTCAATATGTCGAGGGACAGAGGGCGCTCTATGCAGCTTGAACATGATTAACCAGATTGAATCTAACCACTAGTGTCACTCTTGGAATTTGAAATGACGTGCCGTGAGTCAAAGTCAACAGTGCACCATAAAAATATGAGTTTTTCCTTATCATATTATGCGTCTCATTCAATTAAGGAAGTTATGACAATAGGAAAATATGGAAATTTCGCCCTCAATCTTTTTCAGGGAACCTTTGCCAGCGCCCTCTGCGGTAGAACAAGAAAACTATTTTCAGGCCGCCGCAGCTGGGAACAATCAACAATGCAAATCATTCGTGATGATGAAATGTTGAAGACAGCTCGCCTTGAAAGTTGTGCCGAGAGATGTACAAGTGAACACAATAGTAAATGTCCAGTGGAAAAGATGGTTCAAGCGAGAACAGTGCAAAATGCTAAGGGACGCTCGATGAAAGTGCTAAGTGTCGTGGCCGTGCTGGTCACCTTGTCGCTGACCACCAGCAGCGTGGACAGTTGCTCGTGTTTCGTCTCTCACCCCCAGGACCACTATTGTTCGGCGGACTATGGTGAGTAAGACTCTTGCCGCTTAGTCACGCAAATGGTGCTGCTTCATTAGTTGCAATCTGTTAATTGGAAAGTACGCGCCGCCTGGTTGCCTAGCGAACGCTCTTCTCGCTGCTTTCCTAATTTCCTCTTGTTGACCCTCTAGTTGGCTAAGTGAGAGTGGAAGCCCTTCTTCAAGATTGCCATCAAAGTGTTACACAGCGCGACAGAGCCGATGAGAAAGAGAGAGACGCCAAGTGTATGCAGCACATGTAGGAGACAGAAAAGCAAAGAGTCTTGGAAGTATGTGTACTCTAGAGAAGCCATGTTGGTAGACTGCGGTGCCCACTATGTGCCCACTGTGTGACAAGCAAATTTCTCAAACTGACACCGCTGCCTTTCAAGTTGCTCTAAAATTACAAATAACCAATATTGGCTTTGACAGGCATTTGCAATGCTAATGCTCACATATGCAAATTCCTTCCACAGCTAAGGCACAGTTTTGCCATCTCTCTATTCTCTCCTCGCTCTCGTCATCTATCAATCTGCAGTCAGTGTCTCAGAGACAAACTATTTGCTGCGATGCCTTCCCCCTCGTTGTGCAGAGAGACTAATGTATCATGGCAGAACCTTTCGTCTCGAAACACGTTTTTGCCGAATCATTTGATGAATTACTTAAACAAAGAGCAAGAAACACAGAAAACTGGTATATGACTTTTAACTGAACAGCTCTTCTTCGTTCCCTCTTCTTCTTCTTCTTTTCTCCATCTCTCCCTCTCTTCTCTCGTCCCTCGCATCTACACTTAACTCTGCTTTAGTTGCCGTGATAAATGTGAAACGTCAAGGGAAGATACAACGAAACATGGCCTCATATTTTGTGAAAGTCAAAAGAGTATTCAAAGTAAGATGGTTAACAAAGATATGGAAATATGCATTTAAATCAACTTAATTGCTCTTAACACACAGATGACGCCAGAGGCCCAGAAAGCCTTGAACATTGGCACAGTGTACACTGGACTGGATGAGGCAAGTTGTGGCCGAAAGTTTGAATTGAACACGCGCTATCTAATTACTGGTGAGTGATGGCTTTGCATATTTATCATCGTACCCTTTGAGAAAGAGCATTAGCGTGCAATCTGCGCTATAATGTAGTGCTTCGTAACTGATTACGAGTACTTGGCTCTTAATGTGCTTGGCTCATCTCATGAATACAATCTGCAGGTCGCGTCATCGGAGAGAAGGTCTGGGTCTCACTCTGCAACTTTGTTCAAGAATGGTCCTCCTTGACGGCTAAGCAAAGAAAAGGGTTCCGACGGCTCTACTCGCAGGGCTGCCAGTGCAAAGTTCGCGAACAAATGTCCCATCGGTCTCTGTCGTACACTTTGAAGCATCGTTTCCTCAGCCTAGTCGACGGGCGACTACAGTCACTCCCAGGCTACTGTCACTGGGAGACTAAGTGGGATCAGGACCTGGACTGCCAAGGACTCTACTCAATATGTGCCCCAGTCCACGCCAAGCCTAGCGCAGAGTCAAAGTGGTCAAAAAGCGATCCATTCGTCATCAAGAAAGGCCAAGTCCATAAAAAGCAGCTGCAAAGCCTTTCAGGTGGCCGGGCACGAAGGCAGTGGCCTTCCGCAATGTCAATGGCTGCCGACCCACGAGTTCCGGACTTGTATGAAGAAGCGAAAGATGAGCACTGAAAACAAAGTGAATCAACTGGAACGCGAGTGGGACCAGTGAAGTGAAAGTGCTTCCATAACACATGGGCTGGACAGGGCGAGTTGCCTGTGAGTATATGTCGGCGCTGGTGGTTGATGGCCAGGGAATGCAAATAACATGACTGCATCAAGGCGTGTATGTGTGTGCGTTGAGGTTTTTTAAATCGATAAACATAAAAGTTTTTATTTTCATCCCATTGTACATTACACTCAAGTTGAAGGTATGCATAGCATGGAGCTGCATTTTTAAGACTTACTTGATTGGAAAAGATTTGAATAGCTGTTGAGCTAGCTCTGTAAGGTCGAAATTTAGTTTTGACTACAAGACAAGTATAATAAAAGGAAAGATGTTGTATAACCGATACACCGAGCTCGTTGCCGTCGGTAGCTTTCTACACAACTGGGCTCGGCCATGGTCAGGTGGGCATGCAGGGAAAGGTGTGTCCGGCTAATTATCTTTTTATTGTATTCAGAGACACACACATATACATACATAAATGCAAGCTCCGGCTTCTAAAAAATGCAAAGCATTCCCGCTCTCTCATCATCATCTACGTTTAGTTAAATTTAATCACTGCAAACTTGGCCAACTTGTCAATGATTAGCATCTACATCTACATGTAACACCGGATAGCAGCAAATAGTTGCAGCGCATTGTAATTCAAATCTCTTGCCGGAACCTCTTTTTTTTGCTCCTTTCTGACCCAGAAAGGTTCAAAGTAGTTGCACATCTCTGAGCTCTTTTAATATGGAATGCATGAAGTTGTAAGTGTATATTTTTGGAAAGAGAGAGAGAGAGAGAGAGAGAGAGAGAGAGAGAAAAGATAGAGACGAGTGAAAAAAATCAACTAACTTTTCTGGCGTCGTGAACTTTTTTGTGTCTTTCAAGACAAATAGTTGGCTCTGAATGGGAATTTTTGCACTTGGAAAACAAGTGCACGGCTCCGTTGCTCAGCTTTGTCAAGCGCACAAATTTACACCTCATGGCTTCCAATGTGAAGAAAAGCTCAGTGCACGTGGTGACAGGCATAAAAGGAACTGTCACAGAGTTCCTTAGTCACGTGACCTGTAGCTGTTAATGTTGCTCGACGCCCCCCTTGTCGCCCGTTGTTTATGATTCTGAGGACGTAGCGTTATGAAGAGAGCGAGAGAGAGAGGGCTTATTTTTAATCTCTCGTGTCACCGAGCTTGTCCTTCGTGTCAGAACACTGCTCTAAGTTCTGGTCGAATTAGACTAGAACTAAAGTGAATGATTGCAGAACTAGAAAGAGAGTCAGGTGTAAGACGTCAGAGAATGTGTTGTCATATCGAAGCCAAGTAAGCTGTGTTTACTGCAAAACGTACTTAAGTAGCTCAGACAATGACCTTTCGAGTTTCGCAAGGTTGCATCGGCAAGACATTGGCCGACTGTCACGTGACGAGTGGACGTGATTGCCTTTCAAAGACTTGTCACAGGCTGTCAAGGCAACTTTTCGACGAGTAACGCATCGCCACATATGGCTGACAAAAAAGTGTCACAGTCTCCAAGGGCTTCATCCTGTACATTTGAGACCTTCGGCCTTCATTGCAGTTTTGGGTCGACAAGAAAAGTTATCAGTTTATGAAAGCATCATTACAATATCAATCGATACGAAAGTAAGTAAAAACGAGACAGAGTGTAACAGTAACGGTTCCCAAACCCAACATCGCATACTGAGCGGAAAAAATCAATAGAACACAGCTCGTGAACAGTTCACGATGCAGCAAAACAGTATCAATTTGCATCGGCCATTGTGTCTGAGTGTTCCCTGGCGCGAACAAGGACATTGTGGCCATTGTTCTCAGTTGCGACCTAGCTTCATCTCGATTGCTTTGGTATAAGTGACCTTGAGTATCTCGGTGATGTTGGGCATTAAGGACTTGATGGCGTCCTGAATGCGGTTCTCAGTGCTCTTCTCAATGGCAAAGTGTTCGTTTATGATGTAGCGCGGGTGAATCTTTAGATCTAAATCATCGACCCACGTGGTTAGGTTGAGTTGAGCAACGCGAAACCACACATTTCGCAAGTCGGGAAATATTTGAAATGATCCCTTTACATGGGCGTTGGGTACATTGGCGGTGAGATGGCCTTCGGATACTCGGAATGGAATGGCGTCGAAGAGATGGTAGTCAATGGTATAATTGGCTACCGAGTCCAAGTTGGGTATGCGGTGCTGAAAGTATAGGTTTCTACCGTAGCCTTCCAGCTGTTCCACTTTGAACTGAGACAGGCCTGAAATCATGATGTCGTCGAGGGTTAAAACTAGTTTACCCAGAACGGGTGTATTCTTGTCCCGGTGTTCTAGAGTAACCGGTTCATGCATCGTCATGGGGTCAAGTGTACTGATTCGCGCTCTTCGTGAGAATCCAAGTCGCTGACGGATGGCCGCTTCGATGCGGTTGGCATCCTGAAGTAGTGTTCGGTATCCTTCGAACGACATCAGCACCAGGTTTTGAATGGGATGCGACAGCACACGGATGGGCAAGGCAATGGCACTCACGCCAGCACTTACACCAGCACTGATGCCAGAGCTGATGGCCGAGATTGAACCATGAGCAGCGCTGCCAATGGCTCCGAAGATGTGGTTAGAACTGGCCACAGTTGTAGATGACACAGTGCTCGTATCACTGACTTTACTTATGGTGATTGCTTGGGTAGACGTGACAGCTTGAGGAGAAGGTCTTGATGTGCTCGTAGTCATGGGACGGGAAGTTGCTCTCAAAAGTCCTGGTATCGGAGAAAAGGCAATCGGAGACCTTGTGGTGGTGGTCGCTGGATCGATGTCATTTTTGTCGATTAGTACGAAATTATCACCGCGCGCCGAGCTAGATGGGTTTGACTCAACTAGAGATGCTGTAATAAGTACAGACAAGACCACTCTGATAAGCATTTTAAATTTCTGATCTGTCATGTCTATCACTGTCATTTAGAAAGCTAATCATTCTATTTATAGATTAGTTCAAAATATAAAAATATGTAGAACAAAATAAAGGCTTTGTGGGACAGTTGATTTTGTTCCGCGTTCCGGTGATTACTGCCGCTAGGTGCAAGTTCATCGATGGAATCTTTGGTTCATAGCTCCAATCACCAGCAGCCTCAAAATCGCTTGCTAAGTTCATTTCTGAAGTGTTCCTCAACAACATCCGAATGGACATCAGCTAGACTCGTATTTTCGCCAATTTCCGGAAGTTCATGAGGAAGATCCATACTTTCATCGGTCAACAATGGACTGCGCATTACACTCTCTTGAACAGTAACTGGGTTACTGGGCTGCAATTTTTCGTTTCCGCCTTTGGTGTTGAACAACTGAGGCATTTCCCATTCCTGTTCATGATCGCTCGCATCAACCTTAATGGCGGAATGGCCATTCGCTGCTCGTGAAACTTGCTTCAAGTAATCATGGCGTATGCGGCGCACGTGGAACCATTCTGTCGAGTCATGATAGAGTTAGACTACTGAATAAATCCAGATAGTTTACCTTTCATTTCAGGGATCAAGGTTCTAAGCGAGATCCAGATTCCCAGAACGTTCTTCAGCATGAAAATAGACATATCCTTTCCAATGTAAACCGACATGTGAACTCGTATAACTAAGTAGGGTATATTGATGGCGAACAGGCGCAGGGAGTGATAAACCATGCTGATATTCAATCCATGTGTCGATGGAATGCCGGTAATTTCGTTAATGATCTTCATTTTGTTCAATTTCTCGCCGAAGTCGATTCGCGACAACCGATAAAGTCCGAGAGAAGGTATCAGAAAATTCAAAGCTGCAATGACCAATATTGTCAGTTTCAAAGCATATGAGATATGCTCTCGATCGAAGGCTACTTCGGCAGCATTTTCAGGTAAAATCAAGTCCAGAAAAATGACGGAGTCGAATATTTCGAACAATGTATGACTGATCAGATCGTCCATACAGGCTTTGGTGATCTGTCGCTGCTTTTCGTCCTCCTTAAACGTCATTCAAATGTTAGAATTTAACGATTTAGATATTAGTTCTTACCAAATTACGGTGAGCTTCAGACCACAAAATGAATACGAAAACGGCGGCAGCGAAAGTTAAGGCCAGAATTTCAGCGCCATTTCGGGTGCCTCTCTGTAACGAAAATGGTGAAATAAAAAGCAATCAAGTTTACAATTCATCTTACCAGGACCATTTGTTCCGGAATTTCCATTAAGATCAACAAGAACATTTTGAACATCAGAATAAGTGCGTATGCGATCCAGCACAAGTAAATCAGCGGCAACATTCCCATTGGTTTCGGAAATGCCCACGAAAAGAACCCCTTTCCAACTCTTTTCGATTTGTCATCTTCCGTTGAACTTGCAAGGTAGCCACGGCCCTTTTCGAGGCGTTTTCTTTGGTAAAATCTCCACGCGAAGGCGATGCTGAACATGAACGTAATCATAATGATGAAGTCGACGAAGAACAAGAAGTACCATCCAGCATCTCCATCGTTGAAGAGTATTATGTAGTAATTAAGTATTGAGCCTTGAGCCAATAATACGATGACAAGCCCTAAAGCATCCAGCACTGTCCAGAGACTCCAGTAGTGGAAGCCATTTTGACCACTGACGACGGATGCTGATTCAGTTTGCTGGTCCAGTGGAGTGAGCTGCCATTTGACTTTCTTGTGCGACAGGCTCTCAGGATGAATGTGGTCCATTTTGTTGACCGATGGTTTCCTTTAGCCGACAAACCATGTAATGGCGACAAAGAGAACGCAGGAAATATGCAGTATAATGGATTTAACGCCTAATAATGAGTCAACAACTAGTAAACAAACTGTTGCTAAGGCGACACTGGTTTGCACTAACGAAACGGTCCCTAGACGTTTTCACTGGAATTCTCTTGCTCTGGCGCAGGAAATAGATTTAGGAAGTTAGGATATCAAGCAACAAGGGCGTCTATTAATTCTAATCACTTGATTTTTGATCACACATATTCCTGTGAAAGAATTCCTCCTATATTGAACGATAAAATATAATCCTACATTAACCACGCCCTATCGAGGTTTTTTATGGCATTGAATGATGTCGAGAAAATTGACTTGCTTTCCACTTGCGAACTCTACGACACTCCGCCATCTTGTCTAGTTGGTCACTGAATTGAGTAGTTCGAGTACATCCAAAGCCTATTCAAATCGGAAGCCACGGCTTATAATCTCAGGTCGCCACGTGAAGTCATTAGCATTTGTGACGAGTCACGGACAAGTTTGACTGCTTGAGGAAGCAATCAGAGACAATGACGATGATACAAATTATATTCCCAGTTAGAATGGTCAGAGCATGATGAAGAAGGCGACGCTGACAGAGCAGAAAAAAGAAGAAAAGTAAACAATTTACGGAATCAAGAGTTCCTGCGAATCGGAACCAATTAGAGAGGAACAAATTAAATTGGTTCACTAATTTAGCTCAACTTAGCGCCCTTTAATTTTTCTGGCTGGCGAGAGGAAGAGATGAGTATCTATCTTTGCTGTTTATTGCCCTCGCAAATGTGAACGAATTGCCCTTATGACACGTTAATTAAGTCAGGGATGGTTAATAAATTACCCTTGTTAGATGCATGTACTTCGTGACGATGTTCAACTCTATGGGTATGTTAAAAATCACGCTAGTGAGGCTGTACTAGAGAAAAGACGGTTGTAATGTTCATGCAAGGCAATTAGCGAGAAGAGAGGGAGATGAGGAGAGAGTGAGAGAGTTGCGCGGTCGCTTCCCCTCGCCAAGAAGAGGGGGAGCTCTCTCCCTCCCTCTCTCTCTCTTCCTTTCGCCTTTATAGGTTCACCGGCTCCGGTCTGGTAAGTGCTAGCGCTGGTTAGTTCGTGATGAACCTCGTTAAAGGTCTCTCTTTTCTCAAACATGTTTTCAAGACTCCTAATTGTGTTTTTATTTCTACAGGTAAATTGAATATTAATTGTTCTCTATCTCTCCCTCTCGTCTCCATCTTTCCGCTTTCCATTTGAAAGGAATGCCATGACTTGGGTGCGAATGAAGAATGTTTCGCAAAGTTTTGCAATGTATCTCTCGCCTTAATCTTTCCATCTATTTTCCCCGAAATTCGTGGTGATTTAAATTTAACAGTAGGTAAAAAGCCACAGGTAAAGTGCAAGCAAAGGGCGGGAAAACGTGAAGCTAATTACAGTCTAAGTAATTATTTACACGGCTTTCGCAGTTTTCTCTTGCTTCGGCCATTGCTTTGCTCCAGTTGGCTGGCTCGTGAGATAAATCATTTCGAATTATGCGCCAAAAGCAATGTCCAGGTGAACTTAAATTAAAGTCAAGAGAAAGAAAGAGAATTAATAGCAAAAACATTTATTCTCTCTCTCGCTCTCCCTCTCTCGCTCTCTCGGCTACTTGCATGCAGTGAAGGAAACTGTTTAAGTTGCGTCATAAATCATTTGTCATTCAGCGAAATTGAAATTAGCCGACTGAATAAATGAAAACTTGATTTTCTATTGAGTGCTGTTCGCTCTAAGTGATTACCGCTCGCCCGTACCTCTCTCTCTCCCTCTCCTCCTCTCCCTTGCTATCTCTCTCTCTCCCTCTCTCCCTCTCCTTCTCTGACTTCATCCTATTAGGACCCTGTCGGTAGAAACACTTTGCAAATGACCTTCGCAAGGTAAAAAATTGTTTCCAGCACGAGATGCCTAATGAATTGTGGGCGGCAAAGGCTGCCCTAGACCACTAATTTCATCACTGTGCTCTTCCTCTTCTTAATTCGTCATAGCAACGAACTGCTCAGCTTGACTGGGACCGAATAATCAAATCTATCCGTTAAGGAGACTGTTCACTTAACCTGTGCTTTGAGAAACTATTGTATGACTTTCGATTGTTCGGCTACTAATTAACCTTAACTAGCCTTAACTAGCAACATAGTTTCAAATGGCTAATTACGGCCCTCAACTGAAACCTCTCCGCTGAAGCTGTTGTATCATTGACAACAATGTCTCAATTCGCCGTGAACTAGATTACTTAATCCAAAGCTGGTCAAAAAGAGTCATTTATTTTCGGCAATTAAAGCTTGTATTAGGTGTTTTCTCGTAACTGTGCAAGTCTAACTACCAGTATAAAAGGCGACACTGGGATAGCTGAACATTGAATAAGGCGCACTCATCATGGGCGGCCTACTGGACATTCGCAGCTTCTCGATTTCCGCCTCCTTGAGTCGCTTCTCTTTGGCTCGACGGTTCTGGAACCAGATCTTGACCTGAGTCTCGGTCAGGTTCAGAGAACTCGAAAACTCTGCCCTCTCGGCAATGGACAGGTATTGCTTCGTCTTGAACTTCCGCTCCAGGGCAAGTAGTTGCTGAGTGGTAAAGGGTGTCCTGGGCTTCCTGTTGCTTTTATGCCGTCTAAGTTGACACTTCATGGGCAGCTTTGGTGGCTCGAGAGACTCTGTGATGAGAGAAGGTCATGAGTTGGACGGACAACGTAGAAAAGGTGCTAAATGGCTGTTGCATATACAAATTATCTACACACTTACTTGGTGACATATCGGAGGTGAGGGAGGGTGAAAAATGAAGATTAAAGTAGGGATTGACTTGACTCAAGTGGTGGGTCAGGTGCGGAGGAAGCCATTGCTGGCCAGCATTGGCGAAGAGGCTATTGGTCACGAATTGGCTCTTTGACATGTCTATAGGAAGCGAGTTTAAGAAGTGGCTTTGCGAGCTCCGTCTCAGGTGATCAGCACTTTCGTGAGACTGATTGGTTGAAACGTGGTCTTCGTCATCGTCACTGATGTCCGTTTCGTCGTTGTTTTCTTCGTTGGTTGTGTCATGGTAGTCAGTGGTTTCCGTTTCCGGCTCTCTGGACAGGAGGGAAGCCACGGAAAAGCTGAGCTTCTTGGGTATGACTTTCGGACTTTCCCTAGTCATGATTTGAGATTGAACTGATTGGCTCGAAGTAGACGGTGAACTGGATGTCCTTGAAGAACTAGAACATTGTTTTCTACTCATTATACGAAATCACGAGATTGCATTCGAAGGCAATGAGAATTTAGTGGGAAGCGACTTTGATCGCTGAGAGAAATGAACTGCAAGCCGAGCAACGAGCGACTCACTCTGTCCTATAGCTGGAAAGAGAGGAACGAGATGGAGAGGGGGAGAGAGAGAGCGAGCGAGAGAGAAACCTGTCCAAAGACCGGCCTCTTCTTCGGTCTAGAGAAGTAACAAAGGCCCGCCTATTACTGGGGGCGGATGCTTAAAAGATGAAGACTCTGACGCTCTCTCCCTCTCCCTTCTCTTTCCCTCTCGCTCTTCATGGGTCTCTGCTATGCATTCTCTGTGGGGAAGGGAGAGGAAATGCATACTGGTTTGCACATGGGTCGACATAGTCGTCCTCATTAGGACGGAAGGGACTCAAATTCACAGTGCAAATGGCCCTTCTTTATGCTTTGTTGGCGTCTCCGTTTCGGATCATTGAGAAGCGAAAACATCATCTCTGGCTCCTCTTCTCTCTCCCCTTGCTCCCTCTTAGCGCTATTCTCTTCCTTTCTATCTCTCCTCTTCCTCTCGCTCTCTCCACGGTAGCGCCCATGGGTCGCCCCTGACTCGGAATTGTCGCGCCTCTTCGCAAAAGTCGCAGTTAACTGACTCCAGGTTCTCTTAATTAAATTGCGCTATTTGGACGGGAGAGGGAGAGAGAGAGAGGGAGAGCGACAAGAAGGGAGGGAGGGAGAGACAGTGAACGACAGAACGGAAGAAGCTCACTTTCACACTTGAATTGAAGCTCTGCCTTCCTGGCACCAAAGAACGGCAGTAATCTTATATCTCTCGCTGGCTCCTCTCCCCTCTCGCTCTCACCCTCTCTCGCACTCTCTCGCCTTCTCCCGTCTCTCTCGCTCTTCTCACAGCAGCAAAGAATGTGTCAAGAAGATCACTCTTCGGGACAAACTCTGTAATTAGCTGCTTCTCTCCTCTCTTCTCCAAACTAATTGAAGAGAGAAAAGCAAAGAAAGATTGGCAGCAAACTTTGACTGTACAATGTTTGCGTTGCTTCTTTTCCTCGCTTTTCACCCATAGACACATTCTTAGCAGGGTTCAAAACTGCCACAGATACGGGAGAGAGCACGAGAGGGAGAGAGAGAGGAGAAGAGCGAAAGAGCGAACCCGATGCCAATTTGGAGGAGATGGTGTACATTGCGCGTAGTTTAGCCACCACCTAAAATTAGATGTCGCTCTTCGCTCTCAGAGAGAAATTAGGCAACATATTAATCAGCGAATTATTGTTTCGCAAAAAAGAACTCGAAAAAACACGTTCTCGCAAATGTTCAGAGAGATAGAGAGATGATTCGAAATAGATGCCAAGTCTCTGTTTTTTCGAAATGCTGTCGCAAATGAACGGAGGAAGGAGAGGAGGGAGAAGGAGGAAACAGTATTTTCTCTCCTTCTCTCTCCTCTCTCACTCTGTCTCGTTGCAGTTTGCCTTGAATGTCAAAGCAGTCAACAATTGATGGCCATTTAAGCGTCATTAGGACCGTTCAGTTGCAAAAGCAATGATTGGTTTGGTTATGTTTGAAAATGAGTGCAAATGGCATTTGTCTCGTTTTCGGTTATTTATGGTTCGTGTTTCCTGTTGCAAATTTCTGCGAAGAGCGAGAGGGAAAGAGAGAAGGAGCGCTTTCACTCTCTCGCCCCTCTCTCTCCCTTCCTCCCTCCCTCTCTCCCGTATTCAATTTGCTCAAGACAGCGAGACGCATATATATTTGGATTGGCGCTAATTTTACCGCCCTTAAAAGTCGTCAAAGGTGTTCTTGTAAGCGAATCATTTTGAGGGTCCTTCAACTAGCATTTTGGGGGAAATTTTCCAATAATCGAATATGAAATTCAAGTTTATCATCGGGACGCAGAGGGAGAGGGAGAGAGAGAGAGAGAGAGACAGAATAATATGAAAACAACTTTTATAGAAAATAAGGTAATGGCAATACAGGATTTTCAATAATGGTGATCTCAAGAGACTTGTAGTCATGCTTTACTTAGGCCTTACCACAAAGAATCTCTCCCTCTTCTCTCCTCTCCCTCTCTCTTCTCTCCTCGTCTCCCTCGCTCCCTCTCTCAATTCGGTCGTTTAACACTATTGCGTGCTTCTATCGTACCTTCGATCCGGCTTAATAAATAAGAATAATAGTCGATAGTTCAGTATTAGGAAACCGAGAGAGGAGAAGAGAGAGAGAGGGGAAGATGGGAGAGGGAGAGCCAATTTCACGGCCGCCCGCCGTCGCCGGCGCTGTTGTTGATAATGGTTCTTTGTACATTGGATGACTTTGTTCAATAGTGTTCGCGTGTTGCGTGTCAAAAAATGTGTTTTCTGAGGTTTCTCTTCAAAACACTCACAAAGTTATTTTTACAAATTAACTCCAATTCCATTTCTATCTCTATTTTGCACTGTGAAAAGTACATATTGCAGTAAGTAAAGAGAAGAAAAAAGCCATTATTTCTCTCTCCCTCTCTCCGTCTCTCTCTCTCCGTCTCTCCCTCTCCTCTCCCTTCAACATAGCAAAATGACATGACATTCACTTAAAATTGGATTGGAAGTCGTTTCAGTTGCTTTGCCAAGAAATTTCCTTTCATTCAAGTCCCTGATTGATCGGTTCTTACAACTACTACAAGGTCCGTACTACTACTACTCGAATAGCTATTACTGGTTAGTTGTATTCCTAGTAGGCTTTAACAACTCAATAAACCAAACCAAGACTAATAGCGCTTAACAACTTGCGGCGAGGGAGAGAGAAGGAGGGAGAGGGGGAGAGAGGCATAAACAGGGAAGAGCGAGAGAGATAGTGAAGCAAAGTGGTCTCAATAATTTGCCTTTCCTAGCGAGGCTGTCTCTCTCTCTCTCTCCATCGCTCTCCCTCTCCCCTCTCGGCCCCTTCCTTCCATTCTCATTTGTGACCAATTACGTTTTACGTTTTTCCATTTTCTTTGCTTTCATTTCATTCATGCCCTAACAATGCAACGTGATGAATTGAGCAATAAATGGCATAACTCAGAACAAGGAGCGTGAAGTGTTCCCCTTCTCTCTCTCTCCCTCTCTCCTCTCCGGCTCACGAGTGACCAGAAAAACTGAAATGGATTCGAAGTTATGGAACTAAATTTGAATTACACTTGACTAGTAGTTTGCTAGCAATCAATCATCTTTCCCTTTAAAACAGCACATGGAGAGAGCAATTGAGAACAAAGTGCTCCTGTCTCGGCCCTCTTTCTCCTCTTCCCTCTCCTCTTCCCTCTCGTTCTCCCTCTCCGGCACTGGCCAGAGCATTGAATGGCAATCACTATGCAACTCGGCGCAACAAAGTCCGCTTTCCTTTGCCTTCAAATGATGAAACATATACAAGACTCACGCAAAGGGCTCTCATGACCAGAGTATCATATTGTATAGATAGTGAGACAAGCATATTAAAGATAGATCGGATACTAGTTTGTCGGAGAGGGAGAGAGAGAGACAGAGAGGCACGACAGCGACGCCGAGGCGAGAGAGGGAGAGCGAAGAGAGCGAGACAACCTGAGAGAGAGGGGAGAGAGGGTAGCCAAAGTAAGAGAAGTTCATTAATCATGACATTGTATCAGATTTGAGCTCAAATTATGATTTATTGACCATGGTCAAGTCAAGTCCATCGGCCACAGCCTTAGTCAGTGCTTGGTCAGATATAAAAAATTACGAATCCTTATCTAGTGTCAACGAAGCCATTTCGCATATTCGCATACTTAGCGTTTACCTGATCTCTCTACCTGGACATATTTGTTTTGGCTAATGGTACCTTACAACTGCCTGAGAGGCAGACAGACAGAGAGAAGAGGGAGAGGAGGGAAGCGAGAGGGAGAGGGAGCTTTTAAGCTGAATTTTAAAGTCATATTCATATACCCTTTGCAGAAATATTAGAGTCGAAGCGAATACCGATGGCAATCGCTTGTTTGGCAGTTAAAAATGGCTCTTTGCGGTTGGTCGGCAAGTAGCTGCTTCTCTCTTTCCCTCTCTCCTCTCTCCCTCTCGCTCTCCCCTCTCAGTTTGCGTATGATAATTGTATCATTGCTACGAAACCTGCTTTTTGCTTTATGGCTTTATGAGAGACACGCGAATCATTTTTCATCATTCAACTTGACTAATGCTGATCCTACCTAATTAATATGATAGTCGCTGCTCTTCCTTTTCTCTCTCTCTCTCCCTCTCGCTCTCGGATCTCAGTATGGCGCACTGAGATAACTTTGGACATATTAAATACTAACTACTTCATGAGCTTTCAAGGTAATTCCAGCCGGAATTAGCTCAAAACCAAATTTACTTGATACTTAGAGGTTTAGAGCATCTAGCCTTTTCAAGATACTATTTAAACCTATTGAAGAGAGAGAGAGAGAGAGAGAGAGAGAGAGAGAGAGAAGGGAGAGAGAATGCTCAATCAAACCAGTTTGTACACATACGAAGTGTAATTGCAATCAAGATTCTAATTCAAAAAACCGCTTATAATTATCAACGAAATTCTTCAGTTTTTCTCTACGCACGAATGTGAATCAAAGGCGCCAATGATTTTGATTAAGCGAACTAATTTACCTTATATACAAAAGAGAGAGAGAAAGGGAAACAAAGCAAAAAAAGGGAGCAAATTAAGGCTAAAAGCGAAAGGGCTTCCGCTGCTGATCGAACACTTTCCGAAAGGAGCCCTTCGACATCGGTGATACGGGTGTACTGACAAAGCCGCCTCGGCCGAAATTGGAACCAATGTCCATCTTCATCAAGGCCTTCGTGAGATCGTTGCAACTGCGACTCTTCCTTCTCAGGCCACAACCAAAGTCACGAGCTCTGCGGGTCACGTTTCTCTCCCTCTCGCCCTCGCCGCTGCCGTTGATGGCCACCTTTCGGGTCGGCTTCTTCGGCGGCGAGCTCGTCTTGGGCAGCAGGAAGGTAGAGTTGGCGGCATCATTCATATCCTGGATAAGCTGATTTTTAATTTGAATGCCTGTCTAATATTGTACACACGTGTTAGGGAAAGCGTGATTGAGGCGTACTTAGCAGTGAAATTTACACATACAGGACACAGATAAGTAGGTATTGGCAAAAAAAAGTGTGCGAGAGTAGTTTATGGTTAATTGTTAAACGAACATATTGAGAACATGTATACTTTTTTCCTTTTAGAGTTAAGGAACACAGATATGGTTAATGACTGTTCAGTCAACTTGCTTTCGCATTTAAATAAATCAGATCCTCAAATTATCAATATCATTTCGGACATAGGTACTGTTGAGATTGTTGATGCCAAGTCGGGCTTTTCTCTGCTTTAAATCAGCCTATACATAGCGAGGGGAGCAAACAGAGAAGGGTGTATTAGGGGAAAGTGTAATGAGTTTGATACTCGGACAGTGAAAAGAGGGCGAGCTTTGAGGACATGTGTTAATGGCGAAATTGTGGTTTGGAACTTACTTGGAAAGCTTCCTCGTCGACACTGAGCAGTGATTGCTGACTTCCAGTAGCTCCAGTGGAAGGGGTCAACTGAGCAACACGTGGTAATTTGGTTTGTGTTCTCGTCCTGGGAGGTTTGGTCAGTGTGCTTGGCTTGCTAATGATGCCCCCTGGAAGCTTCGTGTTCGAGGGGACTTGCTCGTTGAATCGACGCAACTTAGCTGGTGAGAGCGGAGTGCCCATGCCGCTACCGAGGCCAGTTCCGTTGCGCTTCACTGGAGTCTTTCGCAAAACGAGGCCACCTTTAGGCATATTTTTCACACCTCTCATTTCCAACTGAAGCTGGAATTGTTTCTCCATTTTCTTCATCTCTTTCTCAGCAACCTTTGCCTGATCGTAATTCTCTCGGCGTCCCATGATGAACGTGTCGAGCATCTCAGAGCCGACCATGAAAGGTGTGCCCTGAATTTCCAGTGTCTTACTCAGAGAGATCAGTTCCTTTTCTAACTTCTTGATTCTGTTTTCATGCTTGCGCTTTTCTTGTTGCTCCTTCATAAGCAAAGTTGACGGAACTCGCCGAGTTTTAAAGCGTTCGGGGTCCTTTTCGTGAGCTTCGATCTTTGCCATTTCCTCCCAAGAGGTCTTCCACAGCTGAATGTCATTGAATATTTTTTGGTTAGAAGCAAAATAGTCCTGTCGACCTTTCAACTCTTTTTCCCAAGCTTCCAACTGTTCTTCAGAGTTAGTCGGAAGTTGATTGAACTGTGACGTAACAATTTCCTGTTCATCTTCCGGGACGAAACACTTTTCCCACCAATCAACCACTTCGGGAATGATAGCGGTGATAAATTCCCCAAGGCGCTCTTTGCGCATTACCTCATACTTTTCGACTTCATTAGCCTGCAATGCATCCAGTGTTTTCTGGCTATTTAAAGAGTAAGCTGATATGACTTCGATCCGCATATCTTCTTCGACGCTTAGTTTATCCCATAAATAAGTCAATCGAGCAATCATTTCCCCCTTCCTAGCCTTATTCTGCACACTTTGACGTTCAAGCTTCTGATGAAATTCAATCGATTTATTCAGATTGGACTTCGACAGCGCAATATTCTGATCGGGTACCAGTACTTCTTTCTCGAAAGGATCATTTGTTTCATACTCCAGTTCGTAAACAAGTTCCTCAATAGCTTGTTTAACCTTGCTATAACGGTCTTTTCTCTTGTTGAGTTCCGAAGACAATTTTGAAACATATGTTCTCAGGTCTACCAGTTCTTCTTCCGATGGAATGTTGGTTTTGAGTCGAAGAAAATCAGGCTCTTCACCGAGATATTTACATATCTCGTCTCTTTTCTCTCTAAGCGAGCAGAGTTGGTCCATTCTCTCATCCTTAACCTTTTTCAGCTCATCAAATTTGCAATGTAATTGCTTTCCAACAGCAAACAAGCAGCTTGACGTTGGTAGTTCGTAATATGGCAGATGAAGATCGGACAACATTTCATTGATTTGCTTGAATCTGGTATCCTTATAAGCAATCATGTTGTCCAACGCTTCTTGTTCGATACTCACTACATCTTTTAGGGTTTCTTTGATGAGATCTGAGATTTCTTCGACTCTCTGGTCACGCCGTCTCGAAGGCAGACCTAACTTGATCCATATATCAGCCACTTTATGCATTGACTCCTTCAGATCATGCTCAACTAGAGCAACTCCGCTTTTTACTAGCCTAAAGAATGAAGATAAAGTGTCAACAACGCCATTCACTAGTTCCAAGCTAATAGTTAAATGGCTTCAACTGGACGTTACTCACTCGTCAGGTTCCAGTAAGGTATCGTCATCGCCTTCAAGTATGTTGAGAAAATCCTCATTCAAGCGAGGATCCATCTTGTCCAAGTAAAAATGACGTATGATTTATCCGAACCAATATGAGATGATGACAATTAAAAGCAATTAAGGGCGAAATTCACTGACAAATCCAAATGGTGGGCGACGCAAGTAAATAACAACGAGCAAAAGTTTAAACCGACCGTTGGAAGCCGCTCATTGGCTACTGCAGCGGTGCGCGCATTCAAATGTCACTCTGGTGCGCCATCTAGCGGTCGACTATTTCGAGCATTCAAAATTTTTCCACATATGCCTGACAGTTCGTTTACATAAAGAAACAAAACGTGTCATACGTTTCAAAGTAAACAGTAAATTTGGAGCACACATTGCATACTCTCATTCTTTGTAGAGGTACCACCCTAGAAATTAATTAGACGTCGCTTCGAGAAAAAAAGGTGGAAGTCATAAATCAGAAAATTCAAATTAATATTACAGTATAGAAGACATAGTTTTGCTTCAGTTTAACATTCAATTCCTTAACTTTCTGGCTTCCTTGCGTACGCTTTGCATTTAAATGAAAGAAGAATAACAACTATCCTCTATGTATGGCAATTTTTTAAAGCTGTCTCTTTCGTTGCAGTGAAATAATTTAAATTGAGCCAAGTCTCGTGACTGAGTTCAAATGATTTTTGGCATAATACAATTACATTTTTCTTCCTTAATTTGTTATAAAGTGCACACAATGCCCAGCATTGCCCATTACAATCATGACGACGCTTCTTGAATTGGTTATGGTCAATAATAAATTATAGCTGCTACACTAAAAGTAGTTTTTTGCGTGGTTGCTAGATTATACCATGAAATGCAAGTAATAGCATCCAAGTAGATGCGGTGCCAGCATCTCTCTCTCTCTCTCTCTCTCCTTCCCTGATGAATGTTTCCTTAGTTTTACCTATAATAGCTTTCAGCGACGTGCTTAGGCTAGCCTAAGCTCAGAGATTTCTGCGATTTCCAAGTAAATCGTTAGAGAGAATCTTGTAAACTGAATCCAGGTTCAGCTTTAATTTGTCGTTAGATTAGTCAACTAGCTATTTATCAAATGACAAGTTTCTCTCTTTTCCCTTCTTAGCTTGATCCCCTTAGTGGAAGGCAATTGAAATTTATGGCCCTAGTAACAAAGTAGCAGCTAATCTGATACCCTAAGTTTCAAGTATATGTTGACCATACATTCACTCTAAATGGGCCTGACGACCACACCGGATCATTTGCCCGACTGGCCCGGCAATTTAGTCAGCTCAAGGACATGAGAGACGGCGAGGGGGAGAGGAAGAGGAGAGAGGGAGCCCTAGTGCCGAGAAATACAGACAGTTTTCAAAGCCGAATCGGCGAACGTTTTCTTGGTAATCTAAGTTTACTTTAACGCCCATTTTGACCATCATTTGTGGACTAGTTTAGGTAATGGGAAACATTTACTTAACTTAGATGGATTTAGCAATTTCATTGTTACTGCACTTGACTGCGGTCCACTTTATTGTGCTTTCTTACCTCTGGAACATGCAGCTTACACATTTACAGGTATCCAGTTGAAGCAACTTGTTGAAGTTTGAATTGTGTTTCGAAGAAGATAAAGAGGATGATGATTGACTTCCCCAGTAATAGGCTGAAATTTCCAACAATTAGGCTAGAATTAGCCTCAATGTAATAGGCTATTTACTTTGAGTTTGGTTTCCCTCTCCCTCTCGCTCCCTCTCCGGCCCACCGTTCCATTCAAGCGAAGCAATTTGGCAACAATTGAAGTGCCGCAAGTGATACCGAAGACAAGGGACGAGCCAAAGTACATTTCAGAGAGCGGGGAGAGAATTCAATTATCACCCTCAACTGACCGTGGCTGCAGGTCAAGCAATTAGCAATATCACTGGCAATAACGATGGCGGCGCCCTTAAACAAAGCCCGTAGTTGACCTCTGGAGCCCGGCCTAGGCTTGTTGGGGCCCAGGTTGGCCTCTGGGATGGCCGTGGTCATGGTCATGAGCCAGGCCCAGCTCTGTCAGGGAAGGGACTCGGTGAGTATATGGCCGCTTAATTGGCAGGCCGGCGGCGGGCTTGAGTCTACTTAAAAAGAGGCTCTCTGAGAGACGAAGAGCGCAACTTGGACCCCAATTATGGCTCCGTTGCCCTCTCCCTCTTTTCCCTTCTCTTTCCCTCTCGTCTCTTTTGAAAGTGTCATTCAAACTGCTTGGCCCATCGCCGTCTCTTTTCCCCATAGCCTCCTCTCTTCCCTTCTCAAAGTGACAATTAGACTAGGTCTCTCTCCCTCTCTCTCCCTCTTTCTCTCTTTTTACTGGGCAGAAATTCTTTCGTCTTTATAAAAGCTGGTGAAAAGGGACAGTAAACTGTAGAGGAAAACATTAAATTCACTCTAATTGACTTTTACAACATGCTATAAACATGTCTCACTTTATGGAGCGTGTCAGAAAGGCTGAAGGCAATGGAGACCGAGAGGGAAGAAAGAAAGGGCGAGAGGGAGAAGGGAGGAAAATGTCTAGAGCAACGATTTACAGAGAGGAAGAAACATACATGGCTGACCATGGTGTTGTTCACAGATGGCCAACTTGGCCCTGATTTAGTCAGTGGGCCCTCTCCTCTTTCTCCTCCCTCTCCCCTCTTTTACATGTACTGGGCACAGCATCTTATCATTAGCATCCTTGTCCCGATAAGTCAAATACAGCGAATCAAACCAAAGTTCACATCTTGTTCCGATCACTAATTCATTGGTCGGCTATTTACTCAACTCATTCACTTCATATGCCATCTCCTCCCTGTGGTCAAGTTCCGTACAACACAAGCACGCTCTCTTCCTCTCTCTCCCTCTCTCTCTCCCTCTCTTTTTGCTTCTTCAGACCAAAGAAGAGGCCGGTCTTCGGACAGGTTTCTTTCCTTCTCTCTCTTCCTCTCCTTCCTCTCTTTCCAGCTATAGGACAGCGTTAGTCTCTCCTTGCTCGCCCTGCAGTTCATTTCTCTCAGCAATCAAAGTCTCTTTCCACTAAATTCTCATTACTTTCGAATGCCATCTCGTGATTTCGTATAATGAGTAGAAAACAATGTTCTAGTTTTTCAAGAACATCTAGTTCCCTTTCCCCTTCGAGCCAATCAGTTCAATCTCAAATCATGACCAGAGAAAGTCCGAAAATTGTCTCCAAGAAGCTGAGCTTTTCTGTGGCTTCCCTCTTGTCCAGAGGTCCGGAACCGGAAATCACTTCCCATCATGACACAACCAACGAGGAAAACAACGACGAGACAGACATCAGTGACGATGACGAAGACCAAACTTCAACCAAGCAGTCTAATGAAAGCGCTAATCACCTAAGACTGGGCTCTCAAAGCCACTTTTTGAATTCGCTTCCTATAGACATGTCAAAGAGCCAATTCGTGACCAATAGCCTCTTCGCCAATGCTGGTCAGCAATGGCTTCCTCCGCACCTGACCCACCACTTGAGTCAAGTCAATCCCTACTTTAATCTTCATTTTTCACCCTCTCTCGGCTCCGATATGTCAGCAAGTAAGTGGGCGGACAATTTGTTAAATGACGACAGTCATTTAGCACCCTTTTCTCGTTATCAGTCATACTAATGACCCTTCTCTTTCTGCACAGAGTCTTTCGAGCCTCCAAAGCTGCCCATGAAGTGTCAACTTAGACGGCATAAAAGCAACAGGAAGCCCAGGACACCCTTTACCACTCAGCAACTACTTGCCCTGGAGCGGAAGTTCAAGACGAAGCAATACCTGTCCATTGCCGAGAGGGCAGAGTTTTCGAGTTCTCTGAACCTGACCGAGACTCAGGTCAAGATCTGGTTCCAGAACCGTCGAGCCAAAGAGAAGCGACTCAAGGAGGCCGAGGTGGAGAAGATGCGAATCTCAAGTCGGCCGCCATTACTCAATGGCGCCTACTCCTTATCATCGTATCCCAATGTTGCCTTCTACACCAGCAATTAGCCACTGTACAGCTGTTTGCAACACTCACCAAATATCAATACAATCACACTCGCTGATAATACTTCTCTAATTGACCAGTTGCGATTAAATAATGAGAGACGCCGTCTCCACCAAAGAACACACAAAGGGAACGAATCAAAGTTGATCTGTTCTTTGTGTGTCTCTAACCATTGAGCAACAACAATTAGTTGGCGGCTTTTCAGACAAGATAGAGAGATGAGAAAAGAGCAACTAGAAGCTGCCACTTGTTCAAATGACAAATCATGATGAATTTGCCACTGTGCACAGTTCTCAGGAATTTTAAACAATCATCTTTCCCGCTCCCTCTTTTCGCATCTCTCTCCCTCTCTCCTTCTCCCTCTCCCTCTCGCCGTCTAGCCACTTTGTCTGCCTGAACAATGTTGTTAGATTAAGTGCGACAATCTCTTAAGTCACAATGACGTTGCAATTAGCTGCCAAGCTGAGAGAGGTGACCATGAGAACCGAATTTAGCAATTCCTACTTCAACGCCGAGCCGAGAAAAGAACTCACGATGAGTTACTTCAAGTTTTTTATTATTGCTATTAGCATTGAATTCGAAAAATTCTCAAGATAACGACAGAAATTAGCAAATCCTTTGAAAGAGATTAATTTAACACGAACACCATTTGGCTGCAATCGTGTTTCGCTGTAGGTAAAGAGAATGAAAATGTAATTGAGGCAAGGAGAGGGAGAGGGAGAGAGAGAGGGGAGAGAGAGATAGTTTGAGTTAAAACAAAATTAAAAGGGCGCACATACAGTAATGATTCGTGACTCGAATTGTCAGGCAATTAATTTAAGTAGCTGCTTGAATAGTACTAATTTATCACAGAGAACATGATCGAAATGCCATTTGTCAGGTTGAACTGTTCGCCGAAGGCATTTGATGATGAGGCAAGCTTCAAAGAGAGATAGAGGGGAAGAGAGGGAGAGAGAGAGAGATCCCATTGCCGCAGTTATGCTGTAAAATAACTCGAGAACAAGATGAATCGGCCAGCAAAGGACTTTATATTTCTCTCTCTCTCTCTCCCTCTCTCGATCAAGCGACTGAGCAATTAAAATGCAATGAGAAAGAGAAGCAGCGAAAGGGAGAGAGAGAGGAGAGAGAGAGAGAGATTTGAAGGAAAGACGTGCTGATGGCTTTATTTTTCAAAAGCATCGTGACTGCGCTTGAAAATAATTAAAAAATTATTTAATTCAAGCGAAATAGAATAGAAGAAGAATATGAAGAGAGAATGATAGAAAGAGAGAGAGAGAGAGAAACTTGCAGTTGAGTTAATTGCTTTATTAAGCAAAGGCAGAGAAAAGTTAATCCGTGTCATCGTCAAATTTGATGAATCACCTTTAGTTGCGCAATAGGAAAGTCAGTCTAATAACCACCATGGCTTCTCTCTCGTCCACTATATATTTATATGTATGTATGTGTATGTTGAACATAGAGTAGTAACTATTCGCAAATAGCTAATTCATAGTCCATGAATTTAAACGTGACTAAACTGACAGGCAATTAATTAAATGAGCATGAAACGACTTTTTTCTCTACCTGACGTCTACTGGGCCTGAGAACCGAATCAAATCAATAATGATTTGTCACTATTTAAAGCCGATCAACTGAATTACATTGCGGTAAAATTTTCCTTTTCCGTCTCTCTTGCTCTCTCCCTCCCTCCCTTCCTCTTTTCCCCTCATGTTCATCCATTCTCCATCTCCCTGAGCTGAAAACTGGTTGCAAGATGTGCGCTTAATTTAATATTGTGTAAGTGCACTATCTAAAGTAAACCAGTTAGTCAGCAACTATGTAAAATGTCTTGGCACTGAGAGGGCAAGAGAGGAAGGGAGAGAGGAAGGGAGAGGGAGAGAGGAAACTGTCGCTGCCGGTGTAATTGGCGATGGTGCCAAAGAGGACGCTTCGAGAGACGGCTAAAATTAGCCTCCTCTACAGTGTGACAAGACAATGTTCGGCGAAGACTAGAACAGTACACCGAGAACACATGGTGAGAACAAAAAAGAGAGGCTCCCAGTGAACAGTGTGAATGAGTAAAAGATGGGCAAGAGGAAGAATAGGCGACAGGCCGAGTCAAAGACGTCGAACAGTTCTAATGAGACGACACGAGTTGCCGCCGACGCTGAGCAAGATGCCGGAGATGAGTGGAAAGATGAGAGTGACAATGACGGAGGCCAGAGGGTGAGTCAGTTGTACAAAAATGAAATTGGCGCCAACTTCAAACAGCTCTACGACAATTACAATGCCGCCGACTACGGCAAAGATGCGGCAAAGTCGCACGCACATCGCACCGCTGGCAATCAGCTATTCGCCAAGCAACTTTACCTCCAATCACTGGAAGCCTATAGTCAGGTAAGTGTTCACCTGAGAATATACAATATTACGCAATCGTGACCATTATATGCTTGCCTAACTCAAGGCTGCCATATGGGCAAAGTTTGAAGATAGAAAAACGGCCGAATCGGACCTTGCCATTGCATTTGCCAATCGGTCGGCAGCGCTGGTTAAATTGAACAGATTCGAAGAGGCCCTGGAGGACATACAATTGGCCAGTAATCATGGATACCCTCAGGATAAAATGGCCAAACTTAACAATAGGAAAGCTGTTTGCGAAGAGTCTATCAAGCGATCGGCAATAGAAGCCGAAAGGGCAAAGTCAAATGACCGGACAAGCGAGGAGTTGGCCGCTGAGGAATCAATCTTGTTCGGCTTCCACTCCAACCTGGCCACTCTCTTTTTGTGCCCTTTAACTCACCAACGTGGCGTCAAAGCCCTCATACCATTGCAACGAGGCACCGTACTGTCCCTGGAAAAGCCCTATGCCGCCATTTTGGGCCCAGAATGCTACCAGAGCCACTGTTACAATTGCCTAAGAAAGCTGCCGCAATCTCGGCCATACCCTTGTAGGCGATGTGTCCAAATTTTCTATTGCAGTTCTCACTGTGAGGAGACAGCTTGGGGTGGTTACCATGGGCACGAGTGCGGATATCTGGACATGATACACATATGCGAAAATTTCCACTACCCACCAAAGATGGCTCTTCGCATCATACTGACGACCCCTCGTGAAGAACTGCTCAGGCAGCATGGTCATGTGGACAGGACAAGAATTAATTATTCGGCCATTAACTCATTAATTACTCACTCAAATGAATGTCCTGACTACACGCTACCTGCGGCACTGACTTTAGCATACTTAATTACCAAGGCACAGGTAAACATGGCCGACAGCAACGAAGTTGAGTGTGTGGCAGGCAAGATAATTAAGCACATTCAACAGTGCCAAGTTAATGGCATCCGAATCGTTGACAGTGGTTTAGAGGTAGGAAGTGGTTTGTACCAAAGTTTCAGCATGATTAATCATACCTGTAATCCAAACTGCGAGGTGCTGTTCGATGGCTCACTACTCAGTGTACGAACATTGCGCAACTTGAGAAAAGATGAAGAAATTAGCATCTCATATGGCGCTGACGTGAAGAAACATTCGCTCATTGAAAGGAGAACATACTTAACGAACAATTATTTTTTCAAGTGCAGCTGTTCCAGCTGTGAGAACTAAAAAATACTTTTTGATTCATTTCAAGTCGTCAGCGCCATCTATAGTGAGACGCCAAACACGAATAAGTAGTTTATGGTATGTTCTTTTTTGATCGAATTTGTGGCCTCAAAGAGGTGATGTTGACATGTACATGCTCCAGATAATGAGATACTAGCTATTATTTACGGTGTTCAAAATAAAAGGTAGCTACAACACCTGTGACGTTGTCTTGAAACCGAACTTAATAAACAAGAAAAGCTGGTCAACAGCTGTACTCCCTGTAATGCTTGCAAGCAAATGCTTGAATTTTGTTTCAGCTGTGCAAGGTTTAATTAAAAGGGTGAGATTTCCATTACAGTGCGCTGAACGAAAATGTGTAGCAGCAGCGGCAGCCACCAGATGGCGCATAGCTCGGGCACTTCGCTCAGGATTGCAATACTATTTCGTATTACATTCTGCCTCAGCCTACATGCAAATAAAACAATATATTGCTCAGAATATGACAAAAAGTGTAGGACACCCGGTGTTCCCAAGTGGTCTCCCTCCAAAGTACTGACCGGGCTCAAAGTTGCTTAACTTCAGGGTTCTGACGAGACCTGGTGTTGACCAACCTGATTTGGTCCTACACGATTATAACCGCGTTATATAAGATCAAACTAAAATACTGTCACTTCGTTTCTCTCGGCACTCTTTAAATTCATCCTCACTGAGAATTTCTCACTCAGGTGCTTATGCTGTGCTGCTGAGCCGGTTTATAGAACTAACCGAAATTAGTGCCATTAACCTTCATATGCAAATCCATGTAGGACTCTTCTATGTGTGACGTCGAGAAAATTAACATAAAAAAAATGGAAGCTGAATCGCTAAATTAACTGCTCATCAGGTTGTAACAAATTTGAGGCATCACGCATAAACTTAGAGTGTGCTAGCATTTCGATTTATATGTGGATAGTTAATCTGATGTTCTCAAGATGAGCGAACTCTGAAGGTACGAGCCTGAGATTTCGCTTCAAATATTCTATTAAACCGAGTGGTGGGCCGCTCAGTCGCTAGATGGCGGCAAGACAACACATAAAGCCAATTGCGAGAAATCGCCAAGTTTCACCGCTAGATGACGCTGCCCCTCGAGCTTGAAACGAAAGAAACAACTTCTTTTTTATTGTATGGCGTAATTCAATTTGGCATTTGAGTCGGAAAATTACTCTATCAAAGTAATGTTGTTAAACATAGTCATTCATTAAGCCGGAACTGTAATAAAAGGAATTGGATTGGAAAGAGAAGACGAAGCAAAAAACTGAAATTGATTTTTTGCGCTCAGAGACGCATTTTCAATAGATAGTAAATGTATATATACGTTTAAGAGCATGCACTTTAGTACACAGGCAGCTGCAAATACCATTATATCGTGTACTAGTAAATTATAAGTATCGTGGTCCCTTTCTCTCTCCTCTCTTTCCCTCTCTCTCCCTCTTTCTCTCAGCCCCGTCCATGGGAAATAGAAAATCACTCTGTCGAAAAGTAACTACTGTATATAGAGATGTATAATATAAGTGTATGTATGAAGTGTAGGAGAGAGGGAGAGGGGAGAGGGAGAGCACAATGTGCAAGGCGAAGAGAAAGATTCAACAGCGCGGAATAGAATGAAAGAAATTTTCAAGTTTCTTTAAAAAGTAATCAAAAGCCAACGACGAAAACTCTGTGATTACTTTTCGTGTCTATGCCTCTAAATTTAATTCAATTGGATTTTCAACAAAGAAAGAGGACTTGTTTTTCGACTCAATCTCTTCCTCTCTCTCCCTCTCCCTCTCGCACACTGGCTCGTCGCTTTTCTTTCGCCTCTCTTCCTCTCCCTCTCTTTATCTCCAGGCTAAAGTTGTCTCTCTTTCAACTAATCATCTGTGTGGTAAGAAACACACCTAAAGGCGCAAAAATTACGAGGTATGGTCAGAAAGAGGGAGGAGAGTCCCGTCTCTGGCTCCGTCTCTTCAAAGGAGCCGAGAGATAGCTCGAGGGCAAATATCTGTAGACCACCTGCACTGGTGACCCTAGAGGGAGAGACAGAGAGCGAGGGAACAAGAGAGGAAAAAGCGAGAAAGATGAGGCGAAGTATGAGAGAGAGGAAAGTTATTCTCTCCCTCTCCCTCTTTTCTCTCGCTTCTTCTCATTCTTATGATTAACTAGACAAAAAAGCCGCCATGCAACCTTTACCTGTACTTAGAGGATACAAGTTAATTAGTTATTGCACTTACTAATTGCTAATTAGTAGGAGATTTCGTTGCGTCCGGCTTTTGAGAGAAGACAAGCCGAGCTCAACCTCAACTTAAACTATCCATTAATTGCATCATGATCGTGATATAAAAATTTACCATCATCATCAACACTGAGGAAAATAGAAGAAGAAAAATCAATTCAAGTTTTATACCCAACAATATAACCGGATTTTGTTCGTGATATTCATATATTCTAAGGGTCTAGTAGCCATTCCCAAGTATAAGAGGAATATTGTGAAATGTCACCTTCAGACCGAGACAAAGTATGGCTGTCTACGAGTTGAACTAGATCAGTGCTTAAGTCATCACTGGCTAGAATAGGCGTGCGAACTGAGAAGAAACATTGAGGCAGCCTCTCTCTCTCCCTCTTCCTCTCCCTCTTTGCCTCTCGCTGTCCCTGCGAACCTGGTCGCTGAACTTTCTACTTGGCTGAAGTCTTGGTTTGACCGAAGAAGCAATTCTTCTTTGTTAACTGCAAGTCTCTGGTCTTAATTAGTCAACTGATCATTGTGTCCTACTAATGAGTAGACTGCAACCTAAATAAGCGTTTTATGACGAAATAAATCTCTGTGATAAATGGCCTTCGCTTACTGAGCTGTTCAAATGACTCTAGCCAACCAATATGAGGAGAAGGAGGCGAGAGCAAAGAGAGGGAGAGAGGAGTCAGTTGACTTTGCTTTATTGGTGTTCTTTTACTGACCTTTTCCTTCCGGTCTGGGCCTGAGTTCTGACCTAATAGTGACCAATGGCCGATAAATCAGATCGGCCATTCATTTGGTCCCATATCTAGACGAATGCTTTTCATTTCCTTTGCCCACTGATCTCCTTGTCTCTCCCTCCGGTCTCCACTCTCCCTCTCGGTGCGCCTTTGTATCGATGACCATAATGGGTCCCGGACAGTAAATGAGCCGCTGTTATGGCGCCATGTCACGTTAGGCTGGCGTTAACTAAATATGTATCATCAAATTACTGAACGAGTGTATCAAGTGTCCCCGGGTGTAAACATGGTCTACTTGTCGGCACCCTTTGACTAATTTGACCGCTCTGACCGACTCCTCATTTTGTCTCCGCAACATGCGGCCACCATATGACTGACTGTTTCTTTTTTTCCTCTCGCTCTCCCTCTCTTTGCCGTCCTATCATAATTCAAGAGTAAAGTAGTCGACAAAGATACTGCAGCGCAGTGGACATAAAAAATCATTGAAAACAAGTTTGCCGGTGGAGAGAGAGAGAGAGAGAGAGCGAGAGGGAGAGAGAGGGGGAGAGGGAGAGAGGCTTCAAGGCTACATGTTGGTTCAATTGGAGGATGATATTTCATCGTCATTAAGTACACGGCTTACCATTGAATTAGGTATGAAAAGCTCTGACGGCTTGTGTTAAAAGGTAACATTTTAACCGGCAATTCAAATATATAGTCAGCTTAGCTTTGCATAATGTTATACACGAGTTCAATGTATTGAATAATATGTTAATGTCCAAAGCAAATATGTTGAGAAAGCCAAGAGCGAGAGAGACATCTTTCGATTCATTATCATTTGCTCGCTGCGTTATTTTGACATAACCCTTTTTGTGAGAATTATATGGCACAATAATGATAATATAACTCATATTACGCGAATATGATTACAAGTTGTGGTTAAACAACATCACCAAATTAGGGAGAGAGGAAAGAGGGAGAGAGGTAGAGCGGGGAGACATGAATGGCTCCTCCATTGAATTGCAAAGAATGCCGCGTATAGGAAAGTACTATAGATACATCCGTCATTGTACATGCGAATATATCATTTGCAAAACTTCAATTTCCGGCACGGCTGAGTACATTGAGATTGTATATCAATGGAACGATAATATCATATTATATATAGACAGCAAAAACATGTTTCATGGCCCTCCTCCTCCTCTCGCTCTCTCTCTCCCTCTCCACTTTTTCATTCTGACGAAGTGTAATTTTTCGAGAGCGAGAGGCTGAGCATGATTAGTCGACAGTAAAGATGATTGAGAACCTACGCGACTGGAGTTCACAAAAAAAACGAGAGAGAAACACCTAGAGAGTGTGATTCTTGGAGAGCGCGAGAGGGAAAGATGAGAAAAGTGCCATAGGCGGCTTCTTTGTCTCTCTCCCTCTTGCTCCCTCTCTCGCTTTCTTCTCTCCTCTCCTCTCCCTCTCACTCTCTCGTCTTGCCAGTCAAGTGGTGTTACTCTGAAAAGAAGGAGAGAAAATTGCCTTTTCGACACGAGAATGCATTCGTCTCATTCAACTTGTTAAAACCATCGGATTCGGTTGCAAATTACTGAAAACGGCCTAAACTGACATTCCAGGTGTAGAGAAGGATACTCTTCCCTCTGGCCTCTCCTTCTCACCCTCTTCTCTTTCCCTCTCGCGCTCTCTCCTCTCCTTCTCTCGCTCTGTGCCTGACAGTTGAACTGCATTGGATCCGGTCTATGGTTTGGCAGTGACTACGATGGAGGATAATGAAGAGCCTTTTCGTGTTTTCCAAGATGCTTAACTAGAAGCTCGTTATATCTCAACTTGCAATCAAGTTTGCCAATGAGATACCAACTAGTATATGAACGAGATAAAGAAACCGAGAGGAAGAGAGAAGAGCGAGAGAGAGAGAAGATGCAATCTACTCATTCCCAGTCCCTGACTTCATGCCGAAGAAGAAACATGTGTGCTTCATATCTCCCTCTCTCTCTCCCTCTCCTTCTCTCTCCATCTTCCTCTCCCTCTCATTTTCTGGCTGCATATGTAAGACTTCTATAGAGTTTACACTTCCAAAAATATCATATCCGTATTTTTCACTCGTAGTAGGATACGAAGTGTGAAGTCTAAAGAGTATTTTAAATAGGGAGAGGAGGAGAGAGAGGAGGAGAGAGAGCGTAAAAAGAGCAGAGGCGAAGGACCAGAAAGGCGTTCCGGTCGCTCTTGTTTGCTGTCTCGTTGATCCAGCAATTGAATGTGTACTAAATTTAGATTACCATCAGCATGGTGTTGCTAAATGTATTCATTGAAGCTAAATTGATTTGGTTGGAAAGGAACACAGTTCCGAATTAGAGAGAAGACGAAATACATCGGTATTTTCTCTTTGACATTGGCTGGAATGTTAAACTTCCTATTATTGTTTTACCTTTTATCTCTTGACTTACATTAACACTAATGATCATAGAGACAATAAGTTAGAGGCTACGAGAGACAAGTTACCACCGCTATAGACACCAGTTTCATTCATCCACTCTCTCTCTCCCTGCCTCTCTCTCTCTCTTTCTCTCTCTCTCTCCCTCTCGCTCTCTCATTCTCTCGCTGTATTCTTAGAGAGCCGACGGCGGCTTTTCTTTTGAACGCGCTGCATGTACCTAAACCGAGAGACGGAGAGAGGCGAGAGCAGAGAGGGAGAGAGAGAGCGCGCGCAGTAGAATGAGAGGGAGAGAGAGAGGGAGAGGGAGCCTATAGCTGCGGCTCGCTCGCTCCTTGTCTTGCCCGGAGGTTGAGCCGACCGACGGTTCAAAGGACGCCGACGGCTCCTCTCTTTAGAACCGGCTTATAATTAAAGGAAGAAAGGTGTGAATTATTAGGCATAATATAAAAGAAGCGAGAGAGAGAGAGAGAGAGAGGGAGAGAGCCAGAGAGAAGAAAGAGGGACTGAGAAGAAGGCGAAGCCGACCAGACAACCGTCTTCTCTTTCTCTACGCGCAAACTCTCTTTTCCAGTCTTGGTTTCTCTCTCCCTCTCTCCCTCCTCTCTCCTCTCCATCTCTCGACAACACCCTTGTTGGGCAAGAGACGATGATCCGTTGATTTTACTATCAACTGCATTCACAAAAGACCTGGGAAAGAAGAGATGAGGCAATAAGGGAGTACGGCAGAGAGGAACTAGAAAGGGAGCGAGAGAGAAAGGGAGAGCGAGAGTGAGTGAGTAATTTGAAAATATTATATTACATAATAGTTAGGTAATGGCCAGTGGCATATTTGCCTCACTGTGTCTTCACTGCAGCTCCAGTTGTCCATCATGCAGCTGAAGCTTTGCTCTCGCCATTCGTTCGACATTCCGCGGATTCTCGACTAAATTAAGTTTCTCCCCGGCAAAGAATCACATAGGCAGAGCGAGGGAGCGAGAGGGGAGAGAGAGAGGAGAAAGAGAGGGAGAGAGAGAAAGAATGAGAGAGGACCTTTTATGGCCAAGTAGCGACTAATTCAAAAGCTTTGCTCTGGATTGAGAGGAGGAAAAGTTACGCAGGGTGTGAAATAATTAGTCCTCTCCCGGCTCAGTGAATAGGCTGCAAAGAGAGAAAGGGACTCTCCCTCTCCTCCCTCTTCACATTCAATGCGCCATTGCCTTCGTGTTGAATCTTTACACGTGCACCATCTTGTTCTGTCAACCATAATCTCTCTCCACTCTTCTCTCTCTCCCCCTCTCTCCCCTGTCTCTCCCTCCAACAAGACATTAATTTCAGCACATGTAACGCTTTTTCAGTCGTGTAATATTTCATTTTTGCTCTAACCATTTTGCAGCTGAGCTGAAAAGTAGCGGGGAGAGAGAGAGAGAGAGAGAAGAGGAGAAAGAGGAGAGAGAGAAGCTGATCGACTAACTCGGCTCTTCTTTCGCGTGCCTTACCAATGAAGAGGGAAACTTTTTTACCTCTCTCTCTCTCCCTCTCTGGCGCTGCCATTGGTACATAGTCGACATCCATTACATGTATACTTTGGTGAAGAGTATACAAGCTTCGCTAAGCACCCTGTGTAGTTTCGGAGGAAAATATCAATCAATTAGACAAGGCAATGCGTCGAGCGAGAGAAGGAGAGGGAGAGAGAGACGAAGAGAAAGGGAGAGGGCGAGAGGGAAACGGGTCGACGTATTACAAACGGGTGTGCCATATTCGCGCTCTGTACACAACATGATACCATGATGGCTGAAGCCAACCATTGGATATAAGTAGCCAAACTTTTATTTCACCATTGTGAAGAGGGAGAGAGAGGGAGAGGGAGAAGGAGAGGAAGCTTTGGCAGGGCAACGGGTCCATTTTCTTGGCTCGGAAATATGCGAAGCTAAATTAGCATCTGCTTCGCTTCGGCATAGACAAGACAAACCCTCTCCCTCTCTCCCCTTTTTATTTGCGTGAAGCGAAACCCAAGCAAAGAGAGGAATGGGAGAGGGAGAGAGAGAGAGGGATTGAGAGATAGTGGAAAAAAGGACATTCATTATTACTTAAAGGCTTGACACAAAGGATGTATGTATGTTTGAAACGTGCACAGAATAAAGCCCGAATAGACGCCCTGAGTTAAATCCTCTCAATAATGTTTCCGCGGCCTATCCCATTAAAATGAAATAAGTCATTAATGAGAGGGAACCGCTAATATAATACATCCTCTTTCCCTAGTTTCGGCCAGCTCTCTCCCTCTCTCTCTCCTCTCCTCTATCTCTCGCGCTCTGCATTGCGTGTCAAGTATGGCGTGTCTCTAACGCAATTTGTACTATTGATTTGTTCATGTGTTGTGATAGTCGTACTGTATATTAGCACGAGCGAGAAGAGTTTGGAATTACCTGGTTGCGTGTTTTCTTCTTGTTAGAAGATGATCTCCCCTAAATACTCTGGCGAGAGAGCGAGAGCGAGAGAGAGGAGAGCGAAATGGTCTCTCTCTCTCCCTTTCGCCTCCCAACTCACACCCAGCTTGAGCTTTCGCTCTATGAGCTGGTGAACTCTCTGAAAAAGGCAACTTGCCTTTCAACTTGAAAAGTGCACTCTTGTGAAATGCTAATTGAAAGGCTTTCTTTCATCTTTCTGACCTAACAGTCAACTTGAGGAGAGCGAGAGAGTGAGAGAGCGAGAGAGTGAGAGAGCGAGAGGAAGAGAGTCAAGTTCGCCCTTTTTCTGCAGCTGTCTCAGTTGCTTTTTCTGTCAGCGCTTCACATTTGCGGACTGTTTTCAAAATAGAATAAGATTCTCTCGGTCTCTCTCGCTCTCTCCTCTCGCCCTCTCCCTCTCTCGCTCTTTTTCTCATTCGTTCTGCTAACAATTGCTTATGCTCACAGTGAGAGTGAATATCTCATGATGGCGCCAGAGTAAAGCTAAAGCAAATTATACTAAATCGCACACTAAAGTTTAGCTTTGGGAAGACGAGCCATTTAGAGTGAGAGAGAAGGAGAGAGAGAGAGAGAGAGAGGGAGAGAGAGACAGTAAAGGAAGGAAAGCATCTGCAAAGCAAACGCCCATTTACCAGTTCAGCATTTCAAAGTGCTGCTTAATGATTATAGAGATGAACTGCAATCATCATTAAGTCGAAACGAACCGAACGAGAGCTGGAGAGGGAAGAGAGAGAGGGAGAGATAGAAAGAAATCAATTAAAAGGTGTAGGTTAACATCTGACTGACTTGCCGCTGAACATTCTAATGAGTGTTGCATAATACGAGAAACATTATACACATATCCTTTTACGGGGACCAACCAAGAAGCCTAATGGTAGAACTCGAAAGGCGCGGCCACCGTTGAGTCGGCCATCAGCGGCCATGACAGCCAGCAATTGGCGGCTGTCACTGTCCTGACGAGGAGAGAGAGAAGGGGAGAGGGAGCGAGAGGGAGAGAGCGAGAGGGAGAGATGGACAGGGACAAGCATGGCCATCAGCATTTCTACCACCGTCGATTGATTTCCAGAGTGATATAGGGCGGACATTAAACTGGCTATAAGTATGGCCAACTAACCGACAGGCTTTTGTGTTACCTTTGTTGTGTTCACTGGTATGTGTTATTATTACATGGCCTGTGTGGTATAGGATGAGCTCGGATGCCTTCTTGACAGCCTAAGTAACAACACTGGTAGTAGTGTCGAAGGAGACACAGAGTGAGCGCGAAGAGAGGAAGAGAGGGAGAGAGTGAATGTATGAAAAGCGAAGAGAGAGAGAAGGAAAGAGGGAGAGAGAGAAGGAGACAAAGCCAAGGAAGCGCTTAATTCCGCCGTCAAGTCAAATTCAAAGCGACCCTTAAATCTGAACCAGAGAACCAGTTTTGTTGTGAACATAAATGTCTGGGAGTTCTCTGGCTCGTCCCAGCTCTTGAAAGAGAGACAGAGAGGGAGAGAGGGAACGAGATGAGAGCGAGAGACGACAAGACTGCAGATTGATTGGCGAGACAACCAGTGCAACAATTCTGTCTCCTTGTTTTTAATTAGGCAAAGGCGACCGTTTCCTCTTTGAGTAAATGAGCTACCAGCGCACCATTTGCCAACTAGCCAGACATGCTATAGAGAGGGAGAGAGGGGGAGAGAGAGAAAGATTTGCTTTGTCGACTACTCTCCTCTTTAGATTAGAAAAAGAGAGAAAGACAGCGAGAGAGGGAGCAAGAGACGGAAAGGACGAGAGAGCAAGAGAGGAATTGTCAGTCATATGGTGGCCGCATGTCGGGGAGACAAAATGAGGAGACGGTCAGAGCGGTCAAATTAGTCAAAGGGTGCCGACAAGTAGACCATGTTTACACCCGGGGACACTTGATACACTCGTTCAGTAATTTGATGATACATATTTAGTTAACGCCAACCTAACGTGACATGGCGCCATAACAGCGGCTCATTTACTGTCCGGGACCCATTATGGTCATCGATACAAAGGCGCACCGAGAGGGAGAGTGGAGACCGGAGGGAGAGACAAGGAGATCAGTGGGCAAAGGAAATGAAAAGCATTCGTCTAGATATGGGACCAAATGAATGGCCGATCTGATTTATCGGCCATTGGTCACTATTAGGTCAGAACTCGGGCCCAGACCGGAAGGAAAAGGTCAGTAAAAGAACACCAATAAAGCAAAGTCAACTGACTCCTCTCTCCCTCTCTTTGCTCTCGGCTCCTTCTCCTCATATTGGTTGGCTAGAGTCATTTAAACAGCTCAGCAAGCGAAGGCCATTTATCACGGAGATTTATTTAGTCATAAAACGCTTATTTAGGTTGCAGTCTACTCATTAGTGGACACAATGATCAGTTGACTAATTAAGACCAGAGACTTGCAGTTAACAAAGAAGAATTGCTTCTTCGGTCAAACCAAGACTTCAGCCAAGTAGAAAGTTCAGCGACCAGGTTCGCAGGGACAGCGAGAGGCAAAGAGGGAGAGGGAGAGGGAGAGAGAGGCCGCTTCAATGTTTCTTCTCAGTTCGCACGCCTATTCTAGCCAGTGATGACTTAAGCACTGAGCTAGTTCATCTCGTAGACAGCCATACTTTGTCTCGGTCTGAAGGTGACATTTTAGAATATTCCTGGTATATGTGGAAATGTTCCAGCCTTTGTGTACTGATAGCAGGAAAAATCCGGTTCGCTGGTTAGGTATAGAAACGTGAGCCTGAGTGAAGCCTAACCACCCAGGTAACTGTATTTACCTAAATTACAAACATGTCGATTAATTACCAGCTTAAACAAGATCCGCTATCCTTGGAGTCTCTCTTTTCATCTCTCTCCCTCTCTTCCGTCACTATTTTCTCTCGTTCAGCTATCAAGTTGTCAGTTTACGTTTTCATTTCTATTTTCAACAGCTTCAACTTAATTTAGATTAATTGTCAGTCAAGTTGACGGGTTGTTATTTCTACTCAATGCAGTTGGGCAAGAAAAACGTAGATCTATAATATACAGCCGTCTACGGCTTATGGTAATAATATATGGCAATGACTGTCATGTCGACATGCCGAGTGACAAACGGATTATTTGTGGTTTGAGTTCATTTGGAAGTCCATTGGTGGCGAGAGAATGGACGCTAAGCTCTCCCTCTTGCTCTCCTCTCCTCGCTCTCTCCTTCGCGCTCCCTCCTTCTCTCTTTCTCTAGTTCTTTTCAAGTCAAAAGCAGAGTTATAAATGGTTCTTGAAACTCGACAAGCTTGTCTTTTTCTTCCCTTGAATAATGCTTAGCAAAGGAAGGTTGAAGAGTCTCTCTTTGAGCTCTCTCTCTCCCTCTCTGCCTCTCGCTCTTTCTCTCTCATTCTCTGTGGTCCCTCATATACCTCCCGATGTCCGCCGCAAATAAAGAAGTCAAGAGCAAAGTGAATGCCAGGTAGGCTTGCGGAGTACATTATGAGCTGATCAATGAGGCAAAGCGGCGTCGACCTGGTCTCTCTCCCCTCTCCCTCTCTTGCTTCGCTCCCTCTCTCTCTCCCTCTCTCACGTCCGGCTAAATGGCAGCTGGACACAATGGCTCAGAAACCGCCTCTTCATTCAAGTAAAGCAAAACTAATTTGAACCGACGGTTTCAACTTTAAAGCGAACCGTTCAAAGTCATCAATCACTTTATATCCTAATTTAAGTATGAAGAGAGCGACAGAGAAAGAGAGCCAGAGAGGAGAGCGAGGGAGAGCGAAAGAGGGAGAGCGGAGGGAGGGGGCTCCAGCGGAAAGAAGGCCTTGCTTGAGCCTGTAATTAATTGAAATGTTTTTTCTAATTTAGGCAAATAAAGTAACCTGAGTGAGCTCATTGGTAAAATAATTCAATTGGACATGAAAAGGAAAAAAGAATCCCGAGAACTCATCAGAAAAAGAGCGAGAGGGAGAGAAAGAGGGAGGAAAGAATGAACCAGAAAGTAAAGAGGCAGCCTCTCTCTTTTCATAACAACACTGTGGAAGGAGAGAAGCCATAACTGGAGATGGCTGTGTATAACTAATTACTCACGTGACTGGGTTCAGGTCGCAGCGCAAGCGTGGGTTTGATGCATATGCCGCTGAAAAGGTCTTGTTTGATGCCATGAAGACGTAACTAAGGAGTGGCTCAGCCGTCCGTCAACCTTATTGGCTGCAACAAGCTCCGCCCACTGGTGGCAACACGCACCGCTGATGCTTCGTCGCTAAGCAGCTTTCGCCCTCTCTCTCCCTCTCTCGCTCTTATCCCGCTCTCTTCTCAGCGTCTCTCTCTCTCTCCCCTCTCTCTCTCTTCCTCTCTATTGCCTCTTTTTCATGGTTTCTACAGTTCACGGAAACCTGGACTCTGTTTGAAGTCAAACATGAGCCCCCATTAACCTGTTACCACGACATATTTCAAGACTCTCTTAACCGAGCCAACCAGCGACCGAGAGCGAGAGAGGGGAGAGGGAGATAGAGAGAGAGAGAGAGACAACAAGCCCAGTGTGTCTATGTCTCTGTCTATGTGTGCTCCGTGTTGGTATATATTATTCTTTGCTCTTTTTACTGCAGTTTCACTTCAATCGTCTACGTGACCCGTTTAGCGTCATTCACAGTTTGCCTAATTTTACCTCAAGTGACGTATCATCGGTTGAAAAAAGTTAAATTCACTTCGAGTCGATGAACATTCTCTGCAACATTGGTCAGCTACAGCTATAACTGACAAAGTTTGACTGACAGTTCACAGTTGAAGGACAGTTTGCAGTATATATTCCATAGAACAGTATGCCTCCCAGTGATTCTGACTACTCGGCACCCAATTCACCGGAAGCGGAACCCGAAAACTGCAAGTCAAACATGATGGTGATGATGATGAAGATGAAGGGCAACAAGAACAACAATGGCCGTCGGTCGTCCGATGAGCTGAGTGACAGTGAGATTGACATTGAAGATGACAGCTGCAGTAACAGTTCATCGGCTTCAAGGGCCGAATCAAGGACAACATTTCCAGCCAACTTTGCTAAGCGGGCCCGCCGAACGCCCAGTCCACAGAGTGTGGCCAAGGGTCCTTCGAACGTGAACATGTCCAAGATGACCCTCAAGGGCGGCCCGGAACTCAAGAACCAAAGTCGCCTCGAGCCGGCCAGTCCCAGGGTGACCACTCGGCCCGTCAGGTCATTCCTCATCGACGACATCTTGGGCCGAAAGGAGTCGGCCAGTTCCAATAAATCATCTAGCGACTCAATGGCCTCCATGACTAAGATGGCCACTGAGCATCCTCATCTCCTACTTCACAACCATCATGCCCACCTTTTAGCCCATCATCCTATGCTCGGCCTACCTCCCATTGTCCGGCCATGGGACTCAATTACTCCTAGGCGCCCACTAGCGGGACAGAGTGCACATTCCTTGCCTGGCCACAGTTTCGGGGACAGACACCACCGACAGCTCAGGGACACCAGCCCCGGCCAGCCGGGCAACCACCGGCCCAGGTCGGCCGACGAGGACGGGCGGTCCGAGGCTTCCAGTGACATTGCCGAGAGCCCTCAAGCGGCCAACAATACAAATTCATCGCCATTGGAGGCCTTGTTCGAACTGACCAACAAGGCCATCGATGGCCTCACCGAGGAAAAGTGTCCAAGTAAGTTCCTTCCCCCCTCTCCGAGACTGAGCATTGCTCGCTCTCTCTCCTCCTCTTTTTCCTTCTCTCTCCTCTTCATCTTCCTCATTCATTTGCTTCCTACGCTCGCTCGTATCTACCAAGGCATAATTAGATGGTAACTAAGGTGAATTATATGCGATACACTTTAATGGAGACGTGCTTCATTACGTTAGTTCATGACTTAATGTTTTCATTATTACCCGACCCGAATGGAGAGAGGGAAGAGAGAGAGAGAGAGAGAGAGAGAAAGAGAGAGAGAGAGTGCTAGGGAGAGAGACACTGTAAACCATTTGCCAATTCAAACTATAACCAATCTAGGAGTGAGTATGAGAAAGATGATGTTAAATCGACTCAGACAAGATCTGTCTCGCTCTCTCTCTCTCTCTCTCTCTCTCTCTCTCTCTCCTCTCGCGCTCTCAGATCTTAAAATGGGCATGGAGATGGGCCATTAATTTTAGCTAGAGATTGAGATGTAGTTCGGAGATAGATTATTAATGGCCGAAAGATTAGGTTGTCCAGGTACACGAAGTTGCTGGCGGCGCTGTTTGGGGCGTTGAAAGCACGCGAAAAAGGCAGAGAGGGAGAGACGGAGAGCGCGAAGCATAGAGAGCCGCTGTGGAGAGGTGAGAGAGAGGAAGAGGGAGAGAGAGAGAGTCCAAAGAGGGAAAAAGACTCATTAAATGGGCAGTGATGGTATCGGAGGGGAACAATCCTTCAATGAGATTGAGATTTTGTCGGCGCAAATATCTTTGTGATCCGGCATAATGATGGTAATGATGCAGCGCTCTATCTCTCTTCTCTCCCTCTCTCCCCCTCTCTCTCCCTCTCTCGTGCACACTCTAAGAGAATGCTCAAAGGCTCCACAGATAGTATAGATATTATCCGAAGCCGCGATAATAATTTTGCATATTAGAAATAAATGGTCAGGGAGCCGATATATGTGTATAAGTATATCATATCTACGGCACCGGTGTACCTTTACTGTATAATCTATATTAAGAAGGGCGATATATGGTGGCCTTTGGAGTCTTGTAATTTTCACGCCGACCCACGCCCTTTTTTGGCGGCATTGCCAGTGAGTCAGTCAGTACAACACGGCTCTGAAGAGGAAAGAGAGCGAGAGAGAGGGAGAGAAAGCAGAGAGGGAGAAGGGAGCGAGAGGGAAAGACACCTACCGCGATTCATAGTATGAAGAAATACGCCGCAATACACGGTAATTCATATTTGAGAACACGAAAGGAAAATATTATACGAACCGAATTCCTGATTTTTCGGGAGGGATGGAGGAGAGGAGGGAGAGAGAGAAAGAGAAAAGTTTAGTGTGAAAAGACTTGATTCATTCCTGTGGAATTCGAGTAGAAGCGGAGAGAAGAGGGAGAGAGAGAGAGGATCAAAAAGCGGAGATTCAGTTGAAAGGGAAAAGTATACGAGAGTAGCTCTTTAACGAACAGCAATTCCGCTTTTCTCTCTCTCTCCCTCTCCCTCTCTCAGTCTATCTCCTATATTTATACTAGGCCAGCAATACATAGTACCGAGTAATTGATATAATGGCCCAGGAAAAGTTCTATAGCTGGTAAAGCTTTTCATCTCTGACGCTCAAATCACTTCGCGTGGCTGACTCTCTTCACTACGCAGTTTTGCCGAGAAAGAGAGTGAGTGGGAGAGAGAGAGAGAGAGAGAGGAGAAGAGGAAAGCGAAGGCAAAGATAGAGGATAGCATGGGTTTCGCTACAAAGCACGTAATAACTCATAATAAAAAAGTATCATGCCATTAACATAGTACTAAAGGGACAAGCAAGTAGAAAATGCAAGTGACTGTCACTACCTATTCAGTGCAGTCCAAAGTGGACAACAATCGGCAAAGCAATATAAAAGCTAATGGCGACAAATAATGGCATTCAGCACTGTCACAACCGTCCCTCTAGAAAGAGCTGGCATTCTCGCAAATGTCCGCAAATTCTAAGATTTGTACATTTGTACATTTGGCGAGCATTGGGCTGCTGAATGATGTGCCATTTAGAAATGGCTTCACGCTCCCTATCACTTCCTTTCATCACTTCCCGATGGAACACGTGTCCAGATGCAAATGACTAACGGTTATTGTCGTTTCTCTCCCCCCTCTCCCTCCCCCTCCTCTCTCTAAAATAGGCGGCTCCGGAGATTATCATTCGCACAGCAATCGTCAACCGCCGAAGAAGAAGCGAAAGAGTCGCACGGCCTTCACTAACCATCAAATCTTCGAGCTGGAGAAGAGATTCCTGTACCAAAAATACTTATCACCAGCTGACCGCGACGAGCTGGCGTCAACCCTGGGCCTGACCGGGGCTCAGGTGATCACGTGGTTCCAGAATCGAAGGGCAAAGCTCAAGCGGGACATGGAGGAGCTGAAGAAGGACATGGAGGCCACTAAGATGGGACTGACCAAGGTGTCATATCCGCCGCACTACAGCATTCTCAAGCCCAATGTATAGGTCTAGAAAGCACACAACGTGTACCTGATAAAGACAAGAACAGATTTAAGTGAGCTTCTTATATAAGAAATGGCCGTCTTACGTGAGCGAGTGTGAGTGCAAAATAGCCCGTATGAACGAGTCCACGGAATTAACTTATATACCACATTGTTCAACCAGTCATCCTCTTTCTCTCTCCTTCTCTCTCTCTCCCTCTTCTCTCTCGCTTTCTCCTCTCTGAGCCTCTGGGCCAAGGTAGAAAAAAGGAGCGGTGCCGACATTGCATGCACAGGCGCAATTTTTCAACTGAATAGCCACTTCTCGGCTCTCTCTCCCTCTCTCTCTTCTTCTCTCTTGTCTCACTCTCATTCTCTCACTCCTCTATGTATATGTATGTATTAAGGGCTCACCAAATAAACCTTTCTCTGATCCCATGAAAATGATGACTTCATCTCGTATCGCTCTCGCCCTCTCACTTTCTTCCTCTCTAGCCCTCTCTCCCCCCCCTCTCTCTCTCCCTTCTTCTCTTCTTTCCTGAGCACAATATGTCGGTTGCCGTGGTGACATGTGATACCAGTGCAACGTACATCCAAGCTGGTTCATTATTAATGTAAACCTGAAATAGGATATACTCAGCTTGTCTACTCGCTCTCTCCTCTCTCTCTCTCCCTCTCGCCCTTCTCTCCTCTTCCCCTTCTTGCGCTCTCCTCGCTGCGTTGAAGGCCCTAATTTGTGGGCACGATCTTGTCGAACACAAAGGACGTTGTGTATAATGATGTGCACAGACAAAAAAGAATGTTCTGAAGAGAGGCAAGATAGATGGCTGTGAGCAAAGGCAGAGAGGAAGAGAGGGAAAGAGGAAAAGAGGATTGACCTTCTATTGAACCAAAGCCAACATGTCAATAGCTGTCTAAGTGTGTATAAATAAATTCAGCTATAAGTCCTCATAAACGTAGCCCTATATGTATGTGTGCATATATGCGCGAGATACCCGAAGCAACGATTCGTGATCTTTCCCTTTGCCTTTTGAATGACATGTTCTTATATTATTAGCGGCTCCTCAAGTCAGAGGCGCCTCTCGTCTCTCCTCTCTCGCTCCTCTTCTCTAGCGAGCCAAGAGCGAATCAAAGTCACGGTGACGCAAAATGAGTCTTGGTGGCAAAGTTCACAAATTAAGAGACGGCTAAGGCAAGGAGACGGACGGAAACTGCAGTTGAAAGGAAAGGCCGACTAGGGGAGGGAGAGGGAGAGAGAGAAGAGATGACTTTGCTCCAGCCACCGCTGGGAGACAAGAGCGAGAGGGGAGACGAAGAAGTTCCTCTTCCTTGGACACGGTTCACAATCTTGTTCGCTCTATTCTTGGTCATTATAGCTTTAACAAAGAGCTCTTTCATCTCCAGTTTTTCTCGACTTGATCATTTCAACATATGCCACGACGGGTCTCTCTCTCCCTCCTCTCGCCCTCTCTCGCTCATTGAACTTCAAGAGAGTATCATTGCTATTTAAAGCAAGAATGGGCAATACGAAAAGGCAGAGATAGAGGAAAGAGGGCAAAGTAAACGAGACAAAGACTTCAACATTCAAATTGCACAATGACAATTTGTTTCTCCATTCTGTCTCTACACGAAACTGTCGCCATGTTTCACTATAGCTCTCGTCACCTGGCTCATAATGGAGCCAGAGGGACAGAGGGCGAGAAGAGAGAGGGGAGAGAGAAGAGAGGGAGATTGAAAATTGCCAGCCATTATTACTATTGTGGAAAGAGGCGCATATAACAATAATCATGGTCATAACAATCAACCTGCATGGCGAAAAACTAATATCGAGAATATGTGATAGAAAAGAGAGCGAATGGAAACAATATGACCTCCAGTAATTTCTGTCGCCATTGCTTCTAGTTTCACTCAGCCCTTGTGCCAGCAACTGGGAAAGACAGAGAGCAAGAGGGAGAGAGAGAGGGAGAGAGGGATTGTGGCAAATTGCTTGCCCGTTGCCATGGGTATGTGTGGAGAGACATTACCGACACCTTTCCTGAGAAGGCTGGAAGGAGAGGGAGAGAGAGAGAGAGAGCGTCATCGATCAGTATGTTAATGCTCGAGCGAACAAATTTCCAGTGAATTGACATTGTTCGAAGTTGAACTGTTCAGTTGACGGAAAGACGCCTAAACCGGGGTCTGGGTACAAATGCCAGCCATTACTTGTACACTGTTTGCTTAGGCTCTGGTGATTGGAACAATGTGCACATACATCAAAATGGCCGTCAAGTAAATAGTCCATTGTTAATGTGGTTAACGAAGAATAGAACGGTTCTTGAAAGGTATTTTCTTGTCGATGTTACCTTTGTGTTGATGAAAAAGGCCGAAGTTCGAGCGACAGTTGATCCCGTTGTTAAAGTAAATGAGAGTTTGTGTTCGCCTAAGCTTCTCTCTCTCTTTCTCCCTCTCCCTCTCTCTCGCCTCTAAGTATGCTTAACGACAGGGAAAAAGAGGGAGAGAGAAAGAGCGCGAGAGAGAACAGTGTCACTTGAGTCGGCTACGAGTAATTTGTCTTGAAATTAAAGGGCTCACGTTAAAAATAGTCTCTCCTCTCCCTCTCTCGCGCTCGGCTCTCTCTCTCTCTCTCTCTCTCTTCCCCTCAGTCTCTTGTTTCTCTCGCGCTAATGCTGTAAAACGTATGTATGTGAGAGAAATAATAATAGTAATAACATTTGAGAATCGTAATAAAAATAAGAGAAACTATTAAGCAGCGCAAAGTTGATTTCAAGTCAAACCCGAGTCAAGTGAAATAGTGTAATTAGCAGTACACTGGAGAAAAATAATTAGCCGAAACTGCGGTACTGCAGTCTACTACTGAGTCACACAGAGGCGAGACTGAAACAGAGAGAGAGAGAGAGAGAGGGAGAGAGAAGAGGGAGAGAGAGAGAGAGTCATTAAAGTCATGAAAGATGCCTCTGGTATTCTTTCTTGCATTTGCATCAACTACTTAGTATTCATTCCTTGTTTGAACTAAAAGGCTATAATCGAGTCGGCAAATTGCTCTCAACTGGATATACTAACTATGGCTGGATGAGAAACAAGACGAGCGAGAGAGAGAGAGGGAGAGAGAGGAGAGAGATACTGCCGACACCTCTCGTTGTTCTTTCATCTGCCGACGAAACATAAACGGCCACGGGCTACTCTGGTCAGCACTGTAGTATATTATGACCGTACAAGGGATGAAGAGAGAGAGAGAGAGAGAGGAGAGGAGAGACACACCAAAGTGTAGCAACCTCATCAGCAATGCAAATGTGTGAGCCCTCTCCCTCTTTGCCTCTTGCTCTTCCTTTTTTTGCCGCTCTCGTCCATCTCGCTCGCACTAACCATTCAAACCTGTCATTAGTGCGATTGACTGCCATCAGGATACTAAATCATTTTGACACAAACTAATCAGTATTTACGAAGGAAAAAATAGCAGCAAGGCTCAATTCTTAAAACAAGAAACAAGGAGGAAGCGAACGTTGAAGAGAGGAGAGCGAGAGCGAGAGCGAGAGGAGCGAGAGGAGAGAATAAAGAACAAGAAAGCCTTTCTGCCTTCACTTGACACGTTGTTATTACTTGAAGCGTACTTATTCTTCTTCAAGTGCACTAATTTTGTTCTTGTTTCACGAAATACACGAAACAAGAAGAAAAAACAAGACACACCAAAAATATGGCTCCCAGGCTATGATGGAGGCAATTACTAAACGGCCCCCATTACCATTGACCATTAACTAACACCCATGATTGGCTTTGTTAGTGAAACCTGTACCTGACATTGGCCGCAAACTTTGTCATATTTTTATTTTGCTCGACCATTAATTTTTCCTGTATTGGATAGTTGGCTCTTTTTCTTTCTCTCTCTCTCCCCTCTCTTTCTCTCCCTTTTCGCTCTCGCCTCTACCTATCAAACCAGTACCGGTGTTTTTTCTGTGATCTCAATTTATGTAAATTGGACTCTCTTATTACCCGAGCCTCCGTCGCTCATTACCCTTCGAGTTTGCGGCCCATTTATCATGACTAGCGAGGGAGAAGATGGCAGAGCGAGAGGAGAGAGAGAGAGAGAGAGACGAGAGCGAAAGAGGAGAGAGCGAGAGAGGTGAGCAAGTCTATAGCCTCTTACCAGGCTCCACATTAACGCTTTAACTTCACGATTCCTTAATATTGTTATGACACCTTAATTTGAGAAAATCAGCTTATAATGTCTCTTTTATACCAGCTTTTCAAAGGCGGATCAAGGAATCGACTTAAGGTTCATAATACGAACCAGTCAACAACGATAAACTGGATTAAGCAGTCAAATTGTCGAGTAGTAGATTAATCATGCCAACCAACATTTTCGCTGGCCATTGGCTTCCAGTTTCTCCTTTGCTCAATACGGCTCGCAATCAATGGCTGCAATTAACGGCTAACTCATGACTGGAAATTGAATTAGCCGATGGCATTGAGGGGAAGGGATGGTAACCTTGCACCGGCGGCCACAGTTGCTGCCAGAATTTGTTTTACTATTAATTCAGTTCAATTAAAGCTGACAGCTTCTTCAGAAAAGTTAATTTCGACAGGCACTTGCAATGCGTCACAAATGATAATTATTCAAGGCAAATGACTTGACGATTAAAGCATTAGCCATTTCGGCAATTCCGAAGCGAAGTCAAAGAAGCAATAACTGGCCCTGCGGCTTCTCATTTCAAATGGCTGCAACATGTCTGAAGGAAGAAATTGGTTAATTTCTTGTTCCGCATTTTGACCCAAGTACTTGACCATGGAAACCTTCATCACTTATTTTGAGTGTCATTACTCTGACCAACTTCTCATGGCAGTTGCGGATTGATTCAGTTTTGCCATTTGTCGAGAAGTCACACATTCGCTTCGATTTCAGGTTTTCCGGTTAAAAATAAACAATAGCCGAGGTCAGTATAGGTTGTTTCCGGAATACATATAGTGTCAGCAATGGTGACATTGCATAACACCGGTAGCCAATTTCTTTGGTTGCATTTGCAAATAGTGGTCTTGCAACGGATACAGGCACTGGCTTCTTCCTGTTTCTAGTTACTACGTCGCTCATGTGACCCATCCAGGTTACATTTCGGTATAGCTTCACTACTGTAAAATATACCTGTCGCTATGTTTGACCATTTTCACGCTTAGGGTTAAACCAATTAGTAGAAAAAAGCAAATTACATGGCAACACAAGCGAGAGAGCCAAACGAGCCGCTAGTCATCAAGCGAGACGGAGCGCCATCTGTTAGCCTAGAACTGTAGCTCACCATATTAGTAAAAAACTGAACAGATGAGAATTTCCGTAAGAGGATTACTAAACGAACATTTTAAATCTGAAAAATCAAAATATTCTATTTACAGTTCAGCAAAAAGTGTAGGACACCCAGTGTTCCCAAGCGGTGGTGCGCACTCTTACTGACCGGGCTCAAAGTTGCTTAACTCCAGGAAACTTTCATCCTGTTGTCAACCAACCTGACTTGGTCCTACGACTGAAAACTTGTCAAAATCTGATTAGAAGAGTGTCTAGAGTGAAATTGATTCAGAAAGATATTAGGTTTCCAGCTGCTCGTGTCACAGCTCGTTGTAGCAATTGGTTCAAATATTGCGTACACCTTTATTTCTATACATTTCTCACTACTTAGAATCAAACGCCGTTATGTACAGTTTTCATTTGGCCATTTCCATTGGCTGTGAACTTTTTTGGAGGTGCAAGTAGGTCCTTGTATTCGTGTAGAACTTCTCGCAAAGACCTGTTGACTTGGGCACAGTTGGACGTAGTGCAATCCACCAAATGAGGATACAAAGCTATTAATTGGTCCCAAACGCCATCTTCAACTTCAGTCGCCATATTCGAGAAACAATACAATTAATTTGACAATTAACAAAACTGAGGTGCATACCTGTTTCGATCGGAGCTTTTTTCAACGATGAAACCAAGGTTGCCAGTGCCTTGAGAACGAACGAAATCTCGGCAACTCTGTGCCTTGCAAGTGGACACTTTCCAGACAACCTTTCGTCTTCTAGGTATTTAATGACGACATCCCTGAATCGCTGTAATAAGGAGGTTACCGCCAATTTGTTGACCAGCCCCACTTCGAAGGCATTCGTCGTGTCTACTTTGTTGTTCGATTGTATGAAAAGATTGGGATTTCCTTTCGGTCCCAGAAACGAGAACTGGAGCAATGTTTCGAAGCAAGTTCTAGCAAATTCTTCTTTCAGTTTCCTTGTCGAATCTGTATCTAAGCAAACAGAATTAGCTAGACTTCCAGGAAAAGCATTGCTGTCTAATTTACCAATTGGTGAGTCATTGGCAGTCGAGTGAATTGAACCTTTGTTTAGGAGTGATACAATTTGCAAGACAAACTCCTTGGGCATTTCATTGGGATACGGCAATATGGAGTCTCTGATCATTTCGACAACTTTCACATCATATGCTTCATCAGCTTGCTGTTCTTCAAGTGTTTGCGTCGGCGGAGCTTTGCTCGAAGGGAATAGAAAGGCTTCCAGCGTATTGGCCAGTTCGGCCCATATCGTGATGAATTCAGCGGCTACAAAAACAAATGCGATTAGAAATGGTAACCATGTGCTTCAAATTAGTCACCATTAGCTCTGGCCACCGGAAGTCCGACTTGAAGGACAAGTATTAGCGAATTTATGGACAACTTCCATGTTGTTTGTGAAGGACAGTTGTATTTTTGACCAAGTGGCAATTTCAATGTCTACAAAGGTGAAGATTTGTTTATCAGTTAGATTAAGCTCCAGGAAACGACGTAAAAAGTGACTCGTGATAAACAAAAGCAAACAACGTCTCAAATTTCGTAATGACTAGTGTTTTGTTCATCAAAATTCTCGGAAAAGTTGCTCCTGGAAAAGTAAAAACAATCTACGCCATAACTGGAATCAATTGGAATTCAAGCCAAGGAAACCTTTCCCTATATTAGTCAGCCATGCAAAGAGTAAATAAGAAATGGGAAAAAAGGGAAAGAAGTTAAAAGATGTTGCCAGAGCAACCAGCTGCTCAAGGTCGAAATCTCAATTACGCTTTTTGCCTCAATGTTAACACTACATGACGCAGTCAAAGCTGATTGCGTCAGCAAATATTATGGAGATATCAAGATATAACAGCATGGAGACGGGACTTGGTTAGAGGCGAACAGATTGTGCACAGCTTTTCGATAAGGGACACTTTGATTTTCTTGGTCACGCAAGGAGCACGTGACACCCTCTAGTTTTACTTTTTAGTCCTGGAAACAAAAATGTTAAGCATCAGCATTTTTGAGGCAAGAATCCATTAATGTCAGCTAACAAAACACACAGGGACACAAAGCAATCACGCAAAGGCAACACTGACGTAACCCAGTGTTTCAACGGTAATTTATTGCCCAATACCTTTTTTGTCTAGTTTTAAGAGTAGACTCAGTATCAGGTTTGTGCAAACAGAAAGTTTTCCCTTTAAGCCGCTGTAAGGTACTAAAAGTCGATCAGAGATGATGGAGTTGATAGAGTGAGCTGAAAAAATCTACATACACTGCTACTCCGAGTGATAAATTGCAATTAGCAAAAATTACGTAAAAATCCCCTACAGCTCGAGGCTGAACTAGCAACGTCAATGAGGTGGCAAATGGAAAAAGGGGAAAAACAGAGATTCATCAAAAGTCTGTGCTCTCCCTTTCCCTCTTTCGCTCTCCCTCTCCCCCCCCCCCTGGTTTAATACCTGCCAAGTACCCAGCGTTTCGTAACACTCGTGCAATAGTTGCTGTTAGTTACCCAACGATAATAGAGAGTCACCATATAACTTACTAGCTTCTTAGAGAGACCACCCTTTTCTACATCGTGAATAACAAAGTTACACTTGTTTCTAGACAATTAGAAAAGGGAAAGAGAGTGTAATAAACATTCTCTCGTCATTTAGTCTAGAGAAGAGAGCAACAAGTTGACCCATTCTCTCTTTTCAATAGAACAGCTCGTTCTCTAACGGTCGAGTCATCATATTGTGTGATTGAGATTAGATAAGTCGGCTCGTTGCCCACCATTTCGTAAGGACCAGAACCCTTCTCGTGACAATGACAAAGTTCAAAGATATCCTGAGCAAGAGGCTAGAGTCCGAAGTCGGCTATCCGAGTGGTCACTTGGACACCTTCGGACAAAATGGAGTACAAATGGCCGTCAGTCACAGCTGGGCCAAGGATCCTGTGTTTGCCGAAACTGATCTACAAAATGGTAAGTCCTTAAATAGATGCTCTGAACAACATGTGTGACTCACTGAGCTAAGATTGCTACATATGAGCCAAAGGCTGGAACACATACACTCAGCTTGGGGACCGAAATATCATAATGTGTAGTATGAGCATAATATGATATGCAGATTTCATTGGTACACAGCAACGTAATCAATGGTTAATGCCCAATCAGAGTGAAGAACAACTACACTCGACGTAACAGGCAATAGTTTATCCCTTTCGCTTAAGAGCACAAAAATTAATTAGCTGGCTGACAATACTGTTCAACAAATCCACTGACTAGGATGTTGTCAGCCTTCGTTTAATGCCGTTGCCCAAGTACCTTTTCCCGGACGCTACGAGAGAGAGGGAGGGAGAGATAGGATTGATGTCATTGACTTTCCAATTATACACTATTGCGATAGGTTCGTGTTCTATTCTGAAACATATTCCATATTCACTCAGTACCCTGTGACCTGTGGTCAGTTCCGGTAGTAAATTAGATGACATTAAGTCGACTATTTCCCTCTCGAGTGTGCGTGATTCAGAACCGTAAGGATGTTCAGTATTAGTATAAATGACTGAAACATTAACGGGAAAGATTCATATCTAGATTTGTCTCTCATTGTGTAATCATTAGTAATCCGTAGGAGAGAACGAAAGGGAGAGAGACAGCTCTATTCAGTCAGAGACCTGCCTTGACTCTAGTGATTCCACACAATTTAGACTATATTATTCACGTAATATTTTTTGCCACGTAATATCGCTTAATCATAACACACAGTAACCATCCTATCTGACGCATAATTGTTATACAGCTTCCAAGGGACATCATTCATCGCATTCTCTCTACTCAACCTCAGTGGACGAAGACGAGGAGAGAGACGAACCCGGAGACAATTCAGGCTCTCCGTCACCCATCATGGACCTGACCACGACCATCACTGGTGGTGGCCAGCCTGGCAATGAAAGGGAGAGAAGTCCAAGGGATTCGGGTTACGGTGACACCGAGGAGGCGAAGACTGTCAATCAAATGCTCGGCTACAGTGACAACGACCACAACCGCTTGACCAACAACAAATTGCCACTGATCAACACTAATCACAACTACCGTCAACCATGGGACATTGGCGGCCAACACCTTCAAAATATTCCACCAATGGTGGGCATGGGCCACTCAAATGGCATGCCCACTGAGAGCCAGTTGTCATCGCCAACTAGCAGTGCATTCACAAGCAATTCCGACTCAACGCCTTCAACCTTGGTTTTGGCAAACTTGAAGAAAAGGAAACGGAAACCAATGCCCATTCCGGAAGACTGCAAGGATGGTGCTTACTGGGAGCGCCGGAAACGAAACAACGAGTCGGCAAAACGGTCACGTGAGATGCGTCGCATCAAAGAGCAACAAACCACAATGAGAGTCATCTACTTAGAGCAAGAGAATTTGCGACTCAAGACTGAAAGTAATATGTTCAAAGAAGAACTGGAAAAGCTCCGGGAATGGGCTTACAAGCGAAACGCATTCCCTCAAAATGGCGTCCAGGATCTGAATTGAGCCCGAGGTCCCGAGAATAAGAAACAAAATGTCGATCTCACTTCGCAGTGTTGAAAATTTAAATGCTGAAGTTCATGCTTTCGTTTCACGTCATATTTTCCCTGTTCAGGAGATAACTGATTGCGAAATCACCCTCTAAATGTCTAATAAAGCATTTCATTGTCAATGTCAAGCCTAGCTATCCGGTCGGCAATCAACAGCACTTACCTTTATGATAGAGTTCAATACATTTTCTCGGATGACATTTGTTCGAGTTGTGACTTGCTGGTACAAGTTGACAACCAGTCGGAGACAACGCTCACCGAAGGGAACATAGGCCATGGCATGAAGGTCAACCTAGTTGAGAAATAACCAATTGTATATTATAGATCTTGTTGTTCTACACATACCAGTCCTCTTTGAGCTGTTGAAGGACCACATTTCCCGTAGAGTGGTGGTACACTCGCAAAGGTCACGAATGTTAGCAAGGTTCTGAATATGGGTGGTAACAAAGGTTGAATGTGTTGTCCGACTTCAGGGTTGTTCGAAGCCAGAATTTCATTCATGAAAGTTTCCAGAACAAATGTGATTGCTTCTTGTAACGGAGTTAGAACAGTGTTCGGATTCTGCAGAGAGTTAGAATGGCCAATATGTTCGACACCAGTAGAGGCTGACATCAAGTACGCTTGAGTAGCTATGTCTACGGGGACGGCGAGCGCGCCGTGAAGTACATTTGAGAGCTTTTCATAGTCGGTAACCGTAAATTTGGCTTTGATGTGACGGAACAAAAAAGGATATATTTGTACCAAAGCGGCTAAAAAAGCTTGAGACGGTATTTGAAAGGTGTGTAAATCGTCACTGTTGATCTTGTTAATTGAAGCCAAATCGACAACATCATTCTCGCCCGGTGGGTGAGTACATTGTGACGCAATTCTTATCCACGATTCCCACGCTTCAAGAAAGAGTTGATGCTTGGTCTCCAGCAATCGTATTCGATCGTCCGGATTGGTTATACTGAGGTCCACTGAAGGCGAAGCGCACAAAACATCTTGAAAACTTTTCAAAGATGACAAGGATACTTCCGAATTTCTAGACGTAGCACCAAATTCTATGTAGGACAACAACGTTTTCCAAGAGTTTGTAAAATAGGGAACTGAGGCAACAAATTGATCACATTTCAGATTGAATAATCTTGATACTCCGGAAAGAGTGATCACTTGAGTTTCTGACCATTGTTTTTGAGCAGTGTTTCGAGAGTGATGCAACAAAATGGAACCAGATGGTCCGGATATTCCCATCGATTTTGAGGAGGAATCAGTAATCTTAACATTCGAGGCAGACATTGAATGCTGTTTCACACGCTCAAGTAAGGGGAAAAGAACTTGGTTCAACACATGCTGCCAACTACTCGATTCAAGAACAGTGCCATGTGTTTGAAGTGTGGCAAAAAGGGTTTGAGATGCCGATTTACGAAGAGCAGGGCGGTTGTCTGTACACAGCTCTCCCAGTTTTGAGAACAGATTCATGTAAAGACATTCAAATGCTGGTAATGTTGAGCTCGTATTCAACTCATTTGAATCTTGAGATAGACAAGTCTTGATTTTCTCTTGGTTCTGAAAGATGAAGTCAGCTATGTTCCACAGAGAACCTACTGCGGTCAATGCAACATTCAATTCTTGCTGCTGAACACCGAATTTAGCAGTAGAGTCGATGACAATTACCAATGAAGAAGGCGGAATGGTTTGCATGAAATCGGATACAATCGACTGAAGGCTCTGAAAAGCCAACCTAATCAGATTCTCGCTGTGGTTCTCATGTAGTGCACTGACGATGTGTAGAACCGAAGGCCAGCCATTGCCTAAAACTTCTCCCCGAGATTGGACAATTTGTGAACAAGCATCCAGTTGTTTCTGTCTTATATCACTGTGTGGGTTGGACGAAAGATCTCGCAACGGAGTAAGATACAACTGTTTCCGCTGAGACGTTTCATCATTAGAGACTTCATTTGTCAGGACTGTTTTGACCAACACAGTGATTGCCTCAGCTCCCCATTCTCTTATTTTTGAATGAGGGTGTCTTGTAACTTGAAGAAGATGAACGGTGAGAATATCCCAGATGACATCTATTCTATGTATGTTCACAAGTCCAGTTTCTAGAATTTTCGCTACAGCGAATAAAGATGGCTCTCTATTTGTCAAAGCCACTTCCATAGAGTCTGAAGATAACTTGCATAGAGCATGGACAAGATGAACCAAGCCAGCATCATCCAGATCTCTGAAAATTGATTATCACAATTAGATTAATATCATCTGAACTATGACCCAGTGTTTCAAGCAATGAAAGAACAGTAAACTTACTGGGACGAATAGAAGACTTTGGAAAGCAAGTTAGCCAAAGGTGCATAACTGCAGGCAGTTACACGAGAGGAAAAGAGCAAAGTAGCAGAGTTAAGTATGAAGCAATGTTAGCGTTTAGAAAAAGGCACCAGGAAAGAATAGCACGAGCATGAGCGAAAAACTTACTGAGAACTTTCGAACATTCGCGACAACATGGCAGTGAGAACAGGTAAGTCAGACATCGCAGCTGTAGTTATCATGGAGGAAGCTGACGCATTTGTGTCCGCATTGCTGCGACTTGGCATGAAAGATCCGCCAGCGGATGGTTTCAGTCCAAGAATCCAAACCAAATGTTGCAAAGTTGTCAAGACAACTTGCCAGGTCTCGTGCAAAACCCAACCATGACAGTGAGCAACCGTCAATAATGTTCGCATGCATTGTAAATTTTTTGCAGTCAACATGACAGGTCCTTGCAGGCTCCCTGTCACTGGCTGTGATGTTGGTAGGGCAGTTCCAACCGCGACAACTTGTTGTCGCAGTTCAGATGTTTCTACTTGAGCCGAACCATTGACATAGGCATTCGTATTTGTTTGAAGTTGTTGTTGAAGCACGGCAGCATTTGAAGCTAGAGTTGAGCCAGTTGGGTAAGACATATCGGCACCCGCCAACTCAGAGATAGTAGCATTATTTGATTCAGACACGTCGCTGCCACAGGAACTTGGCAATGTAAAGGTTAAAAGTGGCAAATGGTATCCTGCAGGCAAGGATGACCGGCATATTGCAATCATGAAAGCTTCCCTAGCAGCGTCCAAGCCGTAGATACCGTAGAACGATGCCAGAACTTCCATGTGTTTCAATATTGTGTCAGTCACTGTTTCGTCAGTTGACGAGTCCAGTAGCAGTGAGTACGAGGCAAGAAGACCACACCACGACGAAGCCAGTAGCGACTCATGCAGTGCTTTTGTTTCTCGAGTTAGACTTTCAAGTTGCAAAACCTTCGACTTTGTTCTATCACTGGTGGGTGGTTGCTTTTCGTTTATGTCCAGAGCTATTGCACTACCGTCGATGATAATCACCAATGATCGAGTAAGTTCTAGAATAGCATGGTATGCAATAGTCAAACCATAGCCATCAGGTATGATTGGCACGTCAATTTTTTCTAACTGTTCTAGAAAATGGCTCTTGACTTGTCCAAGATTCAGTGTGAACAATATTGGGATCCAAGTTCCTCGGAATAGAAAAGAAGGCTGTGGGCTGAGTTGATTCTTCGGGGAATTAGCCATCATTTGCGGACCATTTGCGGACACAGACCCGGATGTTCCCGTAGAAGATGCGGCGTTAATAAGTGACGAGAGTAGGCTCGGAGTAATTGGAGGAGATATAAACTGTGATTGCACATAGATTCCAAGAGCTGTTACAATGTCACGGAATATTTTGGAGGAATGAGGTTTCATGTCGTAGAAGAGACAAAACGATCTGCAAAGAGATAACAATAGACATGAGCCTTTTACAGAGCTAGTGAGCATTTTTCAAACCTTAATAAATTAGGTTGATTGCACATTTTGTGAAGCACTTCGAGTGCAACGGCTTGCTGCCAGCTCGGTTTCTCGTTGTCCAAGAACTTGATGAGTAGTGATAAGAATATCTCACTTTCAGTGATCTACAGAAACGACCAGATAATTTCATCAATGAGATTCTCAGCATACTTATCACTTACCAGCATGGTGTAGAATTTCTGAATCAGCACATTAACTATTCGCAACAATCTCATAGAAATAGGATAAAATGGCTTGTCCGTGGAATTGAGTGACCCCTGATTTCCTTGACTTTGGTTCGCTTGATTTGCTGATGGCCCGATGATGCTTGTAAGTTGGTGTTTGTATTTTATGTTCGGCGAAAACAGCTTGATGATCAGAGGGCATACTCGCTCTTTGAGCAAGAAACTGAATTCTTCATGCTTGAAAAATATCTCAGGGTAATGAACGAATATAGATTCTAGCAATTCTAGCCCAAATGTTCTAGTCATCTCCGTCAATCCAATCAGCCAAAACGGCTGGTCAGCATTAACTAATTGAACTAAATCTTGAAACAACAAAAAGGCATCACCGGCAGCTTCATGCAGAGACTTGGGAGGGTAACGTGACCCTTGTTTAAGTTCTTCAAGATTAATGGCCTGATCTTGCCCTTCAGCTCGATCCATTTCTTTGGCTTCACTACTTCTATGAGCTCGATCGAATATAACCGTGACTATTTGCCTGACGGTGGCTGACGCCGTGTTATTTGTAGTTTGATCTTTCGTGAAGTTCAGCCTGAAACATAGGGCTAAACCTTTGGCTAAGTTATCACCACGGACAATACTATTGGTAGATATAAGAAGGGTTACAGTCTGTAGTAACTTTAGCTCTTCAACGCCGCTTTCCATTAAATTCCAAAGACAATTTATCAAATTAATTGCTGCCACTGGCGACACAGCTTCAAACGTTATCATTCGCTGAATTCCTGTAAGAGAGATGAGCACCATTTTGGGCATTTTCGAATCACATCCCATGAAGAAAGGTTCTAAGAGTTCTGGGCTGTCCATGTGAAGAGCTAAAAGACAACAATATCATATCTGTATGTAACAGTGAACAAACCTTGACGTAGATCTTCACATCTCGTTGCCGCACTCCGTAATTTGACTATGCCCGACTCCGCGGCCTGTAGCATACATGTGTGTTAGGGAAAGATTCTCAGAACTTGAGCTACGGCTAAGAATGATTACCTCCTTAATTGGCTGATGTTTCTTCTTTGCTTCATTCGACAAACTACGGAGATCGTTTTGCAAAGCATCGAGCAGTCTCTTACCGGTAGTAGAATTGGCAGCAACGGGCACCGAAGTCATATTTCCACAGCCCACTGGTACGTTCTACTTCAATCTATTCAAGCATACTACTACACTATTTTACAATCAAAAGCCAGTGAATCAGTCACACTCAAAAGCACAAATGTGAACAGCACAGAAAATTGAGTCAGGTGTTGACACGTAAACTTAGGGGACTGTTTGCCAAATGCGTAAGGGGATGTCTCTCCCTCTCGCTCTCCGCCCGCCATTGATCGGGTTCTATTTCGTTCAAAATGAGACAATGCTATGACTGAACTGCAGGGAGCAGTTATGTTGATCGAATTTATTGCATACAAAAACAAACAGTCGCTTCGTTTATCATGGACATCGTTCTAACTTACACCTTGTCAGCTGCGCTATTCAAAACGGAAAGCAACTTATTATTTAGTTCATACTTTTTGCCAGCCCAAGAGAAGTGCGATGGAATACTTTCATTAGCACCATAGGAAAAAGAATTGCTCATCTCAATAGCAAGTGAGGACTTGATTAGACCGACAGACCCGTAACGGTCGGCCGCCGGATGGTACACTCGGCCATTTTCGAACATGCAAATACTATGTGGGTCGAACGGAAAGGTCAATAGATCACCAGCGTGTCCAAAGCTGAGATGCGGTTTACTGTCCACAGTAGTCATGTGTGTAAATACACATGGAAGGTCGTCGCAGCGAACATAGTTTCGCTCCCTTCCACAGAGTGATATCCACGGAAACTCTTTTTCGAACCTTTTTGACTCGTTTCTTTTCAGTCTTGAGAAAAAGAAATGAATGAATTTCTTCTCTTTGAAACACGACGTGAAGTTCTTCATTCGACTGTCATCTAGAAAAAGCTGAACATCAATGAGAATATTTAAATTGGTATCTGGCGACAGCTCGTACCATTCCTTGGTGATCAATGAAATAGAAATATTCACGAATTTTGGGTTCTGGAGACTGTCCTTGAACATAATCGATAGTGCATTTTGTCCAACATTGGCGACAGTGAATATTATCAAATAAAGCACTTTTGATCGAAGATTGAAGCAAAGAGCTTTTCAAGTTAACTTTCATGTTTACAAATACGTGCAACAAAACGCCCAATTTACTCTCAATTGGTTAACTGAAAACGCGCGAAATCTGAAATTATCGCCACAGTCATCGTTACTAGACGATTTTCACTTGCGCGTTAAAAGTATTATTTATCCATACATGTTTCTTGATTCTAGTTGCTGTTCGTGAGGTTTTTGCAAGCACAGCTCGAAAAAATCAATATTATAGAACTAAATTCCATGTTCACGGTTAGTCAGAGCCAGTCAGAGTACAGGGATCCAAAAAACTCAATTTCTGAATTGCTCAGATGGTTCTCTGAAGAAAAAAATAGAAATACGATTTTCAGGAAAAGCTCACAAGTACCGAAGAGTGACACATGTTCATGTCAGATTCAGAGCAAGCAAATATGTGACATATTCATTTTCATTTTCAAAAAATTGAAATTACTGTTAACGATGAATAAGGAGCCAAATTAATTGCGGTTTCTACCATAACTCAGTCTCCAATGATTATTCATCTAGGAAAATGGTGAAATATTATGGAAGAATCTCTCGTGACACCGTTCAAATTTTTAGGTCAATCGAAAAATACTTGAAGTTCTAGGTCGTTCAATAAACTTTCAAGCAGCTATCAGAACCGGAGATTGGTACGTTCCAGCACTGCATGAACCAAGTAAGAAGGCATAGAACCGAAGAGTCATGCTTCCCGATCAATAATGTTCTCATTCGAGAGAGAGAGACGCACTCTCTGCCAACCAGATATCGGTTCTTTTAGGCCGTAGTCTTTTTTGGCTCGTAAAAATTCGATAGGACTTGACAACTTATATTTGATACATTTAAAGTAAATGCAGAGTAGGCCCCGGTTGTGTTCTAGGTTTGCCACTTCGAGAAACAGCGAACGATTGCTGTGCTCACGGAACCGTGAGTTTGTGTTATGACTGAGATTATACTGACTCATAGATAGTATATCCTTTTTAGAGCGAAGATGAACATTACACCAACAATAAATGAGGAAATTATACAAGTATCCGGTAAGACAGGGGAAAAAGAAGTCCCGAATTGTTCGTCGAGACAACAATGTGTAGACAACTCGTTTCATTCTCCAATGACTAAACTGAGCCGACCTGGAAGCAGCTGTTCGATACCAGGACATCTTCAAATACCGTTGGAACGGTACTCACTTCGCAGGCTTTCAGCTGCGGTTAAACTCACCAAAGATGTGCTCTCTGAAGAGCAAGCTGAGGCTATTCGAAATTGCGGTGTCATCTCAACGGTGGTTCTCGGCCTAATGAAGAGCTTTAGCACAACGGATGTGACCAGTTTAGACACCATTCAGGACAGAGACCTTCGTAGAAGCATTTCAGAACCAACGCTCTATGCAGGCCTTCCGTTCAACGTGAGGCCGGACCTTCCAAATATTCGGCAACTAGATATTAGGTCTCGTTCTTGTTCCACTTGGGTGGCCGTCGGTGACATGATATCTTGCACAAGTCAACTGGCTTCTCCTCACGTTGGTTCCGAATCTGTGATTGGCTCTAATTCGCCAGCCATTACGCCCATTGACTTTGTGTTATCCGTGAACCGTAGGATAAGACAAATGTACATTCGTCGTCGTCTCCTTTCCACGTATAGAGCGCTCGAAAGGTTCTCGCGCTCTCAGTTGAACTTAAATGAGGACACTTCGCAGAGGCATCTACCTTCGAAAGGAGGAAAAAACCAAGTCCAAGTTTCCCTGAGTGACTTCAATATCGGTGACACGCTGAGCTTGGTCAAGAGCACCAGTAGCACGAAGCTGTTCGAAGCTTGGGAGAAGCTTAAGCAGGACGTTTCAACGCTGACGGTTCGTGATATTGAACTGCAAAAAGGGAAGCCACTGTCCAAATATGATAGGAACATGATGATATTCAACTGGCTTCAGGATGTTGACGAAGACCAGAGTGAGCTTCAGCCAGAATAGTTTGCCATCCGTTTCTCTTTTTAGAGTGCTACCCATCTCTATTTGATATTTGTCAGCCCTAACTGTATCGTTGAAATCACATGTTCAGATAATTAAAGAGTTACCTTCAAAGACATTCTACCTATTTAATTGATACAGACTAGTCTTCAGTGCACACAAACACACCAGATTACTTATATTCTTGAGCTTTAGATTGCAAAACACTTATTCACATGTCAGCGTATGCCACCGAAGACGACTTTCAGGATAATGACCAGCAATTTCCGATAGGATTACAAATTTAGGGACATAATGATGACGGAGTAGCTTGGCTCAATCCATGTACATATGGTACAGTTCTCTACAGAGTCGATGAAGCGGAATACCAACAACATTGTAGAAATCGCCCTTGATACCTTCAACAAGAGTGCCACCCGTTCCCTGGATTGCGTATGAACCAGCTTTGTCCATGGGTTCACCAGTTTCAATATAAGCTTTGATCACTTCAGGGCTCATTTGTGTCATGGTTACAACAGTGGCTTCATGGAAAGTGGTTACAACGAAATCTTCGGTATGTTCCCCATGAGCCGGTAAAGTGGACGCGGCTCCGTCCAGTGCCGAAGCGGAACTACTTGTAACCAGAGCTACACCGGTGAAAACGGAATGTTGTTGACCACTTAATTTAGTCAACATTTGGAAGGCGTCTTCCTTGTCTTTAGGTTTCTCGTAGATGATATCGTCCATGACAACAACCGTGTCGGCACCAATCACAAGGTCCGGTTTCACATCCTGGGCCCCTCTTGCCAATCTTTTCCACACCTCGATGGCCTTCTCTTTAGCATTTGCCTTTACATATTCACATGGATGAGAAAACGAATCTTTGTCCAGATCTTCGATAAAACTGGACGGCACAACCTCATGGGGCAGCCCGACTGAGTTCAACAATTCTCGCCTCCTCGGTGACGCACTAGCCAGAACATTGCGTTGTTTGGCTAGAATATGTAATATGGGCTCGAGCATGTTGCTGCCGAATGAACTGTGACAGTAAACAATGGCGTTTTCCCAGCTAAATATCAGCTTAGGAGAGAGTTAGATCAGTGTAAACAATGCCACAGCAAAGCACAGCTGAACCACAGTTGCGGGGTCTTCTATTAAATTCAAGCAGCTCCTCCGTGTACATAAGTGAATCAGGCAATGCTGATTTAGTTCCACCCAATTTTCATCTCTGGCAAACACACTCAATGAGAATTCTAAAATAGACAAGATTCTAGAGTCTATTCCCTAATTATATGAAAATTAAAAAAGAGAAATTGCAGTCAGCGCCACTCTTTGCCGGTTCCACACATGTAGCAGTGTTTTCGGTTTTCTTGTTTGCTGTATTCTCTGCATGTGTATTGTTGATTTTGTATTTGTTCTGTTGACCGTTCGCAATTTGCTCTACACTAAGAAAGATGGCAGACATATCTTCAGAGACTTTGAGCTCTCGAATCAAAGGTATATCTTGGTTTTAGTAATCTTTGCTCATAGATTGAAGTGTCTTTTTCCAAAGGTATGCTACAAGGCGCGGATCTTGAGACAATGACGGCAAAGAAAGTCCGAAAGCAACTAGAGCAAGAGTTCAACACTGACTTAGCTGGTAGAAAAACTGAGATCTCAAAAATCATTGATGACATAATCAACAGCCAACAGAGTGAAGAAGAGAAATTAGCTGAATCGGATAGTTCGAGTGTCTCGAACGAGGAGACGAACGTTAAAAAGAAAGCCAACGTCGACGAAAGCGACGATGAAGAATTAGCTAGGAAGTTACAAGAGGAAGAAGAACAAAATGCTAAACGTTCGACAAGAAACAAGGCCAGTTCAAAGAAGCCGGCAACGAAGAAGGCGACCAAGAAGAAGCGGAAGGCAAGTTCGGGCGATGATTCAGACAGTGGCAAAGAGAAGAAGAAAAAGAAGAGCAACACTGGCTATATGAAGCAGTTGCCGTTGTCGGCCGACTTATCTGACTTTCTTGGCGAAAAAGAACTTGCAAGACACGAGGTAGTTAAGAGAGTTTGGGCTTACTGTAAAGAGAATGAACTGCTGGTAAGTGAATCTAAGATGTACAACATGTTGGTTAACGATGTTTCTCACTAGGATCCGAAGAACAAGCAATTCGCTCTCTGTGATGAACCTTTGATGAAGATTGTCGGTAAGTTGTTGGTGATGAAAAATTGATTAAGACACTGATATTTGGTCACAGGGCAAAAAAGATTTCGTTTATTCGGTATGATGAAATTGCTTGGAAAGCATTTTGAAACAAGCCAGTAAATAATCATTAATAACTGAAAAATAGCTGATGAAGCCAGCTGATCATGTTGAATTAAGTGGGATGCGAAGGAAAGAGATCGATGTATTTTGTTTTAACATTTTTTTACATCATACAAAATACCAGAGTCTGTATCATACAGGTCATTAATGTATATGAATTGTACCGATGCAGTTGTCAATAATCTACGTTCTCATTTCTTGCTCTTAGCCTTTCCTTTCGCGCCACCAGCAGCAGCTTTCTTTTTTGTCGATGGGCTCTTTTTTGCACCACCGGCCTTCTTTGCAGCGCTCTTTGCCTTTTTCGGTGATGGTGGTTTGTCACCGGCATTCTCAGCACTTTCCTCACCTTCCTCTGTAATTGGTTCTAGGGAGGCCTTGTCGGCAGCTTTCTTCGGACTTGCAGCCTTTTTAGCTGCTGGTTTCTTGCCCTTTGCAGGTTCCTTCTTAGCGGCGGCCTTCTTACCGCCAGCTTTCACCGCTTTGGCCTTCTTGCCTGCAGGTTCAGGTTCGGCCACAGCATCTGTCTCAATATGCTCCATCTCTTCCTCCGGCTCTGATAGCTTCGCTGGTGACGGTGATCGAGCCTTCTTGGGTGAGGCAGGTGCTTTTTTGGCGGGCTGTTTTTTCGCTTTCGGTTTGGCGTCGCCATTTGCTTCGGCAGTCTTCTTGCCAGCTTTGGCCTTTGCTGGAGACTTCTTTGCAGCCGGTTGCTTTGATTTCTTAGGCGAAGCCGGAGCTTTCTTGGCAGGGCTAGGTTCACTATCAGCGGAAGCGTCTACTGGCTCATCGCGCTCAACAGCGGTTCGCTTTGTCGCTTTTTTGGCGGCGGCTGGTGATTTGCTTCTTGAGTTTGCCGGGCTGCTCGCTTTGGGTTTAGCAACGGCACGTTTAGAAGCACGGCTCTTCACTTCGACTAAGATACGATGATACAGAGGGAAAAAGCACAGCAAAATGAGATACTAGAATACTCGTGACTGGAAAACATGGCTGGTATCACTGTTAACGGCTCTCTCGGTCTACTTACCCTTGACGGGAGCATCAGCGGTGGTTTGAGTATCTCCACCGGCAGTTTCCGTGTTTTCCTTCTTTGCCTTTGCTTTAACCATTGTCAAAATGTCAAAACAAAGTGTCTCGGGATGAAAAACGGTCAAAGATTAACTTAAATTAATCGGATTAATTAAGGAGAACGGTAAAAAATAAAAATGTGATGAATGTAATGGAAATGAAGGAAACCAGAAAGAGCCGCCAAAGAGCAACACTATAGAGTTTCTCGTTGCGCGCCGAGCCACACGTTGAGGGGCGCCATTCGAATTTGTGTTCAGCCAATCAGCGTGGCCATGCTGTGCAACGGCTTTTCTCGTTTGCTCACCTCGGCGCTAGATGGCGCTTGAGTTTTCAAAACAGCATCTGCTTGTAAACACGCCACAAATTTCGTCACTGTAACTGGGAAAATTAATTTTAATAATATCATGGCCAGTATCATTAGCGATGACTTAAATAACGAGGAAACCTTCTTTGATGCCAATGAAGAAAATGACAATGAAGAGTTCTGTGACGCTAGTGACGAGTTACTGCAAAATGACCATGACAGTGACCAGTCTGACACTGAGTCAAGAAAAGAAATCGAATCAAGTCTCACTGTCCAAGAAATTGACGCTAAGTGCCAAAGGTCTCAAATAATCAAGATAGAAGCGAACGTCAAGTTCAAAAAAGAAGAGTATGATGCAGCAATCGTTCTCTACACAGAAGCCTTGAAAATATGTCCTCTAGTTTGTCAACGAGAACGATCAGTCCTTTACAGCAATCGGGCCACTGCGAATGCACGCTTTCCAGAATCTGAACATATCACGAAAAGAATAGTGAAAGATTGCACAAAAGCGATAGAAGCTGACCCAACCTACCTTAAACCTTTGCTTCGACGAGCCCAAGTTTACAGACAAATCGGAAACGAAAAGCTAGATGACTCTTTAGCTGACTATAATAAAATTCTGGAAATAAGCCCTGCTTCGGTAGAGGCTAAATTTGCTGTTTTGGAGCTTAATCAAGAAATATCTGCTAGAAATGAAAAGCTCAAAAATGAAATGATTGGTAAACTAAAAGATTTGGGTAATCTCGTTCTTCGACCTTTCGGCTTATCAACTGAGAATTTCCAGTTAAACCAAAACCCTGATACCGGTGGCTATTCAGTAAACTTTAGTCAAAACTAAATTTCGTATCTTTTATGCAATTTTCAGCTCGCTGTTATGTTTTGCATATAGTATAAATCGCAACAAATGAAAGCAAAGGGTTTAAGACGGAAGTACATCACCCTAGAGGTGGATATTGTCACTAGTTGTGCATCAGTCTATTTAGCATAGTGAACACGATACATCCAGCAAACAACGTCTATGGAAATCTATGCCTGATAAAATATTTCCTGTAAGCGCTCCCTGTTTCCCAGAGCCGCAAATTAATTTGCCTATAAGACTGGCGAATGTATGTTGAAAAATGTTCATATGCATTCAGGATGACTGAACAGAAACGTTACCGGTCGTTTATGATCACTGACATACTAGCAAATAGGAAAGAGTCAAGTGACTCCGACAGTGAAATTGAAGTTGACAATGCCAGTGAAGACTGGAAAAAAGTTCTGCCCAGTAGTTCGACATTGCCTCAAGGGGACTGGGACCGTTCGAACCCACAGGCTGGTAAGTTCTTTTCGAATGTTTGCCCTTTTCGAAGCTTGAACTTTGGACTTTGTTTAATCCCATCCCCTGTAGCTGCCATATCTGCTACTTTTCAAACAATGTTCTGGCAACAATATCTCAAGCAAAAGCTACTGATGCAAGCAAAGCCCAGAAAAGGGGGTCAAATTCGGTTCACCAATCAGCAAACGGTGGAACTCGAGGGACGGTTCAAGCAGCAAAAATATTTGGCTCCCATAGATAGGAGACGCCTAGCTGCCAAACTGGACCTATCTGAGCGACAAGTGAAGACCTGGTTCCAGAATCGCCGAGCAAAATGGCGCCGACTCAAGTTGCCCTTGGTGTCTAGCTACGATTTCCATCAGCAATCGCAAGTCAGTGTTCACTCGAGTGGAAGTAGTCCCGGAAAGGAAAGTTGCGAGAATACGAATGAAGTTGAATAAAATTTGTTCTTTCTTGAGTACATGTGGTGTAAAGTCAGTATGTCTTAAAAATAGAATAATCTCGAATTGCACAATTAGTCAGTCTTCTTTTCCGCGTATATTGCAAAGTGTTGTCTTAATTTGTTTGCTCGCAGTAAGGGTAAGACCATGAGTAGTCCGCCGCCAATGTAGCACACAGCGGAGCCAAATTTCCAGAACACTGGACAAGGAGAGGCGTTAGAGGGGAAAAAGGGAGAAAGAGCGATGAGATGGCAGAGCGAGCAATTAGAGATGCTTACCGATTGATGCGAAAATGGGCCCTAGAGCTCGAGCAAGGGCACCAATGGACCGGAAGACGCCCATGACGATGCCTTTCTGGTCCACTGGGCCGACCGTGGAGGCAATTGTAGTCAAACAAGGAACGGTGCTGGCTGACGCGAATGCATATAGAACTAATCCACCATAAAGCTCTTTGATGGAACTCGCTAATCCTATTACGATGAACGACGGCATAATGAATGCCATCCCCTATCAGATGACAGCAACCATTAATCGTTCAGCGTCTCAAAGAAACGTATTACTTAGCTACTGCAACTTCTCCCTCTCTCTCTCTCTCCCTCTCTTCATCTCTCTGTCTCACTTCTCCATGAAACTTACAACAACAGCATAGGCAGCTTCCTTTCCCGGCTTGATCCGCCTAACGAAGCCTCCTTGCAGTAAAGCCATGAAAATGCCAACAAAGAGATACATTTTTCCTTGTTGCATGCTACAGAGACAAAATGCATTTTGATATTTTATCACATTATGTCTAGACAAGACTAGATGGAACTTAGTTCTCATGGCATACCTAGTATAACTGAAACGAATGTGAGTCAAGAAAGACAACGTGTACTCGAGGCCAGAGTAAAGAAACAGGAACTGGAAATAAATCCATCCTGTTTCGCGGAGAACAATCAGATCTATATAGAGAAAAGGGTAGGAATAGAAGAGTGGAGAGATGTGTGAGCAAAGGAAGAAGGCAAAATCAAGCCGGAAGTCGAAGGCATGTGCCGGGCTTGCAGTCAACACTCGGCAATCTCTTCCATGCAAGAGCCTTTCTCTCTTCCATGCAAGAGCCTTTCTCTCTTCCTATTGACACGCGCTGGCAAGCGTTTCGGGTCTAAAAATTCACTTGATACCAGAAAACAACATACCTCTGCCGGTGATAGTGTTCACCGATCGGAAGCGAAGCAACGAAAGCGGATTGATGTACTCGAATGCTCTGCGAAAGCCATTTCCTAAGGATTTGGACTGCAAAGTTAAAAAGCATGGGTTAACTTCCACTTCCATAGGTCACATTTACCCTGTCTTTGAGGGGCAGCGACTCTTCAGAAAATGAGGCCACAAACAGTATGTTTATAACGGACAGCGTTAAAGCAATCATGGCCGGCGTTAGGAAGAAAACATCGGTCGACGAACTTGACTTGGAGTGGGCAGCAAAGAAAGCACCAATTAACGGGCCGGCAATAAATCCGACTGAGAAGGCGATTCCAATTAGTGCCATTCCTTTGCCGCGCTTGTTCTCAGAGGAAATGTCGGCGACCACAGCCGTAGATAAGCTAATGTTGCCTTTGCTTAAGCCGCCCACGGTTCTAGAGATAACGAACAGCACAAAGGACTCCTTCGAAAGCATCCACACAAAGTAGGAGACGGAAATGCCAGCCAGACAAAGCAAGGTGGCAATCTTTCGGCCGTAGACATCTGAGAAGGCACCGACAAAGGGCGATGTTAGGAACTGCAAAAAGGAAAACCACGAGCCAAGTAGACCGCCATAGAGTACCCTATTGAACTCCACTGGTGAATTTATCCAGCTGGCGAACAGTGATATTTGCGATTCGAAATACCCATAGAGTCCACTCTACATCAACCAAATTCAGAGCTTGAATCAAATTGCGTCACAATACAAATTTGACCATACCTTGTCATTGGCTGCATAATAGTCCAAGATGGACGGAAAGAGCGGTAGTATAAGTGTAAAGCCAAGGAGATCAAGAACCAGGGATATAAAGAGAACGGTGTACTGATTCATGATTCTTCCAAGAAGTGATAAAATGGTGCTGATTAAAGTAGAACACCATTTAAAATTGCTGACAGGATGACATCAGGAAGAGCAAAAAAGCGCCACGCGAGCGTCTACCGAATTCAAAACAGCTGCGGGAGCGTTTGCTTAGTGCGCCCGGAACAAAGATAGACACTATCTAAGTCACTCATTGTATCTCATAGATGGCAAGCATTCAGGATACAATGGCTGCATTCTATGGAAGGTGTTAGTGTATCGTGTTTCAGCTTATATGGCTCGATGGCATTCTGGTTGCGGACCATTGCACACTGTGCTTCGTGCTGATGAACTGTTCAGTCTCTATAGAGATGCACATAAAAAGGAATGTGTTACAAAATAAATGGCATACATTAACTGCGCTGATTTGCTTTGCTCTCCCCTTTGGGAAAATAATGACAGACATTCGAAAGGTATTGTCTTTTTACACTTTCTCTGACAACGGAAGCCATTACGCAAGTTGTTGCAACATAAAGAATTTATTCAACCGAAAATAAAGACAACTTTGAAGTGGAAAGCGAATAGCGAAGGGCAGAGACGACTCCATTGATTCCCATTTTTATCAAAGCCGGGTCGTGTTTTCTCAGTGGTAGTAACGACCATGACCATATGGGACAGCATAGTAGGCCCCAGAATGACCATAGTTGCGGTAGGACTGGCTGTAGCCTGGGTAATGGGCAATTTGGCTGCCATAGCTGTAGCCACCACCGTAGTAGTGATTGGCCATAGCAGCTGCCACTAAGGCGAAGATGACGAGAAGGCACTGCTCGAAAGGGGAAAGAAATAAATGAGGGTGTGAGGTTAAACTACAACAAGATCAGTTGCAATTAGTAAGAACTACTTACGAGAACTTTGTTCATTTTCAGTTAGTGAGCTTGAAACTTGACTGTGTTGTGAGGACTTCACGTCGAGATGAAGCTATTTTATAGTCAAATTTTTGTTGCTGTTCATCGATATCACCTTCAAACTTTTCGAAGTACCATCTATTTAGTGATTTGATCAAGATTCTTTTCAGAAAAGACCACGCCTAGTGGCTCGAAGCGCTCGCAGTCTTAAATTGTTATCTAATTTGAATCTCAATTGCCTTTGGTTTCAACACTAGTATTGAAAAATATTTAGAAGGCAGATAACGTATTAGAAATAGCTGGGGGAAAATAATTAAGCTGATATCTGATAGCTATGAGAAAAATCTGTAATGAATCTAACCCATCACTTAATTATTGCCGAAATATTTATTGAGTCCCACCTATTGACGTAGAGGTTGAGAGAAAAGCAAAAGCCGTTAACGTATCTTAGTTAAATCAACCATTATTATGCATAATTATACCAAAATTATGCAAACGTCAAGACAGTTTCAAGGGAAAATATTTTGAAATAAGCATGATTATAGGTTGGGCCCTCTCGGTTTGAATATGTATTTAGCCAGTTGTTGCCCACAGATAGGACTAGAAGGATACCTGAAGATAATCGAGATTTCAAAAACAAATATGGTCTTTACAATCGTATCCGTGAATTCGATAGGGGTTCGACGATGCAAATAATGAGCTTAAATTGTACATTCTACGAATCGAGGAGCACATGTTAAGCAAACGCTCTCTCCGTTAGATGGCGCTGCTAGCGATCATGCTGTTCTGTTGAAATTTGTTTTGGTTGGTCGGTGCCTCCGTTGATTCAGTTTATCATTATCTGTTTTCATTTCCATCAGGATGCAGTTGGAAGAGGTTCACAAGGTAATGGCGCAAATCAAGCTGGCAAAGGAAAGTACGTTGAAGTGGCAAGAAGAAGTTCGTAAAATGCCTGAAACATATTCAGCCAATATTCAGAAAAATGAGAACGAATTCAATAATTTGAAAGCCCAGACTCTGCGACTGGAGGAAGAAAATAAATTCATGCGAGCTGACTTCATAGAAAAAGAGAAGAAGTATTTGGATGACATCAAAACTTTGAGAAGTGAAATTGAAGTTCTAAAAAGGAGACCAGAAAGCGTTGCAAGCGAAACAACGACATCAATGACCAACGTTGGATCGTCCTCTAGCCCACTAATAGCTCCCACCATTGTAGCTAGACTTCCGGTGATCAAAACGGAAAAGGACAACACTAATGACGACGATCTAGTGTGGAAATGAGTCGATTGCATTCACTCGTCAATCATGTTTCTCCGGGGTTGTTGCCAGTTCGCGTTGAATTGTAGTTCATTTCAAATGTCATCCTCAATAAGACACAAGATTTTCACTGTCGTGAAGTTAAACCTACCATGACAGTTGGAAAGACTGGCTATTTTGAAATGAGAAAAAAGACGGATAGAGCAGTTTGCTGGGCACTAGTGATACACAGTGCCGATAGGGAGAACGCTAGACTATTCCAGTTGACGGATGTTAACATTAGGGTCGAAATTGTCTCGGCTCAACTTTATGTTGTTGCGAGACCCGTTCGAACCTGTTCGCCCCATATAGTTATATATTCTCTCCGTGGCCATGGGTATACACAACTATCTACGCAGCGATACCCGAGTTGGCGCTATTTTAATGGAAATCGATCGACTTGAACCGTTCTTCTCCTATCTCAGCCTCTACTATCCATTCGCTCTCGCCCCAGTAAATGGCCATGGTGGAAATCCATCTACTTAGTATGATTGATCAGCATTTGGATGCCCATAAAAGGCACCTCTTGCTATCTGTTATGTCGAGGACAACAAAAAGTTTCTCAACGATGAATCCATCAAATGTCCTGCAAACAAACATGATAAATATGTGCAGCAACTCCTCCGAGTGTCGAGAGAATTCTTTCCCCTTTCTCTGCCTTTTCGCTCTCTTTCTTCCTCTCTTGATCTCTTTGTTATCGCTAATAATTGGTCCACTGATGGAAGCGACTCTTGAAGTGTCCACTGTACATGGTGTTTGAACTGAGTGGACTGTTCGAGATAAAATGCTTTCCTTTCAATGATATCTGAACGCCTCTCTCGCCCCCTCTCGCTCTCCCTCTCCCATTCTATCGAGCCGAATGAAGTCGTCTCTATATGAATCCATATTACGAAACATCCCTTTCGGTAGCGTCGTATTTCTTCATTCGGTTCACTTGTCAAGTGAAAAGCCCTCTTTCAGGAATTTCACTGCCTTGCTTTCAATCTATCCCATTGACTCCTCCGTACATGTTAAGAGGGCGAGAGAAAGGGAGAGAGGGGGAGAGACGCCACGAGGATAATAGTTGACGCCTCGTTCAACTCAGTGCACTCCTACCCAGAGGAGTATGACAAGTTCTAGTATGTTTCGCAGGAAAAAGGTTTTCCCTATTGTGTACAAAAAATGAAGTGAATAGACAATTTCAAGTGACATGTCGCGAACAACGGATACTTATCTAGTATTTTTTCATTTTAATATCTTTATCAACAGAGAACAATAGCTACCGAGGCCTATAAATAGTGTCAGCGAAACGGGCCCGCCATTCACTCTACTTTGATCAATGGCATTTCGCATTCAATTTGGCCAATGCCCAGTAAAATGGCGCCCAGTTCGCCGTCTCTCAGGACCACACATGGATGTTCGTCAGCTGAGTGTGCAGAGCAAGGATGACTTGCACAAAGTAGCTTGTCATCGGCCCTCAACTTGTTCGTCTTCCAAGTGCTAGAGCAGTTCATACGGAAACATATTGAGTGTCAGCACAATGGGCTCGTTGTGGATGATACTTGCAGTGCTGGTTGCGTCGTTAGGGCGACATTGCGTTGTTGTTTCCAGCTCTGTTCGAACTGTTCTGTCCCTGAACCGGAGCCCGATGTCTTTGTAGTTTCTACTTCCGGCCAATCTCCTTCCGCTATCTCTCAGATGAGTAAATCTCTCTCTTCCTTTTTCTCTATCTCTCTCTCTTCCTCTTTCTCTCTCCCTCGGCCTTGAGCATTTGTTTTGGCGTTTGACGTTTCGGGAAAGCTTTGTCATATATGTACAGCACGACTTTTATACTCTTTTTTACGCGGATATACTTTAAAAAAGGATTGCCGCCCATTACGGGCCGGCATGTCTAGCGAAAGCTGACAATTAACTATGCTTAATGGCTATCGGTAATTAACGTCGAGATAACTATGGAATACAAATTGAGTGAGCCCAAGAAGTAGCTCATCATACGGCCTCATCTCTGACATGCTTCACAATATTCGCTTTGACCTCTGTGTCTTTGGGTTCCAAATGGCAAACAGCTGGTGTCTTGGCCTGAGGGGCGCCATTTTTGTTCTGACCGCTGGTACTTCTTTTCAGTTCGCCAGTATTCGTCCGCTGGTCAGCTGGACCCATGGCAATGGCCACCTCGTTGACGGCGGGTACACTTTGTTCCTGCATTTGGATGGTCTCGTGACCGTTGCACGTCCTGTCAGCTGGCTGTTGATTCTCGTTTAAAGTTTGTCTCTTCCTGTGATGATGGTGGTGTTCCGAGGTGGAACTTGACGTCGAGTTCTGCCGGAAGCAGGGCAGCACTTGCTTGAACTCTTTCCGGAAATTTTCGTTAAGCCAAGCATACAGGAAAGGGTTGTAGCAGGTTGAACTCATTGCCGCGGCATGGCAAAGGAGAAAGAATGCCCTCGCGAACAGCCACTCATTGGCCGGTGAGTAGAAGTCAGCTATGAGGTTGTTCATGTTCAGTGGCAGCCATGACAGTCCAAAAATGACGACCATAGAAATCAACATCCGGTTCGTCCGGCGAGTCCGTTCTCTCTCCAGCTCTTCCTTCCGGACTGACTTGGCGCCGGGTTTCTGACGGGCGCGGTCTCTTTGTGCACAATATGGATTGTCGAAAGGGATAGATGGAGGGGAAGAGAAAGGGAGAGAGGAGAGAGGAGAGGAGAGAAAGAAAGACGAGCGGAAAAAAGATTGAACAGTTCAATATGGCTTTTTAGTTCATCTAGCGTACAGTTTTTACGAGCATCGGACTTCGATGCACATAAAAACCAAAGTGAGCCAAGAAAGAGAGAAAGAAAGGGCCAGAAAGAGCAAGAAAATAGAGACAGAAAGTGTGTGGGAGAGAGGGAGAGGGAAAAGAGAGAACGGAAAAAGTTGCTTTTTTAGGGCCTCACCTTAGTTTAAGGCAAACTTTCATGTAGCAAAAACTGATAATGATGAACGGTATGACAAACTGAAGAACGGAAGTGGAGAAGCCGAACGCCTTCCGGGACGCCTCCTTAGGCCAGACTTCCTCGCAGTACAGCTTGCCATTTTCGGGTATTTGTACAATTTCCATGTACCAACCGTAGGGAAAGGTGAGCACGGCGGCACTTATCCATACACAGGCAATGATTGTTAGGCATATGCGTATCTCCATTCGCGGCTTGAAGGGATATATGATTACCTGGATCATGTGGGCGACAGGTAGAGGAGAAGGTACAGAATCGAGTCAGAACTGGATTTAACGGAGTCCCTGGTGGCTCTTAGTCGGCACCACCGGATTTACATGCTTATGAATATACAAGTATGAGAGCATGATAGAGATACAGGTAAAGTGTCGCATTACAGGGCACAGTGAGCCCGGTAATATGAGGCCAAAGTGACGGAATGTATATGCATGTATGGCATGTACGCTGTGACTACTTACGAAGAAGCGATCAATGGCGATGGACATCAAAGTAAAGGCCGATATATAGACGGATACTCCTTGGGCATATGGCAATAGATGACAAAACAGCTTGCCGAAGACCCAATTACGAAAGGTTAGCAGGTAGAGAGGGGTCACTGGCACGGCGAACGTACAAAGCAAAATGTCCGACAGAGCGAGGTTCGTGATGAACAGATTAGTGACTGTTTGCATGTTCTTGTTGCGTAATACTACGTAACAGACCAGGGCATTTCCGCAAATGCCGACCAGGAAGATGAGGCAATATAGACAGTAGAAGAAGGCCCGCACCGCGGGCATCGAGTTGATGTAACTGTCCGCAGTGATGGGCTCCTGGTCGTAGGTCAGGTCAGGTAGACCGGACGTCATGAAGTTAGATGGTACACTCTTGTTGAACGCGTTCATCATCTCGTCCATCGAGGTCATGTTACTCTTCTTCAACAGGGCCACAAAGGCGACGTAATTGTTCAAGTAATTCTTCAACAGCTCTCGGCCCACTTGAAAGGACATTGTGTCTCTTTCCCTCTTTCTCTTAGAGAGAACAGTTTGCACTGACACACTAGCACTAACACAATCAACGGACAACGAAACAGTCCAATGTGACACTTCACTCACACTTTCAACTTCAATTTTTCATCAGTTACTTGACACCACTGGGCACCAGCTGTGACTGCAAGATAATCGACAAGGATGTCACTGGAAGAGCATGAAAGGTTCTTGATTGGTGAAACGTACATTTGGACATTAGGACAGGTCCACAATCACACGGCTTTCGCTCTATATCGAGCCTTCAATCACTTTGGCGAAGCAAGTTGAGCGTTCAGTTACTAGACAAATGTTCGCAAGGGTTCAAAATGGCGCCAAATATAGGTCAGCGAAGAGAGTGACACTCGGGCTTGCTTTTTGCATCTCCATATTTTATTCTCATCGATAAGGAGCTTGTTCTCTTAAGTCAGTTCTTTGCTTGGCTTGTTTAGCTGATTATGCCATTTGCCTTTCTCTGACTTGTTTCTCTAAATATAGAGGAAAAGTTATGTTAATTTTCTAGGTACCGTGTATTTGAATAGAAGCAGTTATTACAGTAGGATTATTCAAAGATAAAGTCTAATGATGACTTGTTAGCTCGTGAGAGTATAAATAGACTTGTTTCATGATGCAGCTCAAGTGTCTCATAGGGAGAGAGAGAAACGATATCCCACATACTCAGTTTCTTTCAATTAGGAATGCTTTGTTCTTTAGATGATACCGACAAGACAAGCAAGGGACAAAGGAACATCTTCAATTACCTTCCTGTCGGACTTCATGGACTCTGTCTTGTCTGAACATTGCATACCCTTTGGCGTTTCTTTCTACCTCTTCCCTCTAGAGTCAGCTGGAAATTTGCTCCATTCCAAAACGAAATCGCATTATGAAATAATAACACATTATGCAAAGGTAAGAGAGACTCTGTTTAGCATGGCAAGAGACTAATGGGAGGCAATTTAATGCAATTCCACTGAAGACCGGTTTTATCATAATGTGCCTAAGCAGCAAAAAGTATTACGTTTCCTGTATTCCTGTGACAAACAATGGTAAGTAGAAGATTGCTGCAAGCACTTCGGTAAAAAGTTCTAGAACTCGATGAGTCATCATTTTGGGCCTGGATGACATTTTTTTCTTACGCGCCATATTTTAGAACTGCCAGTTATATTGACAAAGTGCCTTTAGAACATTCAGTCTAGAAGGGTCCAGATGTCACTGACGTTTCTGAAACTATTCAAATATGGTTCACTTTAGTGACCATTAGAGAAGGTCATATTGCATTTACACTGTACTGAATTTGCACCTTTTCACACCGACTTGGCCGATGTGCACTTTTGAACTCTACGCTTCACATATATTTGATATTTAACGTATTTCGCTTTTTGCAGTGCTCAGTATTTTCGCGAAAATTTGCAGCGATGAAATTCTGTCGGAAGAGACAAAGAGTTCTTCTAACAGGAACTGAATTGCACTACGGAAATGGTCCCCAAAAAATTGAGTTTGCACAATTACATTGTGTTTTGTGAGAATTTTTTCCGTGCACTTTGATAATTGCCGAGCCATAATGATTTTCTAACTTTTTAGAATTTTCTTCCTTTTCCGAACTCGCTCGAGGACAAGTTCATATCTGGAAAGGCAACCTACTGTCGGCAATGTAATATTTATGCAATTCGGTAAAGGGGGAACTGGATCAATGTTGGTTCAAGTTGCAACTACACGTACAACGCCGACAAGTAGAATAAGGTAAAAAATTCTTACCTAGAATCAACGAGAAAATGGAGTGTGGCTTATATTGGCCTAAAACCTAGCTTAACAAGCTGAATCGACAGGATCACAAGCTTTCAGACTGGCTATTGCAACAGACTACTGGCTTATGCTCATCCTGTAACCAAGTATCTTTGCATTCTCGTTATTTAGAGCATTATTAGTTTCCGAGACGATGACTCCTCACAAGAATGAAGATGAAAATGTTATCTCCATGGCATGGCAACAGTTTCGCGTGACATGTTAGAAGAAAATTATTTTAAGAGTGAATCACTTTGAAAGTTCCACCTAAAAAACCAGCATCAAGAAAGAAAGAAAGTATCGAAATAAAAAGAAAGAAGAGAACGTAGTCAAGTGAACGCTCTCCCAGTGGGTTCACTTGATTCAAGAAAGCATACCATAGTGATTTCTCAGAACCGCAAACAACGAACTGAAACGGAAACGTGGCTTGGTTGTTCGAAACGCTAATTGTGATGTTTATCTGCAAGCTGGCTGTGAATTTCGAAGAAATAATTTCAAAATAAACAGGAAAAGAGTAGAGTCCTCCAGGACTGTAGTTCTATTTCTGAGAACATCAATCAGCTTGTCTAAAAAGCGGAGTCGCAATGGGCGATGAAAAGGATTTATTGCAGCCCATTGGAAGTGAACATGTGTTGCGAACATGAAAAGGATGCCTTGAATTGTAATGCAAGTCACACACTCTCATTGCTGTATTTGCTTGAACAAGCAAGTAAGCGCGAGAGGGAAGGAGTAAGAGATACAAACACAACTGCACAGTGTTGCTAAAGCAAGAGCGAAACGTTTTTGCGTGTTCCCATTTTTCTTCCCAACACCCGAGTGTTCTGTGCTGTGCAATGTATAGCCGGCATTGTACAGTACAAAGTAAACAAGCGCCAAGCAAAATACGAATTGAGGAGGAGAGGAGGAAGGAAAATGGCAAGGAAAACGTACGGGAAGGAAGCTCAAGGGAAAGGGCGAAGGAGCGATCGAAGTGTACATACTCCTCTTACAGTATGTGCTGGACAATGGACAGCGTTGGAAGCAATTATCCCTCGGCCCTGCTATCTCCTCTCCTTGTCTCAATGGGGTTTTCAAGCCACTCTTTCTGGAGTTCGCTAGGAATCTAGTATCTGTTTTCCATTGAGTGGAGTGCTTCTCTCGCCAAGCTCTACACATTGACGGATGCTGAGAAATTTCTTCATTTACGTCATCCGGTTTGCCGGCAAGTTTCCAAGAAATGTCAAGAACGTAAAGAATATTGTGTGAGGCATAAATGGATTTCACTCTCCCTCCTCTCTCTCTCTCTCTTTTCTCACTCATCTCACCCTTTCTGCCTCTCTCGTTCTGCGAGAGGGTCCTTATCACGGAAATAAGTCGGAAGAAGAGTGATGAAAGAGGACTTCCTCGTTTTCCACCACCATTGGCGGCAGTATCACTGTAGTACAGTTCTACAACCAAATCGAAGTGTGATGAAATGTTCGAGTCGCAGTGCCTTTTCAAATCAAACCATGAAGACGGAAAAGAGCGCGGGAGAGGAAAGGTTGTTATTTACGGCTTTCAGTTCATGACATGGTAAAGTTACTTGGGTCGGCCATCTCGTTCAATCTCTCTATGTCATGGAAGGATGTTCCTCGAACTTGGTACAAGTTTCAGTACAAAATGAATCTCTGGGTCGATATACCAATGTTCAAGATCGGTCTGAGAGACATTAGCATTCAATCTTTTCGAGAGAGCAAAAAAGAAAGAGAGGAAGAGTGAGAGAGCGACGGGAGGACGCTTCACTGCTAGACTGAGATTACAATTTGGTTGCCGGCAAGAAATTTGGTATACAGTGGAACAATCAGTGCAAGTGAACTGTTAGCCTTGATTCAGTGAATTATACTTCTAAAAGGACAGTTAATGAAATAAACATGAAACCAGGGACAAAAAGAGGGAGAGAGAGAGCAAGAGGAAGAAAGGAAACCGAATGACAGCGTCACTAGAAAAAACAACGCCTATCGTTCATTTGATGTACAGCTACTGTATTGTGTTGCAAGTTTCTAGAACTAAACCACTGATGCTGAGAACTGATCAATAAGGCAACATCATTAGCGTTCTAGCTGATGTTCTATTTTGACACTGCTTGCAGTTGTCTATCTCTCGAAAGGAGGAAATTCGAACGTACTTTCGACAGTGACAGTACGAGGCTCCATATGAAAAGCTGAATGTCATTTCGATCTTGTATTACTCTAGAACTTCTCTCTTAATGTGCTAGATTTTCGGAATAACTGGCGCTATAAGTCATAATCTAAATTATGCCTTTCCCTCTATGAATGTCGATTTCAGGGGAAAGTCTGTTAGAGAGGGAAGGAGAGAGAGGGGGAGAGAGAGAGAGACAGTCGTAGCATGAATAGCTGGAGTTGAAATGAATGGCGCTTGTCTTCATGAGTCAGTTTCAAAATGTATGCTGAAATTGCACGATTCCATCTCTCACTCTGCGAGACGAAATTGGTTCCTCTCAAAATGTTTCACGTTAATTAAGAAGCTCTATTCTTGAAAGTCGAATCTCGTGCACTCTTCGATCTTGTCTTCCAGGTCCATACTTGCATAATTGTCATCTCGTAGCATTGTGTAAACCGGATAAGGAGACAGTTTGTCGATCTAACTCGACAAATGTATATGAACAAAGGGATTTCGTATCTCATTTAAAATACACGACACAATGACTTACATACTTTGTCTCTGCAAGTCACTCTGTTGAGCAACTGCACTACATGTGTCTTCGCTAATTGCATTTCACTTTGCCGCATATTTCAGAGCAAAGTTCACTGGCAAGGCCGACATTCCTTGGCTCTCGAACTTTCGTTAACTTGCTTCTAGCACATCTTTCTCTCTTCTCTCTCCCCTCCCTCCCTCACTCCCTCCTTCCCCTCATCGCTCTCCGGCGTTCAATTATATCCACTCTAATGGCTGATTCAGTGAACAAACAAAGTGAATGCTTTGCTTCTTCAAAAGCTGACACCGTAACTCACGCGGCAACAATGTGCACGCATTGTGTCCTCTCACGATACGCACAAATGGTGATCCAGTTCATCACTGTGAATTGATTGTGTTTGTTGGCGCTGATTAAGTTTCACTCAATTAGTGTTGCCTACTCTGGTGTCCGCGAAACTGTATACGCAGCAAGGTGAGCCTTTTCGGGCGATGATGGTCTCATATTTTCGCTAAAGGATTTGCATGTAAACGGATAATTTGTCACTGCAAAATTAATGACCAACAAAGGTGAATAATGAAGCATGTTCTAGTTGATGATGGAAGCCAAGTGCGTCTCTTGTTCTTTCGTGTGTGTGTACATGTATGACTAGAACTCGAGAGAGCTTAGAACACTTTGCTACTTGCATGCAAGTCAAATGGTTCAACTTCGATCTGTCCACAACTGTTTGTCCGCTCTCTTTTTTGGGCTTCGATCAAACGGAACCCAATGTTCTAGCTGTGTACACGAAGGGAAAAGGTGTTCGAAAGGAAAAATTACGTCCATGTGACTTTCACTTGAGTCACATTAATGGCTTTTCTAGAGAAAATAGATAGAGAGTCAGCAAAGCCCATAAGCTGTCTAGGGTCGAGCATATAAGCTCTCTTTGGTCATTCGCGATAGCGACGCCATTTTGGTCCTTGGGTGCCATTACGGCGCACACATATTTTGACCATGAATATGAGAAATCAACTGTCCTACTACGGATGCAATGGCCTGGACATGCACATGTATGTTCCTGGGTGCTCAGAGTGAGAAACGATCTGTCAAATTGACACATTATTAGACTGACCACTGGCTCCCTTCGCGCCATTACTGATGCAACTCTAGTCCACGAGCTTGGATAGCCTCTTAGAGCCTCCCTCTCCTCTCACTTTTCATCCCTCTATCTCCTATTACCAGCTTGCTACAAGGCGATCTGAGGCCTCAACTTAGCATCGAAGGGCCATTACTTTCACCATATTCAGTGTCAGTGTCCCTCTCTAGTGAACACGGAATAGGAACCAGTGCAGAGTTTGTGTGTGCGTGTGTGTACAGTTGCCGACGCAAGAGCAAGTCTATTGAATTACATAACTCGGGCCAACCTTAGAAAACGAGCAAGGAAAGTTGTCACGAGCTGTTTGTCATTCAAGTTTGATGTCTCCCTTCCAAGTCGAACTAATGCAATGAACGTAATGTTTCGGTCTATATGTACTCAGAGTCTCTCAACAAGGACAAATTCCTCTCGAATACCTTGCTCAACAATTCCTTTGTACATAATTTAGTGGAGCAAATTTTTTCAGCTTTCTCTATCTAACTGAAAGTCGAAAGTAGTCTTAAACCCTTGCCTTCAGTAAACAAAGATGAAGTCGAAAAATATTTGAGTCCTAAGCTTCAACTGTGCTTGGTTATATTTTTGCTTTTCGTTCCAAATCATCCTCTAACTACCCAACCAATTTATCGCCAGTTTACGTGATTTAGGTCGACAGCAAAAAGCTCTGGCCAAGTGGTGCACATGATGGACAAAGACATGCAAGCATTGGGCTGACGTTAAATTACAATTTACTGGACACTAATTGTGATTCACTGGACGGGAACTTTTAGCAACATGAGGCCCCAGTGGTAATATTATATAACTAACTGAAAGTCGACGACAATGTACATATGTACATAAATATGCACGAGACCGAAACTGTACTCAGAGACGGAGTACATTCTTCTTTTTCTGGACCTATTTAGAACTGCTTAGTAGCAAAGCTTAGAACTTGCGCTAGAGAACACATTGCAGTGAAGCTGAAGTCATTTTCGAGAATTAGGTTCTGTTCTGAGCGTCTCTCCTCGAGAACATGTCACTCACAGCAATTGGCTCTCAGAGGCTGAGCGCAAATCAAATCCCTGTTCAACTCTGATCACGAGCCTTGATGTACAAAGAGAGGGAGAAAGGTTCAGCTCTGAGCTTCGAACAGGGCGACCTTAATAACGGTTAGATTTACCGTAGGTAGAGGAAGAGAGGGCAAAAAATAAGAGACGAGAGAGGAGAGAGAAGAGATGAGAGAGAGAGGCAAAGAGGTGGCCTATGGAGGAAACGCCTTGACTTGGTTAACCTGGTTTCATGTCATCGAGTCCACTTTCCATGAACCTAGAAATTATTTGGGCGTCATTTGGAAAAATGAAGTCACGGTTCGAGACCAAATAGCTGCACATAGATATAGCCTATAGAGCGAGAGAGGGAAGAGAGAGAGAGGGCACCGAAACATGTTCTCATATGCTTGTCATCTCTGCCTTTCCGGAAACATGGCTGATGTTGAAGAGACGGGCCCGAGCCAGAAAAACACTCTCTTCCTGATGCTCACCTAATTAAATGTCAAGCTATGTCAGGAGCAAAAAATATCTAAGATGAAGATGAAAGTACGTGAAGCCCATTACGTGGCTACGGGTTCCTTTTTAGTCCTTGAAACACTCTTTTGAGAGTAGCCTTTCGAAGTTCGCATTCATCACGTGCAAAGGCGCACAACTCGTGGCTATTATTGTCGAAATCTACTTTGTCTTATAAGCCTCTCCTCCTCTCTTTCAGAATAAAATGTAATATGAGGAATTACAGGCAGAGTAGCAGCCTTCTCTGCACAGCTCGCTCCAAGTATGGTATTTACATAAAAGTTTGAGAGGGAAGTGCTCTAGAGTTTCCACTCTCTCCTCTCTTGTCGATATTTTAAGGGGAAGAGCAACATCGGTGTCTCTCCTCTCTGTTCTTTGAACAAGAGCATATGTTCTCACGTTTTTTTTCTTATTAAATTTCATGCGATTTTCATATCTTAAAACACACCAAGGGTAGAGAGAGAGAGAGAGAGAGAGAGACCTTCCGTTGTCAGGAAGCGGCCGAAGCGGCAAAGTGAAATTTCGCAATGTTCTATCATTTATCGAACATTGGTCGGCATGTGGTATTCATGAGAAGGCCAGACTTGACGGTAATTCCGGCATAATGACGGACAAGTTGGGAAACATGTAGCATCTCTGGCCACTCACGGATAGTGATGCCAGTCCATGTTCGTGACTTGGGCTTCAATATCGAAAACATGTTAGCTGGCAAGCAACTTGTCTACCGGTCAGCATCTGGCATGTAACACTTTCAAAATTTGAATTTCCTTTCTCCCCCTTCCCTCTCCCCTCTCTTTGCAAAGTAGGCAACATATTGACAGCAAGGTAAGGTCAGAGCAATATGGACTTACCTGAGCCACTTGAAACTTCGTCCAGGTTTCTCATTTACTGTGGGCTTCACCTGGGTTCACTTTGAGCTTGTCAATGGCATGCAAATAGAATATACACGTTGGAAATCATGAAAGAACCGAAACTGAATGCGACCCTCGATACAGTGCTGTAGGAAGTTGAGAGAGCGAGAAGGAGACAGAGAGCGAACGAGAGAGCGAGAGCGATAGACGCCGCGCGAGAGGGAGAGGAAGAGCGAGTCGAAGTTCGACCATTCGGTCGCTTTGCACCGACTCGGATGCGTTTCCTCTTTCGAACATTTATCTGTTCAGAGCTGGAAATTAGCTACGACTATTTCTCAACCTGAAAGCTTCAAGTATGAGACATTGGTTTCCGTTCATTTTCAAACTTTGGCGAAGCAATTTTGTTGCCGAAAGCAAATGTTCAGAATCGCTAGGTTTGCTTCATACCGCTAAACTTCAGGGCACGATATACGTTGAATAGTATCCAGTGTAGAGGCATACACGTGTATTGCAATGAGCTTCACTTTGATAAATGACTCAGTTCAGAGGGAAACCGCTTTGGAATTATTTCGGGGCGCTTAGTGTACAACTGTTTCTCTTGCGCTTCGTGTTCCGAATATCTTGCATATCATGAACAAATAGTGGAACTTTTATGTTGATACACAATCAATACTACACTGCATGTAAACGACACAATCCAGAGAATTCTCCCCTCTTTCTTTCACTCCTAGTACTCGATGTAAACAATTCATTCAGTTTTTCGGGCAACAAAGCTTAAGATGCGCTCAATGTCTATAGAATCCAGAGCTTCGCTAGTTGCTTCCGATTTCTCTCGAGCTGCTTCTTTCTGTTCGCGCAAATATGCGTTCAAGCTTATGGCGTGCGATGATGAATCGAATCTGAACAAAGGGCACTTCCTAGACTTGGCGAATGAGTTGCCAACGGCAGCTGAAAGACCAACTTTCTTTCGGGCAAAATAGTTATTTAGATCAGCCAAGTTCTCATCACCGTTAGCTTGATTATTCGAGATAGTTTTCTCCAGAGATGATGTGCACATTTCAATGTATAGATCAGCCACGAGACGAAGGACTGACTGAACTTTGGCCCATATATCATCAACGTGATATATAGTCACTTCACTTGATATCCTTTCCTTGTCCCTAAGCTTTTGCAGTTGAGGAATGATTATTTGCTGATGGACGTCCACAACACATTTGAATTGTGAGTATAATACATCAAGGACATCCTGCAGCAATGGCGCCTTGTTGTCGGGCACCCCATCGACCAGGGAATCTCGCAGGTTGGTCGGTAATGAAGTGTCAGCAATGTTTTGACTAGCGGCCAGAGCGTGGTTCAACTGGTCTTGAGTGCTGTCCAATAGCTCTCTGCCTGTCTTCTTCACAATGCTAATGAGCTCTTTGTCAGCCCTAGCTTGAATTGCCTGATGACGGAATATAAACCTCAAAGACACATCATTTCAATTGTGATACATACCTCAATGGCCTCCGGGACCTTATTCAGTTTATCGAGGCAGTCAATTATGATGAACATGAATTGCCTTGAATCCTCCTCAGGGTCTTCCTTCTTCAAGTCTTCTAGTAGCTCACCAGTAGTGCTATCGTAATAATGATGAGAGGTAGAGCTTTTCCCTGGAAAACAAAGAGTAAATGAAAAACAAACAAACACAATTAGCTGCTTCCGTTCAATCAACTGAGCATTTTAATTCATGACTTACTCCTTGGCTGAGCTGTATTGAGGGCTGCGGCTGGAGAAAGAATGTCAGCAACGGATACTTTTCGCTGAGTGTTCTCTACATGCTTCCTATCTGGACCTTGTCTCTTTAACCTTTCCAGAACTTCGACAGTGGAACGACTGTAAACATGCCTATTCAAGTCACCGAGAAGTGCTTCATAGAGTTCTTCTTTCTTGGATAGAAGTTCGTTTTTTATTTCATTGAGTGCATCAATGGGCTTAAGTTCTCCGTCAAGGGAATCAATAGACTTCACGAGCAAGGTTGTTGCATGCAGATAGTGTTTTTGTGAGACAAAACTTTTCACTTCACTGGGTGTACGAGTCATGGAATCAACAGTAGCCAGCAACTTTAGAACATGTTTGTTCTCAACCGATTCGAGCCAGAGACGCTTGAGTTCGTCTCGCTTACAATGGAGCAATTTTTGACAGGCCATTAACTTTTCGTGTACACCTTGAACTTTGTCCTTGGCTGAATGTAGTCTAGTGGAAATTTTACTGAAGGCCTGCATGACTGAAGTAAGGTCGGCATGATGTTTCAACACAAGCTTGTCCAACCTTGCGTCACTTTCTTGAAACTCTTTCTGTAAATTTGCTTTCTCGCGGTCCCTTTCAACAGTGTCCCTACTTTGCGTAAGCGACTTAATGACAGACATTAACAGTCCAGTCTAGAGAGACGATATGTCAATCAAAATGATCAATAGGTGAGGAAAAAGGAAGAGAGACGCGTTCAAAACAAAAGCCACTACTCACAGAGGACTCCTTAGATGTTGAGCGTGTCATTCTCGGAGGACGAGTTGGCTGATGTTTACTATGATCCGAGTGAATGTTCATAGCGACAAAACGTGTCGCTAAAAACAGACCTTGTAAAATGAAAACACACCCAGCGCTTGTCAGCTGTTCACTTTTTCGCAGCGCCATCTACTGAGGGGACGTCTCGTAATTTTTATTCTCGTTCTGCAGTAAATGCATGTTCATGCATGGTTTCCAGTGAACATCGATGAATCCAGCACTTTTAGCATTTTATGAGATGTGACAACTGAAATAGCTACTAAATTAAAGTAATTTTGCCATTTCCGTCATTAATTAAAGCACTCTCATTCACAGCAAAATGCACTAGACTCATGCAAATTCAGCTGTATCGGGATTTCCTATCAATTTGTCCCAGTTCTTTTTTGTTGTTCTTTCAAGCCTTGAGACTTTGCACTATCTGAGAGCTATACCATAGATCACTTTGATTCGCCGGATCCGATGGTCATCCACTTTGACCTTTGCTTCATGGTCAATCCTTTTGAAAGCAAACTAGAATGCTACAGCTCGATGTATTCACAAGCCAATTCGAAGTGACATGTGTCACTGCTTGCGGCGGAAATAAGTCTTTGCGATTTAACCGAGCATGAGGAATACGACAAATCATCGCGAACAATTCAACTATGGTGGTTGCGGTGGCAATAAAAATCGCTTCGGCAGCGAGAAAGAATGCAAGCAAACTTGTTCCACGAAATTCTCGTAAATGTACTTCTTTCTACTTGAATGTTCAAATTGAAACTTTGTTAAAAAATTAAAGAGCAATCGCTTGCTTTCAGAACCAGAGAAAGATTTTATTTTTCTTGCTACACTGTTTAGTTCTTGAGAACGAATGGTCAAGGCTATCCAGCATAGTCAGCTGTAAAAAAGTTCGGAACCGGATGACAATTGATTCTTTCTTTTTGAGTAGGGCTGAAATTTGAGTTCAGTAGTTGAGCCGGTTAATTTTGAGCCCGCTTTTAGTTTCTAGATGGTCTCTAGCTTTTCCACAGCTGACTGTGCTGGACACCCTTGCAAATGGTTGGCTACCACTGACTGACATCAAGGCATGAAACCATGTTCAGGAAACCAACTGTCTTCCTGTGTTTCGTTCTTTGGCACTCTGGATCCTTTTCAAAATAAACACAGATACCTGAAGGGTTTCGTAATGGAACAAACATTTCTGCACTCTGGACCTACACGTGGACATTGTGACCAGGATGGCGACTGAATCTAAGATACTTTTCCATTTCCCTCACGAATTGGAGCACGCTTTCATTTAAATCCAAATTCACTCGAACCATGCAGCTGCTCCGGGATTTCCTATTCAATTGTTTTGTAGCACATCAGAGTTTTCAGTACCTACCACTCTTTCAAACCAAGTTGTCACTCACACTCAACCTACTCACACAAAACCTGAAGCTAAACTAACTTGACCGAAGGTCAACCAACAGGGCTAGCGAAGCCAGCGGAAACACGTGCAAGTCACAAAAACTTTGACTACCTGTAGCAGCAATCCATTTCAGTATAAATAGAGCTGCATTTCTCTACGTAAACTCAGTCTTCAAGTAGAAGTTAGTAATACAACATTGACTTTGACCAATAAAACAAAGAGCACTTTGCATACAACCCCTGGCTCCCTTCACTTTGATTAGAATGATACAATGGGTCAACCGACATTGACCTTTGGCTTCATGGTCAGTTTGACGGCATTATGACAGGTAACTAGCGCGTGGACAACCTGATGTATGCACCTAGCTACTCTAGGGGACATGTGTCCCTCCTGGCGGCGGAAGTACACGTGTATGTCGTCGCAAATCAAAAAGGCGCGAGGTAAACGGCGATTCATAACGCGATAAGCTCAATGGCTACGACTATAAAAGAGAAAGATTTTCAGTTTTCAGTGAAATCTTTTCACTCACAAGCATCCCTTGGCTCTTGCTCATCATGAAGTACTTGTTCATTGTTCTAACTGTGTGTTTCTCAGTGTGCACTGCTTTCACACAGACTCCCGACAAATGCCTAGAGACGCCGTTTCAAGATGGTGTCGACGGCGCTGTTTGTTCAGCTTTCTTTCCGTCATGGTCTTACATTTCGGAAACCAGCACGTGTGAACGGTTCAACTATGGTGGTTGTGGTGGCAACAAAAACCGCTTCGACAGCGAGAAGCAGTGCGAAGACACTTGTTTCCGAAAGTTATTCTTTTGAGTGTCATACATGTTAATCCTAACTGACTACTCGATATAAAACTTTTTTCTCAATATTAAAAGAGCGATCGCGCTGTTAGAACTTTAAAAGATCGTCCTAGTTGTTATACTGTTTATTCCTTTTGTGCGAAAGTCAGTCACGGTCATGACTGACTTAAATCAAGGTATAAAAATTATGCTCAAAATCATACTCGTTCAGCCAAGCCCGAAAAAAACGCCACCGGGCCACTCAGCCCGCCCGAGACAGCCCTGCCCGCGCCGGCCTCTAATAGCAACAACTTTGGCAAAAATTTTGTCTCGAGTTTTTGCTCATGTCAAACCTTGCATAACACCACCTCTCAGTCCTAAAGACGAAACTTCAGTGCAACTGTTCTGATACAATCAGAACGACTGAGTCACGTTTTTTACATTCTAGTTCTTTTCACAATATATGCATTTACAGTGTAGAGTTGCTTAAAGTGCGAGAACGAATATCTGTGCACTGAACTTTATAAGTGGATATCTGTCCCAAACCGACCGAACTGGAGATGTGTTGCTACTTCCTCACTAATTAGAGCGAGCTCTCATTCACTGTCAAATGTACTCTTAATCATGAAAATCAGCTGTTCCAGGATTTCCCAGTCGTTCGTTCCAGTTTCATGGTGTTATTTTCCCTCCCTGAGACTATGTAAGTCCGAGAACAATACTATAGATCCCTTTGATTAGTCGGATACAATGGTAGACAGATTTTGACCTTTGGTTCCAGGGTCAGTCCGCTCAAGGGAAACTGCAATGTGACCGGCTGATGTATTTAGCAAGGAATTCTATGTGACATGTGTCACTCCTTGCGGAAATATATGTCGTCGCAAATTAACGTACCGTGAAGGAAAACGGCGATTCATGTCGTGATAAGCTCAACAGCTAAAAGTATAAAAGAAAGGGGTTCGCAGTTTCGCACTCACAAGCATCCCTAGACTGTTAGTTGCTCATCATGAAATTCTTGTTCATTGTTCTCACTGTGTGTCTTGCAGTCCTGTCGGCGACCGCATCGAAGCCGAAAGAATGCTACGAGGCTCCCTTCAAGAATGGCAACGGCAACGTGGCTTGCTACGCTTACTTCCCATCTTGGTCTTACGTGGCTGAAACCAACAAGTGCCAACGGTTCATCTATGGTGGCTGTGGTGCTAATGGGAACCGCTTTGACACCAAGGATGAGTGCAAGGAAACCTGTTCCTGAAGGTTCTCTCGAGTGTATTGAGCCTCAACTTACCCGATTGTACAAGTACTAACTAGTTTTGATATTAAAATGGTGATAAACGACTTTTTGTCACACAGTCACATGCGTGGCGTTGTATCGTTTTCATAAATCCTAGGCTTGACATTGGTCGGAAAAGTTAGTCTAAGTAAAAGTTATGCTCCAGGCAGTCCAAGTTTATGGAAATCTCATTCGAATCAACTTGAAGTTGCAGCAAACGTATATAGCTAGAACTGTTGACCCTCTCAGCGGACTGTCGCCGTGATTTAATATGGAAACACAGTAAATATAGTACAAATATCGTGACCAGCTACAGTATAAAAGAAAGAGTTTACGCTAAATTTTCATTTCGTTGCTCACGATGAAGTACATGTACATGATTGTCGCTGTGTGTATCGCAGTAAGCACTACATCCGCCTCGAAGCCCAACATATGCAACCTGCCTCCGTTCGTTGAAGGTGGCTGTGTTGATGAAGTGACCTCGTGGTCTTACGTGGCGGACACCAACTCGTGTGAACGGTTCATCTATAGTGGTTGCCAAGCTGATGGGAGCTCCATTGGAAATGTCTTCAATAGTGTGGCTGATTGCGTTAGAACTTGCTCAGGATAGATTTTTGGATCCGAAATTGTCAAACGCTTAATTTTGTTATTGTCATTTCTGTCGATACAATAGATGTTAGAACATTGAAGGTATTCTAATGACCCTTCTGGCTTTTGCGAAACCAGAACTTCTCTTCGCACCTCGATGTCACACTACGCACTGTAATTATGCTATAGTTACAGTAGAACTCGCATTTTGTTACTTTGACATAAAACGATGTCACTGGAAAGGTCTCATCGAGTAAATTCTAAAAAAACTAACATCCAATTTTGCATGGCAAAATAAAAAATTATAGGTGTTTTATTTTTGTGATTTCTTGAATTTCCCTCGAAACCTATGTTACAATTTTTAGACCACTCCTTTGATATTTGTTCTATACACGACCGGTGTGGAAACTTTCCACTGAAGAGGCGAATGGAGGTTCGTTTTATTTAGCCACTTTTCATTAGGGACCATAGAATATTTCCAAAATATAGGCTAGAATATGTCAAAGTGACAGTCCAGCACCTCAACTGATCAGCCATGTCCGGGAAAGTCAGGTTCATTGGAAGAAGAAATAAATTAAAATTAATTAAAATTCATAGATTAAAAATAAGCAGCCCTACCCAAGGCCCCCCACCCAGCCAGAGCATCTGTGAAAAAGCTCGGGACCAATTGTATACTGAAAGTTGATAGAGAATAGAGATGAATTTTAAGTTGAATAGAGTTGACTCTTCTAAATTTAATTTTGAGCCCTTGTCGATAATTACTGAACGGTCCCGAGCTTTTTCACAGCTGACCTCGCTAGAGGGGCTTGGCCCTACCTCATTGCAAATTTACTTGCGTAATGTCGTGGCAAGTTCGTTTAACTCGTTCGAAATGTGTGATTCTTGTCTTGACAGGCTCTACGACCACAAACTACGTATAATGCCTCACGCCAACTTTAGAACACGTGTTCATCCTATGGCTCTGTGGCCTTGAACAGCAAGTTTCTCAACATTGAAACCATTTGAGGTTCAACTAGCAAGACACCTCACAGAACCAGATTTCTTGTCCTCATTGAGTATTCTCATAGCATCTTTGGCTGTGGGATTCCGTCACCAGTTCACTCAACTTGGGAAGAGATGCACACCTTCGTGAGCTCTACGGCGATAAGTATAAAATAAAAAGTTTTCGCAGTTTTACAACCACAAGCCTCGTAGACCTAGTTGACTGAGACGATTTCAAACGAATTATCCGAGCTGACTGTGAAACTGAAGACTATGGTTGTTGTTCTTACGTTTTGGGTCTATTAAATGGAAAATAAAATTACTCAATAATGATTGAAGTTGATGGTACTTTTTTCATGATCCGTAAATCCGCGACGAAATAAAAAAGGTACTCTCGGTCACTCTCTGAGAACGGGTTTACATTTGCATTCCTTTAGAAACCTGAGTAACGGATTCATTTGCTATGTAGCAAATGTAGTAGAAAACAAGTTTGCTCTAGTCTTATCCACTCATCTCGTGACTTAAGGTCTTGTCCTTTTTCAACTGGTTCTTTTCCTAATTTCTGAATGTACCTGGATGAGTTTTTTCAGTAGAAGTAGATCCTATGATTCCGGCTACGTGACAAATGTCACCCTACACCGCTCGTTGTGATACGACTCCCAAGTATAAAAGGAAAGGGCTCAACGTTTTTAGCATCACAATCATCTCAGACTGTTAGTTAATCATGCTGAAGTACATTGTTCTCGCTATGTGTGTTGCAGCTTGCACTGCATCGATACACAGACCCAACGAATGTTTCCTGCGTCCAGCTCAAAATGGCGACGGTGTGAATGCTTGTTTAGCTTACCAACCGTCATGGTCGTACCATCTTAGAACCAACAAGTGTGAACGGTTCATCTATGGTGGTTGCGGTGGTAACCAGAATCGCTTTGACACTGAAGATGACTGCAAGCTAACTTGTTCCGCAAGCTGAAGCTGAGCTGGTTGCCTTTTCAGCGCTTTGCTGTTCATGCTAATTAAGTTCGATGAAATAATAATAATTGTACTCATTAAAATAGAACGGCAAAATATTGCCGTCTCGCAAAACAGCTTTTTTTTGTCAAACTGTTTATCTACGAACGAATTTTATAATTATGCCAGCGGGAGTCGAGAACTTGTTTACATTTGCATCCTACCAGGGATCAATGTAATGACTAGAGATGGGCATTCGGCGTGGCTTACTTGCTTGTTTCAGCCATATTTGAATGGATTCATGTGTTCAGTGCTGGTTAATCTTGCAAAACTGTTCGAACAACCAGAGCAAAAATTACGAGCTATTGGGAATCAAATATGTTTGGGCTGTTAGAGTCGAAATTGACAAGTTGTGAGCTCTCATTCTGACTAGAAATCACATGGCTGTTCAGGGACCATTTGTGTATAGTTCCGATCGGGCTGACACTAGTATGAGCACACTGAAAAAGGACATAATTGTCAAATCGGAACAATCAGAGTGTGAAACGCCACTACTTAGCCTGTACAGCTCACACCATGGCTCACACAATGACCACATTTGTCGCCCTTTTTTATTTGTCTTGAAATCATCTAGTTTATTTTAGGTGACCCATGAAGAACCTTGGCCGTGACAGTTCAAGTAAACGGTCACAACATCTGCACACTATTCTCGGCCAAGGTTTGCTACTGCCAACACCACCGGGTCGCCGGCCGGCCAGGAAAGATTTTGTCGGCCCTGGCGTCGTGGCCGAGCAAGTGCAAGACTCTACTGGGCATATTGCGTGTCGGGCTGGCCGAGTACTCATCTATAGTGAAAGGTTAACCCTTGCTACCACAGCTGGTGCCGAGCAAGTTGCAACAACCTTTTACGGCCAGAATGAGGCCATCGAACTACAAGTTGATGAGCACCGGGTTTACGTTGCTTCTCATTGGACAGAGTGTAATCTGATTGCCACTAACTAGATTAGTCGCGACATCCCGAGGATGCACGAGAAAAAAGGATGCGGAATCAGTGCACCCAGGCATATAAATACGCTGGGGAACATACGCAAAGTGTATCAGTGACAACTCAATTATGGACCGCATCACCATTCTCTCCCTTCTACTCGTCGTTGGCTTAGCCATGGCTACAAGACCTTCGTGCCTTGAGACGCCATTCAAGCAAGGTGATGGGCAACACATATGCAAGGCCGCCTTTACACGATGGTCATATGTGCAAGACGATAACTCGTGTTATAGCTTCATCTATGGCGGATGTGGTGCCAATGCCAACAATTTCCGCTCCAAGGACGAATGTGAGACTACTTGTATTGAATGAAATTAGATGCAGTGTACTACCATTTCTACAATAAAGCTTTATAAGATATTGATCAATTCGGCTTTCTTCGCTTCATTTCATACCCTAAGGCTGAATTAGACTATTTCAACTACTCAGGGGATTCAGCTGTCGGTCCTCAGAACTTTTTATGTCCCAGTTGCTTTTCAGGCAAGCTGCGGCAGTCTTTAAAGAGTTCGATCAAAGAGAATAGAAACGCCATTTTCTTGTGCAAAGTTTCTCATTAGCAAGCCGTTGGGGAAGAAACCACCGACTCACTTGAAAGGTCAAGTTGAGTTGAATGTCCTCGTGTAACCCGACTACATGCTGAACAATAAGGTCAACTTGAACCGGAAGTAGGAACTGTAGACGGAAAGGCTAAGCGTTTGACGGACAAGACAACCCAAAGTGGGCAAGAGTCGAGATGGGCCAAAGTTGGCTGAACTCATGGGTGACCCTTTGCTACAAGGGAACTTTTCACTCATACTTGAAGCTTGCATAATGAAGCCATAAAGACTTTGCCGTTTTTTCATCCGCTAGGTCGCGCATACGCTTAGAACGTATCACTAGTGAGCTACGTTTCCATTCGAGCAATTTATTTTGCTTAATGTCTTTTCTCTTCTCTCCTCTCATAGAAAGTGACAAGTGAAATGTATTTCTATTTGAACAAAAACTTCCGAAACATTAGGCAGCAAGCAAAAAAAGGGAAATGTGCTCGGCATGAAAAATTGCTCAAGCCTTCAACTCGAGAATTGTGAAAAGTTTTGTCGCCTCTATGCACTTGCTCTTCAATACATCTAAGGCACGAAAAAATCAATTGAAAACCAACCGGAATTTGGGTCATCCGTCTTGTCTTGCATATCTCTCTCTCCCTCTCCCTCTCGCTCTTCCCCTCTCACACAAGGAAATGGCCCAGTTCACTGGTAGCGCAAACATGTCTATACGAGTCGAGTGACTTATTTCATACTGTAAAAACACATCTCACCTTCGGGCTCTATCGCACTTTCAGTTTACTTTCACTCTCTAAGCTGTAAACAGCGGTTTGAGTGCAAACTTTTTATCCAAAATGGCCGCCTTTACCGCAATGTTTCCCTTTCTTGCCTTCGCGATGGCCTCTCTCTGTAAGTAATCTTAGATTCCCAAAGAAAAACAGAACCGCGACAGCTGACTCGGTGATAAATTTTTTTCTTGCCCTGACAACGATGCGATGCGATGATGGCAAACAAAGGCATGTTTAATGGTGCAAAACTGGACAATCAGCATAGTCATCACTTAAAGAATGTCAAATGCGACGCCAATGGAACCATTATGGACAAGTGTGCCGTAGCTGTTTTCGTATTCGGCCGAAGGGACGTCTATTTGCCAGTAAATCCGGAGGAAATGGTTCCACATTGCCAGTAATAGCCTTTTCCAATCTCTTACTGTCCATCATGCTTTACTTGAAGCCTTTATCTTTCTCTCTCCCCCTCTCCCTCTCCCTCCCTCTTATCTCTCTTCTTTCTTTTTCGTACTTTGTGACACACTTTCAGGGAAGAATTCGAAGCCGAAGACTGCGTGAAAAATTATGCTCGAAAATGTCTCAGACCATTTCCAAGGCAACTTGTTGGCGTCATCATGCTCGGTGAGGCGAACATATATTATGGCTTTTATCACGCATAGCTATATTTCAAATCATTCATCTCTCTCACTCTATAGGAGCTTCGCAAGTTATCAAAAAGCGCTGCAGTCCCGAAGGAACCAAAGGTAAGGCTTAGAACCGACAGCAAAGACCTTCACTGTCACTTCGTCCACAGAGTACCTGTCGCACTACAAGTGCCTGAACCGTACCATACCTGAGCTGCATGACTGCATGGACCAACTAGTGGTCAGCCTGAGTGAAGTGGTTCAAATGCCTTCGGACAAGCGAATCCCATATGCTTGTTGCTCGTTCAGCCGGTACATCCAGTGCTCGGCTCGCCCTGTGAAGCGAATGTGCAAGAATGACGCAACTGCCGACGAGTATATTTCCAACAAGATGATCAAAGGGTACGCCAGTGAAGTACTTGACCTGGCCTGCCAGGGCTATGACATTGGAGGCGAGAAGTGCAGCAAGGTGACCCTACCTGACGGTGGCTTCCAGGACAAAAATGGCCAGCTGGTTGCGTACAAAAACGTCACCGAGCGCCCTTATTCGCTCATTCCTCCCTTCATTGAGATTTTCACTCAGCAATGAGCAAATTATCGTTTTGAAGTTTAGTCTATAAGCAACAGCATGTATTTATTAAAAGTGCCCTTTTTACTGACATTATCAGGTAGAATGATCTTTTCCGTTTTAAATCAAGCTTTAGATGAGGAAGAAAGCGGAAAACTTTGCAATGCAGGGAGCGCATTGAGCTTGCAGCGCCATCTAGCGACTTTTTTAAGAGTGAACCTGAAGCATTAAAGGCTGCACAGGTTTCCTAAGAAACATCAACGTCACGGCTTCATGATTTTTTAGTGATACATTCTCCCTTCCATTGCAAAGCATCTTCATACAATAAAACAGATTGTGTTTCTAATCTTGTAACAATATGGAAGATAACAAGTCGTACGCTGAAGTTGCAAATGAGGTAAACACTGACACATCGAATTCAGTAGATGATGAGTTAAATGATTTACTATGCAGTAAGTACATGTGACAATTACGTACACAAACCTTTATGTTTATGATTTTGGTTAAATAGGTGCTTTAGACGATTTCAAAAAACTGGATGTGAAGTCAGAAAAGATAGAAACTCAACCCAAGTCACAATTGCCAAGCCGTCCCGAACAATCAGTCAACAAATCGAATAAACCATTTCCAAGCAATGCCGATGAATTCCCCAATATTGATTTTGAACAATTTTCGAACGTAGACGATGTACTCAAGTCATTCATGGAACAAGACCCTCAAATGAAAGAACATTGGGAGAAGTTGGCCGAGTCATGTACAAAAGCAGCTCAATCAACCACTGATGAAGAATTTCAAGCATCGTTGAGTGAAACTTTGAAGAATTTATCAGAGAATGCCAAGTCAATTGGAGACAATGCAGATATAAGTCAGGAAGAGTTGGCCAAAATTTGGGCCAATCTTGGCGCCGAGAATCCTGGGACAGATGCAGCCGGTGGCATGATGCCCGACATTATGCCTTTGGTAACTAGCATGATGCAAAACTTACTGTCCAAGGATGTGCTCTATCCTGCCTTGAAAGACTTGACAGCTAAGGTAAGAGGTCCATGACGATCTTAAGCATTGTAAAACTTAAATACTTGAAATGAGATTAGTATCCCGAATGGCTGACAGCGAACAAAGATGCAATAACGACCGAAGAATTGAAGAGGTACACAAAACAGCTGGAGCTGATGGAAACAGTTTGTTCAGAGTTCGAGGGCGAGTCCACTAGTGAGACAGATAGTAGCAAAAAGGAACGATTTCAGAGAATTCTGGTCACTATGCAAAAAATGCAAGAATGTGGCTCTCCCCCGAAAGACTTAGTTGGCGAAGTTCCCGATATGGGTACACCGGGCGCTGATTTTGATTTCTCTAAATTGGCAGGCATGCCTCCCGGTGGACCGAATCAATGTTCTGTTATGTAAAGGCTTACCTAATTAATTCACAGCTCAATTGCTGATATTTATGCTTCCAATAAATCAGACAGTATTATTCCCAAAAAATGGTTTTATTCAAACATCAGTTTAGGAAGCTGGTGTGTCTTCAACCTTTGTTGTTCTCGTGTAGATCTTCTGACCACTGTGCTTGACAATGAGCTTGATTAAACCCTTCTGTTCGAGTTCGATAAGGGACTTTCGGGCCAAAGAGCCACGGACCTTCAGACGTTCGGAGACGACAGCCGGTGTGATCAGCTTGTAGCTGGGGACTTCCTTATACAGCTTGTCATAGGTAGTCTTGTCAAAAAGGACCAAATTGTTCAACTTGTCTCGGACCTTTCCTTTGGACCACTTCTACAAGATGGACGAAGACGTCAAATACACATACAAAATGATCATTTTCTTACCTTCTTCTTGGCTTTGCCACCTCCTCCCTCTTTCTTCTTGGGAGCCTTGTCGGTTTTACCGCCCTTGGTGTCTTTCTTAGGTGGCTATAATCAAAAGAAGAGGAAAAACGTACGTTAATAATGCCATGTGTTACTTCAGCATGCGAAATTGTTGCAATTAAATGGTAAAATGAACAGAATAGACAACATATACAAGTTCTAACCATAACAGGGAGACAAAAGCAACTTTAAATTCAAAGAAAAGCTATCGATCTGATTCGAATGAATCTACGAACAGCAATTGAACATTTTTACTCACCATGTTGGTTCACAACATATAACCTAAAAGGAAAAGGAAGTTGAAGCAAGGGACCGCTTACTAGTTGCAGAGCGAATGCCGCGTTGCGCCATCTAGTGGTGGGGCGAAAATTATTTTCAACTTCATCTTTCTCATTCTGGTCATAGAGATAGTGTATGAATTTTTACACACTACACCAGGCAGATTCTAAAATATTTTTAGCCAAACACGATCATAAAGTTTAATTGCAGAAAATACATTCAGAGACTTGTGGCCAAATAGGTGGAAAAATATACGAACTACTGCAACTTTTACAAAACTCAACCACATTGGTCTCTAAATCACAAACCAGAAAGCTAGAAGCACAATGCGAAAACTGATGACCGGATAGACAACTGAGCGAATCAAGCTTCGGTACAATTAAAGGCAAATCGCATATGGGACAATTGTTATCTGGGAAAAGATCAGGAACCAATTCAGATTTTATTCCATAATGAGAGGCATGCCATTTCGTGATAAGACGTTGCGATTTAATCTGAGCTTCATTTCCTTCATCAACTTCAATTTCGATGATGCGTTCACAATGGGTTTTCAAGATCAAATCTTCCGTTTCTGTGATCAGCTTCCGAAGGTTATTCGCAACTTCTTCGGACAACTTAAGATGATCAGCTACTGCCAGTACACGCAAACCAATTAGTCGTCCAATTTTCCTTCGAACAAGAGATTCCGGGTGAGATAGCAGTTGTACGAGCGAAATATTTTCCAGACTCTTTTCGTTTAGTATGAGCAACTCGGCAGCCAGTATATAGTCACTGATGTCCTCAACGCGACTCACTGAACTGTTCAGTAAGAAAGTGTTAACATCTTGTACGGAAAGATTGGCGAATATGACGCAGTGAGCCGCTTCTTTTACTAGTGACGTATCGTGATATGTGTCAATGGTCTGAAGTGCACAACTGAGAACTTGGTTCGGAGAACTTGATAAACCAGTGAATGAGCAATTTGAAGGGAATGTCTTCTCGACCCTTATTTCGGTTTGTTGAATGTGATCGAGGATGTTTCTTGGCAGTTCAACTTTAACCAAGCGCCCGTCAGCGGAAGCCATTAGCAGCAACGATTCATTCAGTATGGAAATGGCAGTAATTGGCATCTGATGAATCCCTTGCTCGTGTCTTTGCTCCAGATTGCTCATAGATAAGACTCCGTTCGTGCGGGAAATTTGAAACTTGTAAACCAGGATGTGGACAGCTTTAGTGCAAAGCAAAACATACTCGTGTCTACTTTCAGATCCAGTCAAATTACTAATTGCAATTCCATCCGCATCTTCCCAAAACAGAGCGCAAACGTAGCCCGCATTTTCTTTTCTTGCGGCAATTAGCTGACCTTTGACTGTTCCAATGAAAACGAAATTATTCCAAACAAGGAGAGAACTACATTGTCCATAACTAGACAACCAGTCTCGTTCTAAAGTGACCTTCGGGTTGTTCTCCAGGATCAAACGAAATGTTCCATGTAGTCAGGATGCCATTTCTGGAAGAGCAAATTAGCGAACAGCCATCGCTAGATGACTCTTCAAGCCACTCGTAGTTGGTGATACAGAGGCGGTCTAATTTGGATTTGCATTTTACATAATTCATTGAGCCTTCTACTTCTTGGCCACGACTTTGCTGATCAAAGTGGTCCACCAACTTGTCAGTCAAGTTTACCAGCATCTGCCAATCATTTTTCGCTCTCTTCCTGTAGACCATTAGCTCATAGTTGAACGTGAGAACGGCAAACACACAATGAGTAGTTAAGGGTGCCCATCGTAAACTGCGAACATTCCAGCAACTATCGGCAATTGGATTATCTTTGGTGAGCATCGTTGGGTGCATTTTAAACAAATACTGATCCTGGCGCTTCATAGAATAGAACTGTTTGTCGCTTAAACCAAGTCTGTCGGTAAGAATTCGTTCATTTGGCTTAACAGACACGAAGCACTTGTGAAACTGTGTACTAGTGTCTCCATTGTTATTTGGTCCAATTTTCAAGGAATCACGTTCATATTCAAGTATGTAGACACCATCGGTGGCAATGACAGCAATCTTGTTAGAACGTGACCACTCGACAGCTCTTGTCCGACATGTCGAGTTGGAAAAGGAGAACTTGTACAGGCACGAATTATTACTGTAACAGCTATTTTTGGTCAAGTCCATGCTTGTTTAGTCTTCCTTACAGAATAGCGACAGAAAGGATTCTTCTCCTCTCCTGAACCAGTCCAAATAAACACAACGAAAAAGAGGGTGAGAGAGGGAGAGAGGGACAGCCGTTGGCGTCAGCTGCTTCCATAGCGGGCGAGAGAGGAGAGAGAGAAAGCGAGAGAGAGCGCGTTAGATTTGCTGGTTGCCCTGGAGAGGCGGCAGTGAGTCGGTGCGGATCGACTCTTGGAGTCAGTGGCTGGTTCACTCTCTCCCTCTTTCTCTCTCGCTCTCTTTCCCCTCTCGCTCTCCTGTCTCTCTCCCTCTAGCCGAGGTCTGTGGCACTAGTGCATCAGGCAGCGGGCTTCGCGCCATGAACGGCGTTAGTCGGTTTGATATACACACAGTGAAATCTGAGTTTGAACCTTTCGAACAGTGGTTGCCACAGCCTGACCTCGGTGTCCGTTCACTCACCAGCGTCGGACATTTGAATTTCTGAATCATGCTTTGTACATTTGTGTGACAAGAATTAACTGTTTGGCCATTGACTGGCCGCGAACTGTCGTAAATTCTCTCTCGCTCGTCTCTATCTGTCGCCCTCTCTGTCTCCATCTGTACATTTCGGAGCCAACGGTTAGGATAATCAAAAGGAAGCAATGGTCGCCTCTTCAATCAATGAACCATTGCGATGCTGCCAGTTGTGGTCATCTACTTTGGCCCTTCTACTCTTCGCTCTACACTGGATACTTTGCTCAGGTAAACTTGAACCCCTCTCTCTCTCTTCACAGTATTCCTCTCTCCTCTCTTTCTTTTCTTTTTCGGCAATGTTCGCTGTTGCTCGCCGAACGTGAACTTGGCGGAAAGGTGTCCCTTTCACTTGATCATTTGTTAGCTCATTGCAGCTGCTAATGATTCTAAATCGTGAATATGTGAGCGCAAGAGCGAGAGACAAAGCCCAAGAGAAAGAAGGGAAGGAAGAGAGAGAGGGGGGAGAGAGCGCGATGGTCAGCGTGTGAGAAAGCCTCGTGAATGAATGAATGAGCGCTCTTGCAGCCTAATAGCAAGCCGGCATTCTCTCTCTCACTCTCCCTCTCGCTCTCCCTCTTGGGCAACTTTACTATCCCATAAGTCTCAGGCCCTGGTTCGTGCTTGTTCAATGGTCTTGTTTGGCCTCCGGCAGGGGAGAGGGAGAGAAGAGAGCGCGCGAGAGCGAGATGGAAGAGGAGAGGAACAGTGTAAGAGTACTTCGCTCTCCTCTCCCTCTCTTTCCCAGCGCGGAAAAATGTCAGTTAATGGCTAGACTCCCTCTCTTTTTGGAAGGAGAGCGCGAGAGAGAAAGACCCTTCAGAGTCAGGGGTCTGAGTATGCCATCCGTTCTCGCTCTCGTCTTCCCTCTCGTCTCTCCCTCTCTCGTAACCGTTGGTGTGGTCAGTCTAGTAAAAATGCATGTTGTGACTAGCAAGCAAAGGCCATCTCTGGCTCCGGTCAGCTCAGAGCGAAGGCTGACCCTCTCCCGCCCTCAAGCCGTGCCGACCAGTTCCTCTGTCAGCAACATATCTGAGAAAATCTCTTCTCCCCCTCTCACACTCTCGTCCCCCCCCCCCTCTCGCTCTCCCTCGCTCTACCTGTGTAGATGATTGTCGATTACACGGCGAGCTCAATGACTCTGTAATAATGACATGTCTACTTTTTTGCCGAACAGTGCCACAAATTTTATACTTCGGACCTAATAACAGTATTGGAAGCTTTCACGCAATGCTTAACCTTTAACTAGTTATCTCTCTCTCGCTCTCCTCTCTCCCCCTCTTTTCCCCTCCGTGTTTTTTTGTATGTGTGCCACAACTGTAGACGAGGGATGCAAATTGGTTGACAAGAGGGAACTAATGATGGTGATAGTGGAATAGAGGGCCAAAGTGAGAGACCGTCATGGCTTTTCGTCTCGCTTTGTCTCTGCTCGTTTCGAGTCAGTGACTACTAGCGACGAAAGCATATCCAGCCAGTGATAAAGGTTCTTCTATAGATCTCGCTCTTTTTCTTGCTTGTAATTAAGAGAGCGAGAGATGGAGAGCGCGAGAGATGCCGTAGTGTACTCTAGGCATAAGCTCTTGCGTAAATAGCTCTGGCTGTGAATTGAGCAATTGGTTCGAACTTAGGTATATTTAGACACTTGCGCTATAATGAGTCTTACCTACTCAGTGTGAGTTTGACTCGAGCACTATCTTCTTGTCTTTACAGTCTCTCCTTTCTCTCGCTCTTTCCCTCTCACACTCACTCTCTCTCTCTCCCCACTGGCCATCTCATTAAGAGTAATGTTTGTATTCTCTCACCTTCTCTTCCCCCGTTTCACGCTAAGTGCATTTACTCTCTCAACCTCTTACCCAACAGCGTGCCTTACAAGCAACAAAACACAAATAAGCCATGAACTGGGATCGGAATTTTGCAGGCAAAGGCGAGAGAAGCCAATGTTTTTCACTCTTTGTGTAATGCGTGCCGAGCGGGCGGGAGAGAGCGAAGGAGAGAGGGAGAGAGATGCAGGGCAAGGGAATTTTGCAGTCTCTCTCTCTCCTCCTCCCTCTCTCCATCTCCACTATGCAGAGTGTAGAAGCCTGATCAGCTCTCCTGGGGTCACTTTCGCTTTCTACCTTTTTTTTCTCTACGAGAGGGAGAGGGAAGAAAGGCCAAGTTGGAAGGATGATTATCCACGCATCTCTCTCCTCTCCCTCTCTCCGTCCCGTTGATCGGCTACATTGCTCTGTATTTACAGCAATTACTCTGACGGCCATCATGCCCATTCTCGCCCGGGGCTCTCGTGCCACCGGCTCACTCTCGCCGGCCCTTGTCAAGGTGTACACGTATCACTTTTAGATCCACACCATGACCAGCGAAGTATGGAAAGTCAGAGGGAACGAATCAAGAATGCTTTTTCCACGCAACCCATTTTATAATTGAAGTCTAAATCATCATACCCCGTCGAGGGATCCCTCTCTCCTCTCCTCTCTATCCCTCTCTCGCTCTCTTGCTTCCTTCTTGCATTCTTGCTTCTCACTCCTACCAGCTTGAAATAAGTGGCAAACCTAGACTGTGCCGTGAAATTGTATAACTTTTTTGCTTTCTCTCTCTCTCTCTCTCTCTCTCTCTCTCTCTCTCTCTCTCTCTCTCTCTCTCTCTCTCTCTCTCTCTCTCTCTCTCTCTCTCTCTCTGCGAATCTATGTTAAGTACTTCATCTAAGTCAAGCTTCCATTGCAAGTGGTAAACACTGTGTCGGAGCCTTTCGAAAATGAATGGTGACCTGTGGTAAAAAACCAGTTTCAAGGCGTTCAAGGATGAAGGAGAGAATGGACGAGGGAGAAGGAAGAGATGGGGAGAGAGCGAACGAGAGAGGGAGAGGGAGGGAATGAGAGACCACTTTGAAATAATTCACTATACCGGTGTAGTGGGTTGGGTGGCCAGGCATGGGGTTGGTCATCAAGAGGGCTAAACTCTATCTCTCGGAGACGCCACTGAAGGGGAGAGTGAAAGGGAAGAGATGAGAGAAGAGAAGAGAGAGAGAAAGCGTATTTACGGGAGAGGAGACCATTGTAACAATGGTTCATTGCTGCCAGCCATTGAATACCTTCTCTTCAGCACCGAGTCCGGGATTCGAGAGACTCCTCTAACCCGTAGCTTGTAATGATGGCGGCTTTTTATTGTATGTTTATATATTGGCCATTATGAAGCAAATTATTAAAGAATTTCGACGAGAACTTGAGCTCTGGAAGAGAGAGAAAGCGAAATGGGAGACAGACCGAGCGAGAGGGAGAGACAGAGAGGTCCTCGGCAATGTTCATTTAACAGAAATCAACGAAGCTGAAATGAGAAAAGAATAACCTGTGAAGCCATTCAAGTAGTATCTGGTTCGTCAAGACCTCTCTCTCTCCGCTCTCTCCCTCTCTCTCTCTCTCTCTCTCTCTCTCTCTCTCTCTCTCTCTCTCCCTGTCTCCTTCTACCTGGCGAGTGGTGAGTGGTTTTCTATTCTTCTACTTCTCTACTTTCATTTTTACTCTAGTGGTACTCACCTTGCTCCAGGTAGAAAAAAAGAGAAGAGTCCGGTCAATGGACTTCTAGTTACCTACTTGACTTTGAATCTCTACCTGCACGACTAGCTCCTCATTTTCGTTTCGCTATTATGTCTACTACTCTCTGTGATGCTCTGCACCTGATGAACAGATAGGAAAAAGCAATGGCCGAACGAGCATCTCATCATATTGCCAACAGCGAAGAGCAGAGCAGAGGAAGAGGGAGAGGAATCTCTATTTAATTCGTTGTAAAATTCATGCTGAACAGAACCAAAGACGACTATAGAGAAGCCAGCTCAAGTATACCAGTTCAGCCTTTGGTGAAGCCTCGAACATAGGGGTTCCGTAGTGAAAGGGAGTCGAGAGGAGAGAGAGAGAGAGCCAGGGAGATGCCTTTGGGCGAAAGTAACCCAAGCACACCGTTCATTCCTGGTGCACATACATACAGCTATGTGCTTGATACACAAAGAAAGTATGTCTACCTTACGTGTATATGAGGCTGAAATATGCCTGATTACCCTGAGAATGCCAGTTCTTTGCCGGTCAGATCCATCTTTTTCGCTTTTTTCATCTTCCTCTCTCTCTCTCCCTTCTTTTCTCCCTCTCCACTTTCATCTCACTACATCCAAAATGAGTGTACACCACATTTTTTCAACTCTGAAAAATATATATCGGGTAATACAATTCTACTCAAGGCTGTTGAGCGAGAATGTGTGCGAAATGGCTCGAAACCGATTGTCTACAAGATCTGAATTGAAGCTATAGAGATGGACTTTGAGCCGTGCACAGAAAGCTGGTCATTAATTGCATTTTTGAGCCGGAATGCGGTGTTTCGTTAGTCTTTTCACAGGTTTGTTTCCCAAATAGGACTTCCATTTACAAAGCAATGTAGATATATACACCGTGTGTGGCACGTGCTGAATGTTTTTGCCATGGATGATGAAGCTAATAGAGGGGAAGGAGAGGGAGAGGGGAGAGAGAGAGGGAGAGATAGACGACCAGTTTAAATGGCTTAGGCGTGTTTTCGTTTCTCTTGTTGTATATTTTTTTGTTATTGTTGGACTTTCTATGGAATAGTAATAACAGGGATTCGCTATTCCAATTAAAGTTTAGCTTTTTTCGCCGAAAAATACAGCAAAATATTGGTCACGACTTATCTTCGGAAAGTAGTTTATGCAAGAACTTACTTTTAAGTTGTGTATACTTATACCTCTCCCTTCTTCTACTTTTCATTTTCTTTAGACCCTGTATGAAATATAGTGCTTGACAAACAAAATGGCGGTTAGCGGTCATTGTGATATGAAAAGGGAAGAAGAAGAAGAGCCGAGCTCAGGTTGTGGCCTATGTTGACCCTGACTTGAATAGAACACTGAAAAGTTTGCATAATGCTTTCAAGATATAATCTTTTAGAGGCTTTCGCTCTTGTAGCTTTACATTAGCTGAAGGGAAAATCCTGTAGAGAAAGAGCGAAAAGAGAGAGAGAGAGAGAGAGAGAGGCGAAGAGGAAGAGAGAGAGAAAGTAGCAAAAAACTGTCCATAATTTGCCTTGTGTTGCATAACATGCTGGCTATAAATTTGCAATGAATGCTGAGAGTTATTAATTGATGGTATCGCAATATACTAGGACAGTCTCTCTTTGTCTCTTCCTCTCCTTCCCCCTCTCTGTCTCTCTGCTCTGTCGGTCCCTGTCAGTCTCGTTCATTTTGTTTATATGAATAGCAAAATACACAATTCGCTGTATCTGCCTAACATTCCTTGCATTCACAATTACTTGGAAATTATTTCCACGTTCAGCTTCCGTTCTCCTTCCGTAGCAATGCGATGCAATATCATTGAACTGAAACGAAGTATAGCGCATGGCAGCTCTCTCTCTCTCCCTCTCCTTCCTCTCGTCGTCGTCTCTGCCGCTCTTCCATTGCCCGTCGCTGGAGCGGAAGCGAAAGGCCGATGTGCTCGCTTCTTTGCCTACAGAGTCCGCATCTTTAGCCCTGAACATCTCCGGACTCAAAACGGGCTAAATTCTACATTAGCCGTCGTACACGGATTACACACTCTGGAAGCACATCTCTCTCCCTTCCTCTGCCTCCCTCGCCCTCCTTCTACTCTGTTTCTCCCTCTTCGCTCTAGCTTACGCTCAGTCTATCCTTTCTTCGATCGACCTTTTTTCCTCTCCCTCTCTCTCTCTTTCCTCTTCTTGGGCTTCAGCTGCACGAGCAGTAAGTATATACAAACCTGAGGTCCTTCAAAATTCTCTAAAGAAGCGTCTATGCTTAAGTAGCGAGCGAAAAGATTACACGGGAACAAGTTAATGACATCATGGAGCTTGTTTGTCTCCCTCTCTCTCCCTCTCTTTGTCTCTCTCTCGCTTTTTACTCGTCGTCAAACACATGGCTTCGAAACGAGCAGTAAAACCTGAACCAAGTTGGACATTTTGCTGAAAATGTCGCACAAATAGGTAAACTGTAAGTACTCTTACTTAGTGTCGCTTATACTTCGTATATTGTGTTTCGGATAAAGCGAACCAAGGATAGTGATGGGCAATAACTTGCTCTCCCCTTTTGATGAGACTGTGTGTACTTCACTGTTATTGGCCCATGATATCGCTTCTATTGCTCGGCAATCTAAACATGAAGAGGGAAGAGAGCTACTGAAAGAGGGAGAGAGGGCGAAAAACACCTGCAGTATAATTTGCGACAATCGCCTCAATTAGTTATGATGCCATTGCATCTCTTTCATGTTGCAGCTGTTTCCCTTTTATGTCGCTCACGAAAGGTGAAGGAGTATCGATGACGAAAGAAGAGAAACTAATTCATATTGATTTTCTTTGCCCAGTATTGGAGTTTTTGCTGTTGGCCATGTAATATTACAACTCGAAAGTTGGCTGCAGGTTGGAGCGAGGGAGGGAGAGAGAGGGGAGAGAGAGATATGTTCACCTAGTACTGTTATTGCTTTTTGGCGCTTTTTATAGTTGCACGCTGTATACATTTCACGGTAGAGAAAGCCAAGATATGAACCTGCTTTATAGCTGCCATCTTGGAAGTGCATTCCCTATGGCTGGAAATACGAGTAGCAAAAAAAGGAAAATGAGCCCAATGCTCGGTGGATCTCTCAACCCGCTCTCTCTCCCTCCCTCTCGGCCTCCATTTTGTTCCGAGTACACCAGCTACAATGTGTCTCACCTTATTTATTAAACATGTCATATACCTGACACGAAGGCTTGCAAGATTGGCTTTGATATATTACGTTGCCTTCTAATCTCGCCGCCACTGATATCGCACGATCTCTTGTCATATCGGTGCACGTCGAGGTACAGAATCGAGTACAAAACACAGTGTTACCGATGAATGCAACTAATTAGATATACTCGAAGCTGTATCTTTGCATGTGTCAAGTAAACAGAAAAATTGGACGGGAGAGAGAGAGAGGGAGAGAGAGAAGAGTGAATATCGTGTAGTTTCAGTAATGAGTTTTGAGTAACATGTATCCATATCTATAATGCACAACTCTGCAGTGTTCATTATTGCTAGTTCTAGGAAGGGGAGAAGAGGAGAGGGAAGGGAGAGAGAGAGAGAAAAATTAGAAAGTCGTGTACGTGTTGCCATTGGCATGAAGACAAATGGCCGCCTAGATGTATTCAGTATATCTAGTGTATGAGGAAAGGATGGAAATGCTAAAGAGAGAAAAGCTGACTGACATTTTTATATGTTAAACCGATTCTATGTGCCGCACATTTACTATATTGGATGTGGAGGATTCACTTGCGAAGATAGCGAAAGAGGGGAAGAGGGAGAGAGAACGGGAAAGAGCCTCGGTAAGAAGGGGATTGATCTCTTTTTCCCTCTCTCTCTCCCTCTCGCTCTCTTTCCCTTCTCACTAGAGAAAAAGAGTTATCAAGCTTTAGGCTCTATTAGTGCCTACGAAAAGGGGCCAATGACAAGAACCCATGAGGGAAGCTGGCAAGAGGAGCAATAGAGAGGAAGAGAGCGAGAAAGGGAGAGAGGGAGAGAGAGATGTGATGCACTGGATATTGCATGCCATTCGATCCTTTGCAAGGTTTCCTTGGAAAAGCTTTTTTATTATTTTGTTGCCTTTTCTCTCTATGTTGCATTCTTTCCATTGATGCTACTGAATGTCTAAAGCTGGAGAGGATGAAAGAGAAAAAGGGAGCGAACAAGATGAGAGAGGGAGAAGGGCGAGAGAGAGGAGGGGAGAATGAGAGACGGACAAGTTTTATTCAGGGAATACAAAGCAACGCATTAGTCAACATGTAAAAGCAAATAAATTATTCGATGACATAAAATGCCTGATCCGAGTTCAATTAAGTGAACCCATTAGGCTTGACTTTGTATTAAACAAATTGTTGGTTATCTATCCCCTCTCCCTCTCTTTCTCTTTTTGTATCCTCTCCTCTCACTATCTGTCCTATTTGAATATATATATAGTCGTCCATTCACTAATGCTCCGTAGATGGCATATATTAGTTGTATTGATCTGAGGTCAATGCATTATCGAATTCCTAATGAGTTATAGAACGAGTATCTCATATGTAACCCGGGCAGTGACAGCAAAGCAAGTTATTATCCGACATATCTCACTCTGTCGCCCTCTCTCTCTCTCTCTCTCTCTCTCGCTCCCTCGCTCTTTCTCGCCTTGGCTAAACATGTGCCGAAATGTTCACCGTGATACCAAATACGACACACAGTACAATTTTCATGAGGCAACTCTTTGCCTCTCTATGTCTTGTCCATCTCTCTCTCTCTCTCCTTTCCTCTCTTCCTTCGCGCTCTTAGTTGGCCGCATCAGTTTATCGAACCCCGTGATGGATGAAGCGGCGAAGCCGGCTTTGAAAGAGCCAGAGAGGGAGCGAGAGAGAGGCTTTCCTCTCCCTTGCCCATCTCGCACGCTCTCATCCTCCTTTTTTTTTGCTTTTCTTGTCGAAGTCGATCTTTCGCTGGTTATAAATATATGCTCTGAATATACGAAAGTTATGGTTGTGTATTATTGAACCTAGTCAAAGAGAGGGACGACGAGAGGAGAGATGCCGTCGTGATAGTGACACCAAAGTGAAGCGACAACGTGAAAAGTTTTCTTCTCTCTCCCCTCCCTCTCCGTCTCCCTCTCCGTCTCTCTCGTATCTCGTGAACACCACAGAATCAGCGGTTCAAATCAGCGAAACTTTGGTTCACTTTTCTTAGGAAAGTTCTGCGAGAATAAATTGTTATAGCCCTTGAACCGGTTCTTTGATGTTATATACCTTCGAAGTCATGTTCATGAATCACGAGCGTCTCTCTCCCTCTCACTCTCTCACTCTCCCTCTCCCTCTCGCCCGCTCTCACTCTTCTCCTCTCTCCCTCTTCCCTCTTTGCCATCTACGTCAGTATGTACCCTCATTCCAACTTTGTGGCTCTGTTCGAATTACGTTTTCTGGTTCGTCGTCGTTTCCTCTTCTCGTTACATTCAAACGGAAAAGGAAATGCCTTTGTTTCGCTCTCTCCCTTTAAAGCATTAATGTCGCCTCTCTCTCCACCTCTCCCGCTCTCTTTGCGACGTGCAACTTCGCTGTACACAGTGATTATCATACAGAGAGAAACCCACTGAAAGTCATATCATCGGTCATAACTCACACACATACACACACATGTGTGTATGTGCATGTGCATCTATGTTGCTTAGCACTTGAAGTTGCGCAACTGGCACAGAGCACAGTTAACCAGTTTCCTGCCATTGAGCCAGTTTGGCCCAATTAATTCACGTAACTGTCCACTGGAAAACCTGAAACCGTCCATCATGTCTTACTAACTCAATTGTAATGTCACTACTGTTCTAGAATCGTCTCTATCTTTTCGATTCTCTGTGTTCATCTCTCGCTATCTCTCTCTCTCTCCCTCTTTCTCTGTCGCACTTCGATCGGTCGGCCTAGTTCGCTCTCCCTTTTAGCTCTTCTTCAAATTTAACCTCTGCGCTTTAATTAGTGAATTTATAATGAAGCTGTGTCATCATTCCTCTCGACGATTACAGTCATTTCCCTTCGCCTTTTCTCTACTTTGTACTTGGGCGACATTTGCTTCCAGCACGGCAGGCAAAGAAAGAGGGTGAGAGAAGAGGAGGAGAGGGGGTGAGAGAGAGAGGAATGAGAGAAAGCGAGAGGGAGAGACAAGTTTAGCGGCTTCACTTTTCTCATTTGAAGAGCAAGAGAGAGGGAGGAGAGAGAGAGGGAAAGAGAGACTATGCGGGCAAAGTAGAAGTACTTTATGTATAAAAGGTATCACGCGAGTGATGACTTAGACCATCATTTGCGTCATTCAGGATCCACTACTATTAAATTATCGTAAGAGCAAAAAGCATATTAAGTGCAGCCCGACAGAGAAAGAAGAAGGGAGAGAGAAAGGAAAAGAGAGGAGAGGGAGAGAGAGAGAGGAAGCGATGGAAAGGTTCAATAAAACTCATTAGATTTGTACTCGTTCGTTGTATGTATAATCTTGAGCCTTAGAGAGAAGAAGGAGAAAAGAGGAGGCAATGTTCGAAATGTTCTGTTCTTCTTTTTGGTTCTTTTTTTAGTTGACACTGTCAATTTGGATTTTACAGTGACAGAGGCTTACAACTTGCAGAATGTTGTCATTCTATCGCTGTTTCTTTTTCCGCTGAATTCGCAATGAGCTCAAAGTTGTTCTCTCTCCCTCCCTCGCTTTCTCCAAGAATATGAGGACACATTGCATCGATCCAGTTTCAAGTTTCCTTTGCAGAGAGCGAGAGGGAGAGAGAGGAGAGAGAGAGAGAGTCATTATTGTCTGAAAAATCCGCTCCACAGTCATTAGAAAGTGCGAAGAAAAGGCCATACATTTGCAAGGGCTTTGATAACCAACTAAAGGCAAAAAAGCTGGGAAAGTATGATCAATAGACAAGTTTAAAAAACGAGTGGACTAATGTGAAATGACTCCGAGAGGAAAATGTTATGCTCACAGGAAATAAAAGGGAACGAGCGTTAGAGGGTAGAGGGAGAGGGAGAGGGAGAGAGCGAACGGCTAGAGAGTTGAAGAAAGGTCGAAAGCGAAACAGAGCTATTGCTTTGAACTCTGGCTTTTTTCAAGTAGAGAAATGTTTGAACTCTTTAGTGCGAGGAAAGCTATTAATCTGGACGTCAATGTAAGAGAACTGTATCAACTGGTTACTTGCCATTAGCTAACCATTAGTTTTCACGTAAAGAGAGAAGGAGAGGGAGAGAGAGATGCCCTCGGTTCTTGAGTTGTCTCTTATTCATGACTCGGTCAATACGACAGTCAAAAATGCATTTCAATATTCCATAATATTCTATACTTACCTTGTTTCTGTTATGAAAACAAGTTAATTTATTCGACCTTCTCTGGCTCAGAACATTACGTAAGTATATGAATTCACTACATGCATACTTTGTTTCTCTCTCGCTCTCCCCCCCTCTCGCTCTCCCTCTCTGCCATTTTCGGGCATCAAATGATCAATAGCTTTAAATATAGACAAGTGCATATCGATCATATAATGCATTATTTTATGCTCAATCATTGATAAAAGATTGTGAACCTTTTTCTTGCCATATCCGAAAGGCATACTTTCCATACTTTCATGTTATGTAATTTCACAAAGTAGCTGAAAGCGAAATCAAGGTGCGTATTCCGAGTACGCTCAGCTATGTCGGCTATTATTATGGATTCTGTCTCTCGTGATTTTCAATGAGTTTCCAAGAAAAAGTTTATCCTCCTACTTTTCTCTTTTCCTTTTCTTGCTTTGCATTTCTATTGTTATCTCGAGTTCTACTTGTCTCTTGCAAAGATTTCCCTTTCTCTCCATCTCTCACTCTCGTGTCTTGTCTCCTTCCCCCTCTTTCTCCCTTCTCTCTCCCTCTTTTCCTCTCTCGGAACGCCTTAAATTCGGTTAGAACCTCATTCAAGTTTCCTCAGCATCTGCATAACGTTCTGTCAAGTTCTTACCGTAAAGATGTCTTTTCGTTTTCTCCCTTCCTCTCTCTCTCGCTCTCTCTCCCTTTCTCTCTCTCTCTCTCTCCTTCTAAGTTGACAAAGCCATGAGAAATGTTCCAGCAAAATGAACAAGAAATAGGTCCTGAAAAGTATTCAGCGACCAATCATCTATGCAGTCGCATAAAGTATGTTATGTACCTTCAATAACCGAAGTGGAAGATAGAGAGGAGAGGGAGGGGGAGAGGGAGAGAGCGCCGATTTTGGGTTCTTTCTCACGATATGTCCGGTTGCATGGTGCTAAGTAGCGTGAAAAGCTTAGTGAAAAGGTGGCCAAACATATGAAATGGAAAAGGCGTCTAGCCTATTATTTATAGAAGGGAAGATATTTTTTGGGGATTCTTCGTTGACTCAATGTAAAGAAAGGAGAGGACTGGTCATGACAAGCATGATGCCGTTGATCCTTTTTGCTCTTCTCTCTCCCTCCCTTTCTGTCCCTCTCCCTCTAGCTGTCCCTTTCGTGCTTCCTACTGTCTCCAGTTGGCTGTGTCCCTATTGATTGAGCTTCTCGCTGCCTTTCAGCTGTCGGTCCAGTGTCCCATTAAGTCTTGTTTAGAGATGTCGATGCGGCATAACATAGTTGATTCGGACTCCTCTCTTCCCCTCCTTCCCCTCCTTCGCCTCAACTTACTGACTCCATCTTCCTTTCGTCTCTTTGCTGTTTCCTTTTCCTCCCTGTGAGAAAACTATGCGGAAATCAGCAAAACGAGGTGCGCTTTTGCAATGAGCATTTCTTTGCTCTGGCTCTCTCTCTCCTCCCTCTCCCTCTGCCCCTTTCTCCTCCTTCTCCTCTCCTCTTCCCCTTTGTCTCTTTTCTTTCTCTTTCAATCTCTCTTCTCCCTTCAAGCTTTTGTCTTCTCATTATTCGTACTTCTTCTTTTCGCTCGCTTTTCCATTGTCATGGTGATCGACATCCACATCTTCTCTCATTTCTCTGTAGTTAGAAACTGCTTGAGAGGGAAAGCGAGAGAGAGAGAGAGAGAGAGAAACGGAAAAGAGGAAACCCCTGATGAAACCCTCAATCCATTCTGTTTATTGCGATCTTTTCTCTCTCTCTCCTCTCCAGCACTATCTCTCGGATTGCCTATTACATTGCATTGGGTCCGTTTTGCATTGCTTTCTCCATTTTGTTGTATTGTCAACTGCAATTGTGATTCCAAAGGCTTCAGCTTCCAAGCACACATTCAAATTTGGTCGGATTCAGTTCACTTTCAATCTGCAGATAGTATTTTTCCTTTTCATACGACAATTCGAGGGGAAGAGAGGGAAAGAGCGCTCTCAAGGCATCAAGGATGGAAACTAATTGAAGGGTGTAAATGGCAAAGTTGCCGTCATTCAAAACACAACTACAAGTTGGCCGCAAGTATTTTGTACCTGTTCAGCGGTTTACAGTAATGAACTATTCAACCTGAAATTGGGAATCCACCTAGTGTTTAATATTGTATGGCGAACTTCCAGTCTATCTCTCCCTTTCTCCCTCTTGCTCTCTGAAAAAATTGGAAAGAGAGAGAGAGAGAGGAGCTGCATTAATGCTAACCAACGCCCTCAGTGAATGCCGGGCTCCGAACTAATTCAATTTGCATGATGAACTGCAAACTTTGTTTAAGCTTCACTTCAGCGTACGAGTTTGAGAAAAACGAAGTCAGCTCTGACTCTTCGGAAGCTGCGGTTTGCAATTTGCAAAACTATGAAGTTGATTGCTGATTTCATATTAGTTATGACTTGGCTTCCCTGCGACAACTAAAGGGCTCCAGGCAAGGAAGGGAGTGAGGAGAGGAGAGAGCGAGCGAGAGAGGAAATTTCTCTTTCAATCTTTGTCTTCCTTTGTTGGCCGTTGCTCTGTTATCGTTGCCCTAACTTTGCTGGTGCATGTTGAACCGTTCTGTCCGATGGCTTTCTATGAATCAAAGGCAAGAAAGGAGACAGAGAGAGAGAGAGCGAGAGACGTGCTTCATGTCGGAAGCTAGAGGACAGAGCAAATCTGCGCCGAGCGCAGAGAGGTTGCCTTGGCACAGCCAAAGAGATAGAGCGAGAGGAGAGAGAGAGAGTCATCTTCTCTCTCTCTGGCTCTCCAGATATCGATCTGTTCTCTCGTTCTCTTCCTGTGTTTCCATTCACAGGCAACCAGGCCATTGGTTTTTCTCTCGCTCGCTCCCTCGCTCTTCCTCTCTCCCTCTTCTTCTCTCCAAGTCTTTATGTACTTGGCTTATATATTCATATACACATTGTCTTGACTCTTTATTACCTCCTTTGCCAGTGACTTTGGAGCTGTGCGTCTCGACTCACTAGCACATTCTTTTCAGCTTGAAGCTTTTTTAGGGCAAGCCACTGCCGTCTACCCTTGCTCTTCTCCCTCTCTCTCTCCCTCTCTTTCTTTCCCTGTCTTGCCTTCAAGTGAATTCTTCTTTGCTCTAGAACTGTTCTCTACCACAACTACTGTACATTCACTGCAAGATAGTGTTTTCAGTGTACCATGAAAGATATACCAGAGGCAGGATGTTCGCTCTCCCTCTCTCCCCTCTCTCTCCCCTCTCTCTCCCCCTCTCTTCCCTGCTCTTCTTTTTATGTCGTTTTGGAATCCATTTGCCAGTATTGGCTGATGGGCATGAGCAGTATCTGGTATCTCTTTTTCCTCCATATCGCAATATCCCAGACATATTTTAGTTCAGTGGACAATTGACCGATTACTGGCAAATACAACTTTCCATTCTTGCCTCTCTCTCTCCTCCCTCTCGCCTCTCTTCTCCCTCTCTTGCGACTTTGGTACGCTTCGGTTACAACCAGTTGACTGATAATGGATATCTACTGTAGCTTTAGTTCTTGAAAGAGGAACGAGGAGGAATGCATTTTCATTGTCACGCAAAGGCTGTCCAAGTCATTGGCCCTGAATCTCTCTCCCTCTTTGCCTCGCTCTCTCCCTCCCGCCCTCTCTTTCCGCTCTGACTTTGGCGTGTCCATCTCGGGCGACTTGTCATTGTCGCTATGTCTACGCGAAAACAATAAGCGCGCCCTCTAGCTCTCCCTTGATCCCTCCTTTGCCCTCCGTCTCTCTCTCTCTCTCGCTCTCTCCTCTCCCTCTTTTTCCCCCTCTCTGGCTTGACAGTTGAATGACAGTTAAAACTGTCAGCTATTTGTCCGGCTTGTCAAATGTAGCGGTGAATACTTTCTCGTTATCGTTGAAAACGAGTCATATTGTAAAGCCACAGAAAAAAGATGCGGTATTGGCTTGGAAATGCTTTACACTGCTCTCTTCCCCTCTCTCCCTCTTTGCCGCTCCTTTTCCCTCTTCGTTTACCCTCTTGTCTACTCTAATTGGAAGTTGCAACATGGTTGAAAAGCCTTTTAAACTGTTAGCACTGTCATGTGGCCAACGTCTCGTTGGGCGAACAAGTGCCAAGGGTTTACTTCTACTCCTCTCTCCGAAGTCTAGACACGTTTCGTCTCTCCCTCCTCCTCCCTCTCTTTCTCTCTCTCTCTCTCTTTCCCTCTCTTTCTCTCCAATTCTCTTCTCTCTTTCTCTTTTCTCACTCTCGTCTCAAAGACCCTCTCCTAGTTTCTTTTCATATCCTCTCTGACGCAGCGCCTATTTAATACTTTCCCTAAATGTGAGAAGTGCGAGAGAGAAATAAGAGGGTGAGGGAGAGAAGGAGAGGAGGGAGGGAGCGTGAGAGGAAGCTTTGTGCGAAAAGTCCGAAGGACAAGACGATAATGTATTTATAGCGCCTGTGAACTTAGAACCTTTTCAAAATGATGCTGACCTGCGTTACCAAGGAAACCGCAGAGCCAATAGAGCCTGGGAAGCCGCATCACTGGAGAGAGGGAAGAGCGAGAGGGCGAGAGAGAGAGAGAGGAAGAGGGAGTCATTGGGAAGATTCTAGCCCGAGCCTTACGCTCGGCTTTACGAGTCTTGGCTAAACTTGTGAGCCGTTAAGCAATGTCTAGGTAATAAATGAAAATTGCTCTGCCACTATTCCTCGCAAAGGCAACTTGAGGCAATAATCGCATTGATGTAGGAAACTGCTTGCCAGCCTCGCTTTCTTTCCATCGTTCTCTCTTTCTTGCTCTCTCCTCTCTCTCTCCAGACAGAGAGAAGGAGAGAGAGGTAAAGATTGAGTTGGAACGAAGCGAAGCGGAAAATATACGACAAGAAAGCGCTGCTTGTGCACAAAAAGTCACCTCCGTCACTAATTCAAATTCTTATTCAATCTAATGCGTACTGTTCTGTTAAGAATTCGATAATTCTTTCCCTTGTCTCTGCCTCTCGCTCACTCACTCTCTCCTCTTTTCTCTCCCTCCCTCCCCTCTCACAGGCTTACAGGAAGCACCCAGCACTCTGGTACAACCGTCGGAGAAAATTTCCGCCAATATCGGGGAGTCAGTGTTGCTAAATTGCATCTTCGATTTTCCCGAAGGTGTCCCCGTACCATATGTCGTTCAGTGGCAAAAACTGGGTGTGAAAATACCAATTTATATCTGGTACGTCCTCTCATTGCTGGAGCCATAAAACTGTAATATGAAATGCCGTCAATGATGCAATCTCCCCTAATGTCAGGTACGACGGCTACCCACCGCACATGGGCGACGGCTACGAGGGCCGGGCGTCGCTGACGGGCCGAGCTTCGCTCAATTTGACCGACGTTAAGGACACTGACCAGGGATGGTACGAGTGCAAGGTGTACTTTCTCAACAGGCCTCCAGATTCGCCCGAAAATGGCACTTGGGTCCATCTTGATGTCCAAGGTAAGAGAGAGAGAGAGAGAGAGATGCTTTTATTGTTGTTTACGCATCAGCTTGCTTGAGAGGGCTCTGGATAAACAAGAGCCCAACTGTACACCCCTCTCTCTCGCGCTCTCTCCTCTCCCTCTCTCTCTCTTTCCTTCTTTTCTTTGGGTTCTTATAACCACCGAACTTGTACTTGAGGCCACGAGCACAGCCAAGCAGAGAGCGCAGGGAAGGAGAGAGGGAAGAGCAAGAAGGGATGATTTTATGATGGCACTTCTTCTTTGGTCAGCATAAAAGTGAACCCCAGTATTATATTTCAAAGACGTTTTTGGCCCAATGTCGCTGACTTTGTAATATGTTTTTTTTCCTGCAATAAGGTCCGTCATGTGATTACTTTGAAAGCTATACTTTAGCGCTAGTCGGCAACTGTCCAAAGACACTCAAAATATGTGCGAATTGCATGTTCGTATTCTCGCTATCTCTTCTTCCCTCTCTCCCTCTTGTCGGCATTTTCATCACACACATCATTGAGATACTTGTTTGCAATAACGTTTTTGCTCTTTCTCTCCTTCTCACTCTCTGTATGTAACCGACATACTTGGTGTTGATACATAATGATACAGCTCCGCCACATTTCAAGATGAAGCCTCCCGATGTCATCTACGTTAAAGTCGGCGAATCGGTGTCATTGCCTTGCGAAGCCTATGGGACACCTTCACCCGCCATCATATGGTACAAGGTACGTCAGCCATTGCTGTGAAGTGATATAGGCGATGCCCATTAATCTTGGCCCGGATGTGACTTCTCTTTGTGGATTTTGTTGAAAGTGTCAACTTTTCATTTGTGCCTCTTGCGAAACTTTGCAAAATAATTAATCCCATGTCTATATATTCATGTCTCATGTGAAAACATGAGAAAGACTGTATAAATAAGGAATAAGTTATGTCATATATAGTCCAAGACCTTGCTCTCTCCCTCTCCCTCGCCCTTCTCCTTTTCTCTGCATACTGGTACTCACTCTAATACACGACTATTTGTATAATCCCATAGGATAACAGTAGACTTGAAGAGTCAGCCAATGTGCAAATATTAGCCAATGAGGTTCGAATATTGAATCTACAAAACTCCGATGTCGGCGATTACCAATGTACAGCCAAGAACCGCGAAGGGTCCGTGTCGACGGGCACACAGATCATCGTGGCCGGCCCGGCGGCCATCACTGGCCCACCGCGCAACATCACCATCCTGGAGGGCGACAAGGTGGAATTTGTGTGCCATGCAAAGGCTCTGCCTTCCAACCTGACGCACAGGTGGTTCCATAATGCAATTGAAATTAGCCAATTAACCTGGCTGGTGCCGAGGACGTCGATACACCGAGACGGCACGCTCGTCCTCAACCCGGCGGCCCCGGATGACGGGGGCAAGTTTACGTGCGAGGTTTACAATGGCATCGGCCAACCGGAAACGGCCTCAGCTTGGCTGAACGTTGAGTGTAAGTGTTCTTTGTAGAGTGAGTGGAGAGCCCAAGAGCACCCGAGCCTGGGTGAGAGGAGAGAAGGGAAGAGGGAGAGAAAGTGAACACTGTGCTCAATGTTCTTCCGTCGCTACTTTGCTTATTGTGTACAATCCACTTGATTGGAAAGGGAGAAGTTTGACTTATTTGCTCTTCACTTGTAAATTCATCTTACTTGGCTCATTCGCCACCAAAGCCATCTCTCATTCACTCTCCTCTCCCTTTTCTCCCTTTCTATGCCTCTCCTTCTCCCCCCTCTACTTCACTCAACTCGCCTCGCTTGTGCTGCAGATCCGGCACGTGTCACTTACTCGCCGACAATACAGTACTTGCCGCTGGGCCTGAAAGGCATGGTTCGCTGTTTCGTGCAAGCCAACCCGGCCTTCCAGTTCATCACGTGGACCAAGGACCGTCGACCGTTCGATCCCATCTCGACGCCGGGTGTCGAAACGCTGGACAATGGTTCGCTGGTCTTCCACCGAGTCAGCCAAGAGCACCAGGGAAGGTACACTTGTACTCCGTACAATGTCCGAGGCACTGGCCGCTCGTCCGATGTCATGGAGATTCTAGTCCGAGGTCAGTGATACTTGGTCGCTTATTAACGGCCCACTGGTCACCGCTGCCGATGCACTGTCTCTCCCCTCTCTCTCTCCCCTCTCTATCGCCAGTCCAAGCAAGGGAGGCCATCTCTCCTCTCGTCGACTACTTCTCTATGCTGCACAGATTTGAACTGATGAGTGTGTAGCAAAGTAGAGAGCAATGTTTTCTGTGTTTCTTTACTCGGAAACTTGGTCGCTGACCATTAATCTAGAGTGACTCTTACTGAAACAGGAAAGAGGGGAACCAGAGAGGGGGCGAGAGAGGAGAGGGAGAGAGAGAGAAAGGGGAGAGAAAGAAAGACTTTGCTGCGAAATTGTAGGTTCAGCTCCATTAGAGGCCAGGCTTGCACAGTACATTATATGGGAATGGCCATGAATTGAATCCACTTTTTCCTTCTCAAAACATCGAGCAAGAAAAGTATTATTATTGTTTTTAAGTGTTAGCAAATAACCATCAGGATTGACTTTGTTGCTCAAGGACTTTCCGAGGCTTGCTCTAGGAGGGATAGAGGGCGAGAGGGGGAGAAAGGAGAGAGTGAGAGGGAGCGAGAAGAGGGTGAGAGTGAATGATGCTTGTCAGCGGTGTAAAGAGTACAATCAGGGAACAAGTAATCTCTAATTGCGGTCTCTTACAAAAACACACACAGAACCGCCGATTTTCACAGTGAAGCCCAAAGAAAATTACCAGCAACCAGTTAACAGTGAAGTTAAGATGTCATGTGACGGAAGAGGTCAACCCAAGCCCACCATCACGTGGAGGAGGGTAAGTGAGCCGTCGTCATTTCTCTCTTTATTCTCCCTCTCTCCCCCCTCTCTTCCCTTTTGCTATGCTTGTTCGCCTCTCCTTACCTTTCCCTTTCAAATGACAAGACTGAAAGGCAAAGATTTCGGCCCTGTTTCCTTTCTTACTCGTACGTGATGTCAGTTAAAGACGCCGCTAATAACTGTGGCTGACTTTTCTGGAGGGATGCTCTCTTTCCTCGCCGTGTCTCTCTCCCTTCCTCCTCTCTGTCTTGCCTTTCAACGTTGATGATGTTGCCGCCATTCTTCGTCGGCTTCCATCTATGTATCACGTCGACTTAAAAAAGGCTCCGCCTAATTCGGCTCATCTTTCTCTCTCTTCCTCTCCCTTCCCCTCCCTATCTGCGAGCTCATTCTTTCTCCATTTTCTTACTCTTCGCGATCCCTATCCGCAACTGACGAGCATTACCTTTTCTGTCTCTCTCCCTCTCCCCCTCTTGTCCGCAACATAATAACGCCGTCTCTCACCAGGTCCACGGCGCCAAATTGCCGAAGGATAGAGCCTTCATTAGGCAAGGCAACCTAACGATCAAGGCGCTGAAAAAGGAGGACCACGGCAAGTATGAGTGCATAGTCGAAAATGAAATTGCCACCATCGTGACGGCCACTCATCTCTACGTGGACAGTATGTGTTGTCTTGATGGCCATAATTACCTGGCCTTAGTCTCTCTCTCCCCCTCTCTCCCTCTTTGCCCACTGTGCATGACGTGCATGTACAAATGGCCCATTATGCAATGTTTCACGTTGTCACTCTGGCCCATTAAAACACAGGTACGACGCCACATGCGCCAAGCAATGTTTCGGTGAATACAAGTGCCTTTGCCGCCACCGTGACATGGCAGCCCGCCTATGATGGCGGCTATGAGCAAAACTACGTGATATGGTAAGCTTGGACACGACATGTCTAACGGCCTGATCTGTCCCTCTTTTTGCTAAGTACTATTTTGTCTCGCTCGCTCTCTCCCTCTTTCTGTCTCTCTTGACATCGGTCTTGTTCATTCGTGTCACACAGGTACAGAATGGCTGAACAGGGAGACAGTGACTGGAAGACAATTCGCAGTCCTGACGGCTTCACTACGTTCACATTATATAACCTGCAGCAAGACACTGAGTACGAATTTCAAGTGTACTCGAGAAACATACTAGGAGACGGATTACCATCGCCCATAGTCAGGGCATCGACGAAGCGTACGTTCTCTCTCTCCCCTCTCCCTTTTCTCTCGTTGCCTCTTCTCCCCTCTGCCTCTTTTACTTGCCTGCCAATTACGTCAGACACGCTCATAGAATCTCATTGCTGAGCCTCTCTGAGTGGATTACTTAAAAGTTCTCTTAAGTTACCTAATTGAGTTCTTGCTTGCCGCTTCTCCCCTTCACGGAACTGTCTCTTCCTCTTGTCCCTCTCGCTCCTCTCTCTCCTTCCGCTCTCGCCATGTTCCTCCATCTATAGCATGGACGTATACCGAAAATGGCTCCGTTAACTTGCCAACGGATGGCTATGGATCGACGTACATTCCTCCCGTTTCAAAGAGTACAGGTATGTGAGTGTGTGTGTATGTGTTCTAGAACCTTGGTGTGCTTGTCGTACAGTTTGAGCATACAAATATTGGCCAGAAAATACATTAAGCTGATGAGCCGAGTAATAGATCAGCTCATTCGACCAGGTCCTGTCTGTCATCTCGGCTTCTCTCCTCTCTCTCTCCCTCTCGCTCTCCCTTTCTCCCTCTCGCTCACCCACTATCCCCTCTCCTCTAGTTCGGCCTTCTCTCGGTCTAGTTATTGCTTTGTTCTCTCTTGCTTTCGTGGGTTGCATGTACCGAAAACGTGCCATGGGTGCCTATGTCTCTCCCTCTCGCTTTCTCCTCTCCTCCTCTCCCCTCGCTCTCGCTTTCTATCTCTTGGCGTTGCTATTCCTGCAACCAGCAACATTAAACTAAACAGAAGCATTACTCAAAATCCATAAGGATTGCGCATTAATCTCCTCCAGCAAGAGAGGGAGAGGAGAGAGGGAGAGAGACCAAGTCATTCTCTGTACAACTAGCTTAGTCGATCTCTGTTCTTTCCTCTTTTTTCCCTCTCCTCTCTGCCTCTTTCTCCTCTTGCCGGCATTCTCTCATTGAAATGGAGCGAAATGCATTATGAGCTGCGTGCGGTCTATGCGAGATATGATGAAAAAGTTCGAAAGTCCATTAGGTTCTGTTCAGAGTTCTAGACTTTGTTCGTCTTCAGTGTACACTGAGCAAGGCTCACCATCACGTGAAATGACGCGTAATAATTTAACGGACAAAAAATAATATGACATGAAACGGGATTTATTTTCAGAAAATGGTCTCTCGCTCTCTCTCTCTCTTCCTTTCTTCCTTTCTATCCTCAGAGTGAAAGAGGGAGAGAAGAGAGGGAGAGAGACAAACTTTTCTCGCCCGTTTACTGTACAAGACCAACTTGCACATGGTTTATTGAGTTCTTCCTTCAAATAAAAGATGTACTAGGCAGAGAGAACGTGAAACCTTTCTCCTCTCGCTCTCCTCTCCCTCTCGCTCTTGCCTCTCTCTCTCCCCTCTCTGGCCTCGTCACTTCGATTGGCTCGGAGGAGTCTCTCCCAGGTAACCCAGAGGGATGTAATGCTTTCACAGACTTAGGACTTTGTCGAAGGAAACTTTTAAGATGTTCTCTCGAGGCGTTTTCAAAGGTGGAGTAAAACTGATTAAATTGGAATCGGCTCGTTGCTTTAATTAAAGATGAAGCTTAGTTTATCGCCCGAATGAGATGCGACTAGGGGGAGAGAGGAGAAGGAAGATGAGGGGAGAAGGAGAGGGAGAGCGAAGGAACAAGAAGAAAAGGAGTGCCGTTGGAAATGAAAAGAATGAGAGGAGAGACCGAGAGACGGTCGAAGGGGATGATATGAAGGCTCTCCCTCTCTCCTCTCTCCCTCTCGATGTGAGTGAACAGCGAAATTAACCTGCCACTCGGCCTGTCAAAGGGCGAGTTGGTATCACTCGGAATTAAACTAGACTCAACGTTTTGGCTGCCACAGAAAGAGAGGAGAGGGACAGAGGGAGAGAGAGAGAGGGAGAAATATTTGAAGTGCTTGGCCGAGGGGCCATTTGAAGGCGTTCGTACTCTACTTGTATGTGTTCTCTGTTCGATTTTCGGCACAGATCGAAGAAGTTGCTCTTGAGCTTTCCTCTTTTACGCTATGAAAGTCTCTGCACAGAAACATAATTTTCTCTGGTCGAGTATCTTTCTTTGACCTGTTTCTCTTTTTCCCTCTCTCCCTCTCCATCTCGCTCTCCCCCTCTTCCTCCGTCCTCTTGCTCCCTTCATTGTCTTTCTGCCCATTCCATCTTGCCATTTCTCTTTTCCTTTCTCTCCCCTTCTCCTCTCCACCATCTTCTCATCCTATTGCCGGGCTGGGTGGTTGCTTCCAAATGGTGCTCACGGGTCTGTCTTTTCTCTCTCTCCCCCCTCTCTCTCCCTCTCTTTCCTCACGCCCTCTACTATGCTGCCACCTTTCGAACAACGCGCTCTTTGCGCACACACAAAACCGAACGATTACGCAATGCAATAAAACCAAAATATAAATCGCAAAGAGAACCCAATGACTGCCCAGTCATACATCGAAACCCCGGCATCAGAAATTCCCGATTCCAACCTAGGTTCGCTGCCCAAGCCGGGCCCGCCCCGGAATGTGACGGTGCAAAAAGTGGCCCAGGGCACGGCCATTTTCTGGTTGCCGCCGCTCAATAGAACCGTCCCTGTTGCATATTACTACATTGAGTATAAAAGTTCATCGGACCCCGAATGGAAGTACTGGGGACCCATCAACAAAGAGACCTCTTACTTGGGTACGTCTACCGAGAGCAGTCTCTCTCTCCCCCCTCTCCCTCTTTCCATCCTTTGCATTGCCAAACAAGATGGACTCACTTCATATTCCATCCTGTCACCCATCTCCGCCTCTTGTCCTCTTCTTCTTCTCCTTCCTCTTGACTTGCTTCCATCTCTCCATCTCGCGCTCTCTCATTCTTCTCCTCCTCCCCTTCTCTCCCTTCGCAGCAAAAAACATGAAATCCGGTGAAAGCTATTTGATCAGGGTTTCAGCATATTCGATTCTGGGGGCTGGCCAAGCCAGTGAACAGATCCCCTACGAAGTCCCAGGTATATAACCGAACTTGAAATGAAAAGCAAATCTTGACTCGGTCTCTCCTCTCTCTCCCTCTCCCTCTTCTCCCCCTTCGTCCTCGTCTAAAATCAAAACAGGGGCAACTTCCAAACTGAAGCAAGATAAAGCCATTGCCGCTGGAGTTGTTGGCGGAATACTTTTCTTCATAGCCGCCATTGTGCTCTCTGTGTGTGCAGTTAAAATATGCAATAAGCGCAAGAGACGAAAGGCAGAGAAAGGTAATTCACTTTTTCGACATCGGCCCTGATTTCATTTTGTCGCTCTTCCCCTCTCTCTCTCCTTCCCTCTTTGTCTTCTTATCTGAGCAGCTTATATGATGGTGACATGTCCCATCATGGATGCCCGTAACGGAAGCCGTTCACATGGCGGAAGCCCGGCATCTACGAGACAGTATGTATTCGGTGTACACTTTTCATCCCCCTTCCAAACAATATGCTCTCAATTTATTATACAAATGAATTCAGTGCAAATATATTCAAATGAGGAACACAACTTTCTCTCTCTCTCCCTCTCCTTCTCTCTTTCCTCCTCCCGCGTTTCCCGCTGTTTATCCGACACTCTTTGACACTTTGCTCATCTTGTACCTTTATCCCTTCTCCATCTCTCTTCCATTTTGTCTCTCACGCTCTACTCTTTCTAAGAAGGAAACAAGGTTGGCAATTGCAATTTGCATCGAGTAGTGCTTTACTAACAATGACTTTTCTCTCTTCTCTCAAACTTTCGCGCTCTCACTCTTCCGTTTCCTCTTTGCCTTCATCTCCATTGAATGCATTCTACTCTATCAACTGTCACCTTGAATATACTCGTATTCAGCACATGAGGATATGTGCAGCATAGGTACTCCCGGAAGTCTTCTCGGTAAGACTCGAAGCATATACATTGCATCATGCTATAGATAGCTTTGCAGCGCACAAATGTCTATTTTTCTTCACCTTTGCCACTGTCTGGACTATTTTTTGTTCGAAGCGTCAGAACTTGGAAAGCCTCTGGCTTCGTTTTCCTAGACAGTGATACATTGTTGCCTTGTAAACGGACATATGATGGATGTTTCTAGTGGCACTCTTTCTTCTCTATCCCTCTCACTCACTCGCCTCCTCTCTCTCTCTCCATCTCCCTCTCTCTCTATTCTTTCCTCCCTTACTTTGTAGACATGAGGAAAGCGGAATATCAAGTTTAATAGCCTTAACACTGGCCAATTTATCAAGAAGACTATTTGGTGGCCATCAGAGTTCGCAAGAAGAAAGGAACGACCGACCGAGTATTACGGGGTATAAGAGTAGTAGTCCGATCAACTCGCATTTGCCGCAAGGAGGCTTTTCCGGATTTGGTTTGCCTCAGATTTCTTCCACTTCATCAGCCATCAAAGAAGATGGTGGCTTCAGTCCTGGCCAACCAGTGAGGCAGGGGTCGTCTCTGAGAAGCAAGCAGCGAGCCATGCGAAATGTTCGTTACAATGTAGAAATGGAATATTCGAAGCCTCTAGGATGGCAATCTGCAGCTGGTAGTGTCATAGACAAGAGTTCAAATACATCCACTCACCACGGTGTGTCGCTGGTTAACCGGAAGAGCGAGTTTCCGAGTCAGTTCCTGGTCAGAGCTCAGGCCCATGACCCAAGTCCCAGTGTCCGTGGCAGTCTCCGTAGCGACGGCAGTGGCCAGAGTGCCCTTCATCCGCCCCACTCGGTGGCCACCAACAACAGCTCATCCCGGCTGGACAGAACTTCCCTGAGGCCGAGCCCATTTTCCTTCACCCAGTCCATCTCGGAGGCCCACGACGAGCTGGGCCAGTCGCCGCCCGAGCGTTACCGGGCGAGCAGTGCTATGCATCTCACTAGTGAACCGGTCATGTTCGACCATCCTTCGACTATAGAACAAACCCAACTGATTCATAGTCGCCGTGAACTACCTCTACTTCGTCCAATACAGGATCAACACCATCAACACATTTACCAAAACATTGGCCCTGGCCTTGCTCACTCTACTGGATTCATGAGGGCAACCATGCCATTACCTAAAGTGGTTCGACCAACTCCTTACCATCCCATACTTTCCCAACAGCAGCCCGGCATCTCTTATCCCGGGCCGGGTCCTAGGTCGTCCATGAATCTCAGAATTTCCCAGCGACGACGATTCGATATGAAAATTGCTCAGATTCGAAGAGAGCGAGAAGCTAACCGTTTGCAAATGCAGTATGATGATAGGCCTCCTTTTACTCGCTTGTGCCAAGTATGATGTAATTCAAGTAGTAAATATTGTAATTTAGGATGAACAAAAAAAAACACTAATCAGCCTCTTATACATAAACTCACACATTTGTAAATCTAATGCGCAACTTCATACTCCATTAAATCAGTTTCTACTAAGAATCATTCCTTACTTCTGTATCACTTATAACTTCATTATATTTGCTGTTCTCGTTAAGCTAGCTACGGCACGAGCAACACTACATCATTAACTAGAGAGTGTTGCTAGACGCTCTGATCAAAGTTTCTGTCAATAGATGGCGCTACCGCGGCTTGTAGCAGGCGCCGCCATCTTGGACTTCTTCCTTTTCCGTTTGGTATTGGTGTTGAGCATCATGTAAGTTTTCATGTGCTTTATTTATGTGTTCGTGTATCTAATATAATATTATTTTGTACGTTTTAGTCACCATGCAGATTTTCGTCAAGACCCTGACTGGTAAGACCATCACTCTTGAGGTCGAGCCTTCAGACACTATCGAGAATGTCAAGGCAAAGATCCAGGACAAGGAAGGCATTCCACCTGATCAACAGCGTCTGATTTTCGCTGGTAAACAGCTCGAAGATGGCCGAACACTGTCTGATTACAACATTCAGAAAGGTATGGCTGTTAACATTGACCATCGAATCAAGAGCTAACGTTCTGTTGATTACAGAGTCGACCCTTCACTTGGTTCTTCGCTTGCGTGGTGGTGTCATTGAGCCTTCACTTCGTATTCTGGCTATGAAGTACAACTGTGACAAGGTCATCTGTCGCAAGTAAGTAGAAGTTGAAAGTGATCACTGAACCGATTTTAAAATCTAAATTCATTCGATCAGATGCTACGCTCGTCTTCACCCGAAGGCCACGAACTGCAGAAAGCGTAAATGTGGACACTCAAACAACTTGCGCCCCAAGAAGAAGCTGAAGTAGATTATAATAACCATTGTGGAAGTTCATACAGCTTGTACTTTCAAAATAAACTGAGTTGGTTTATTACTTTCACTTTCATGTGAACAATTTTTTCTGCTTTAAAACTCGTTCATGGTCGCGACAAGGATTCTCTGACTCAGTCTCTCCAAACAAATCAAAGACTGGAACAACCAGTAATCGACATTATAGAGGGCTAGTAGTTCTAGAGCTGAGTTACTAATATTTAGGTTGACTCATCTGAGTTAATGTGTACTCTAAGAGGAGCTTCAACGCTATATTACCAGAAGTATTGTATTATGATGAAAGGGGTTGAAAATCAGACTAATTTTCGTTGTCGGCAAGGAAAAGGATTTCATAGAGAATAGCAAAATTGATCAGAACTTTTCGTTCTGTACGGGCTGTATACCGAGGTTGATGTAGCCGAGAAAAAATAAATGACAGAGCTACAGAAACGGTCCCTGATTATGGCAGAGAAGGTGATGCTTGCGAGTTTTGGTGCGCCTTTTAATCCACGAAACCAATTTGGTCAGCAATCACTTTTTTCAGATTCCTTACTAAAATGTCTGAGCCACTTTTCAGAACGATAGAAGACGAAGTCGAAGATGATTCGGGACCTCAAGTGTCGGAAATGGAAAGCTTGTGCCTAAATTGTCGCGAAGACGTGAGTCGGAGATTTTTTGCTATCACTACAGTCCACTCACTCGTTTTTTACAGGGAATAACGAAGATGTTGTTCACCAGAATCCCTTTCTTCCGAGAGGTTGTTATCATGTCATTCGAATGTCCACACTGTCACTGGAAAAACAACGAGCTGCAACCTGCTAGTCGTATCCAAGAGAAAGGTGTTCGGTACAGCCTGAAATGCAAATCGATAAAAGATCTTAGTCGACAAGTAGTAAAGACTGAGTGGGCAGAAATTATTGTTCCGGAAGTCGACTTTGAAGTTCGAAAACAAAATGGCTTGATCACAACCATTGAAGGTCTCATTGATCGAGCTGTGGAAGCTTTGCGAGAAACAATACCCAAACTTGACACATCTGAGCCTGAAACTATCATTAAAATGGCACAATTCGTCAAAACGTTCGACGATCTGAAAGAAATGTCCACACCATTCACTTTTGTGAGTGCACAAACTCGATTATAGCTTGTCTGAACTGTTTCCTTTCCAGATCATAGATGACCCTACAGGCAATAGCTACGTGGAGAGTTACCTTGCTCCAGACCCTGATCCCGAAATGGAAGTGACTTACTATACTCGTACGCTACAGCAAAATAAGCTAATTGGAATTGTTGCTGACGATGCCGAAGAGAGCCCTTACCCAGAGCTTAACGAAGATCCGAAAAACTTAATGAGTGGAGAAGTCCTCGAATTTCCAACTAATTGCCATAGCTGCAATGCGCCGTGCTTCACTAACATGAAACTGACTGGTAATTATATTGATTCTACTAACGTTAAGAATTCACTGAACCTTCTTCATCCTTCTGAAGAAATACCGCATTTCAAAAGCATCATCATAATGGCCACCAATTGCGATGCTTGTGGACATAAAACCAGAGAAGTGAAGAGCGGTTCTGGCATTGGGGAAAAAGGAGTTCGTATTAAGGTCAAAATGCAGTCAAACGAACAATTGAATTATGAAGTTGTCAGGGTATGTAGATTTGTGTATTCAAATTGTGTGCGTTTTATTGAAAGTCCATCTCAACTCTTCCTGCAGTCGGATACTTGCTCGATTCTAGTTCCTGAAATAGAACTGGAGCTCCATTCATCGGGTTCCGGTCGTTACACGACCATGGAAGGACTAATAGGACACATGAAGGAAGAGCTCCACAGAGCGAGTCCCTTTATCGGTGGCGACTCTGCCGCACCGGGAGCACAGGCGAAGCTTGACGAAACTATCAGGACATTGGACAACATCATGGGCTACACGATCGTTCTAGATGACCCGTGTGGTAACAGTTATGTCGAGAAGGCGGACGAAAGTGTATGGTATGAGCGAACTTACGATCAAAATGAAGAGCTCGGAGTTAATGACATGAAAACCGAAAATTACTGAACTTAATCATCTTTGGCCCCCGCATATGTAAATATTTGGTTTGCCTTATTGAAGTTAGCCGCTATTTGCGTCATTATGCACGGCTAAAGTAACGCCTTCAATCTTCTTCCGTGAATCATAAATATTTGTACTTCACCGATTCTCTGTTTCCTTTTTAATCGAGAGAAAGAGAGGGGAGAGAGAGGAAGAGAGAAAGCGAAGCCCAGGGCCACCGAGATATTGCTGTCAATGAGACGAATGGCAAATTTTCCAATGGTTGGGTCTCATTTTATGCCACTTGAGTTGTAGCTCTTTCAACCAGCTGCTGAACAAAGTAGGATGACGATGTGGAGAGAGCGGAGAGGGAAGAGAGGGAGAGGGAGAGAGCGCACGATTGAATTGTGAAAAGGGTAACTCGAGGCCAAATGAAAAGATAAAATCCAGCAATTTTATTGGCAGACCGTCATCGAACTGTTCTTGGCCCATAAATCATGTTAGCGGAAGATCGAACTCCAGAACTGAACCCAAAATCGAACTAGCGTCTAAGTTCGTAGTAAAAAGGAAACGATTGAAAATGTCCAATGTTCAAAATCCCGAACAGAAAAGCTAGCGAAGGGAATGAACTGTCATATTTCATGCGCCGTGAGCAAAATGGCGACATGTTAAGATGACGTGCTCATGGTTAGATCTTTCTCCCTTCCCCTCTCCTTTTCTCTCTTTTTTTTCTCTCGCTCTCTCGCTCTGGCTCTCACCCGCTGATACCAACTTGGACTTTCTCTGAGATTGACAATTTTGTGCATGAGTTCCATTTCACATATATCAGTAGATATTCATGTAAAATATCAGATTCAAACACGAATTTCGCAAATGCGAACCGAATTTCTTGGCAACTCCTTTCTTCTTACGTTAGGGACACAAAATGTATTCCACATTCAACCTACTCCATCAAATACGAGGGGGTCGCCCGAGCGAGAGGGAAGGAGAGCAAGAGAGGGCGGAGGGAGAGCAATTTCGCTGAATTTTAGTGTACAAGAAAGACCCAAACTCGTGGAACAAAACGCTGATTGCGGACAAAAACGTGGCGCGGTTGTTTCTTGCCTCGAATATCTAGAACTCGAATAGAACATTTCCTTTCCATTTATGTTGCTCTCCATTGCTGTCAACTGGAATCGTAAACGGTAAATCGATTACGTTCACCATTTTCCAAAGCTGAAGCACATTTGAAAACTACTAAACGAATATCACCCTCAAGCAACGTTTATTTTATTTGTATCTCTCCTTCCTCCTTGGCTCCCTCTCTTCCTCTCTCCATCTCTCCCTCTCTCCTTTCCTCTACTGCACTTTCGTCTCCTCACTCCCATCGTTCTGCCTGAAAACATTTTTACTCCCAAGCATAGTTTCGATTTTCATACGTAACTCATATGAAGGGACATTTGTGAAATATATATCTCTCAGTATCAAGGAATAGATTTCACTTTAAGCTTTACAACCTTCCATAAATTCGAGAAGGGTATTTGGAGCCCGAAAAAAGAGAGGGAGAGAGCGAGAGAGGGAGAGAAGGATCGACCAGCAAGAGGCGAAATATGGAGCATCAAGGGCCACCAAAGCACAATAGTCTTTGTCTTCAGTCTGCCAAACAATTTCCGGTCACTGGTATCAAATGGTGACGCACAGTGGGTGACTCTGGACAGGCTAATGTTTACCAGATTTCCGTGGACACTTTCAGTATGTTCAGTCACACATTAAAGTTTTATATACCAGAAAGAAAAGTGATCCCTTTCCATTCTATGGCAGATCCTGCTTCATCTTTCGCTCTTTCTCTCGCTCTTCTCTCGCTCTCGCTCTCGCTCTTCCCCTATCGCTAGTCCACCTTATCCTATTTTCACAGCTGACGTTTACCAAGTGAAAGTGCATTGGGATCGCCATTGACCACTGTGCCAGTCACATATTCCCCTTTCAAATTCAATCTAGTGCACTGTCCATATCTGTGTACTGTGTGCATTTTATGCATTCCCAGGTCTCTAGAGCGAAAGTCACACAGGATGAGTTGGCTCTATGTACAAAAGCTGTCCCTTTTGCATGGAAGCCAAATGTTCTACTAAGTAAAAGACGGAAGAGGGAGGAGGAGAGGGAGGGAAGGGAGAGAGGATGACAAATGCATCCCCAGGAAGTTTTGGACTCACTGTACCGTATGACAAGTTGTCATGGTAGTAGATCTCTCTTTGTTTTTTACTTTGTAATGCTCTCTCTCCTCTCTTCCTCTCTCCCTCTCTTGTCTGTCGCTTTTCTTTGAGCTCTTTTTGTAGACTTAAGAAAATTGCAGCATACTCAAGTAATGGACAATTCTGTTTGTTACATACTCAAGTACTCTGGATTTACTTCACATTCGGGATTCTAGAAAAAAGGTCAATTCACTACTGAGAGGGAGGGAGGGATTGAGAGAGAGAGAGAGAGAGAGAGAAGATTAAGAAGACAAGATGGCCTCATGTCGACTAAAGTGAAAGTAAGTAACATGGTCATAAGTGATCAGCAATGACTAAGTCCATCCACTTCTAGAAGGATTTCATTATGACATACATTTCAAAACATCAAAGCAAACCGGAAACAAGGACAAATTTTGAGCTTGATAAAAGAGATTATGCCGTCACATCGAGCAGTGAATTAAGTCTTCCCTTTCTCTCTTTCGCTCTCTCATCTATAAACAGAGACAAACCTAGAGTTACATGTCAATGATAACACATATCAGATTACCGAATGACAAAGACTCAGCACAAAACTCGACATCAGCAATGTCACCAGTATTCTATTGCATCAAGTCGGCTTATTTTCGGGATGAGAATGAACGGCAATTGTTGATTAGGCCGCCAAGCGCATCTCGAAATTCGCTCCACAGGAAACCCTATATTAACAGTGTTACGTAAGAGAGGATAGAACATTGCACAATAAAACATTGCCAGTCCACTTTGGCTTGCTATTTAATATATTGATGAAATCTCGAAAAGAGAGATTGCTTTGTACAACTTAATTGTACCCCAGTGATCAGTTTGATGTGGATGCTTTTAGCGGACCCATTCACTTTCAATTTCGCTCCTATCTCTTCCCTCTCCCTCTCCCCCTGGTTGTCAGTCAGGGTAGACAGTCATTTCATTGGCCTAGATGACCCGACTCATTTAACGACCATTCTTTAAGTTGTTCGGTTGCCTTGGCAACCAACTGTTACGCTAATGAAGAAAGGCCATTTCCTTTCACTCAATCCGAGGAGATCTTTTTCAACTCTTGCAAACTGGAAATCAATTAAGTTATCCGTCGTCGCCATCTTTTCTCAAAACCAACAATAGACTTGTTAACTGTATTTCGAGAATGAAGCCCAATACTGGAAGGTTAGAGGTATTTCAATTTCACTTGAGACCCCGTTTTGCAGCCACTTAATGTTTACGGAAGAGAGCTTCCTCTCCCCCCTCCCCTCGTTGACTCCTTTTCTCTTAATTGCTCACTAAATAACTATGGTGAAAACCTATATAGACTTTTAGAGAAATCGATACCGATGTAATGCCTCTCCAGTTTGAACGCCTACTAAATTGTTCACAGTAATTGATTTCGAGAAGAAACCCCGAGACAGAAAGGGCGAGAGGAGAGCGGAGAGAGGAGAGCGAGAGAGAAGAGGGAGAGAGAGAAAACGAAAGAGGGAAACAGGGAAGAGCGGCAAGTACAGTCAGACCGAAATAACGAAAGTGAAGTTGCACGACTCAGCATTACTTCCAAGTCCACAATTAGCAATTAGCGGACTCTAATCACCTTAGTTTCCTGGTCACGGCTTCAAACTGAAGAGAAGCTTCTTTATTGTTGCCCGAGAACCACTGTGACTGTGGCTGAACAGCTGGAATCCAGGCCTGATGTAATTGCGAGATACGAGCGAGTTGGCCGAAATTTTTGCATGCCTTGTAGGCTCGTATTATGATGGCATGATATGGCCAAACCAATATAATAGTCCAATTTGTCATACATGCGGTCAAATGAGGAGCGGACTGTTCCTTGAAAGATGTATGAAAGGGCAAATTGACTTCGTCATTTCTACGGATCGTTGTCAGTATACCATTATTGAATGATTGATGCACTTTACGTGGAACTGGAATTAATCCGTTAATGCAACATAGAATTTGGCTGCTCTTTCTCATTTTAGAGAGGCTTCTCTTTCTCTCTCTCTCTTTCTCTTCTTGGTTCTCTCTTTGCCTCTCTTCTCTCCAACACACTCTCCTTCCCTTTCTCTCCGGCAAAGTAATGGCCATGCCAATGGTTTCTTCTTATTGCTGAACTGTTCAGACAAGCGCAACGGGTTAATGCTCTTGGATTGTCGACGGCCTGGAAAAATAAGGAAAAGTGTATGAAGAAGACGAAGGCAAGAGGGAGAGCGAGGGAAGGGAGGGAGGGAGAGAGGGAAGAGAGTGTGTCGACTTTGTGCTTGATGTACTGGCACTACTTCCAACTGAATGGCCATTCCATACACCGGCACACTGTTTACCTTGAGAGAAGCTTAGTTATTTTGCATAATGAGCTTTTGAAGAGAAGAAGCTATCCCGGATGTCAAAGCTATCTTCACAGCCACTCAATGGCGACGAGAGGAGACAACTTTGTCTCTCTCTCTCTCTCTCGCTCTCCTTCTTCCCTATCTGCCTCTCGGCTCTCAAGTGCAAATGTCTGAATGTCAGTCCCGAAAAATACAAGCTGCATCCTTCATCCATCATAAAACCAATGTACAAGTAGGACGGGAAAGAGATGACACAGGGAGCAAGGTTTCCCTGGGTAAAGACTAAATCATATGCACCAAGTGGCACGTGAAACTTGTTTTATCAAGTGGGCTGGTATGTTCAGAGGGGGAAAGAAGAAGCCCAGTAGCCCACTAGCTAGCTGTTTTTAATGAATTTGTCAGAAAAACGGGTAAGGAGTTAAGGTAGTCGGCTTCACTGACTCCACGACACTAATGTGATCTGAAAATTCAATTTAGCACCAAGTATGGATGGGCAATCGATATTTTGACGACGAGAGGGTGAGAGGGGGAGAGAGAGGGAGAGGGAGCCTTGCTTTTCTGCTTAGAAAAATACAAGCATCCTTTATGTGACAGTGAGAGGCGGTTGGCAGACAGCGAGAAGCGAAGACTTTGCTTGAAAGAGAAGAAGGGGAGAGGAGGAAGAAGAAGAGGGGAAGAGGAGAAGAGACTGATCAGCTATTGGAATCACTAGTGACGCTAAGCGAAGATCGAGTGTCAGTTGCGTTCGGCCCATCTTTTATTGTCTCTCTCCCTCTCGCTCCCCTTCTTTCTCTCCCTCTTTCGCAAGCTCTCGCTCTCTTTCTTTCTCTATCTCGACTTCTCCGGTCGATCAGGTACGTGATCACTCTACGGCACACAGTGGCGAATACCTTATCAAGGCATCCCAGTCTCATTTCAGATTCCAAGTTTCCTTTGTTTCCTCTCAATTATAGCAGGCCTACTTGAATACATTGAATACATTCTCTTTCTTCTTCACCTAGAGGGCAAAAGCATCACTCACGCTGAAAGCCACGTAGAGAGCCAGGTGCAAAAAACACAACGGCTAAGGAGATGCGTTGACGGAGAACTTGATACCTGATCGATAGAGTCAGCTGTTCCCAAATACGGGCACTGTTTCAAAAAATTAAACGCCAAATAGCCTGACAATGACAAGAGCCATCAACAATGTGGCAAAGATTGGAGAGGACTGACACTATCTTCTTACAGCTCTCTCCCCTCTCTCGCTCTCTCTCTCCCTCTCCCTCTCTTTTCCTCGCTCAAGCTATGAGCCGGATCATACCTCTCTTGATAGTTGACAAGAGCGACAGTATGAAGTGCAATTTTCCTCATTAGAAAAGTGTTTAGTGTTGCGCGGCAAATAGCCAATGGATCGGGTTGCAAATGCGGCGCATGTGCTGCCCAGAGAGGAGAGGGAGAGAGAGAGAGAGGCAAAGAGGAAGGAGAGAGCGAAAAGTTGCTTCGACAAGAGAGTAAGATAGAAAGAGAGAGGAGTCACAGGAGCAGTTCATCTCTGTGAGCGTATCGAAAAGAACGACCAGAACTCTTTGTAGAGCGTTTTTAACGCACAAGCCTAAGCGAGCCAGCGGCAGGGGAAGGGGAAGCGAGCGAGAGGAAGAGAGGGAAAGAGCAAGAGGCAAGCAAAGTCCAGTTTTGTCTAGTTGAAAGAAGCAACGACGCGAACTTATCCTTAGTGACCACAGTTTTTCTTTTCCATCTCAGTGACAGCTGTCATGTTGGAGAAAACAGTCCCATCAAGTCGCTCCTTCGGCCGTCCACTGGTCCCTGCGTCGGCCTCTCCTCTCCACTTGTTCCCTTCGTCGCTATGGAGTGTCATGTTCGCTTTCCTTGACACCAACAAGTTTGCCTCTTGAAGGACAGCTCGAGTGAACAACTGAAACAAACTCTAAATCTCGAAAGGTCTTCCCTGTTCGCCATTTGCATTGCGAGAGCAAAACGGGAGAAGCCTGAACATTGAAGACTTATCGTAGCCTAGGACACTTGAGTTGTTCGAATGAACAGTGTCTCAACGTTGACCGCACTAGTGTGGACATGTTCTAGACCGTGACGAAGATGAATCACAGTAATATATCTAGTGGGAACCCGATGACACCGACCGTTCTATTGAATGATGATTCAATACTGGTCACCGGTGAGACCGTTGTCTTTGACTTTAACAACATGACATGGAATGCGACCCTGGAAGTGGACCTACTTCCTCAGCAGGCCATTCTTGTTAATGTGACCGGTGACGTGCCTCTCAAGTATGCCATGATCATGTTCGGCTACGTGATGCCTGCCCTGATGGTGATCACCATTCTGGCCAACACTCTGGTAGTGGTGGTCTTGTCCCAGCGACACATGAGGACGCCCACCAATGTGGTCCTCCTGACCATGGCCATTTCGGACTTGTTGACTCTGCTCTTTCCGGCCCCGTGGTACTTCTACATCTACACGCTGGGCAATCACAAGAAAATTCTATATCCGGTGGAGGCTTGCTACGCCTTCCACTGCATGACGGAAGTCATTCCGGCCTTCTTTCACACTGCCTCAATATGGCTGACCCTGGTGCTGGCCGGCCAAAGGTACATCTATGTCTGTCACCCCACAGCAGCCCGCACCTGGTGCACTCTGCCCCGGGTCATGAGGGCAGTGGTGGTGGTCATCATCCTGGCCTTCCTGCACCAGCTGGCCCGCTTCTTTGACCGCGAGTTCGCCCCGGTGCAGTTCGAGTACGAAGGGGTCCCTAGATGGGGCTGCCAGTTCTTCACAGCTGCCTGGGTGGCCAGAATGGTGTCGGAGAACATCTACTTCACATGCTACTACGGCTTCCGTATCCTCTTTGTCCACATTGGCCCCTGTGCAGCTCTGGTAGTACTCAATCTCCTTCTATTCAGTGCCCTGCGCGAAGCCCAACGCAAGAGGGACAAGCTGTTCAAGGAGAACCGTAAAAGTGAATGTCGTAAATTGCGTGACAGCAATTGTACCACATTGATGCTCATAGTCATTGTGAGCGTTTTCTTGGCAACCGAAATCCCGCTCGCCATTTGCACTTTGCTCCATGTGGCCCAGAATGCGCTGAACATCGTCATCGCCGACTACGAGATACTAAACAGCACCATATTGTTCACTAATTTCTTCATCATGCTCACTTATCCGGTTAACTTTGCCATCTATTGTGGCATGAGTAGACAGTTCAGGGAGACCTTCAAGGACCTCTTTCTGTTAGGACATGTCACCAGTAGCCGTGGCGGAGGCGGCGTGGGCCGCAACGGGGCTCTCACGGAAACTGTCTCGAGGTCTGTGGTCAATGGCCCACGGACGTCCACCAATGAGACTGTTCTGTGAAGTATAATAAGTGTCCCTCTTCCTCTCCTCTCTCTTCCTCTCGTCTCTTGACGCTGCACATTGTCAAGAGATTGAAAAGGCAAACAGAGAAATGAAACCACTCCAGCTGGTCACCCAGTCACTGGCCAGTGGCCGAAGAAGCTCTCATATGGACAACATCGTTCCCACTACATAACGTATCTTCGCGCTCTCGCTCTTTCCCTCTCCTTTTTATTACTGTACTTCCAGAGTAGTATCAATCTTCGCGATAAGTTCCTAAGGTCACGGACAAGAAAGGGAGGGAGGGAGAGAGAGAGACGCAAAAAATATCAGCCAGAGAACGAGCAAGGCAAGTGCTTACATTATATACAATATAGATACATAATATAATATGAGATACATAAATGTGTTGCAACTACGTTCCTGACTTGCCTATATTACACTCACAGGATGTGAGCTGTTCGAAAGTCGAGCGACGGAACAGTTCTAAGTGGGCCTAAAATTTAAGTAGACAGGATCCCTCTCACTGTAAGTTCTATGAAACTGTAGTATTGCAAAAAAAAAGAACTGAAGCTCTTAGCGTACCCTCTTCTTTTTCGGGGCTAGTTGCATACTGTATCTAAATGTTAAATTGTCCGTTCAGGTGCACTATATGGGATGTAATACACATACACACACAGCTATGTAATGAAGTTTCCAAGTTTCGCCGAAAATTCATCTTTTATGGGTGCTGATCACGCAGAAAAACGAGACCAGGCCACACTGAGGTATGGTAAAGATTGCCGGCATTAAGCTGAGCACGTTTCTATGTGACTTGCAACACTTTATTTTTGCTTAAGCTATGTGTCCGCTTATGTCTACGCCGTGTAGAAAAATCATTACTGTCAGCGAGGGAGGGAGAGGATAAGGAGGGAGAGAAGGAGGGAGAGCGAGCTACGGATAACGAAGTTGAAGTTGGAGAGTTGCATCTCAGAAATCCACAATTAGCAATTAGTTCTCTGATCACCCTTAGTTTTTCCGATCGTCGGCTTCAAACTCAAGGGGAAGAATTAAAAGAAGAATCTTCTTTACTCTTGTCCTAAGAAGATTGAAGTGTTACACAACTGGAGTTCACGTTCACTTGATTGCGACAAATTGGGAGAGCGAGAGCGACCAATACAAAGTTGCCGTACACTGATTCAATTAGTGTACTGCTTTGGGTGCCATGAGCAAGAAAGGAAAGGAGAGGGAGAGAGAAGAGGGAGGATGAGAGGGCTGAATCGAAAGATGAAAACGATACGACAAGCTCCATTGCTGGGGTCATAAAAAACAGAAAAATTGTTACAAAATATTCTTGCTGATGTTTGTCGAGAAGTGTTGTTCAATGTACATATTGCTATGTATGCACCAAATATGACTATATCATAAAGTTCTCGTTTATATGCTTGTTAAAAAACGTGGCCGTTGAAAAGTAATATTTGTCCTGCCTGACGGTCAACGTGAATGGAATGGGATAATCAAGAAACATGCCGTTTCATTCCACTGAATTATGATGTAACATTTCACTATGTGGTCCCAGAAAAACTGTCTTGAAGAATGAATATGAAACAACTTGAAATCATATTAAACTCACTGGAGTCCCCTTTATGGTCCATATATCATGTGCTTCTCAAGCTGCGACGCTCGGCTTCAGCTACACTAGTGCATGTAACCGAATTTACGCGTTTTTCGGGTTAGATTGATACGACAGTGGACTGAGATATACTGTCGCTAGGCCATCTTCGTCAACCTGGACGATTTGTCTCGCCGTATATATATATATATATTTTCGGGCCCCTCGCAACATGCCAACTGCTCATTAATTTGGACTTTTCCGAGTAACTTATTCTGTGAGAACACTCTCTCTCCCTCTCTGTCTTTCCTCTCTGTCTCTGTGCGACGCACTTTTATTTTAGCAACACATAGTTAGAATCACTAATGAAACAGACTTTGCCGAACAGTGTTAGTATAGTGTTAAGGCAACCATAGCAATGTTGTAAAGTGACTGTAGAGAAAGAGAGAGAGAGGAGGGTGAGAGAGAGAGGGGGAGGAAGAGAGATATATAATTTGTACAGAACAAATTCTTGCGCTTGACAGTAGCGAGCAATTAATGATGTTCACTGAATGGGTCCGCTAAACAAACTCAAGCTCTCCTTAATGCTCTACTTGCATTGAAAAAGAATTCATACTATACTACTTTCGTCCTTGGCTCCTATCTCTCCCTCTCTCTCCCTCTATCCCCTTCTCTGTCCCCCTTATCTACGTCTTTCACTTCTAGAGGATAAAAAACTGAAAGAAAAACTTTTTCCAGCAAAAAAAGGGCGACAATTTGTCTCTCTGGACACTACATGTGAAAACATGACACAGCTGTCACTGACGGTGCAGCTCTTTGTTCATTTCGATCAGCATCATTCTCATCTAATCAAGTCGAGAAGCGTCCTCGGGCTCAAGAGAGGAGGGGAAAGGAGGAAAGAGAGAACGGGAAAAACAACTAGAGGCTGCTCGTTCGGCAGAAAAAAGAGGGGATATGAGAAAATATACCTGTCAAGTTCACAGCAAGCTACAAATGAAGTGTAGGTGTGGAGCTGCTCTAAAATTAGCGCCAAAGTTCAACCGAGAGGATTCATCATCGCGGGGGTCGTTTCATTAGTGCGCGCTGACAAGCTCCGCCTACTTTTGCAAAGTCGCAACTGGAGGCAGTGAAAGGTGCACACCTTGGCAGAGTAGACGTGAAAAGTGTCAAAGGTAGCTCAATGTTTCACACCGTCTATTCTCTCTAGTGCATGTCACGTCACTTTCGATTGTCTCCTACCGTACTTTCTGGGCAACTGCATGCATATACTAAATTGGTAAGTCTAAAATGAAAAAGTAATGCAATAGACAAACAGCTCTAGCAAGGCCCGAAACAATTGTTCCAATTGAAGGAACAGTTTGCTCATGTATTAAGAAGGAAGCAAGACTTGTGTTAAAAATGCATTTCCCAGCAAATACTGTGTTGTGCAACTTGGTTATCAGTGACGGCTCCATCTCTCCTATGTATGACAGAGATACAGTAGTGTAGTTCAGTTGCAATGCAATTCCCATTTTCAAGGGAACATGTATAAAATGAAATTAGTTGAATTCAGGACAATTTCATTTAGACAGTTTGATAGATTTTTGCTTACCAACCAAAGAATGTATGACATGCAAATTATTGCGTCATGCACGTATTCCGTGTTGTCATGACGTTTGTGACAACTGGAAAAGGGAGAGAGAGACAGGGCTTCAAATCTTGGGGTGATAGTTGAACCCGTGGCCTCTGTTAACAATGTATCGATCCCGGAGTCCTAGAGGGGCCAACCAACAACTTGGTTTCGTGCTAGAAGGCCAAAAATACAAAATTTGCCGCCATAATGAACTCTTTCTCTCTCTCCCCTCTCCCTCTGTTTGGCTCTCTTCAAACGAAACCATGGTGCGTGAAGTGCCTGAATAGAGTTTCACCCTTATTAATCTAGCAAGAATATGCTCTCTACGCCTCATTCTTTCAGTGTTATGACAAAAAAATATATTATATATATATATATGAACTTGCCGTGAACTCTAATTGAATCGTTGCATTGGAACCTGTAATTAGCGGCTCTCGCCTCGCAGACCTTTAGAGACCCTGAAAGCGCAATTTAGTTTTGAGATTAGAAACGCGGCCTATATTGTGCATAATGCCATTACGTGCCATAATGGAGTACGATAATAAGGTCCTTGTAATTATTACCTGAAAAAGGGGAATTATGCAGCGAGAAAAATACTCATCTCAAACATACGCTCTCGCTCTGTCGCTTGAAACATGAAAGGAAGCCCATTGTGAGGTGAAATATTTGGCAATCATGAGTGAATCTATGTCGAGATTGAGTTCCCCTCTCGAAGGTGTCGTTCGATAAGCATTGTTTTTCTTTATCAAATCAAACTTCACGATAAGTTTGCAGTGTTCTCGGATTCGTGAAGGCGGAAAGCAGCAAATAAATTTGTTGGACATGTAGCAAAGTGTCGTACTACTAGTACTTGTCTCTGCGACTTGTTCATGTAAGTGAAATATGGCGGCAACTTGTATGGCAGTTCGATATCCCTTCGGTCGTCCTCAGATATTTGAGCTGTATATAGAGTTTCCACTTCCGTAAACCATGCCTTGCGAAGTGAGATTTTCGTCGTGTTTACTCATCTTTCTATTTGTACATCCAAAGTCTCTGAACATTGCATTCTACATACACTGCACACTTGCTCTCTCGCTCTATCTTCCTCTCCTCCGCCTCCTCTTCTTCTCCAGCTTTTCTTCTCAGCTGGTGCGATGAGTTGGGCGAGAGGAATCCTTTCCTTTCCTCGTGCCCTTTCAGTGTCATTGAAGTGCAGTCTATATACTTTTGCTTGTCGTCTATTAGCCTTTCAGATTGTCGTAAGAGTATAGTGAAATATGGTACCATATACTTGATAGATCTCAAGTGAAGCCAACAGCAATGCGAATCGCGCTCTTTCTCTCACCCTCTCCTTCCCTCTCTCTCTCTCCCTCTTGCCACTCCACCTTCTCCCTCTAGCCGGTTGCATCAGGCTCGTTGCAACTTGTTCATATTACATAGTCACTGATTCATAAAAGACATATAAATGAGTAGCATCAAGGGGCTGCCATGTGAAGCCGGTCAAGTTGAATGTTTCATCGGATGCTAATTCCGGCTTCCCCGGCCAGTGGTTGATTGTTTTTCTTGGCCAATCAGAGCGGTGATAGGGATGTTACCGAAAGTACGAAACGTCTCATTACATTTTCTCCCATCGCCAGGAAATCATTTGGAACACACACTGTCGTAGGGAAGATAAAGACGGAATAGTCTTCCGAGCGAACACGTACGCTGGACTGTTCTGATGACGACATTGGCGTAAGAGAGGGAAGAGGGAAAGAAGGCGAGAGGGAAAGAGAGAGAGAAGGGTCTTCGGAAACCTATGAAATAAAGAAAGAAAGAGGTATTTGCGTCAAAAGCGCTTCTCTTGCTGCTTGATTGAGTCGAGAAAGAAACCATCGGCTTGAGCGCCGGACTAGGGGATCCGGAAGCCAATGAATAGTCGACCAAAATAAGGAGAGACAAAGTGAGAGCGAGAGGGAAGGAGGGAGAGAACGTTGCGGAGATTTTCCTGTCAAACCTTGGTCAAGGAAAGGACACATGAGCCCTTCGACTAAATTGAGTAAAACCATTGGACTTTTCTACTCTCTGGACTGGTTAATGTGTCTCTGTCGCTCTCTATCGCTTTCTCGCAGTCTAATATCTAATATAGAATGGATCTGGTCAAACTAAATGAGGTTATACTGGCTTTTAGCTACAATACACTGCATCTGGCTCTGTGGCTCTCTCTCTCTCCCTCCCTCTCCCTCTCTTTCTCTCTGTGAAGGGAAAGAGAGCGAGAAGTGTTTCATATTGCCGCCTAGTGACCAGCAAATTATTGTGTCGAGGGAGGGAGGGTTAGACAGAGTGATAAAGGGCGAGAGACACATTGCCCATAAAGAAATTTATGACCAGCCCGTGGACTTGATTTCATCACGAACCGGCCATTGTCATCAGGGGTCACCGGCGATGACAGGGACACCGGAAGTCACACTGGACACCACTGGCCGTTCCATTTGTCTCGGACTTGTCTTTTCTTCTCGGCTTAATTACGACCACTGAACAATGGTGACCTCATTGATTTGGTGCTCTTAATGATTAAACTTGGGCAAAGTCAGCTCCAGTATCTTAGCAGGAATGAACAAATAAAGGAGAGTCGCCATGGCTGTCCCTTAATTAGGATTAAGTATGCAATTAAGTGATATAGACTTGTTTAAATGTTTACTTGCTCCTCTCAGATGGCAGTGCTAGGATATATATCTCTAATTAGCGGACATTTTCCGTAAATGACTAGAGACAACTGCCACTTAATTATGTGCAGTTAACGGAGCCCATAACAGTAGTCGGTGACAAATAGAACTGAACGTAAAAATGTCCGACGGTTCATTACTGCATAGAGAAGGAAGGTAAAGCTCGACGCACACTCTGGGAATTTATCTCGAGAATGCAATTCAGCGTCTACCGCGATACAGAGTCCCCCGAGTAATGGCCTTTCTGGTGTATTGTTTACCTGTAATAACTGTCACTAGGCGCTATGAAAAGGGCTATTCACGAGGATATAACTGCTAATTCAGTTGACATTATATACGGCAATGTCTAGCGGCAGGCCAAGAATCTTGATAGCGACCCTTTTCCGCCAGTCTGTGGCGCCATCTGCATTGCAAGACGCTCATGACCGGAACTTAGGTCTCTCCGCCGCACTGCCCTCTAGTGGCTCAATTTTTCATCTATTGCGAAACAGATGCGTTCACTTGACAAAAATAATGAGCAAACAAGCAAATCTGCAAGGATTGTCTCTGAGATTCATATTTTTTCCTATTTTGTCCTTGAAGTAGTAGAATAGAAAAAATGGACTCCATATGCAATGACATAGACCGCCTATTTTTCTCTCCTATTACGATGCTGAACATGACCAAGAAGAAGGCCAATAGCGGCCAATGGTGAAACCGGTTATGCCATCAAAATCCGTGGCCGGCTACAGCTAGCTTCCCAGTTTGTGTGCAGAGACTTAAAAGGCTACCTTTTTCACTGTTAGAAGAAAGGAGACTTCGTTCGATCGTTCAAAAATTAGATCTTATTGTTCCAACAAGAAGCGATAATTGTGACAGTTATCACCTAAGGTGAGCGAAGCTTGATCTTGTTTCGGACGCTAAACGTCAAGTGGTTGCCATTGTGAAGGCTGTTGTCTTCAAGCAAGTATCAAGTGACACTCGGTTGGAAAAGCGGCCAATCAACGGCTACCATCAACTTTAGAGTTTAGGGCGTCGACTTCTCCTTCTTTCCCCCTTCTCTCTCCCTTCTCTCTTCGGCGCTCTTTTCTGTTTCCATGAGAAGTGACGCCAGCAAGCCTACCGTGACTCTTGCTAAATAACGAGGGAGAGAGGAGAGGGAGAGAGAAGTTGTAAACTGACCTTGAGCAACATGTGCTCCAATGTGCGTCTCTGTTAGCCTGTGCTCTGCGTATGATGACGCTGCGTTGCTGAGCTTGTTTCGGTTCCATTATTCTCTCGGTTTACCTGTTGACATTTCATCATGATAGACTGAAACTCTCTGCCCAGCTGACCGCCATCAAGGCCTTCCAATCCTAAATGAAGTGAACCACCGTTCGAGAGGAAGCAAGAGTGTAGGGATGCCAAGTAAGAAGAAAAAGGCCAAAACGTCCTCCGAAACGTTCACCGTCGAACGAATTCTGGACAAGCGTATCAGAGACGATGGCAAGACCGAATACTATCTCAAGTGGGCCGACTATCCCGAATCCAGTAACTCGTGGGAGCCCAGAGAATTTCTAATGTGTGTTGATTTGATTGACGACTTCGAGAGGAAGTACGCCAAGCGATTGACCGGTCAGTCGGCCAGTGACACTGGTGGCAAAGCCAACTGGACCTCAGCTGACCCTTGTCAGTCCAGCTTTGACCGTGGTCTCGTGGCCGACAAGATTCTGGGCGTCGTGCTCGGTGATGATGGCATCCACTATTTGGTGCAATGGAAAGACCACTCTGGAGCCGAACTTGTACATTCGTCCATTGTTAGCAAGCAATGTCCGCAACTTGTGATAAACTATTACCAAAGACACATTTCCTGGTGTGCATGATTATTCCTGGTTGGCCGTCATGTTTGGTCGCTTCCTCTACAATCATGGCCTTCCGCAAGATTATATTTATATGCGCCGAAGAGAAGAGGCTTGTTACGTTCTTGTTACGAGATTGTGATATTTCGAATTGTCCACCAAATATGATGGAGTGTCCTGTATATACTGTATAGAGAATGATGTGGACTAGGAAGAGATGGCAAGAAAAACAAGTTACCAAGTGTCTACCCTTAGTACCATATAAAGGAAAAAGTTGCTTTCTACAATTTGCCTGTCAACCCTTTCGTTACCTAAAACCGGTTCGTGTAGAACTGCACACTCAAGCTGCCTCTAAAAATGTTACGCCTCGCTGCAAACTGTAGATTACGTCAAGTATGATGATAACGAACTCGCAGATGTTTGGAGTTCATTGTAACCAACTTTTTTATGTGCGAGCCTAGAATATATATTTTTACGACGCCCACATGATATTTTATTTGTCTGTCGGTCAGCCCATTTTTCACAGAACGAGATAGAAAGGGCGAGAGGAAGGGAGAGAGAGAGAGACAACTTGAATTTGCATTTAACCTTTATTTTTATTATATAGCACATGCACACATAACGCGTACACCAGAGTGATTTCCGTATTCATGGTGTCCATCAAAAGGAGGAAAAGAGGATGGAGGCAAAGGGGGGAAGAGGGAAGAGGAGCGACCCGAGGTGTCACTGGCCTCGTTTTCGCTCATTGTGAACCGTTCAAGTCCTGGACAGCGCTCACGATATAATTGACAGATTGCGATTTCTGGATGATTTCCATATGGTCCAAGTTGAACTCTTTGTAGGTGAACCTGGTTGACCCGTCGGCGAAGTGTTTGCACTGTCGCATGCTATTGCTGTCGACGAAGCCGTCGCCGTCGTCGTACACGGCGGTGAACTTTGCACTGCGTGACAGCTCAGAGTCGAAGACAGCTCGAACTAGTGAGTTGAAGCCTACTCCGCCCACACAGTAGACCGGAAACTCGCCGGGAGAACGGAAGCTGTCTCCGAGCACATTTTCGACGTCCAGTCTCTGTTCATAAGCATCGGGATAATCCAAAGCCGCAAAGAAGTCTTTGTAATCGTTGACAGTATAGTTGCGAGTCGGCGTCTCCACTAAGGCCACTCCGTCAAAGGACTTGGTGTACGGCATCAAGAAGGTGGTACTGGAAAATGTCCGCTCGGCCACTCGGATCTTCCTGTTGATGGTGGCCGGATAGTCGTCGTCAGCAAAGTAGCCGTACATGTACTTGAAGTTGCCGCCCAGCGGCGAGGCCACCACTATCCAGCCCTGGATGTTGTCCTTTTTCCACTGGTCACTCTGATCCCTCAAGAAGGCATAGGTGAACAGGCCGCCCATTGAGTGACAAATGACTATGGCCGGCTTTCGGGTCTGGGCCACCGTCTCCTCTATTAGGTTCTTGAAGTCTCTCGTAAAGTCTTCGTTCTCGTCTACAGAAATTGGACCAAATCTGCAGTGAGTTGTCGTCAACAAAAACTCGAAGGCCACTTGACTTACGTATTGCCCTTCGCCAGTCGTAAGGGGCTCCTCGAAGGTCTTGATTTCGAGTATAGCCGGCGGACTCGAGGGCCTGGACAAGGTTGTAATAGTACATGGCTTAAGGGAGAGAGGGAGAAGGAGAGGAGAGAGAGAGAGTAGTTCATGCGAGTGGACACATTGCAAGACGCTAGAACTCACTGGACGGTGTGGCCTGTGGCGAGACAAATTCGATTCCGGTCGTGTTGCCAAACTCTCTGGGCTTGACGAAGACTCCCTTGTCACTGTAGGCTCGTCTAGTTTCACTGTTGTAGTGCATTCGAGCATTCTCCAGCCAACAATCTTCCTGGACAGGACGATAGTTGTGAATGTGAAACCAGAGATAGTCCTTGCCGTGGTCAGTTGACTTGACACAGGCCGGATTAGAGCTGTCCAGCCGGGCCAACTGGAGTTCCAGTTGACTGCCCATATAGCCGGGCACTGGACCGGGAATATGTTTGCAACAAAGATGAGTAATTGCTTGGCATTAGTGTCCAGTGTGTAGCTTACCTAGTATGACGGGATTCTTGGGCTCCTTTGGAGCGGCATTCGAGTCAGCTGGTGGCCCGATGATGGCGCTAATTGGACCTTGTTTACCGGGCCATAGTAGGCTCAGTGTGTCTACGGCAAGCGCACCATGGAGGAGACAGAGACAAATTACGCAACTCGAGAGCATATTTTACAGGGGCAAAACTTTGCAGAGACCACTTATTCAACTGAGCGCATGAAAAGGGAATACGTGTCAACCCTAGGTACGTGCAGATCAACGACAATGGAATGATGTCAAGCTTTTTCCACGTCATACCATATTCTCATTTCTCGTGCATAACACTTAGCTGCAGCTGTTTCGTAACATATGTACCTTGTTTGCCTCAAATATGAAAACAAAGTCATTTAAGGCACATGCCTTTTCCTTCCCATCAGCCTTGTTTTTCGGCCAATGGCTGAAACTGTACGTGTCGCCGAATGTGACTTTGAACATTGCAGCCTTTGAGAGAAGGCTCGATAGGTTGTTCTCTTCTCACGTAGAAACCCAAAATTGCCAGAATCATAAATTTTTAACAGGGTTGAAAAAGGAGAACATTACAAGACATTATGAACATTGGGCTACAAAGTTTGAAGTAAGTGATATATGAAGGAAACACTGGTTCTCTCTTGTATGAGTCCCATGTGCGTAGTTTCAAATTGCTTGAACATAAACTTTTTAGCCGTCCGTGAAGTAGATTGCCATCGAAGACACCCTCTCATGCTTCTAGCCAGTAATATGCCGTCGCCATCTTCATAGAGGAGCCGTTTAGTGCCATTTGGAAATGGTTGATCGTATATCACCCTGGACATTGTAGGAACTCCGGTGGCACCTAGGCAATAAATATCAACTTCCGGATGCTCGAAGTCACCAAGTAAGTCACTGGTTTTGGTCCACATTTCATAAGCGTCAGCGTGACCGAGCAGCGTGAACAGTTTCTCGTAGTCGTCAACGGTGAAATTATTGCCATTACTTTGTATTAATGTATCATTGGCGAAACTTCGCCTATGGGGCAATAGGAAGGTCAATGAAGAGAAACTCCTTTCCGCCTTCCTAATGACCGGAAACAGAGAGGCTCCCAAGTCGTCATTCTTGTCCAAATATGAATACAAATACTTGACGTTTCCGTCCCAAGGTGTAGCTGTGACAATGAGCGCCCTTACGTATTCATCTTTCCATTCTTGACTCTGGTGCCTTAGGAAGTAATATGCGAATGTACAACCCATAGAATGACACAATATAGCAACTTTAGTATTTCCATTTCGGTGCTGTGTGTCCTCTATTAATGCTTTCATGTTATTCATGAACTCCGTGTTTTCGTCTATGGCAAATAAAGTTAGCAAGGTGAAGGCAAAAAGAGGAAGAAAAAAGCTCGAATACATTACTGGCTCATATACACTACAGGGAAGTACTTAGATCATAGTGCCAGAACAAACTGGCAAGCAGGAAACAGGAAGTGGAAAGTCACTCACGAGGTGCTCGCCGCCAATCATAGGTGGCGCCACGGATGTTGACGTCTCTCTGGTAATCACGGCGCACCAAAAATTTGACCAAAGAATTGAAGTAATTTGCTGTGTAAATATTGATCTCAGACCCTCCAATAATTAGACGGCATACATGAAAGCATGCTGGATGTACACACATACACACAATATGTACAAGTGGTGTTCAGAGTGAAACGGGAAAACAAAAAGCGAGACAAATGCAATACACATCCACTTACTGTGCGACGCAAAGGCATTGGGTGACGTAAATTCACAGGAACCTGTGGAACCAAAGTTTCGGGGCTGGATGTCAACACCAAGTGCACTCTGGGTCACCTTGGTCTCTCTGTCATACTTGAGCGTAACCAAATTTAGCCAGCAATGAGTCCAGCGAGGTGAGTAGTTGCTTTTCTGGAACCAGAGCAACTCGGGACGATCGCGGTGCAAAAAGCACTGAGACCATCGATCTGACTTTCCGTTGAGCTTCACTTCCAGTTGGCTGCCCTGATACCCGGGCACTGTAATAGAGAGACATTGGGTGAGAGAGGGAGAGAAGGGAGAGAAGGGAAGGGAGAGAGGAAGAAGGGAGTATAATACAATATATTTTCCATGGCCAGTATATATAGTGTGGAAGTGATGCCACGTCAAGAACTGTTAGAAGCTCTTTAAGAACTCCAGGAATCAAGGGGTATCATCAAGAGTACCTAGAATGACAGGATGGCGATTGGATGATGCGAATCTAAATTCTTGCGTCGATGACGACGACGGAGAGGAGGAAGAGGGCAGAGGAGAGGAGGGAGAGGAAGGCGATGCTGCGACTTGCAGCCATTCATGTATACCAGCCAACTCAAGGTACAGTAAGACAAAGCAAATTGAATTCCATTTACTTTGCATGGCACTCATGATTTTTTGCTGATCACGAACCTTCGTGTACTGCAACTGAATCAATTTAACTTGTTTTCCTCGCTCTCTCCCTCTCTGTGCCCTTCGCTTTCCCACTCGCTACAATGTGAATTCGATTCCGGACATGTATCTTTTTTATAGGAACTGAAAGTACTCTCTGAAAGGGATGACAATGCCATGTAATGTATATTCGATTATTTTCACGTGCTCTAGTTAACCTATTTCGCTATGACTATTGATCTCTCTCTCTCCCTCTCTCTCGCCATCTCTTCCTCTCTCCAATCCCTCTCAGCGTGTCTTCCACTATGTCAACATGACATTTAATTTGCACTATTTCACAATCCAGTTTGTTCTCAACTGCGAGTTCATGATAGTAATATACTGCTTTTGTTTTCAGAAAAGAGAATATGACATCTCACCGGAAATATCCAGCTTTTCCACCGCGTAGGTGTACGTTGCCTTTCCCTCTCTGCCCTTCCTTCTCGCTCTTCCTTCGCTCTCTCTCTCCCCTCTTGTCAATTCCAGCGAGTACAGTCTCCCGTTTCACTCAAACAAAACTTTTTTTTCTGCATATGAAAGCAAATCGAAATAAGAAAAGGCAGTCTTTATTTCAGTAAACCTTCGCCTCTCATTCCCTTCTCTGTGCTTCAAATTTTTCAAGAAAAGCGTAAACGAAATAAAATGAGAAGCTCGCGAATATGGGCGTCAGTCAGTTTGACTCGGTCTACGTGAGAAACAGCGGAAACGCTCTCTCTCTCTCTCCCTCTCTCCTCTCCCTTCCTCTCTCTCTCGCTCCAACATGTCCGCATCGCTGCAGTTTTTCTACCATTCTTGGGCGCCTAAGCTACAATCTTTCACTTTCAATACGAAACTAAAGTATACCCTATAGCATAAGGAGGCTGCAAGATTTCTCTGTCTGGCACCGAGAGGCACAAAGAGAGAAAGAAGAAAAATGAGAGAGGAAGGGAGAGGGAGAGAGGGGGAGATAGAGGGGAGAGAGAGTGAGTGAGATGAAGAAACTCATAGGCTTGGGCCATATTGTTTAGGGCGCGTCGGAGAGAAGGTCGAGTGTCTCGTAATTTCAATGAAGTTCCTCTCTCTCTCTCTCTCTCTCTCTCTCTCTCTCTCTCTCTCTCCGTCCAGCAGAGGGGGGGAGAGGAGAGAGGAGGAGATAATTGCCTCTGAGGAAACTTTTTTGCCTCTGCGGCACACTGAGCGCCAACATCTTAGTTGTTCAACTTCGCTATTCACTGAAAGAATCTTCACACTAAAGAGAAAGAGGAGATAGAAAGCGAAGAAGAGGAGAGAGGGAGCGAGCTAACACAGGACATCATTACGGTGATACGCTAGCTTGCTCCTGAACAGTTGTGGTGAATGGAAGGCATCCTCTCTCCCTCTCTCTCTCCCTTTCTCCAGCTTCCTTTTCATTCAAATGACTCAGATGTGCAAAGGCAGCCAAAGCAACTCAGGTACTTACTTCTCCTCCAAAGTCAAAGATGCCTACTTAGACTCACTTGCATTTTGCTCTTCCTTCATCTCCATTTCTCCCTTTTCGCCTCTTCTACTTCTTCCCTACCCATTATAAAGAGGGCATTGAGTTTTCTCTCCTCTTTTTTCTCTTTCCCTCTGTGAGTAATCTTTATGTTCATTTTGTTGCACGTGCCATCTAGTGAAAGCGTCCAATTTATTTCGTGTCAGTTGCAGGCAATTAGCGAGATTTGCCTTTCCAGCCAATTGAGCAGGTGCTTGAGCTTCACTTCATTGCTTCTCCAAGTTTCCTGACATTTTCACTGGTGAGCAGTGACGGCGAGAGAGAGAGAGGGAGGCGAGAGCGCGAGGGAAGAGAGGCAAAGAGCTAGAGAGGCTCACAAGTCTCTAACGGCCGGACAAGTTTCACCATTCTTTGTGGAACTGCCTTTCACATGGTCGCCTACGTTGGATAGTTGGAAGTCATGTTTGAAGTTTGCCAGCACATCAAGGGACCAGATCAAGCGGCATAATGTTAACTAAAGTCAGCTGGATGCTGATGACAATATTGCCGCCCATGCTTATAGTTGACTCGATCAATGGTGCGAAATATGGAGAGAGGCCAATGACCAGCTTCAAGTTACTAACTGTCGGCATCGCTCTTCTCTCTCGCTCTTCTTCCCCCCTTTTCCTCTTCTCTCTTCCTCCTCCTGCTAGTGAATGATAATGACATAAATGCCATTTGCGGACATCCTGGCCTGCCGGCTTTCGGGCGACTTGTAAACAGCACCTTCAGTGATACGGTGTACAAAGAGGGAGACAATGTCTACTTTCAGGTTTGCCAATATACCATCTCATGAAAATGCAATCAAGTTCTCTATTGATTTTTTCCCTTTCGTTCTCTTCCTCTTCGTGTCCCTTTTTTCTGCGTTTTGGGACATACTGCAATATATTAACCTACAGTGTAACTCTGGATATTACATGAATGGCGCCTCTTCTCGATTATGCTTGTCCAGCGGACTGTGGTCCAGCGATCTTCCCATTTGTGGTAAGCAATGTCCAGCCAAGGATGCTTTTAATTAACTGTCACTGACAAAGAACACATTAGGAGAGAGGAAACAAACACAGTGACGCCATCATATTTCGATTTTCGTTTTTCTTGCCTTTTCTAGATACGAATCTGGGTCTTAATGGACTAAATGCTTCATCGAGTCAACATGTTCTCGCTTATCCTCCAGAGTTGGCCATTGATGGAAATACTCGAAGTTGCTTTTACACAAGCCGACACTCGCCAAAGTGGTGGCGGCTGGACATGATGGCTAACCGAAGGGTCTTGTCTGTGGCCATTACGGTTCCCTTTGCAAGTAATCTTTACTTTCTTAATTGAGATCAATGGCTCTCAGAAGTCTCTCCATGAGAATGAGCGTTACTTAACTCAGTAATGCACTATACACTACTTTCTTGCTCTCTTTCCCTCTCGCTCTCTTCTCTCCACTGTCTTGCAGGTTCCGAATACTTTTTCACTGTCTACGTCGTAACATCTAATGGGAGCGCAAGCAATGCGACCCGATGTTCCACTTTCAATGGGATTTTCGGTCTGTACATTGCAATCCCGGTCGTAGTAACAGTCATCGTAAACATTTTCCATTTTCTCTTTGTCTCTCTTTGTCATCCCTGGTATCTCTCTCGTGCTCTTCCTTCCATACTTTGCTCAATTTCCTGCTACTGCCAGTAACCCAGACAAATGTCCTCGTGTGTGACAACCATGGAGGTATCGAAGGAAGGTATATCTATGTAGAAGACGATAGCAGAAAATGGAACTTTTTTGGCCTTTGCGAAGTCAAGGTTTTCGCCGAGAAAGGTTGGTGCGCGATGAGCGTGAACGCAAAATGGACAGTGAGAGGCCAAAACACAGAAAAGCTTTAACAACTGGACATGTTTTTTCCACAGACCATTACCAGTGTGGCCTCGCAGAGAAACCTTTGCACTCCAAAGTCACACGGCAGCTGGCTGCTTCTCGCGAAGAGTACACTTGCCTTGAGGGTTATGTTCTTCAAGGTTCGTCAGTTCGAGAATGTCTTCCCAACGGTCGATGGTCTGGAACTCAGCCTGTTTGCCGAGGTAAGTCTCGAAGACAGCTTGTTACCTGAGCACATTGATTGTCTCTGAGATTGATGACGAGCATGAATTTGAACACATACAAGAAATTTGGTCGAGCATGCAACTTGACACGTGTCACTAGATTCGTGCAAACATCAATGATGAAAGTATTCATTCGCTGAGTCCTCATGCTGAACGTACAAAATTTGCTTAGTTTGCAGCTTAGTCAACCACTTTTCTGGAGGGCCTAGTTTTCACTAGAAAACCTTTTTCCGCTGCATCACATCCACTACTAAAGACGGTAGTAATCAGAGCATGAGCCATTTCCATAGGAAGCAATTACGGTTTCTTTACGCTCGCCAATTAGTCTTGTCCATTAGTAACCAAAGGGTTAACTAGTTTCTTTTAACCATCATTAATCTCCTGCTTCTTCTTCTCCATGTTGCCCTCAGAGGTAACGTGTTCAGAACTGATGACCATCGAGCATGGAACTGTTCAAGTAACTGGGTCATCAGCTAAGGGACGAATCGTTCATTTAAGTCAGTCCCATTATCTCTGTGAATCTGGATATGTTCTTGAAGGAAACAACACCAGATCATGTGAAATAAATGGTTCGTGGAGTGGACAAGAGCCACAGTGTCACCGTAAGCAGATTAAAACTCACATGTCTTCATTCATTCCAATTTTGCCGCCGAACGAAATTACTTTTTGATGCAAATGGTAAACAAGAACAGCATAGGGGACGTCTCGTAATGGCGGATGGCATAGATTAATTGAAACGTCTCTTTCCTCTCGCTCTCCCCTCTCCTTTGCCGCTCTTCTTTTCTGTTTGTCTTTCCTTCGGTGCAACGAGGAGGCAGCCCTTCTTGTATCGTGACTGGTTTTCAAGAAGCTAATTTCTGTACATTGTTATTTTCTACTATAGCTGTTGATTGTGGGCTGCCCGAGAGCAATGGCCTTGAGCGGCCTGAAATGGTTCTTCTCACTGGTTCATCAACATTTGGCAGTCTTGCCCAGTTAAAGTGTCCCAATGGTCAGGTCGCTTCGGAAGGAAACACTATTATTGAGTGCCTTGAAAATGGAACATGGTCTTTGCTTCTAGCTAACTGCCAATTTGAAGGTAGGAAGTGTAATTGAATTAGAGCAATGTGTGTGTGCAATAACTGCGTATCTCTTGTCGAATCATGCAGTGAATCCAGAAAGAATGCAACGTCGAATATCGGGCTCACATGGTCGCAATATTGACAGTAGAATTGGTACCATATTGTGCTCTGTCATTTTCGGAATACTTTTCTGTATTCTTGTCTTGGTAGCCTTTCTGTTCAAAAAGTAAGTAAAAATTGAATTCTGTTCTTCTTCACTCCATCTCATCGACAAAATTGAACAAAGCTCTCTCAACAACTTTTCCTGTTCGATTCTATTTTCTGTTACATTGTCCAGGAAAATTCTTTTGATCAAGTTCGAGTCCGATAAAAGGCGGAAGCAAAGCCCGCGAGTTTCTGGTAGTACATTGAAAAGAACCAACGAGTATAAAGGTTCGAAAGTTGTTCTGAGTGAGTTCCGATGCAGCCTCCCTATGGCGACCTCGTCAATGGGTCCAGTTCGAAGGCTGACATCTGGACATAACGAAGAAAAGATCTACCAGGAAATCAACGACAAAGGTGTCCAAAGTAGTAGCAGCTCAAAGAGGCCGTATTCGCCGAAGACGCTAGCCTTTGACAGAGAATGTCTCGCAGCTGTGGAGCAAAATGTTCCTCACAGCTTGCTTGAAGAGAAAATAGAGAAAGTGGAGTCTCCCTCCATCACCCTGAGACCTGATTGTGATTTGCTAGACGACGAACATAGCGAGTCTTCCGAGGATGGCTCTGATCCTTCCAGCGTATTATATGCCGAGATAGACATTCAGAAAAGAACAAAACCTCTGCCAGAGCTGCCTATTGAGGATGAACCAGCGACAGGTTCCACTTCGATCCCCCTTGAGCCTTACGTGGTCATAGACAATGCCATATATTCCGGACACCCTATGGTTCGTAGGCCATCAGCTAGATTTTGAAGCCCAACAACAACAAGCTCCTTGGACAAATTGGAATTCGCGCTGTAAAAAGGAAAAATTCGAAGCAAACTGCCTCGCGAGTGTATAGATGATGTTCCTCTCGAGTTTTGGACAAATTTCTACCCCTTGCTCATGAATGTGCAACCGAAGCAATAAATTGTGTGTGAATAATAGCGCAATTACTGCTGGGTACATAATCGAAACGCTAACCTCAAGAAAATATGGGTTCAATTTAAAAACTTTCCAGCAATCTTTGCTCGAGATAAATAACCATGCATTAAAATGGCAAACTTGCAAACTGTGCATCTGAAGAATCTTCTCTGACACGAACTCTCGGCATTTGGTTCATTATGTCCATGTGTACCCATTCACTAGGTTTATGTAATACTTGGAGCCTATTTTTCACTTTGAACTGCTCGTGACAGTTGGATAAATGAATTTTCTAGAATGATTTATATTCGCTACATATCTGAATTGCATTACATGTAAGGTCTACTATCAATTACTAGTTGGGTAAGGAACAGGAAATCAGATATGAAATATTCAGTGTTCAGGTGCTAAAAATGGAACAAGTCTCTCGCTCTCTCTCGCTCTCTCAGCTGCACTGTGTTCAATTTGGTCTCTAGCATCTCTCAGCCTATATTGCATTTATATATTTGCTAGGATACTATTTTACTTTTCCACAGCTCTGGGTCGATGTATAGTAGCAGTGATTTAATACCGACTATGGTTTGTTTGCCAAGGGGGAGAAACAGAATGAGAGGGCGAGAGCGGGAGAGGGGGAGAGAGCGAGCGAAAGACGCAACGAAAGTAAATGGTAAGTCATGATCTGTATGTGGCATAGAAGGAACTGACAGTAAAACCAGGCCCTGATTTATATAGAACTTATATGTGGAACTTTTCTTCTTTTCTTTGCAACTATGAGAAGAAGGCAAATGAAGCCGCCAGTTTACGCTCTCGCGCTGCTTCGCTCTATCCTCTCCTCTTCGCGAGAGAGAAAAATCAATCCCTTATTCTCGACTCTCTCGCTCTCCATCGAGTCTCTCTTCGACTTGAAACACGCCTAGGATTCGATGCCATTTTTCATTTCTTGAATTCTGCAGCGAAAAGAGAGAAAAGCAATGAACGAAACTAAACGAATGATGCTCAGCTTAATGCCAGAAATTCTTTGGATCGAATCGAATGAAATTAGAGAGATGGAAAGAGCGGATAGAGAACGCGAGGAGGAGAGAGAAGGGGAAGAGCGAAAGAGGGGAGAGCGAAAGTGAGTGAGAGAGAGATTCCTGAAGAAAATTAATATGCTTCAGCATCACAGAATTTTAAACTGACAAATTTTCCCTTCTAATGTTAACTGACACGAAACTAATTTCAAAATTAAACAAATCAGTTCAACTCACCGTAAAAAGATGCTTTGTCATTTCGGTAATTAAGTAAAGACTGATTCAATTTGTGAAAAACAATGTTACCGCATGCACTTCAAACACGACCCCCTTTCACTCTTGCCTTTGCCTTTGTTTCTGGTTTGGTGCTTGATAATTTGCATTGTTAATCTAATACTCTAACCATTTTCGAAGTATTAATTTACTGAGCCTGGATGAAAATGGTAACAAGCAGCTCTGGAAAGCTGATGGCCTGATGACGCCACGTGCAAGCCTTGTTCAAGGATTCGAGTATGGATGCAAATGTAAGTTTTTTTGGCTGTTGTGATGTCACGGTGTCTAACTTAAGTCACATGTTGGCATCCTTTGAACTAGAAAACTATAGGACAGGTTCAAAATTCCAGAATCTGTATTGGCACAAATAGGAGCTAACGCACTATTCTTGTGTACCAAAAAACGTTCGCAAAGTACAAAGTAGAGAAAGAAATCCATACTTGAAAAAGAAAGGCAGAGAAAAAATGAATGTGTTTAGTTTGTCACGGAAGATGCTATGTGCTTGAGAAAAAACGGAGATGAGAAGACAATGTCTTAGACAAAGGACAAGTAGAAGAAAGTACTTCTTGTCGGAGAAAAGAATGCTCAGGAACATTTCTGAAACTACTTGAATGTCTAAGATATATGAAGATTCTCGTGTGCGCATCAAGTTTTCCTAAGCTGTTAGGCTTAGCGCTTAATGAGCCCTCTACACGAAGTCCACTAGTACACGCACGGGGAAAGGGGCAAGAAAAGGAATTTCCATGAGCTTCCACTAAGAGAGACAATTTTCGCTGCCTAGGATAAGAACGTAAAGAGCAAATACGTGGAGCGAGTTAGATTAATGGCGTTTACTCTTAGTTGAACGGGAAAGCGAAAGATCGAAATCCTTCTTTGACACTCGAAGTTGAACATGTTCTACCATTCTGATGGCGTGATCTTTATTCCATGCGAAACTCTTTCGCTGTGAAGGTGGAACTTCTCTTAACTGGACTGCTTACTGATGATGCTGTTGAATATCATGGCCTTACACTGTATTTTTGCTCATCATTAATCTCCTCCGAAAATGGTACTTTTGAGTGTGCACACAGAATGAAGAAGAGGCATTCCAGATGTTGGTAATTGCAATTAGTTGAAGTCATTGGATTTTGCAAGCCTTTTCAGGGCCCGCCAACAAATACTATTTTCCACATGTGAAATTGAAAGCAATCAATCTCTGTATTTCTAATTGGAAGTTAGGCTGAAGCCTAAGAAAGAAGTCACTGGAGTTTCGGCGACTCGGTCCACTGGTCACTTGATATATGACTATCCACTAGCAAAGGCATAAGCTGGTAAATTCGTAAGATGTTGGGTCATTTCCTCCTTCAACCATGGCAGGAAGGAGCCTGTTCATTGGTACAGATGACCAATACCCAGTTTGAGAGATCCTGAAATGTGTGTGCGTAAGAGAAAGCGACTGCAAGTGGTAGAGAATGTGCTTCGGTCTCTCCCCATCTCTCTCACCCGCACTCTCTCCCTCACTCTCCCCCTCGCTCTCCCTCTCAAGAGTTCGACGAAAGAAAACGACCTTTTCAGGAATTTATGGTCGGAGCTTGGACCAAACTCGGCATGAACATCAATCAAGGAAACCTTGTTTATTGCACCTATCACTCGAACCGGATGACCATTCTCTCCCTGGTTTTCTATAAAATACCTCGATAAAATGAAAGCGACAGCGAGGGAGACGGCAAGCCGTCAACTTCACCAAAATTGAGAAACTGGAACTCAAGCATGATTACATCAAGCAGCAAACTTTTTACTGACTAATATGATCGGAATGTTTCATCTTACCAGTTGCCCGGCAAGACAAATTCACCTATAGGACGGCTACAACTAGAAGCTTTATCTCGTCGGCTAACTTCTTTTATCTAGTCACTATAATTATCCAGTGCATCCGGAAAATTCATGTTTTCAAACTACTAAAGGAAGTTACAGGCTTACTTGAATAGGAAAGCTGGACATAGCTGGTCCATACCGAACAAGAGTGAACTATGGGTCCATTAGTTTCTCCTTGGAGGATCGACCATTTCTAGTACATTTTCTAGAGAAGGAGGGAGAGAAGAGGGAAGAGCGAGAGGCATTCTTCAGTTGAGAAGCAGTAATCTTTTCTCTCTAGGAATTTCCATCCTCTCTCTTCCCTCTCCAGTCCATTACTATTCAAATTCAGTCTGAAACAATGCACACTGACTAGCGAAGTAGTCTAGTGCCAGTCTTCTCTGATACGCGGCCTTCTATTCTCCAGGGAGAGGGAGGGAGAGAACAAAGTAGAGGAGAAAGCCGACTCTCAATGCATCGTATAATGCAATGCCATTTCTATCGCTCTTTACTATCTCTGGCCTCAGGGTTTAATTTTGCTGAAAGTAATTTTCGTGATGAGAAATTCTCTGTCCTCTGTTTGTCTCATATCGCTCTCTCCTCTCGCTCTCTATCTCTCTTGCTCTCGTGGTCTTTGCTGTCTCTTGTCCTCTCTTCAGTCTTGAATCACACACTGTTACGCATTTATATGAAAGTACATTTTCTTGAAAGTCATGTGTGCGTTTTTCCCCTCACGTTTCGTTTGTCGTGTATTATGTTAGCAAACTTTGCCGACTCTGTGTCAACACAGATGACATGATGCTACTATTTGATAATTGTGTGTCTCTCTCCCCTCTCTCTGCCAGACAAGGGAGGGAGGGAGAGGAAGAGACATAGTTACTTCGTGCATTAATTAACCTGGTGGGCTTTGCGACAACTTGTCAACTATGTACGATATTCAAGTTGAGAGTTTGCGAAGACGATACACTGCCAGCCATCGAGTTTGAAGACGCCAGAGACGTCTCTATCTTTCTCCTCTCTTCCTCTCGCTCTCTCACCACTCTCGGCCTCCTCTCTCCAGTCTAGTAGAAAGTCATGTATATATTTCGAAAGAGTAGAGATGAAAAGTAGGAAGATTGAGAGACGGACCAATTTTTACGGACTTTTGACTTCGCTGAATAGTTTTGCATGATGAGCCCCGAGTTGAATGGAAATGTATGGAAAGTGTAAGAAGGCCTAAACTTGCCCGGTAAGAATGATGCTTTCCCGCTGTCTACTCAAAGCGGACCATTTCTCGTATTCTCTTTCTCCTTTTCCGCCCTCCTCCCTCTCCTCTCTCCCTTCCTGGCTCCCTTTTTTCCCCTGTATATGTATGCAACTCTTCGATTTTATTGACCGTTTTTCTGGGTAACAATAGGAACCTAGAGGATCGTTCGGCGTAGAACTGAAATGTGTGTCTCACTCGCTCTCCCTCTCCCAGTTGCTCCCTCTCGCTCTCCCTTTCCCTCTCTGTTTTTGTCATCCAGGAATCAGTGTATCACTAAGGGGTTCGGTAAAATACTTTGGGTATTCCAAGTGCTTGTCTAGTCATTGAGTTGATCCATTGTTTTCTTGTCATGTGTTGTCTACAAGGAGCATTGTCTCAGTTAATTGATGATGACGAGCTTGAAACTATTCTTTCTTCTCTGTCTTTTCCCTTTCGCTCTCCCTCTTTTTTTTCTTTCGCTCCCTCTTGCTCTCCTCTCTTGTATAGATGATTTGCAAGTTGTTCAAGTATGGCCACATGCGCTCTTTAGTAAGAACATTGGGCTCTCGACAGACATCCAGAGATGGGCAAACTCGACGAGTCGCCGCAAAGAGCAGCTGGCTCTCTATCCCTCTCACCCTCTTTCCTCTCTTCCCTCTCATTCCCCTTTCCCAGTTTCACCAAAGATTGAGTCCACCTCGAGACTCGTCTCTGTTTCGCTCGAGTCGCTGAACTACATCGGCACACTTCGGTTCGGCAAAGAGGAGCAAGAGCGAATACTAGCAAAGTAAGTTTACAGCCAGCGAACAGGCTCTTGCTCAACTTTTCTCCTAAAGCGTCGTCCTTCTTACGCAACAACACCGTATTATTCGCGTTGAAACATCTACTTTCTCTCTCTCTTCTTTCCCTTCTCAGTTTCTCTCTCCTCTCTCTCTCTCTCCTAACTGCCTCTTTCTATCCTGTGACAGTGATGCTAACGAAACTCGAGCCTGTTGCTATAATGAACGCAACTATGTGAAACATGTCAAGGAAACAAGCAAAGGTTCAGCTGAAAGTTCTATGTACAATTCTCCTGGTGACGTCAGGTAAGTCGTGGCTCAATGTGAACATTGTGTCCAAACCAATATTCCCTCCCAAAGTTGCCCGTCATGGTTCAGCTGGCGGTACAGAGAGTGCCCTAGCAGTGGATGGCGGCCATGATGTCCACACAGGGACACCGGATGCTCATTGGACTGACACGCTGGGAAGCGAGAACAAGAGTGTCCCCAGTGACCACGGGAGAGATGAGATGCAATTAGGCATTGTCATTCGAGAGCAAGTCAAGGGACTGTTGAACGTGAATGACAGTGAACCAAATCTGGACCAACATGAGAATCTGTGGAACATTTCCATGAACACTAGTAGTTCGCTAGAACAAAATGTCGTCCACGAGGTGTCAGAGTTAGAACAAACTGAAAGTAACGTTTCGTTGCAAGTGACACCGAGGGCCGAGCAGTTGGATTGGAGTGCTCGCAGAGAGACCGGAAACAAGGAGAACCATTTGTACAAAGTGTCAGCCATGATGAAGGATAAAAGTGAAGAAAGGGAGGAAGGGGAGACCAAGTTGCCTATTTCGTCTTTCTCTCTCAATAAGCTCGTTAAGGATACAGCCAAGGTATCTGGCTCCGCTGCTGATGGTGCTCTTCTTTCCACCTCGGCCTTGGCGTCTTCATCGTCCTCATCGTCTTCTTCATCTTCCTCTCCGACAGCCAGCACCATTCATACTGAGCCCGAGACGTCTTTGATGTATGCGATTACTTTCACTACACACTCAAGCCTGCCGTCGCCCGGCGTGCTAAGTGTGAACGATACGCCAGCGATACTTGGCGAGCAAGATGATATGAAAGGAAATGAAAGTACTACAAGTCCAAGTGGCCCCGGTGATGGGGAGGCCATTGTAATGCACACTGGCTCCCCTTCGAAATTGTATCCGAGTGACATGGTGGACTCTGTGAGGCGGCCTTTGCATACTGCGACAAGTAAATCTGGCTTTGAGAGGGGAGCCAGTGTCCAGACAGTGACGGACACAAAGGCGAAGAGTGTAGTGACTGTGGGCAGCCAAGTGTTACAAGCAACGACAAGGAAAGAGGCTTACGGTCGACAGCAACAAGAAAGCAAAGTCACTCGAAGAACAACCACAGTTCGGAATATGCCACTGGCTGGCTTGACAAGTCAAGCCGCCAAGAACAGTTCACTGGCTGGAGGCGAGGACAAAAGCTTAGCTCTGGCAAACATGGGCCAATTTCCATTAACTACCACCCTTGATGAGCTGACAAACAGCAAACACGTGAGTATTGATCATCGGCTCTTCCTCTCCTCTCTTCCTCCCTCTCTCTCTCCCTCGCATTCTTCTTTGCCTGCTTGCCGGACGTATATATATTCAGAGACAAGTCTTGCCAATTATTTAGAACAAATGTCAATATTGACGCAGTATCAATGTCTCTTCCCTACTTTGTCGGCTCTCTTCCCCCTCTCTCTCTCTCTCTCTCCCTCGCTCTTTTTTCTCTTTGGCACATACTGACATCACCTAGGTTTTATCGCCTTAAATCAGCGCTTGTCTTAATTCTGCCTCTCTCTCTCCCTCCTCTTTCCCTCTCGCCATTTTCGCTCAATGCATGTTAACACAGACATCACCTATGTACATGACCACGCTCATGTCAGCATCTCCTTCGATCAGTCTTACGAGCCAAGTTTCTTCCTTGACGACGATGGCAACTAAATTGAACAGCAACGTGGTCGGTTTATCAACATCCAAAGCGCCGCCAGCGACGAGAAATGAAGAAGAAAGGGAAAAGGAACGCAGAGAGCCAGAGAGGAGAGCGGCAGAGAGGGAAGCCGAGGCGAAGAAGGACAAGGACGATGCCGGTGGCATAGTTGTACTTGGTTCAAATTCACATGATGAAAACCAAGGTGAAGAAGTAGTGGAAGAGGAAGAGGAGGAAGACGAAGAAGGCCATATTCGGAGCCGAAGACACTGTGTTGACATGAAAGAGCAACTTTTCAATGTGCATTGGAAGCTAACCGAGTCTGGCGTCCTAGCTTCGAGGCCGTGTCCAGAACCGTATGTGGGAACCGTATACAGACCCTGTTATTTCAGCGGTCTATGGGGTGTATCCGACTACACCGAGTGTCGCCTTGCACATTTACGTGAACTACAGAACGTTGTACGTTGATATTGTCTTTCCCTGGTCTCCCCTTCGCCTTTCCCCTTCCCCTTTCCCGGGCAGGCAAGAGCCTGCCATACATTGAGAATATAGCTGCTCTTTCAATATTAGTCTTTCACATTGATTAATAGCCTTTGAAGGAGCGTATTATGTAACCTTTGTGCCATTTTTCTTGCTCTTGCCTCCTTTGCCAATCTCTTGGCCATAGATTTTCTACCATATCCATAAATATTTGTATGATGGATTACCACCATTAGTGGAAAGACTTCGACTCGCGACAAGATGCGAAGCACTGATCATTCGCAGCCCATTGGACAGATTAGAACTAATTGATTCGCTGAATGCTCTGCTTCGCCTTCGCTTCAAGATCAACTTCAAGTCACCCATTGAGGGCGAGAGCGATTTTCAACTGATTAAGGTAAGTGTATGTTGTGTTTCTTTTTCCTCTTTCAGTGTGTTCCAGTGACCATTTGAAAGTTGAGCAAGAAGCACTCAGGATATGTCAAAAAGTGTATTGATGGATGGCTTTTATTCCTCTTTTTGCTTTCTCCATCTTCTCCATTTCTCTATTCTTCTCTCTCCATTTCTCTGCCGCACTCCCCTTCCCTTTCGCCCCTCTCTGCCTTCATACTCACTATAGGCGCTCATCGCTACCGCTGATCATATATTGACAGGCATCAAAGTCAAGTTTTCGGTGGAAACAGAAAGAAACGTAAGCAGTTTATGTGATGCCTTGCCCCCTTCTTCTCGTCTCCCTCTTTCCCTCCCCCCCTCTCTCTCTCACTCTGTCTCCCTTTCCGCTCTCGAAAGAGGCAAGAAGAAGAACATTTCTCTCTGCTCTGAGCCGCTCTTAACATTCCTCTTCTCCCCTTGACCAGGCCTTGATCGGCTCCAAGTTGACCGAAATGGTCATCTCGTTTCGTCTTCTCTCGGAAAACCTCTTGCGAGCCCTCATAGTGTCCAGCAATGAGGCAGCGACGCAGAAAATTGACCTAATCAATCCTAATACTGATAATATTGGTCAGTACCATGTGAACCGTCCGAGGATTAGGTCGCTCATGTTGCTCTCTTGTACATTTTGTGTCCGAACAGTGTTCGCCATGACCCATAGATTACCCTACGATGGCCCACTTGTCCAGCTGACAGAGCCGACAACGCTGTCCAATCAGTCAGCTGGCAGTCCGAGGCTATTTGTTCACCTTGAAGGTAAAAAAAGATTCCCTCTAAAGTCCATCTCATTTTTGACTCTGACATCTCATGAGCTGTTCATCCGGTATCATTAGATCTAAAAAAGCTCGGAGTCGCCATTAGCTTTGTATGGCTGAAAAATATTGGCCCCGAGTTCAACAGTGCCCAGCATGAGCTCGTTAGTGATATTGTCCTAGTGTCAGCACTTCCTGCCATGTCTATCGAAGTGAACTTCGAGCAAAGTCCTAGTGTCGAACTGGAGCTACCGCTGAAAAGGCTCCTAGGACTAGATGATGTCGTAAAATGCGGCCGAATCAAATCACCAGCTGAGTAAGTTGTAAAGATGAGGCTCTGCAGGTAATAGTTTTCTGATGATGGCCTCCTCTCCCTCTCTCCCTCTTCCTTCTCGCTGCCTCTTTTCTCTTTGGCTTTCTTTCTCGCCCTCTCGTTTCCTCCTTTCTCCCCTTGTACGTCCTCTCTTTATGCTCTCCTTTCCCCTTTCTTCTTCCCTCTTCCCATAATGTGAGTAGTAGTCACTCAAGTAGCTGGAAAACTCAAGGATGCTCTGTGACTGGACGCAACGAGTCGTGGCTACGCTGTCGCTGCAACGAGCTGGGCGTCTTTGGCGCCATCTTGGACCACCATCTCTTTGAATCGGTCCACGGCCACAGGACGCATTTTAAAGTGAACCAGCTTGTCCTGTGCACCAGCTCGGTCATTGGCTTCCTCTTTCTCTTGACGACCCTGGCATGCAAAGTGATGGCCATGAGTCATCAGCGCACAGCTGACCAGCCCTGTTGCGAGGGGACCTTCGTGTTGGTCAATTTGCTGGTGGCCCTGAGCGCCATTCAGATACTGTTCGCCATAGGGGCACCCTTTCAAAGGCACACCAGTGTCCAGTCGGCCGTGGACTATGTCATGTCGTCATCCAGTCATGACAATGGCCTGACGGTCGATTTGCGCCACGGACAAGTTTGCAACTTGATTGCACTGCTCTTGCATTACATTCACTTGGCGGCCGCTTTTTGGATGGTATCGCACTCGGTGTTCCTCTACCAGAGGCTCTGGGTGGAGCCAGAGCCAGCTGAGGGGACAAGGGATGCCCATCTATCCTCGAGCCGTTCACTGGACAGTGCATTGCTGTGTGCAAGCCATCCATCACTGGCCCCTGGCCGTCGGTCATCTCTCTTGCACTGTCTGTCCGGTCGCTGGTCATCAGCTTGTCCATTTGGCTGGACACCATCTCGATGGGGTCTGGTCGCCTTCGCTTCCTTTGCTTGGATGTTGCCTTTAGTCATTGTTATGGTCTCTTACGACATGAACCGGAATGGTTATGAAACTAGACGATAGTGAGTCGCCTTCAGCTGCCCCATCCTTCACTCATTCTGCTAATTGACGTTCCTCTTTCTCTCGCCTCTCCTCTCTTCCCTCTCTCTCTTCCACTCACTCTTTTTGCTTGCTCTCGGTCGCTTAATATCTGTTCTCTTTGTTCCTTGCAGTTGCTGGATGTCAATCGAAGGTGGAATGGCCGTTTCGTTCATTGTTCCGGTGTCTTTGCTCATAATGGTGAGCATGCTAATGTGGCGCCACTAATTTGCTCTCTCACATACAACAAAGAGATGCACAGATAGGAAAAGAGGGGAAGGAGAGAAAGGGGAGAGGGAGAGAAATGAATGTTGGTGGCACCAAGACGCGAGAAACCTTATTCATCGTCAATCATTGCTTTCATTGTGTGAACAAAGGAAGACCAGTTCTCTAATCAAGTCTTCGCTCTCATTGGCCCTTTCTCTTTCCTCTCTCGCTCCCTTCTCTCTCTCTCTCTTCCCTTTCCATTTTCAGACAAACACAGTGGTTATGCTGGTGGTACTGAAGCGCTTCTTTGCCCGGAAGCCGGTGACTCACAAGAGCGACATTGAAAAGATAGAACCTTCATTAAGGGCAGGTGTCACTCTATTGCCCTTCTTTGCCGTCAATTGGTTTCTCAGTGTCCTTGCATTCGAAGATACTGCAACATCCGCCTTCCAGTATATCTACGCCTTGTCCAATGTCGTCCATTGTTTATTGGTTTTCCTGTTTCTTGTTTACCAACGGCAAGAAGTAAGTCTCTCTCCCTCCCTTCCTCTCCTTTACTTTCCCTTTTGAAACAATCAGTGTGTGTTTGACCTTATCAAGCTGAGGGATTTTTTGCCTTCGCTCTCTCTCTCTCCGGGCCTTACTTCCTAAACTAAGTCATCTTTCTCGCCCACCACTGTTCTTATACTCCTCTCTCCCCCTCTTCTCTCTCTCTCTCTCTCTTTTCCTCCTTCCCATCCTCTTGCGTTCTTAGTCGAAGCTTTTCCTGTGCCGGTCTCTATTTAAGAGTAAAAGGCTTCGACTAGAGGAAAAGTCGAACATGAAGCTGAAGCCAAATAGGAAGAAGTTGGAGGAGGAAGAGGAAAGGAACTCACGGCGAGAGGGAGAGGAATATGGAGGCGGCGAGTGCCACGAACATCATCATCACCACCTTTGCCTGGGCTTCCGAGTGGACTTTCCGCGCCATTGTCAAGACCTGGAGTCCAATGGTTGCTTCACTTCTAATTTCGGTTCAAAGAGTTCAGAAAGTTGTTTAGCGAGCACCAGTGGCGGCAACAGTCCAGGGACACTGGCTGATGCCCAAGCTTCCTCTCTTCCCTCTCTCGCCTCTCTCCCCTCTCCTCCTTCCCTTCGTTGTACTTACTGTTCTTCTTCCGACTACCAGCCGCTTCTCATGCGTTATTCATAGTTCTTGAGTCGCTCTCTCTCCCTCTCCCGCTCTCTTCCTCTCGCTCTTCGTCTCTAGCCGTGCTTTCCCTATTTTCTCTTGACCTATTCTATAGAAATGGCATGGATAGTGCTGGTACTAAAGGGAATTTTGTGGTACTAACTGAAAACGATAACAATGCACAAGTGGAATAATATGTTGTTAAGGAAATATAGTGAGCACACAAAGAGAACGAGAGGGACAGAGGAGAGAGAGAGAGGGAGAGAGAAATAGTGAAGAGACAGTGAACAAGTAGGAATATTATGTCGGCAAGAATTCATGTTCTGTAGAGAAAGAGAGGGATAGAGAAAAGAGGGAAAGGGGAGAGAGAGAGGGGGAGCAAGGAGGATGGAAACAAGCGTTTGAATATGTACTTGAATGGACAGAACATTTTGAACTGTTCAAGCCGAGCGAGAATGGCAGTGTGCTCGTGCAAAATGCTCACACAAACACACACAGACACGTCTATGGGAGAGAGGAAAGGCTTTATCATTATGTATAGTTTACGATAAAATACACAGAAAACATCGACACAATATGTTGCATGTGCTGTGTACTCAAAGCGAAAAAAGAGAAGAAAAGAAGAATTTCTATGTAATTATTCATTGTTACGGAAACTGAATTTGAATTTTCGGCAATAAATAGCAATGGATCGAAATGAACGGCGAACAAAGTGATGCAAGTCTATGTGAAGAGAAGCTCTTGCATCACAAGGCAAATATTCGATTTTCATCTCCTTTCAACTTCCCTGAGAGAATTAGAGAGAAGAGGCGAACAGGGAGAGAGAGAGAGAGAGAAAAGACTTCTCCCCTCTATTTTGCTTCCAGGCTCCCATGCAGAGAGCGAAGATGAATTTTACCTGAAGTATCGCCTTTCTTTTTCCTCTCGCCTCTCAGTGCGTCGCTTTCGTGCACTCTCTCACACCTTCGGCTCTAATATGTACATAAAATCGATTAATCTGCCAGGAATGCTAACTTGAAACATTCCCGAAAAAGGTGAGCGAATATAGCAGTTCCAAAGATGGTGGAGAGGAGAGCGAGGGAGGGAGAGAGAGAGGTGTGACGAGTGGAGACGATCAGAGAGGGAGGGAGGGAGAGAGCGAAAGACCAGCTCAGCGGAAAATAAGAGCTTTTTTAGCAAGATCTTTGAAAGCCTAATGGAACTTTCTTTCTTTCGCTCTCTCCCGCTCTCTCTCTCTCTCCCTCCCTCTCTCGCATCTTTCGGCGCCGATAGTCGCAGGTTCACATCTCGCTACTGGGTGTTAATTCATTTTTTGTCTCTTCCAATATAGAGCAATGCCGGGATTCTGTTCCAAATTTAATTAGGGATTTTTTCGTCTTTGCCTCTGTACTCGTCCCTTTCTCTCTCTCTCTCTCCTCTTCCCCTCACTCCTCCCGGTTATACAACGCTTTCAACTCGATGACAACGCTAACGTTGTATAGGGAGTTAATAAGTAAAAAAGCGCCGAACTAGAGTAAAGTGTAGAGGGGAGAGAGGAGAGGGGGGAGCAAGAGCGAGAGACAAGCAAGTCGACGTTAAGCCCCTTAACCAAGTCCATTATTCAATATACCCAGAGAGGGAGAGAGGGAAAAAAGTTGGTACATTATAATGAAAATGCACGATTAAGATGCAAGTCGCTTAGCGAAACGTTTCGACGTATTTCCATTTCACTGTTTTAGTGCTTTTAGAGAACGAGAAAAAAGGAAACACTTTCACTTAGGAAACAAACAGTGACATCTATGTGAAAAAGCAGTCCCCTACATATGTAAGAGTCACTTTTATATATTACAGATACGTTAAGGTGGTCAGGAATGATTAATCGTCAATCTTCGGGCTGTCAGTGTTTAGGTATAATTTAATTGATACTTGAAATAATAAAAAGAATTTAGCGCCTATAAATCTTTGTGCACTTTTTTCGGTTGACTCCAAAAAGGCAATATATCTTTCCAATTAGTGTGATTACTTGTCGCTTGATTTGCTAGATCCGGCTCCAGAGCTGCTAGCTTTTCCGCTTCCTTTCTCTTCAGTTCATTTATTTGGTCTAGAAGTTTGGAAAAAGATCCAACTAGGCTGAGTAATTTTTTGCGAAGTACGTCACTAGTCGCATTATCTGACTCATACTCTAGCCACTCAGAGGCTGCCGTGAGATCGGCGAGCAACTTTTCTCGCTCTTCTTCACTGGCCAAGTCGTATTGACCCTCGGCTAGCTCAGTTTTCGTTTCAATTATGAAGGATTCCAGAGCATTTCGAGCCGAATCGCGCTTAAATCTCTCGGCGTCAATCTTGTCATACTCATCTAGCTTGGTGCGAGACTTTTTAGTAAGCTCTTCGTTAAAGTTTTGCACATAGGTTGTCTTGACGTCCATCTTCAAGGGTTCTTTCAAAGTTTTTATCTTGATTTCTTTTCTCACCTCTTTGGGTTCGGTGCTATTGACAGCCTGCTGGGATTCAGCTTCACTTTCGGTCTGATTGGAAGACTGAGTCTCTTCCGTGGCATTACCACTATTCTTATTGGTTTCAGTCTCATTGGCCGCGCCTTCATCGGGTGTTGAACCGAACAACTTAGAAAAAGTATTTCCCAATTTAGCAATAGTGTCTCCAAGAAGCTTCTCGTTGTCGGTCTCTTCCACTACTTCTTCTACTTTCTTCTCATATACCGCTTCTACTTGTTCTAGTTGCAAAATTCCACTATCATCCAATTTGAAGTGAACTTTGACGCCTTTGTATTCCTCTTCTTCGGTATTATGCCTTGCTATGGCGTCAGCAACACCAGAAATAGTGGCATGGGTAATATTCTTCGATCCAATATAGGAAAGTTCCGCTGGGGACAGGATACCTGACATATCGCCATAGTTAACAAAGAAGTCAAAATCATCAGTATGCTTATTGAATGTCAAAACCTTCTTTTGAGGAATGACGTTGTTCCGGTTGAACAGTATGCGCTGTGTGTGCTTGGCTTTAGGCGATTCCCCCTCTTGCTCAACATCACGCCAAAAATCTACTTGTATAGGGAACAAGTTAATGTCTTTGATGTTGAACTGCTTCACTTTAAAGCCTTTTCCTAGCCGAGCGGCTTGATAGGCTGCGCCCAGAGCTGCAGCTTCGTCAGAATTAACACTCTTTCCAAGCTCCTTTCCTCCGAGAGCGTCACTCAGAATTTCTTGAACCTTGGGTACACGCGAATTGCCACCGAATAAAATAACCTGATCAAGGTCTGCAGCTGTCATCCCTGCAGCATGAAGAGCAGTTTGAACAGGTGTCTGTAGCCGGTCAGAGAGCAAATCTGCACACAAGTCTTCAAATTCTTGGCGTGTAACTGGAGCCTTCAGATCTTTGTCATCCATGACATTTTCAACTTGAGCAGTATGTTCGCTATTAGCACTAAGAACACGCTTCAGCCTACCAGCTTCTTTCAAAAGCTTGGCCATTGCTCGCTTGTTCGAAGTGACAGTTTCTAACTTGATCTTTCGTTGCTCTGAGAATAACTTGGCTAACAGATCACGTAGTCGGAGTTGCATTTCAAAACCACCCAACGTACGATCGTAACCAACGCCTCGAATCTGCAACTGAGGAGCTTTTGTCGCAGTACTCAAACCCGGTTCTTTTGATTTGACTATCTGATAGCTGACCACCGATGCAGTCGTAGAAGTTGATCCAGCATCAATAAACATAATGTTGGTTGAAGAGTTTTCTTGAAAATCTTTGATTCGGAATACACCATAATTCAACGCTACAGCAGAATTTGAATTAAGCAGCTGCAATACTTTGAGACCAGCGAGCTCTGCACTCCGTAGTATGCTCCGACGTTCAACTTGAGTGAAGTAAGGTGGCACCGTGATGACGATCTCACCGATGGCGATGCCATCACCAGCAGCCAGTTCAGCATAATGTTTACATTGTCTCAGTAACATAGCTAACAGTTCTTCGCTGTGAAACGGTTTCCCTTTGGGTCTTCGAAAACGACTGAACCAGTCGCATCATCAGCACTCATCTTCAAATAAGCAAAGCGTTTTTGGAACATTTGGACCAGTGGCGAATCGATGCTTTTACCAATGACATCTAGCAAATAACTGAATGTTTTTTCTGGAAACCGGGTACCCTAGAGGAATCTGGATTAGGAACATATTTAAATTTAAGTTCATGAATGCATACAGTAGTTAGAGCAGCTTCTCCAAAGAATCGTTCACCATCGCGGAAAGCTACAAGATGCGGCGTCTTTCTCGACGAATCCGTATTGAGTATGATTTCCATGGGTTTACCAGGTGATACGATTGCAATCTTGATAAATTCATTACCTAGATCGACCGACATCACAGAGAGACCGGCAGCTATGACAAGAAATGAAGTTTAAACGAACCGGTGTTTTCAAGCTAAAACCATTTACCTGATTGCCAGAAAGACACGGCCAGCAGGCATAGTACAGAAAACTTGTACATTTCCTTAAAAAATTAATAGCCTAGACACAGCAAGATATCGTTTAGAATATGATATATGGACTAGTAGATGACGAAAGAAAACTACACTGTGTGTTGTGAACTCGAATTGATGAAAAGTGTGGCATTTGGCAATTGGCTGCCGGTCGAAGGGACTTTTCTATCAGTTCCGATTGTTTTGCAATACAGAAACCACCCCTGTTGTTGATTTACTTTTTTGGTGCTGGAAAATCATGAATATACAATTGCTGAAATGTTGTTTAGCAAAACTATCTCAACCGAGCTCTATGGTTTTTGTAAATTGCCGGTTCATGGCAGCATGTGAGTATTCACTAGTACCAAATGGTAACAGATTTTGACGTGTATCTAGTTAAGGGCACTCAGTCAACTGGTAAGAAAAGATTCCGAATACCAACCCAAACAGAGGCTGGTTATATTGTATCGAACGTCAGTGGCAGCAATATATTCAAAGTAAGCATGGGAAACCGTAACGATGTTACTAATCTATGCTCATCATAGGAAGGAGAAGATGTTAAGATAAAAGATGATAGCGAGTACCCAGACTGGATCTGGACGATGAATCTTGGTCCACCTTTAAAAGCGGCTGAAGTAGAGTATGGTACGAGAGACTATTGGGAGAAACTTGCTTTTGAGTCGAATATTCGAGTGAAGCGTTTCATGAAAGTCAAGCACAAGGAAACCATGCGATTGGGCAAAGAACAGAAAAAGGTAATGGACTGGCAAAATCGAATCAAGTTCAGAGCGCTTGCATCGTACAATTTTGATGCTGGCTGGGATCCGAAAGACTTTCAGAATGAACCTGATAAAAAACTGTGGTTGAAACCGCAGGAAGGGGAAGAACTTTTATACCCTGATGCATATGCTGCGGAAAACCCAAGAAAATTTCAGTATGACGGAAAAATAGGTATCGAAGCTGTGTCTCGAGTGAACAGAAAAATTACTAAAAACACAAAACATTAGATTCGACATAATAAAAGTTGAATAGACAGTGCTTTCCACAGATATGAGCTCCAATTCTATTACGTATGACATTTATTAGCAATCTAAGAGATGAAAATTGACAAGTGCATGCTTGTCGTAGAGCGGCGGCATCAGGTGACTGAGACGGGCGAAGCGGCAGCAATAGAAGACAAAACCGGAGCAAAGAGAGGGAGAGACCAGGAAAAGAGTGCTGCTAGTGATGGTTTACAGCTCAATGCAGTCCACTTTCGGAGCATGACATTGTGGGCGTATCTCCTGGTTAAGGCTGAAATTTAGACCATTGTAGGAGTAATCGACCATATTTATTCGCATAGAGCAATTAGTTTTGACTCTAAATGTACTTTCAAGTAAATAAATAAGAATAATAGCGAAAAATAAAGAGAGAAAAGGAAAGAGTAGATTAAAAGCTGGCAGTTTCTAGGCGCTCATTGCCCATGAGCAGTGTAGACGGTTGAGAAGCACTGACTGACAATCGGTATCGAACATCGCTGTGGAATCTTGATGGCGTCTGACTCTGGCTGAGATCGAGGCTTGAAAATATTCTGTATATTGTTTCGTGGGTTCCCTTAAAATGGATAATAACGACCAGCCTTCAGATTCTGGATCACGAGCTAAATTAGGCGCCCTCGGGAAAGGTAAGTTAAATGGAACTGAATTAGGTGAAGTCAACGTAGACGGATAGTGTTTAACGGACGGCCTGCTGGCTTTTTTTTTGCTCTCTCCCCCTCAATAGGAAAAGATGTTGGAAAGGTGACAACTGTGAACGCTGTTCCTGGACAAGGTCCCGAAGAACCTCAGCAAATTGTTTACGCAGATACCAAAGTAATTGGAAATGGATCATTTGGCATTGTATACCAGGCCAGGCTGGTTGATAGTGGTGAACTGGTGGCCATCAAGAGAGTCCTGCAAGACAAACGGTTCAAAAATCGTGAGCTTCAAATCATGCGAAGGCTCGACCACTGCAACATTGTTAAACTCAAATACTATTTCTACAATCACGGGGATAAGGTCAGTACTTGTTAAACAGTGTTCTGAGTTGCATTTGCAACACTGAAACCTTTTTTAGGTGCAGGAAATGCCTGCTTCAGTTCTATTGCTAATTTTTACTGATTTTGACCCACTTTTACAGAAAGATGAAGTCTATTTAAATCTGGTACTGGAGTATATCCCAGAGAACCTACACAGGGTAGCCAGACATTATAGTAAACAGAAGCAAACCATACCAATTTCGTACATCAAGTTGTACATGTATCAACTCTTTCGAAGTCTAGCATACATTCATTCCCTAGGAATATGTCACAGAGATATTAAGCCTCAGAATTTGCTGTTGGATCACGATTCAGGTGTTCTGAAGTTGTGTGATTTTGGAAGGTGAGTATCAGAATGTTTCTATGCTTCTATAACATATCCTCTTGTGTAGTGCAAAACACCTCGTGGCGGGTGAACCGAACGTGTCCTACATTTGTTCGCGATACTACAGAGCTCCTGAACTCATCTTTGGCGCGACTGACTATACTACGAAAATTGGTATGTCACTGTGAAGCCGTTAGCTGCTGTTAAAAATAACGTTCTCTCTTGCTTTGCTAGATGTTTGGTCTGCTGGATGTGTTGTGGCTGAACTGTTGCTTGGACAGCCCATCTTTCCTGGTGACAGTGGTGTTGATCAATTGGTTGAAATCATCAAAGTTCTGGGAACACCCACCCGGGAACAGATTCGAGAGATGAACAAGAACTACACAGAATTCAAGTTTCCTCAAATCAGGGCCCACCCTTGGCAAAAGGTATAATAAATCTATTTAGAGTTTCTTTTTCTCAAATCTCCTTTCACCTTTCCCTACAGGTGTTCAAAACGAGAACTTCTCCTGAAGCTATTGATCTGGTTGCGAAGCTTCTTGAATACACACCATCTGCTCGCATGACTCCATTAGAAGCATGTGCTCATCCTTTCTTTGATGAGCTACGGACTGATGGCACGAGGTTGCCAACCAGCATTGAACTTCCTCCTCTTTTTAACTTTACATCTCACGGTTAGTTTCTTGTCGCAGTTAACTCATTACGCCGCTCATTATGTGTTGATCATCTTGCAGAGTTGAAAATTCAGTCAGCATTAAACCACAAACTATTGCCCAGTCACATGCAAAGCAGTAGTTCAAGTGTCGCCGCCAGCGGTGAACCCATGGATCCTGGAAGCATCAGCTCAACCGTGGGTCTCGGCAGTGCTGGCTCCTCTTTATCGGGTAACGTGGTCGAGTCTACTGGTGACTCGCTGAGTACAAGTGTTGGAACCGATAAGCTTCCTAAAGCATGAAAAGCTCTGCCTACCAAGTTCGAAGCTTCACAGTGACACGATTCTAAACAGAAAAAGATACACAACTCAACTGGAATTTGAACATTTGATGAAGTTAGACTGGCTAAGGCAGCTTGTTCGCTCGTTATTTAAATATCTGCCAATCCGCATGAACGTAGTGGCAAGAGGAGGAAAGTGTTTCTGCCTGTCTCGTCAGGTATATGACACCGCTTTTTCTCGAGTTAAAAGACTAGACATAATGCAAAGTCGACAGAGAAAAGAAGATACCCCAAACTTAAGCTCCCTTTTCATCTTTGCTGCGGTAGAGCCTTGTACATAAAATCCTGCCTTTCCGTGTTATATTATTTCACTGGTTATTTTATAGAATTAACTGATTTTAAACTAAATCTATTCGCAGTTCAATGTAAAAGCAGTAAATTTTATCGAGTATGTTCTACTCGTAGAGCGAGGCATGAACTTAGACAGAAAAGAAGGTGTGCGGATGTCTTGCTTCGCTCGAACAAGTCTAATGAGAAAATGAAAACATTAACTAATTATTGAAAAATACTATTGAACATACAACTGATTTCCTTAGTTATCATACACATAAATTACGTTATTTAGAGATTAGATTAGATGAGTTCAGCTTTGAAGAGAAGGAATCATGATTGGCCAGTGGTGCAAGTCCTGTGAATAACTGCGTATATTATTAACCTAATCGGAGATCACGATGCAATGTGTATGTATGACTATACGTAATTAAGTTCATTCATGGAAAGAAAGCAATTAATACTAATCTTCTCAATGGCCACCACTGCTCTAGGACCAAAAATGTTTATTGCGCCTTCTATTATCGAGCTCTTTCTCTCCCTCTCTCAAGTCTTGAGAAGAGCTAATCATGTGTCATCACCCACTAGTATCAACGTCTCTCAAATCAAACTATAATCCACTGGTTGCAGAGCTCTGTGTCGTTGATGGTTCAAAATTGAAATATCACCCTTGGATCATCTTAATTACGCAAATCACAAATCCTGATGATCATTCAATTAACTGTTAGCCGATGGAAAGAAAGTGAAGCTGGCAAATTTCCTCTTTGTCGCTTTCTGAATGTCAATCAATGTTTTATCTCTCAAGTAAACCATTGTAACGTAAAATGTACAGTAAACATTTAGCACTTCCGCTTTCGAAGTTGAAGCTTTTAAGTATTAAAGAAGTTAAGCTTTGCGTAGATGTCATCCATTCCATAAAGTTCGCGGTAGGGAAAATATTAGAGAATTTCGAGCAAAATATGCCGCATAAAAAACTACATCTTGCGGTATATGCTGACGTACAAAAATTCACTTAATTTCAACCAATGGCAGGCAGGTAAAGGCGGATGTACTCTCTGCGCATACAAAGGATGCCTTTTGATCAACATCCTGCTCTCAACCGAGAAGCATTCGTTTCAGCTTGTTAGAAGGCACCTCTTCGTCCTCTGAATCGGAACTTGCGTCATATGTTGCCCGATGCGGGTCAGAGCATCCGGGGCTGCACAGGAACTGCAACAGCGGAAGTCGATAGATGCCACAAAAATCGACAAACTTGATATCTTCCACGTGCGACTCAAAGTATACACCTGAAATTAATTAGGTGTCAACAAGGTTCACCGCACAGTTGGCGTCGTGTAACCTTACCTTTGCATTTGGGGTTTACGCATCTTCTAGCCGCTTCCAGATAGTCGACCAAATTGACTGGCAAAGTTTTGCGCGTAAACTTGAGCTTGTTTACTTTAACAGCCCTTCCTGCTAATTCTAGAAGCGTCGGTGTTTCGAAGGTGAAGTCTTTGACGAACCTAACTACCAGCGGATTGTTTCGGAGACTTAGCTGAGGGAAAATATGAAGTTAGTCTCGGAATAGAACAGTTTGATCTGTGATATTTTTACCTCTTGCAGGCCTCTAATTCGAACAATTTCCTGCGGCAACGTTGTGAGCTGATTTTTGTGCAGAGCCAACGACCTCAGGTTCCTCAAGTCGGCAATAGTCGGCGGCAGACAACTGAGCCGGTTTTCGCAGAGTGACAAGGACTGCAAGCTGTGCAAGTGTCCCAATTCGTGGGGCACGCAAGTTAGCTGATTGCCACCCAAGTAAAGGGCACGAAGGTGGCACAGTTTCTTGATGTCACGCGGAATCTCGCTAATTTGATTGGCACCCAAGTAGAGGGAGCGCAGCTGAGACAGTTCTAGAAATTCGGCCGGAATGTTCTTGAACAAGTTGCCGCCTAAACTTAGAACTTTCAGGGAACCGGATAGCACGTCGCTGAAGCTTTTTGGAAATGAGTTTCCGCCGAGCAGATTGTTGGAGGCAATCAAAGTGGATAGTTGAGTGAAATGTAGAATGACTGAGCTGATTTCTGACAGCTGGTTCTGGCTGACGTCCAAAACTTGTAGGTGACGGCACTGAAATATGGACTCTGGCAGCCATTTTAGCTGGTTATTGCTGAAATTTATGGACGTAATGGCCAACGGATCGATCTTCAGCATAGGTGCTAAGTGTGTCTCCAGTTCACTGTTTTCATAGTTCATAAAACACAGGTCGATGGATGACGTATCGTCCTCGGCGTCGCTAGCGGCTCTACTTCGAAGCCTGCGAATGGCAATCGGGTGTCCTAGAAGCGACGAGTCCGAACTAGAACTTGCCCTAGATCGTGAGCTGTCACTGTCTTCAAACATTGTCTCTTTCCTCTCCAGCAGCTGTTTTTTCTCTTTTACAAGTTGCCACTTTCCTCAAACCTGTTGACCATCGGAATGGCGGCTAGAAGAATAATTGGCTGACACAAACTAGCTTTCCTGGCTATCACTGAGCAAAGCTAAACAGCAACACTAGAAGATTAAAGTGAGAAAATATTCAAATGGTTGCCATTTGTGATAATGGTCGGCAACTTAATAGTACAGCTGCACTGCACATGTACGTGTTTCATTAGTTCTCAAAGTCACATGAAAAAGTGAAGTAAACGAGCGTCACTTGCGGACGCCTTTAAAGTCAATTACGGCTACAGCCAATGGGAGCGCCGCAAAGTTTGGCGCGCTTTTTGAGAGCTGCTTGGTGCGCATTTTTTTTGTCTCGAGTGATTGAGTGCACTTGAAACATTCTCAGAGTGTGACACTCTAGATACTGATTCAGAACTTCAAAAAGGAGAAAGTTCAGGCAAATATATTGTATCACTGAAATGAAATTGCATTTGATTGAAAGTTATTAAAATTAGAATTTAATGCATCGAGAAGGTTGTTGAAACAGCGCTTCAAGCCTTAAAGCACTTATTAGCTTGATCACGAGTTTTTCTGGGGAATTTTGATAGTGACCTATCGAAAGTTACAGCATGAGTTGAATCAATAGCAAGGATCGCACTTACGGTCTTCGACTCAAGGTACTCATGAATTCCATCCTCACCTCTGTAGCATAATGATTGTTAATAAACATAGAAATCAGTCAACACTCACAATTCACGCCCGTTTCCGCTCATTTTGTAGCCACCGAAAGGTGTTTGAACCATTGTTGCGTCATAGCAATTAACCCAAACAGAGCCAGCCTTGACGGCCTGAGCAAAGAGCAGAGCGGTGTCAATACTCTTAGTTACAACTCCGGCCGCCAGGCCGTACTGAGTATCGTTGGCGCGCTTGATAACCTCGGCCAAGGTGCTGAACTTGAAAATTTGCTGAACCGGCCCGAATATTTCTTCTCTGGCAATTCTCATATTGTCGCCCACGTCGGCGAACACAGTGGGCTCCACAAAGAAGCCATTTTGTTCCATCCTTGCCCCACCAGTGACAAGGGTGGCCCCTTCTTGTTTTCCTGACTCAATCAAGTCCATTATTTTGGTTAATTGCTTCGGATCAATCTGAGCTCCTTGTTCGTTGTTCTCATCAAATGGATCGCCCGTTTTGGCCTTTCTAGAGGCGGCCATTTCTTTGGCCTTGACAACGAAAGCATCATAGATGCCTTCTTGAACGTAAGTTCTAGTGCCAGCGCTGAAACATAATATTTACGTTCTCTTATTTTTTGCTAGCAATGCAAACCTACCAGCAACATTGGCCTTGGTTGGCAAAGACTCCGTTGTACGCTATTTCAGCGGCTTCATCAACTATTCAATTAGGAAATATAGCCATGTCATTCTACTGGTCTACTAACCATCGGCATCATCAAAGATGACAAGCGGACTCTTGCCGCCTAACTCCAAGGTAACTCGCTTGCAATTCGAATCTCCGGCCACTTTTTGTATGAGCTTTCCCACTGCAGTTGAACCTGAATTAAGCCATGGGTTACTTGGCCGGTCAAAAACTAGAGTCGTTCATCTTACCTGTAAAGGCAATCTTGTCCACATGCATGTGCTCAGCAATTGCCGCTCCGGCCGTCGGTCCATAACCGGGCACAATGTTGACCACGCCGGCCGGAAAGCCGACTTCTTTGACAAGCGAAGCGGTGTAGAGGGCTGACAAAGGTGTCAACTCGGACGGTTTAAGGACAACAGTATTTCCGGCGGCCAAAGCTGGGGCAACCTTCCAGGACACCATCAACAGCGGGTAGTTCCACTGGAAAGTATTTATGGTTGACTGTCTACAACAAGGTGTTGACTTACGGGAATAATCTGGCCGCAAACGCCGATTGGCTCGAGGCGAGTGAAAGATAATATGTTGCCATCTAAGTAAGTCAAATATTGTTGTAGCTTTTAGTTCAACCTACTATCAGTAACATTAATCACCTGCAGGAATTGTTTTGCCATGGATTTTGTCGGCCCAGCCTGCATTGTAACGGAAACAAGCAACGGCGCAATCAATGTCGAACAGGGCTTCGCCGATGGTCTTGCCATTGTCCAGAGTTTCGAGGCTCTGTTGAAAACTAGTTAATCTAGCTTAAACTGCGCATTTGAAAGTCTCACCCCCAGGTAGTCTCTATCTCGCTCAATGGCGTCAGCCAGCAAGTTCAACAGTCTACCGCGTTTCGAAGCGTCCATAGTTCGCCATTCTGAGCCCAGTTCGAAAGCTCGCTGGGCCGCTTCCACTGCCTTGTCCACATCAGCCTAAAGCATAGTTGCGTAATCACCATTGACGTGATATCTCCAGCAGAATGCTTACCTTGTCAGCTTCCTGGACATCGGCAATCTTTTCCCCTGTCGCCGGGTTGTGAACGGCCAAAGTTTTGCCGCTGACAGAGTTGACGAACTCATTGTCAATGAATAGCTGAAAGAAATGACCACTTGAAAGTTTCAAGTTGAAATTCAAATCAAAACAAACCTGAGTAAATTTAATTTCGGGAGTTCGCGTTACGACCATCTTGAGCTCTAACACTATTATTACTGCCAAGTCTTAAGAAGAACTGCAAAATAGCAAGCTAATGAGAACTGAGCGCTATTTATGGGACCTTGAGACGTTCAGTCACCCTCTGCTCAAATATAGTGGGCGGTTACAGTAGCTATGCTAGGCTATTTTCCATAGGATTTCGAAGCGTTAACAAAGGGTGAGAAGTTGAATACGACAGCAAGAAACGCAGTAACCCGGCGCCAGTGTAGTGCTGTAACTGACGGCAAATCTAATTTCATTTGTTGTCAAGGTTGCAGAAACTTATTATTCATCGCAACGCCGAATCAGCATACTGAAATAAATCTGAGCTTTAATCAATGTGAGGTAAGGTGATAACTGAAAATACATAATGCATGTTGCATTCAACAGTACACCGCAACAACACATTATCAATCATTATTTTGCGCATAACCAGTTTTGTTCGATATAGTTGGACACATCATCTGGAAATCACTGGTATTTCTTGTCGACAGTGGAATAGGGAGGTGGTTGCTCGAACTGTGGCGCACTTGCAAAGCCCATGGGCTGCTGATTGCCACCGTTCGCTTGCTGGTAAGGGTTGTAAGCTGGTCAGGATCAGGTGGATTTTCACTTAAATACCGACTAATTTGATAGGAGTTACTTAAAACAGGTGCAACATAAACACTGACGTGAGTCGCACTTCGGGGACCGTTGCGGTTTACGGTTGGTAAAATTCTGGAAAAGTACCGAACTTGAAAGCGAATGAATGCTGATAGGCTTAATCAATAATACTCGTTTATTATTCGCCGATAGCTGTTGAATACAGAAGCCTAATCCCAAATGGACTGGTATCATTTATTTCCCTTTCCCACGAATGATACCAAAAAGCGCGCCAAAATTGAATGGCTCGAACCATTGCATGAACTACCGTTGCTTCAGAATGGATTTTGGTCAGATGTTAGTGTAATAGAACCGGCTTAACGAAGGCGGTCTATTAAGAATAAAAGAACACTGTTTGAATAACGCACTAGGTTTATTGTAAGGAAACAGTATTATAGAATAGGACAGAGCTTTGCCTTGCGAGTCGCTATGGACTATGGGCACGGACACGTCTTCCTTGGTGAGAGAAGGAGGTTAAGGGAACTCCAGATCACTGTCCGGCTACACTTACTCGCTTATCACGACGACTTGTCTAAAGATGGTCCGGCCTTAAATAGTCAGGCGAAAAGGGGAGGGGCTCTCGCGGGGGAAACGGTCCAATCGAAGAGTGGCCCGTAACAGTTAGATTCGATGAAGGAAGTACCACATGATGATCCACTCGATTCTTTGATGAACGATTCGAATGATAGCTCGAGTTCTAAAGATGACAGTGAGAGCCCATCATCCGTATTTTCTAGCAGTAGCAACACGACAGAAAGGGCGTCAACTGATGAAATTGCATTTGATTGAAAGTTATTAAAATTAGAATTTAATGCATCGAGAAGGTTGTTGAAACAGCGCTTCAAGCCTCAAAGCACTTATTAGCTTGATCACGAGTTTTTCTGGGGAATTTTGATAGTAACCTATCGGAAGTTACAGCATTAGTTGAATCAATAGCAGGGATAGCACTTACGGTCTTCGACTCAAGGTACTCATGAATTCCATCTTCACCTCTGTAGCATGATGATTGTTAATAAACATCAAAATCAGTCAGCACTCACAATTCACGCCCGTTTCCGCTCATTTTGTAGCCACCGAAAGGTGTTTGAACCATTGTTGCGTCATAGCAATTAACCCAAACAGAGCCAGCCTTGACGGCCTGAGCGAAGAGCAGAGCGGTGTCAATATTCTTAGTTACAACTCCGGCCGCCAGGCCGTACTGAGTATCGTTGGCGCGCTTGATAACCTCGGCCAAGGTGCTGAACTTGAAAATTTGCTGAACCGGGCCAAATATTTCTTCTCTGGCAATTCTCATATTGTCTCCCACGTCGGCGAACACAGTGGGCTCCAAGAAGAAGCCATTTTGTTCTATCCTTGCCCCACCAGTGACAAGGGTGGCCCCTTCTTGTTTTCCTGACTCAATCGAGTCCATTATTTTGGTTAATTGCTTCAGATCAATCTGAGCTCCTTGTTCGTTGTTCTCATCAAATGGATCGCCCGTTTTGGCCTTTCTAGAGGCGGCCATTTCTTTGGCCTTGACAACGAAAGCATCATAGATGCCTTCTTGAACGTAAGTTCTAGTGCCAGCGCTGAAACATAAATATTTACGTTCTCTTACTTCTTTGCTAGAAATGCAAACCTACGAGCAAGATTGGCCTTGGTTGGCAAAGACTCCGTTGTACGCTATTTCAGCGGCTTCATCAACTATTCAATCAGGGAAATATAGCCATGTCATTCTACTGATATACTAACCATCGGCATCATCAAAGATGACAAGCGGACTCTTGCCCCCTAACTCCAAGGTAACTCGCTTGCAATTCGAATCTCCGGCCACTTTTTGTATGAGCTTTCCCACTGCAGTTGAACCTGAATTAAGTCATGGGTTACTTGACCGGTCAAAAAGAGTCTTTCCATCTTACCTGTAAAGGCAATCATGTCCACATGCATGTGCTCAGCAATTGCCGCTCCGGCCGTCGGGCCATAACCGGGCACAATATTGACCACGCCGGTCGGAAAGCCGACGTCTTTGACAAGCGAAGCGGTGTAGAGGGCTGACAAAGGTGTCAACTCGGACGGTTTAAGGACAACAGTATTTCCGGCGGCCAAAGCTGGGGCAACCTTCCAGGACAACATCAACAGCGGGTAGTTCCACTGGAAAGTATTTATGGTTGACCGTCTAGAACAAGGTGTTGACTTACGGGAATAATCTGGCCGCAAACGCCGATTGGCTCGAGGCGAGTGAAAGATAATATGTTGCCATCTGAGTAAGTCAAATATTGTTGTAGTTTTCAGTTCAACCTACTATCAGTAACATTAATCACCTGCAGGAATTGTTTTGCCATGGATTTTGTCGGCCCAGCCTGCATTGTAACGGAAGCAAGCAACGGCGCAATCAATGTCGAATAAGGCTTCGCCGATGGGCTTGCCGTTGTCCAGAGTTTCAAGGCTCTGTTGAAAACTAGTTAATCTAGCTTAAACTGCGCATTTGAAAGTCTCACCCCCAGGTAGTCTCTATCTCGCTCAATGGCGTCAGCCAGCAAGTTCAACAGTCTACCGCGTTTCGAAGCGTCCATAGTTCGCCATTCTGAGCCCAGTTCGAAAGCTCTCTGGGCCGCTTCCACTGCCTTGTCCACATCAACCTGAAGCATAGTTGCGTCATTACCACTGATATCTCCAGCATAATGCTTACCTTGTCAGCTTCTTGGACATCGGCAATCTTTTCCCCTGTCGCCGGGTTGTGAACGGCCAAAGTTTTGCCACTGACAGAGTTGACAAACTCATTGTCAATGAATAGCTGAAAGAAATGACCACTTGAAAGTCAAGTTGAAAATCAAATCAAAACAAACCTGAGTAAATTTAATTTCGGGAGTTCGCGTTACGACCATCCTGAGCTCTGTCCACTATTATTACTGGCCAATCTCAAAAAGAACTGCAAAATAGCAAGCTAATGAGAACTGAGCGCTATTTATGGGACCTTGAGACGTTCAGTCACCCTTTTTCTCAAATATAGTGGGCGGTTACAGTAGCTATGCTAGACTATTTTTCATAGGACTGCGAAGCGTTATCCCATAGTCGGTAGCACATATTGAATCAGACATCCGTCTAAAGCGACAACATGCGCGATGCTTCTGCGCACCCTATGACTAAATGGTCCCGGCGATTTAGGTTAGGTTAACGCCCCCGAAGGGGACGAGGTTAGGTCCGGTTAGGTTTATCTTAGTTAAATTATTACCTACAATTAGCTTAACTATGATTAAAGAATGAATTGAATTAGTTTGGTTATATTTAGTGTAGGGACCGTTTCCTTAGTGCTATTAGGAATAGCTGTCGGTTTCGTTCTACCCAACCCCGTCAACTATAACAAATGGGGAAAAGTTGAATATGACAGCAGGAAACGCAGTAACCCGGCGCCAGTGTACTGCTGTAACTGACGGCAAATCTTATTTAATTTGAACTAATCCTACTTGAATTCTGAAACGTGTGTCATTTGTGGTCCAGGTTGCAGAAACTTATTATTCATCGCAACGCCGAACTAGCATACTGAAATAAATCTGAGCTTTAATCAATGTGAGGTAAGGTGATAACTGAAAATACATAACGCATGTTGCATTCAACAGTACACCGCAACAACACATTATCAATCATTATTTTGCGCATAACCAGTTTTGTTCGATATAGTTGGACACATCATCTAGAATCACTGGTATTTCTTGTCGACAGTGGAATAGGGAGGTGGTTGCTCGAACTGTGGTGCACTTGCAAAGCCCATGGGCTGCTGATTGCCACCGTTCGCTTGCTGGTAAGGGTTGTAAGCTGGTTGAGCCCCACCACTTGCTTGTTGCTGCGATGCTTGACCATACGGATTGTAAGGTTGAGAGCCTCCATTCGCTTGCGGGTATGGCGCTTGACCATACGGATTGTACGGCTGCGCTCCACCATTGCCTTGCTGCGCTGGCGCTTGGCCATATGGATTCTGAGCCGGTTGCGAGTTTGGTATCAGTCCAGGATAGGGTGGAGGAGCATTGGTGGCGAAAATAAAACCAGCTGGTGGAGCTTCATTGAACATTTCTGTAGGCATAGCAAACCCAACCGGATACTGTGGCTGGTAAGCATTTTGAGGCTGGTAGAAGGCCTCGGTAGCGGAAGGAGTATATGCCGGTGGTGCCTGAGTGTTGAAATTCATCGCTCGGGCGTTCTGCTCGGCCATTCTTGCTGCTGTTGCCATAGCTTGGCCAAGTTCAATAGCTCCACCCTTGTTGAACTTCAGTTTGAACGAAATAGTACTTCCATCTTCAGAACGAGCCTTTCCTTTGATATAATTGGCCCCAAAGACAGGTTGTCCTAAATCCAAGTCATGCATCGTGAAGAAGGGGGCAGTGAATGAGCGAACATTCGGATTCTGGTTAATCGGTGTCGCAGTAAACACTAGCCTGTGGGTGGTCAGATAGAGACGGCCTTTTACCTGGAGACAGAAATGATGAATCAATTGCGATCACAGCAACTACTTACAGATCCCCATCTATCGATATCAAATTGGACAGCGTCACAGTATAAAAGAATAAGTTCGCCATTGAAGATGATGACACCACCAGTGCCTTCGTGGTGTGATTTGTTCAAGGAGGCCATATTCTCTCAAAGATCAGTCTACAGTGAAAGTGATCAGGATCAGGTGGATTTTCACTTAAATACCGACTAATTTGATAGGAGTTACTTAAAACAGGTGCAACATAAACACTGACGTGAGTCGCACTTTCGGGGACCGTTGCGGTTCTCGGTTGGTAAAATTCTGGAAAAGTACCAAACTTGAAAGCGAATGAATGTTGATAGGCTTAGTCACTAATTATCGCTTATTGTTTCGCCGATAACTGTTGAATACAGAAGACTAATCCCAAATGGACTGGTATCATATATTTCCCTTTCCTACGAATGATACCAAAAAGCGCGCCAAAATTGAATGGCTCGAACCACTGCATGAGCTACCGTTGCTTCAGAATGGATTTTAGTCAGATGTTAGATTCGATGAAGGAAGTACCACATGATGATCTACTCGATCCTTTGATGGACGACTCGAATGACAGCTCGAGTTCTGTAGATGACAGTGAGAGCCCATCATCCGTATTTTCTAGCAGTAGCAACACGACAGAAAGGGCTTCAACTGATCAGGACGGAAAAACATCTCGCCACGACTCTGATTCTTCGTGGACTTCACTGGATGATACCGAGAAAAGCTCTTAATGACTCAGGGCGACCATATTCGATTAACAAAAAGGTGAGACACTTAAAATCCTCCACGGTACATCGTATAACTGTTCTTTGACTCTAGCATGACAAGCATCAATCTGAAGGACCAAGACGATAGCTTGATTTCAAGCAAAGTGCCTAAATTAGCTAATGCTTGTCACGTGCACTTCGATTCGACACATATGTCGGATAAGCTTCCCGATGCTTGTGCACACTGCAAAGAGAAGGATGGTCACGGCCAAAAAGCTCGTGTCTTCAAAGTGGATAGGAAAGGAAATCTGACGAAACCGAAGCTTGAAAAATTGAACACTCTTCCTCGTTCTGCAAGACTAGCTTCCAGCTCCTCACTTTTCTCTAAAGTCCAGAAATTCATATCCCAAATCTTTTGACTAAAGTTCCTGGTATTGTACACACTGCAGCTTTTTATTCAGGTTTGCTGACCATAAACGACAATTTGCATGGTTTACTTGTCAGTGCTGTTGATTTTACCGCTCAACCTAGTAGTTGCCCCTAACGGTTCTATAATAGTGAGTTACGAACGAAGAGAGTTGCTTGGAATAGTACACAGTGGCAGCGATGTTCTACAGGATGTTCTTCTTCGGGCGCATAACCAGATGCCGGCCTTGTTTGCTGTTCAAACGAAAACCTTTGCTAAACCGTCAGCACCAGCGCTTGCAAAAAAGGGTTTCGATGGGTGAAAAGTGACATCAAAAATTGCCTCGTCGAATTTCTTTCTATGTGACATAATCTCTTGAACGCAGGTCCTGCTTTCAAAGTTCCATAAACGAATACTACAGTCGTGACCTAGAAAACGAATACATATATTTAGCTAGTAAACAGCCTTTTTCTATTCAATTACTCACTTCCACTGAGTAGATACAGTCCATTAGGATCACAAGCTAAACACGTGACTTCGTCTAAGTGGGCTACCATAGTTTGTTGACATTTGCCTGAAAAGGTTAGGGAAGCATGAAATCTGCGATGTATATTCATGGTAGATACAAACTTACCTGTATTGAGGTCCCAGAACTTGATTTGTTTGTCTTCGTGTGCGCTGACTAATACAGGAAGCGCTGGATGGACAACTATCGAATTTATGCGTGAAGGGGTTCCCGTGTTCTCAAAACTTAAAACTTCTTGACTGGAAGTTGATTCGATGTCATAAATACAAATAGAGCCATTGGTAAACGAAACAGCAATAAGGGTGCCCGTCGTCGGGAGAGCATTATTGTTATTATGCGGTGAAACAGCTGCAATGCATGTCGGTCGAGCTTTAGAGTCCCCTGAATGATAAAGACAGCTTGAGTAAATAGACCTTGGAAGGTTCGACTTACCGGTCAAACTGATAGTGTTGGTGCATTGTTGTGTATTTGTATCCCATATCCTCACAGTTGCATCGGCGCTGGCTGAACACAATAACGGGGCTCCGTTGCTACCTTCGATGGTCAGCAAGGACCAAATGGCATCCTTGTGACCAGTCAATGAACCAGCTGATAAGCTGGCATCGTACGCGTCATAAGGATCTATGCCTCCAATGTTTGCAGGTAATGACCAGATAAACAGTTCTCCATTCTGAGCCCCAGAGTATATAGTGTTGGTTGTCATTGTCAGCGTGAGTACTCGCGACGTATGGCCACGAAAAGTGTAAACAGGTTCTAGATCATATGTGTTCGATGGCGTAGCTTGTTGCTGTTTGCCCTTGTTAGAAGGCTGTTGAATTTTATTCAGGTTCCACAACTTGAGAGTTTCATCTTCAGAGCTAGTGACTAACAGAGGCTCTAGCGGATGAAAACGCAGACAGCGGACACTATCGAAATGTGATCTGAAAGAGGCAAAGTTCAAGTACGACAATTCAGGAACTACAAACAAGGGAGACATACTTCAAAATATAACGCGGGTTCCATGTTTTCCTAAATTCACTATTGAGCGTATTTTGCAAGGAGTTGTTGGTGTTGGGACCTCCATTGATCTCCATAGATTCATTGGCAACAGTCAAGGCAGCAAGTTCGCCAATATCGATTTCTGTTTTCGGAGGACCTGTAAAGAGCTCTGACTTAGAAGCAACCCATAAACACGTGACCACTTACCTGATCTCCAGCCAGGTTCCTTTTGCTCCGGTTGATGAGCTGACAAGAAATCAAATTCAGCAAGAACTTCTTCCGTTTCTAGATTGAGAGTAGATGCTGTATTAGTTAGAGTAATGAGTCTACTTTGAGGAAGTAACTATGTGGTCAGTGTAGGTTTTCAAGCTTTTCATTCGAAACATGCCTACTGGTAGACATCTCAAAGCATTACATCTCAGCCAGTATCATAAGGAGCTCAGCATCACCCTTGACTCAAACTGTTTGATATGAGTCTCTTAAACACATCTCTGTGTTTGATGGATCGAGCTGAATGGGTTTAAAATGCGGCTATAATTGGCTACAATCTGTTCTTGGCTAAATGTTTCCCTAGCAATTTATTCATTCCAGAGCATACCTTCTCCGTCATCTACCATATCCTCGTCTTCTTCCACATCCTCATCATCGTCAGTAGAATTAACAGAACGTCCTCCACTGGAATCTCGTTGGTCGTTTAAAAACTCGAACGTTGCGAGAACACTGGCTTCCGTATCAGCTACAATGGCCGACTGTGGAGGAACAGAGTTTGGCTTCCTTGGGGCTTTGTTTTGCTGAACGCTTAATTTTGACTGCTCCATAATATTATCGTCGATGGATGTGTTCAATCCTAACAAAGATCTGACACGATTTGAGCGAACATCGATTATCGTATCCGTATAGCCGATTTCTTGTAGATATTGTCTCAATAATTGTCGGCCGTGTTTCCAGTTAACACCTGAACCTGTAGTGTCGCCATTCAGCAGGGAATCCTCTAGAAGTGGATCATTGTTGAATTGATTCAGCTCTTCAGTCTGTCCTAGAGTTGGTGGCATATCTTCGCCATACTTCAGCTTGTGGAATTTGGCTCTACATACAGAATCCATGAAGTTTGATCATGAAACGTTCGACTAAACATACCTTTCCTGCCGCAAACAGTATTCTAACATCTTTATCCTTCGGATGAGGTCATTCTTTAAGTTTTCTTGGCCTTTTCGTTCACCTTGTAGTAACGAGATTCTAGCTTGCAGTTCAGCTCTTTCGACATCCCACTGTTGTCTTTCTAATTCAAAACGTTGCCACTCATACTGTAGAAAATGGAGTATTCCAGGAATGGTATATTGTTGCTGTTGCTGCTGCTGACTTTGCTGATGCTGTATAGACTGGTGTTGATTGGACGAAGATACTGCAATTCCATTGTTGTTATTCTGATTCAAACTGCCGCCACTAATTGCGAAACCAGATTGTTGAGTCACATTATTATTGGTAGAATTAGATGGTGGAGCCGAAGCCATCGGTAGACCTTCCATCGATCACGTAATTAGCAAGTTATGCTGGGCAAGGTAGAGAAAAAGAATAGTGTCATAATATGCAACACAACGACATGTAGAAAAGGGAAGAAAGATTTATCAACTCACTGTCTCTTTGTTTAGTTGGTTGTCATTCAAATTTGTATTTTTAAAAGTTGGTTTCAACAAATACTCGACGAACAGGAATAAAAAGCTTTTATAAAATTGATTCCAGTCAAATAATTGGGCTCATTTGCCCTCCGGTTCTTCGATTTAGATCCTCATAAAGTTCGAAAGAGAGAGAGATGAAGCGACTCGCCCTTCTCCTTAGACACACACACTCTCGCTCTCGCCGAGCTCGTGTTGACGTCGACGCAGCTTCGGTTCGCAGCCATTTCAATATTCGGCTTGCCGGTAACGCGCCCACTGCTCCCTAGATGGCGCTCCCAGGCGCGTAAATGCTCCGAAGCTTCAGGCTTTTCCCCCTGAACGGGAAACTTCTACCTTGCAAGTTATGCAAGTCCCCAATGCCCTCGAGTCGCCTAATTAAGCAATTTCCAGCCCCTGGAACAGAGACCTCAGCGGACAACTATTAGTAACACTGTAATGGAAAGCGCCCCTTCATTGTGGATGCAAAAAGCCAAACCTAGAAACTCGCCTCTTCGTTTTTTTTCTTGTTGGCGCCCTTTACTTGTTATCTTGGGTAAAAATCGAGAATTAAGATACAGCTCGACGGTAAAACTTGAGAAGCCTGGGAATTGTTGTAAATTAAGAGCTAATTTACAACTTGACTCGAGCTGATCGACCTCATCTTGAGAGTCTCGTATAATTACTGCCAAACCGATGACATTCATCAAGCTGGGCAATATTTGCCGAAGCATTTTATCCGCTTTCCAGCTACGAGTGTACGAAAGGCGAACACTTTACGATAACTAGTTGACTGTAAAAGCGAAACTAATGCTGAAATGTATAATATAAATAACTTCTTCTTGGTCATAATTACAGTTTATGGCTTTACTATGGTTTCGATTAAGTTCACAGATATGGTCTCTTAGTTGTGTTTGGCAACTGTGTAAGTAGAGAAAGGAAATATAATGTTGCCTGATATGATAACGAATAAGGCAAACCTGTTCTCCAAAGCAAACTTATATCTTACTTCTCAGCGCCAAAAAAGCAACCTATACACAAATGTGTTACTCGAGCCATTTAGCCGCAAAGTAGCCACTCTAGCTTCAATCGAGTGAGTAGTTACTTGCTGAAGAATTGATCATTGACTCGGTAATGACAATCAAATTGCATTCCTTGTCTCGAGGCTCGGCAACACTTGCAGTACGGTTCCAGTGATGTGATTGTCATATAACTACAATAATTATGGCCAGCATGTGAAGCTCGTAAACAAGATAATATGTCAAGTTTGCAAGTTTGTTGCTTCTTTTCCTAGTAAATTCATTACACCCTACTGAGAAGTTTTGACCATTGCATGCCAAATTGAAACACTCTCTCCCTCTCCCTCCCTTGCTCTCTTACTTTCGGTATTCTAAGTACTATTGCGGTGGTCATAAAATTCCCAGCCTCTCGATCACGACTTGACGGGAAAACAACACCTCATAGGGCAGCTCATGCGAATGGCCCACTAGCTTGAAGATGAGTGTGTGCCGAAGAGGGAGAGGAGAGGAGAGAGAGAGAGAGAGAGCCGAAGAGAGTAAGCCGGTGATGGCAGCTTATGTGTCCAATGATTGCCTAATGATGTGCGCCAGTAGCATTTGTGTGCCGTCTCTAAGACTCGACAAGCAGCTAGAGAAACGAGGAAGAGAGATGCTCGCGGCGTACCTTCGCTCTCTCCATCTCTCTCTTTCCCTCTCTGTCTTTCTCTTTTTCCTCATCTACTTAAACATTAACTAGCAGAGAGACTGCGAATAAGAGAACAAGCCTAGTTTGCCGACATCGTAGTCCAAGAAAAAAATGCGTTAATAACATGTTTGCGGATACTTTCCCAATTGGCACTGTGTAGCGGCGTTTCAAAGTGTAAAATTAAATCTCCCTTGCCTCTCTCTCCCTCTCTCTCCTCTCTCTTTCGCTCGCTTTGCCCTTTAAATAATGGGCTGCGAGACTAACGATTACATAAGCATCCAAATTCTACGGTTGCATAATGAATATATAACAACCATGTTGCTACAAGACCAATCCTATGCAACATGGGTCGAAGTGTAAGGAAAAGGGCGAGCATTTCTTCCACTCATAATTCTTCTCCTCTCTCTCTCTTCTCGCTTCCTCTCGCTCTCTCCTCTCTCCCTCTTTCGCTACAGCTTTTTCGCTGTAACAGCAATATAGAATTGAAAAGTCGTTACTTGCACTCGAAGGTGATACTAGTTTGCATAATGGCCAAATTTTCACACTCTGCAAAACCAAACTGGGCCTGACTCGAGGCATCGGCTCTGCTTTGGGTTCCCTTTTATTGGCCACTAGAAAAGGAATGCCGACAGAGAGACAGAGAGGGAGAGGGAGAGAGGAAAAGACGGCTGGAATCACTTGAAAAACGGCTCCATTGATTTAAACTCAAGATGCATTTCAAAGCCAAATTTGGCGAATAATGTAGCCCATGACTGATACCAAAGTTTTTTGCGGACTCTAGCGAGCAAATATTTGAACCTGAATTGCAACTTGTGAGGGAAAACTAGAATTAGGTAATCTTCTCATCAGTGCACGAAGAGTTGTAAAGCCTGTCATGGGCAGCGAAAGAATTAGTCATGATTGCGACATCCAGCTGAAATAATTAGTGCAACATGCATCTCCTACCTGCACGTACGAACTGTCTAACTAGTTCTGACAGTGGAATGTAGAGGGAGAGAGGGTCACAGGCACCCAAAGAGCGATAAGGGGGGAGAGAGGGAAAGAGAGGGAGAGAGAGGGAGAGAGCATTCGGAAGCTGACGCGCATCCTCCGAAAAGCTCACTTTTAGCGCGCAAGGCTGTTATTGGCCACCGCAGGGAACAGGTTCGCTGCTCGGGCTTTCGCTCCTCTTCGCCTCTCGCTCTCGCTCTCTCCCTCTCTCGCAGCTAGTTTTCAGGGCGACATTATTCAAAGGAGTCCGCTCTCTCGTGCTGTCCATCCGGCGAGTCGAAAGAGCGGCAGCTAACTAGCTACCGAAAGCGTGAAGGAGAGGCAAGAGCTAGAGAGGGAGAGAGGAGAGAGAGAGAGAGAGAGAGCAGTTACTAGTTGTAGCACTTGGAAAACCGAATTAAGTTTAGAGTGTCTCTCCTCATTACTGAAGAGCAGTGATGTGAGTCTCAGTGTGTGTTTGCTGGGAAGTGTTTGCTTGCAAAACTCAAGGTGTTCTCGCCGTTGTTTCTTCTCAAATGAAGTTGACAAACTTGACGTCATTGCGGATATTTCACATTGCCATTCACTTGCTGCTATATTGTTCAGGTAAGTCTCTCTCTCTCTCCCTCTTTCCTTCGCCTCAAGTCTATTTACGAGCAATCGAGTTTGCGAACGTGATCTGTCTTCCAAAATCGGCGAAACGGGAGTATGTTGGCAACCAACTGCAACTGTCCACCTCGCCCCCTGCCCTTTGAAATGGTCATCCTTTGTCCGCATATGGACTCCTAGATATACATTTAGAATACATTCGGTCTGGTCAGTGAATAGACAACCCGGACCTAGGACAACAAGAGGGGCCAACGGACATTTCGTCCTGAATTCGGTCAAAGTTATACGTTTCCAGTGAAAATTGTTGACCTACCGCAACGAAGCCAACTACTTGCAGCTAGAAAGAGGGAGAGGGGGAGAGAGAGGAGAAATAGTTCCTATAGTTGGCCGAGCAGGATAATGAATGCCCCTTTCACTAAGGGTAGCCATCTAGTCGGGGCAAGGGTAGGGGCTCAGGGAGGGCAGCTTTGAAAGAGAGGCGAAGCAAGAGCGGCCACAGTGACCAGCTGGCTTTCCCTTGACAGGCCAGTTCCTCATCGTGTCTACCTTTGGGCTAAGCTTCCAGTGATATATAGACAAGGAATGGAAAATATATAGTAGCCCACCTCTATTCTATGTCTTGTCAAGTTTGCGCCATGTATAGATTATATATTGATGTCGATACTTTGAGTTATTCTCTCTTCTCTCTCTCCCTCTCGCCTTCTCTCCTCTGAAGCCGAAAAGCTAGCAGCCTATGAAATGAAGGTATCATCACTGCGGTGGATGATGCCGAGGCCAAAGATTTAGGGCCATGTGTCTCTTCCTAGCTCCTTCATTCCCTCTCCCTCCTCTCCCTTTTTCCAGAAAGCCAAGTAAGACCTACATGATTGCTTAACTAAACGGTCAAGTAGGAGAGAGGAGGAGATGCTCAAGTAGAAGAAGCTAGTCATTGATGTTTCATTATGTGAAGACCTGTAATTATTGTCTACAGTTAAGATAATGCCCCCTTAAATTGCCTTTAATTGGTTTAATTACTTTTTTCCACTAGACACAAAGCAATCAGTGGGTGGTCAGCCTGGCAGCGGAGAGAGCGGGGAGAGAGAAACCAGAGAGCGCGAGAGGGAGAGAGGGAGAGAGCAAGGCTGAAGTAGCGGATTATGAGGCCATAGTCCGCTTCATCATCATGTCCGCTCTTGTAGCCAGAGTTTCCGAATTATGGACAATGGCCATTATTTGGTCAGTCCGAAGCATATGCTGGGACATTTGATCGAGATCGATGGGTCCTAGAGAGAAAGAGCGAGAGAGCGAGAGAGCACAGCAGGGAGTCAATGGCACTGTCCAGAGACCAGAGCTTGTCATGTCTCTTGCCTAACAGCGAGGAGAGAGCCAAGAAGAGGGAGAGGGAGAGAGCGAAGGATAGTCTAGGAAGCGCATTAGGCTTAGCGTGGAGGATCAAGGATTGAAAGTCAACATGTAGCCGCTGTTGTGCTATACTCTTTCAATTGAACTGTTTTCACTTTCACTGAGCTAGATGAATAGCAAGAAAAATGCCTGGCGATAGGATAAAAATAGCTTCGACACAAAAAAATGGAGAGGCAAGGAGAAGGGGGAGAGGGGAGAGGGGAGAGGAGAGAAAGAGAGAAACGAGTCGGCGACACTTGCACAACTTGCCAGTCTCTTCAAGATGAGTCCCGGTGATGATCTCTTTTTCCTGAAAGAGTTTGATGACAGTCGGAGATCTTTGAATTTTAATAGGAACCATTTTACCATACTTTGTCATTCCTCTCTCTCCCTCTCCCTCTCTCCCCTTCTCTTTCCTTTCTGCTTATTTTGTCTTAAATGAAGGCCTTGTTAGTTGGGCTATTTCTCGTTTCCTTACGTCGTTAGCTGATCGCCTACGTTGTTTTATTTTGCGTGTGTCAAAGTTTACAAAACTCGCAGCCTCTCTTCCCCTCTCTCTCCCTCTCTTTCTCTCGCTTTCTTTTCCTCTCACTCACTCTAAATACACAATGTGAAACATTGCCAGACAAAATGGTTAGATAAGAACCTGGCTTCTCTGCCGCCATTTCTCTCTTTGGCTCTTCCTTAACTGTCTCTTCTAGTTCTTTGTAGCAGTTAGAATGCCTTCCATCTCTTTGTGCTCGCTCTCTCTCTCCCTCTTGCTCTCTCCCTCTCGCTTGTCTTCCCTCTCTCCGTCATTTCAAAGCCAGCTTCTAAAATGTTTGCGTGCCTCTCTTCTATTTTTAAGGCTGAACTCGGCCTACTCTGCATCCGAGCATTTCGACGGCCCAACTAATACATGATCTTCTCTCTCGCTCTCCTTCCCTCTCTCTCTCCCTCTCCCTTTCGCTGTATCTTCGCTTAAGTATTTTTCTCTTTCTGGAAGCTTTTCGTTTTTCTAGTTGTTTTACTGAGAATGGAAACGAAATGAAACGTTACACACATAGAAATGTCAAATGAACCATTTTCAGTTGAGAGGGAAAGGGGAGAGAGAGAGAGCGAGAGAAAAGAATAACAAGAGAAAGAAACATGCAATACATACAAGTATACTTAAGTTAGCTACTCACAATTCATACATTGTGAGACAGCACTTCCTGCTCGTTAAGACCGTGATCGTGCACCTTGAACATTGTCCAAAATTTACGGCCAGGACGCAGAGGCGCCGACACTTGGGTCTAGTTTCAAGTGACTGCTCGTCAGCTGCATATTCATCACTTTTAATTTTCTCTCTCTATCTTGTCTCCTCTCTCCTCTCTCCCCTCTCTCACCCTCTCAGCATCCTCAGCCACCACTGTTCTGGGAGTAGTCGGCGGCAAAGCCAGCATTGGCTGTGATATATCGCCGCCAACACCCGACGATGGTGTCTCTTTAATTCTTTGGTACAAGGACGAGTCAACGACACCCATTTACAGGTACTGGTACAGGATATGCATTACCTTTCCACATGAAATGCTCTCTCCCTTCTCTCTCTCCCTTTCCTTGGCTCTTGCCTCTCTTTCACTTGCTTCGGCGGATCTTTATCGAACAGAGCATTACCGGCCATAGAAATATGAGAGAAGAATAAATCTTACGCAACTGATTCTGAAGAAAGAGGAGGCAGAGAGGGGGAAAGGGAGTTCATAATATCTCGGTCTCACTGGAGTCGCGGCCTGTGTTATTAGCAAGTTTACGTCTTTCCCTCTCCTCCTCTCCCTCTCTAGCTTTGGGTTTGTGTAGCAATTTTTACGCAGTTGCAGACATGTAATAAGGAAGATGGAGAGGAAGATGGAGAGGAAGAAGAGAGGAGAAGAAAGTGACAATTGTCTGACCAAATCTGACAAAGCAAGCGTGCCTTGCATGCATGTGTAACTAATTCACTTACCGTTGTTCATACTTGTTCGCACCTTCGCCTCCCTTCCCCCTCTCTCCCCTCTTCATATTTCGCTCCCACTCATACATCTTTCTCCTCTCCCTCTTCCCTCTCGCTCTCTGGCCGAAACACAGCTTGGATGCTCGCAAAGGCTTACTAGACCAAGCCCGCCATGCTGCCAATGACAACTTGGCCACTAGATCGTACTTCTCCACCATAGAAAAGAATGCCCATTTGCTCATTGAGAACGTTGTCGAGGACGATGCTGGCGAATATCGATGTCGTGTAAGTAATTGCTAGTGGTAGTTAGGGGACTTGAGGATAATAAATTAACTTGTCTCTCTCCCCTCTCTCTCTCTCCCTCTCCTTCCCTTTTATCTCTCTGGCGCTCTCTTCAGGTCGACTACCGGAAGGCAAGGACGAGGAATTTCATGGTCAATTTAAAAGTTATAAGTAAGTGTACTATTTCGAAAAACGGTTCTCACAGGCCGTTATTTTCTTTACTTTGGCCTTTTTTTGCGCCGTTGAAAAGTGACATGTCATGTAAAGAGCATCGAATCATTTTTGTCCCCTTGCCATTTCTTCGGGTTCATTTTCTTTAGTCATCTCTCTTCCTTTTTCATATTGTGCTTTCTAGCCTCCCTTTCTCCCTCTCTCCCTCTCACGCCGTCTCTCATTGCCTCTCGCTTCTCCAAAGCCACATTCTTCTTTCCTCGTAAGCTCCCAGTTGAGGGCTAGAACATTGGCCAGAAAAATCGGTAGAGAGTGTCAAAGGAGCCAAAGTTATTAGGCTAAAAGCGAACTTCTTTCCTTCTCCCTTTCCCTCTTCCTTCTCCTCTCGCTCTCTCCCTCTCTCCTCCAGCAGCAATGCTGAGCCTTTCAGCGCCACTGCAATCCATTTCGACTTGCCGTCCGCAACTTGTTCTACTATCGATAGTACTTTCAAGTCAGGTTGATTTGCTACGGCTAGCAGCATTTTTCTCGATCCCTCTTCCTTTCTTTCCCTCTTCCCTCTTTTCTTCTTTCTCGATTTTTCTATCCTCTTTCAACTCGACGTAACCTCGAGTCCTGAAACGTACTACTCGAACCTTTCTAGAGGCTACATGGTGGACAGAGAGGGAGAGAGAGGAAAGGAGAGAGGTAGAGATAGTTGCGAGAAAGTTGAAGTGGCTTGAGACGAGTTGCTGACCTCTTCGCAAGGATCAGCTTTGGAGTCATGTTCTCTCTTTAGTTAGATGCGTCAATGCTGTTTGTCGCATCCTACGATCTTGTTTCTCTGTCGTTCTTTCTTTCCCCTTGTCTCTCTTTCCTTCGCTCTCCTTCCCTCTCTCTCCCCTCCTCTCCCTTTGACTCTCCTTTTTCTCCATCTCATTCTCTTTCTACCCTAATGGTCCTTGTCTCTTGTCTCCCTGTCAGCCTGAGCCTGTCTTCCACGTTTCTCAAACACTGTCTATTTTCTCTCGCTGCCTCTCCCTCTCTCTCTCTCGCTCTAACTCTCTCCTTCTATCTCTCCCTCTCTCTCTCCCTCTCGCGGTCCAGCGCCTCCAGAAAAACCTGTCATAAAGGATGCCAGTGACGAAGTGCTATCCACTTTAATTGGACCTTTTAATGAAGGTGAAAGACTAGTGCTGGGCTGCGAAGTGCAAGGCGGCAAACCAAGGCCATCGGTGACCTGGTGGCGGGAATCTGTCCTATTAGATGATACTTACGAAGTCACAGCAAAGGGCACAACACGTAATGACCTGGAAATTCCCTCTCTACAGAGGCACGACCTAATGGCCGTATTCACATGTCAGGCATCCAATAACAACATATCAGCGCCAGTTTCGTCGCAAGTTACTGTCGATCTTAACTGTAAGTTTTGCTCCCCCTCTCTCCCCATTTCCAACAGCTCCCTTTCTCCTCTCCCTCTCTCTCTCGCCTCTTTCTCCTCCTCTCGCGCGTCCTTCCTTCCTCTTCCCCTCTATCCATCCATTCTATCTCTATCAAAACTGACTACCAATGCACTGCCAACTGAATGGTCATCTTTGCAAACGACCGATCCTTCAGCGGATCGACATTCTCTCGAATTACTAGCCATTTGAATTACAAAGGGTAACTCACATGTCCTCGGGTCGAACACTGTCCCTCTCTCTCTCTTCCTCTCATTGCCTCCTCTCTCCCTCCTTGCTTGAAAGAGGAAGACACATAGCCTACGGTCGTGACGCCATCAGTATGCTCTTTCTGGTCATCGTCATTCTCTCTTTCTGCTCTCCCTCTCTCTCCCTCTCCACTTTCCCCGGTTACATTGAGGACCACTCCCACCCTCGGGTCTGCTCTTCTCCTCTCTAAGCAAGAAAGGACATTATACACAAATATTGCTCTCAAGCCATTTGCTATGGACGCATAAAAATCTAGTGGAGCGATAGCCATGAATACTGGAACAGCTCTTTGTTGTCAACAACAAGTTTGCCGCCAAATTCTTGGACAGCTTCTCTCTTAGGCTGCCAGACAGATTCTTTCTCTTTACGTCTCTACATCTCTCTCTCTCCCCCTCTACCTCTCTCCCCCTCCTTGTCGTCCATTCTCCAGTTTCTTCTCTTCTATTTTCCCCGAGTTTCCTCTTGAAAACCTAGGGGTCTCTCCATTCTCTCTCTCCTTCTCTCATTCTCAGCCTGAAAGGAGACGGCGAAAGCTGTCACGGAACACCAATTTATGTCTCGATCCATATTGAAAAGATCTCTCTCTCTCCCTCTCCCTTTCTCTCTCTCCCTCTGCCTCCCTCTGACTCTGTGAGCACTTTGTCCAACACGGTTGCGTTTGGCATTCTCAAAAATGCTGCCAGATTATTATAGCATAAAAAGGCGACAGTCACCGGTCGACTTTTTCAATTTATGTCCACTACTTTGGACTACTTCACTCTATGTGTCCCTCCATTCTCACGCACCACTGAGTCCGGTATTTTTAACTATACTTCGGTCGCCTTTACTCTCCCCTCTCTCCCCCTCTCCCTCCCCCTCTCCCCCTCGCCCTTGCCTCTCGGTCTATTGTAGTGCCGGCTCAGCATGTTATGGTGAAGTACATATACCAGGCAGAGGCTTGTATAGTGAAAATCGAAGGACAGAATTGTGTCGAGGCACATGGCTTGCACACGCCGCAGGTCTAGGAGAGGGGGAGAGGAGAGGGAGAGAGAGGAGAGAGAGAGGAAACAGTAGTGACGGTTCTTCGCAATATCCGTGCAAAGGATTTATCTGAACCACTCATCCGTGGCCGTCTCTCGGCCTTCATGAAAAAGTGCCAATATGCGAATATCGGAGCCATTGTCGCCAAACCATCGGTCGGTAACGTACACCGACATTGTTCGATTCGCAAACTCAATGCCTCAACTGCTATGCACTGGACACAGCTATTGCAAAAAACGGGAACCAGAGAGCGAGAGGGGGAGAGGAGGAGGAAGGAGAGAGATTTGAGAGCAGAGCTATTCATTTTTTGTCTGTCTCCTAGTGGATCTGTCGAATAGTAAATAGGAAAGGAAAAAATAGCGAAAGGGAAGACTAGAAGCTTTTTTTCAAAGTGAACCCTATGGTCAGAGTCATCATCAGTTCCGCTATGTGACCATTGTCACCTAAACTCCACCGGACACTGAACTGATTTTTTCAACTCTCTCTCTCTCCCTCTTTCGCTCTCTCTCCCTCTCGCCCTGTCTATCTTTCACCCTGTGTTACTTGCCATTCACTGGAAAGAAGATTGAACCCGCTTTGCTCTCTTTCTTTCTTACTCATGTCACAAAAATTGCCGGTCTAAGGAAAACGTGTAGCTCAAGATGGTAGAGGGTGATTGAGATCTCTCTTCTTCTCGGTGTACTTGCTCACTTGGCCTCTCTTGCGCTCTCTCCCTCCCTCTCCCTCTCTTTGGCGGCCTCTCCCTCTCTTCTCTCTCGCTCTCTGACTGTCCTGTCCGCAATGCTGTCAAATTTTTGGCCGATCATTGCTACGAAATGCATTGTCAGGAAATCGAATCCAGATCCGCTCTTTTCTCATACTCTCCGACTCTTCATTGGCGGTCCTACAAAGAGCCATCAAATGACGACAGAGAGGGAGAGGGAGAGAGAGAGGAAGAGAGAGAGAGAGGAAGAGCCGGAGAGAGCTGGAGCTCAGCAAGAGAAATGGAGTGCTCTGCGTTGTGTGCTGCTTGCAATACAGCAGCAATAAAAATCATTTTGTTTTCTCTTTCTCGTTACTTTCTCTCTCTTGGTCTCTCTCTCTCCCTCTCTCTCTCCTCTCTTCCTCTCTCCTCTCTTCCTCTCTGTCACTCTTCCATTTCATTTAGGTTTGGTTTTCCTCGAAACGGTCAACCATTAAAGGCGCTCGATGAGCTTTATCAGCCCTTGTCACGCCACCCAAAGGTCGGCCTAGACGAGGGTGTCTTCATGAATTCAGACTTTAGCAAAGCTTCACTAGAGATCGCCCGAGAGGGAGAGGGAGAGAGCGAAAGGGAGAAAGGGCGAGAGGAAGAGGGCGCGAGACGTGACGAATAGCTTCTCCAGCCATTTTCATGCTGTTCTCGCCTTTGATTAGTGGAAACCAAGGCACCGGAATACGCGCCTAGACTCGACTTAGTCATCATTACCCAAAAAATGATACCAATGAAATTCAAGTACGGCTTCGCGATGCTCTTCGTTACTTATATTCTCTTTTTGAGACATTTGGAATCCCTTTGCATCCTTGCCGACTGTACACTGTACTGTACTGTATATATGTGAAATCAAATGCGAGGTATATAAAATACTTTTCGGATTCTATGGACTGAACTCGAGAAAGGGAAGAGAGGGAAGGAAAGAGAGAGAGAGAGAGAAAAGTCCTTTCCTGGATTTTCTCTTGATGTCAATAGGAGTAAAATCTTCTTTTTTAGGTTGAATATTAGACTGGAAATGCTTCCCTGTTACATTCTTTCACCGGAGAGCGTTGAAAGTTTCAGATTCCACTCTCTCACACTCCCTCTCTCTCCCCTCTTCCCTCCCCTCTCTCCTTTTGATGTGTGAATGTGCATAAATAATTTTTGCCTTGCCAGTGTAGTGATTTATGGATTTCTCATTTCTTGATACATAGAAGGAAACATGTCTTAGTGAGCTTTTTCCTTTCTCTCTCCTCTCCCTCTCCTCTCGCCTCTCTCCTCTTTCGGTTTTTTATGATGCACAGCAAAGCCTCGGACTCGGTGGTCCGTAGATCCCTTAATTACGCAACAAGATAGATAGATAGAGAGTGCGGGATAGAAAAATGCGTCAAGAAGTATGAGTGTGAAATGAAAGCCCGGGAAATGAAGCAGCTGCTGCTAAAAGAGCCATTAAAACACCAAGATAGAGGAAGGAATGAGGGAGAGGGAAAGAGAGAGAGAGGGGGGAGAGGAGAGAGAGAATTAGCTCGTGACACGTCGGGTTTGGCTCCACGATATTTGAAATGCCTTCACTTTTCTTCCCGTATTCGAAAAACGACCAATCGAAAGCCAGCGAACTTTCTTCTCTGACATCGTCTCTTCTTTTTCTCCTCTCCCTCTCTCCCTTTCCCCTCTCGCTTTTTCCAGTTTCATTCTTTCTATGTCATTTCTTTCTTTCACTTAGCTCTTTGTATAATGAGTAACATTTCGGCAAGTCTCACTGTGAAGCCGATTTAATTCTCTCCATCATCTCACCGTCATCTTCTTCTCGTTTTCTCTGCCACAGCCGCGGCTTGCTGCGAATAGTTTCCCTCTTCCTCTCCCTCGCTCTCTCGCTCCTTCCTCTCCTCTTCTTTCTTCCTCTTCTTTTCTATCTGTTCCTTCCTCGAGCTCACCCATCACGCCATGCAGAAAAGATACGAAGGAAATGACTTGAGAATGATGCAGAGACTTTCAGCAAGCCGAGAATTCGTTAGGTGCTTGGTAATTAGGAAGCAAAAATGGAGTCCCTCTCCCTCTCTGTCTCTCTCTCCCTCCCTATTTTTTGCCCTTCTATCTCTCTGTTGCTGGTTTTCTTGTCTCTGGCTCTCTTTTTCTTCGCTGTCCTTCTCTACCATTGAGCCGTTTTCCTTTCATGCTTAAATAATACTTTGATCACTGGGATCACATCATCCCTGTCGTTTTTGTTTGATGGCAAGTCAAGTGCAACTGTTGTTGCAAGCAATACATAGTCGTCTCTCTCTCCTCTCTCGCTCCTCGCTCTTCCTCTTTCGATCCCTCTTCCATTTCGCTTTCTTGCCCAAAATATAGAACAGCTTGTAGGAGGTTCTTATTCTGTATAGTACGAGGCAGTCAGTTCACCATGATGAACTGGATGCCATGATACCATGCAGAGTAAAGATTACTCGAGGTTTAAAAAATAGCTGCTAATTAAAGCTTTGCCTGCGCTTTCCCTCTCTCTCTCCTCTCCCCTTTCGCTCTCCCTTCCTCTTCACACTCTTCATCTTAGACTTGGTCATTAGTCAGTCAAGTCGATCGACAAGCTGCTTCTTAAAGGTCTTTAATGCGAAAAAGAGGACCCAAAGCGTGTTCAATGCGTGTGTTCAGTTTGCGTAGAGGAAGAGTATTAGATGATGATTGAGCACTTTCTATGGCAATGTTCATTCAGCTTCCACTGCAAGTTCTGATACAGATAGCGAGAGAGAGAGAGAGAGCCGAGAGATAGTGAAAGCGAGGAGGAGGAGAGAGAGAGAGATCTGACTAAACCTGAAACGAGAATATTCGAAGAGAGATTCTGCTCAATTTCTCTTAGGGACACAGTATCACATTTGCGATCTCTCTTTCTCCCCTCACACTCTCTTTCATCATATTATGCAACTCTAGACATGAGAGAAGTAGTCGACCGTAGCGTATGTACAAGCATCGCCTTTGTGTCACTTGTTACGGTTGCATTTCTTGCCGTAAGTAAAGCTTATTGCGCTCAGAAAATTTAATCTCGCAATCCGACTTCCTTCACACATACACACACAGCGTGTCTATTTCCACACTGGATGCCTCCTAGTAGAGAGGAAGAGGAGAAAGGGAGAGAGGCGATCGCTGCCATTGTTGCCTTTGTTTTGCACTCAATGTGATCAGCGTAGAGTTAAACTATTCTTGTTTACACTATCTCCAGTATTCAGAGTCAACCTGGCTATTGCTAAGATTGACAAACATCATAGCTGCACGAGCGGCTTCGCTGACCGTTGAAAGGATGAAAGGGAGGCCTCTCTGTCTCTCTCCTCTCTGTCATTCGTTACGAATTTTTGGTTCAGTAGACCAAAAAATAAGTCTATATGAATGCAATGTGTCCATCCATTGTCCAGCCTTACCTTGGCAAGAGACGAGAGCGAGAGAGGGAATGAGAGGGAGAGAGAGCCATCTTGCAACTGCGCTTCAAATGTGCGCTCCCCGTAGATGTGCTCTCCCTCTCTTCCCCTCTCTCCCGTAATGTTGACCAGTTTTCTACTTTACTTGCAAAGGTTCTCTCTCTCTCTGTTCGCTGTCAGCAAAGAGAATGCCGCAGCACACCGGTTCAAGTATTATAATATTTACTACTCCAGTCTCTCTTTCTCTCTCTCTCTCCTCTCTCTCCCTCTCGCTGAAACTCAATTCCAGCTGCCGTAGTGTACAAGGGTGGCCAGTTTCTCTATTCACGCGAGTGCTTTAATACTAGATCGAAATGAGCTGTTTTGTTCTCTCTCTCTCCCTCTCGCGATCTTTTTCGCTTTTCCTTCACTGCTTTCTACCTGGTTCAAAGGTTGGAAAGAGAGGAACAGGGAGAGAGAGAGGGAGAGATTCCTGATAGGGAAAAGTATGCTTTACCGGAAGAGAGGGAATATTATGATGGTTGCCGAAGCACTATGACTGGCGCTCAGCGGTTCCTATTTGTATGCCAGCTTATTTTGCTGGTCCAGATTTTTTCCTTTCTCTCTCTCTCTCTCTCTCTATTGCATAACATAACGAAAGTGAGAGCGAGAGACTGGAAAAGGAGAGGCGAAGGGAGGGAGAGAGATGCTGATTTTGCTGAGCTTCACGTGGGAACACAAACAATCGCATTCCCGGAAGCTCTAGGAATTGAGAATTCGCCTTTGAAAAGCGAAAAATTCCGCTTCAAAATGAAACAGAGAGGCAGGGAGGGAGAGGAGAGGAGAAAGAGAGATAGATGCTATCTGTATATTTTGGACCCACCAGTGAAACAAGAGAATATCAAAAAGTTCTTTCATGTTCTCTCACACTCTGCCTCCTCTCCCTCTCTCCCCTCGCCCGCCATGTTTTCCGTACTCATTCACACTCAAATGACCTCCCGTTGCTGATTCAGCAACCAGCGTTACATAACAAGCGGAAACTTTGTAACAAGACAGTCTCCTTTAGTCATCGTCTCTCTCCCTCTCTCTCCCTTTCCGCTCTCAACTCGCTTTTCGAAGTACCATCACACTAGAGCCGCCACTCTCGCTTAATTTTTCACTTTCCTCTCCTCTCCCTCTCTCTCTCTCCCTGTTGCTCTCGAGAACCGCTGTCTAATAAGCTTGTTGGCGAATTGAATAGTGATTGTTTACAAGAAGTGCTTGTCACTCTCTGGGCTGCGCTTGGTTCTCTCATCCCGACTTGTCTCCCTCTTAGGATGAGAACTGTGATGAGAGAGCGAGGAGGAGAGAGCAAGAGAGATAGAACACTCGGAAGATGGAGAGGGGAAACTGTGAGCAATGATGGCGGTCTCTCTTTGTGAATGGCCTTGTGTACACATTGGAGCTTCTTTCAGTAGCTTCTCCTCTCTGCCCTCCTCTCTCCCTAGTCTCTCTGGCTTCATTCAAAGCAAAGCGTTTAAAAATTAAGCGCAACGTCAATCTGACTTCGGCTTTCCGCTTCTCTTCTCCTCTCCTCTCCCCCCCTCCTCGCTCTGTCTCTCCCCTCTTGCCATGTTTTCTCTTTCGTGGCTTTACCATGTAAATCATTGTGTAGCAAAGCGACCAAAGCTCTAGTTGTATTTTATACACATGACTTGCTGCCACTAACGCTCTCTCCCTCTCCCCTCGCTCCCCCTCTCTCTCTTCTTATACAAGCCTTTCGAAGTAATTTGAAATTTCAATTACATATCGATTTGTGCTCTAGAACCAAAGATCGAAAGGCAGCCAACTTATTTGAACTTTGTTAGAACTGACTTGTCAAGTGAAACCTCGTTTTCGATTTCTCCTTTCTGTTATTATTACCTGCTTATTCTGCATTGTATTGCTTGTTTCGGTGACATGTTCAAAATGAACAGTGCTAACGTTGTTGAAGACAGGCTAAGAATGAGTTTGAAAGCGTGGCAAGAGAGGGGGAGAAAGAGAGAGAGAGAGGGAGGAAGGGAGAGAGAAGACTTGGAATGTGTGAACAGCAACGTCGAACAAACTGTTCACTGTTGTTCTAAGTGTCCAAGACAAGTTGCTCTCCAGGGTAACATATGCGAATGGCTATGTGTATTCTCTTGAAGGCATGTTCGCTGAGAAGCTCGCTAGTCCCTCTCTCTCCTCTCTTTCTTCTCTCTCTCTCTCCCTTCTTACGTACTTACTGACGAAGCAAAGAGATAGAAAACCTTTTTCGACTTTGGGCGGCAGCTTTAGCTGGACATTCTTGCTGATCGTGCCGAGTTACCCTTATTAAATTGCCTTCCCTCATCCTCTCTTCCTCTCCCCTCTCCCTGTCTCCCCTCTCTTGCCGTGGCTCAGTCTCTAACTCACTCTGTCTCAGCTTACTGTCCTCTTGACGGCCTCTCTCCCCCTTCCCCCGCTGAAAATTTGTTTGGCAAGCAAACATGGCCGTAAATATTTGACATTTCTTCTTCTTCTCCTCCTGTCCTCTCTCTCTTTCCCTCTCCCTCTCCTCACGAACAGTTCGTCCACTCGTGGTATCCATTGAGCCAGGCAACAAGAAATGGTTCTCGGCCGAGAAGCAATCGGAAGTGGTGTGCAAGGCGGCCGGCTCTCGGCCTCCGGCCACGGTCACTTGGTGGAAGGGAAGTAAGCAAATTAAGAGGAACCGCGAGAAGGTTTCAGTTGATGGTAATGTCACTACCAGCATTGTCAGCTTTACACCGACGGCGGACGACAATGGCAAATATTTGTCATGTCGCGCTGAGAATCAGTTGATTGTCGGCTCGGCCGTCGAGGATGGCATCACATTGGAAGTACACTGTAAGTCTCTCTCCTCTCTCTCTCCCTCTCTTTCGCTCTTCTTTTTCATTTGGCGCTCTCTTGTCCTCTTCATCTCTACTCGCTTACATAAATAACAATTGGATATTGCCTTTCACCGATTTCCTGTTTCGCAATTCCTATTACTTTAATCTTCCTTTGTCGGCCATATTCTTAGTTTCCGCATTTTGCTGCTCTTGTTTGCTCTCTTCCCCTATCGCTCGTTTCCTCTCTCCTCTCTCTCTCTCTCCCTCGCCCTCTGTCACTGAGCTTGTCTTCGATGCATTTGATCTTTGCTAGTGAAATATATCCACCCAATCGTTTCCTCATTAAAATGAAAAGCTTCTCAAGATTTCCCTCTCTCTCTCTCTCTCTCTCTGCCCTTAGAAGAATTGCCGACAAGATCCTGACAGACAAGTTCTAGCATAGTTTCGTCCTTTTTGCTCTCTCCCTCTCTCTCTCCTCCTTCCTGCTTTCTTTCCTACTCTGCTCTCCCAATGTAACAAATACATTGTTGGCATAGGCAGTGAAAAGACTAACAAACCAACAATGGGCACTACAGCGACCATCATATGATGAAATTTGTTCTCGAGTATTGTGCAATATGAAATGGCAATAGGGCTTGAAGAGTAAGACGAAAACGAGAGGGAGAGAGAAGGAGGGGGAGAGAGATAGGGAGGAAAAGAGAATGCTTAGTTGCGTGAGTCAATAGAGAGACGGCACAAAGGGTTCTTCCTTTTCTCTGCAAGCAACTGTTAAAGGTTCTCCTCCTTTGCTCTAGGTGTACCGGAAGTGAAGTAAGAATAGGGAGGGAAAGAGTAAGAAGATAAGAGGCAAACGCGAAATACAAATATTAGTCGCATATTACATTCATACTTGTAAAGCTGATGAATATTTTGCCTTTGTAGAAGATTTCATAACCCAGCCCACGTCATTGGCATGCATGTAGGTTACTGAGCTTAAACTGATAGGGAGAAAGAGGGAGAGAAGGGAGAAGGGAGAGAGGGGAGACAGAGATGAGATGTTTCACATATTCGCTATAAATCTTACTTTACTGAAATTTAGCTGAGTCTCAGCTAACAAGGTGTTGACTTTTCATCTTTGCACAGAGAGATGAGAGCAAGGAGAGAGAGGGAGATAGAGGGAGAGAGACCGAACGAGAGGCTAAGAGCTGCAGAGAGATGATGCTGAGAGGAGTGAGAAACTTTGCTTGAAATTCTTTGAGATATGTTTCACAGAGAGTAAAGTATGAGAAATAGCAAAGAAGGAGGGAAGGGAGAGCGAAAGAGAGAGATAGTTATAGAAAGTTAGAAGGAAAGAATAGGAGAGAAGAACGCAAGAGGAATCTGTTCTTTGAGTAAAAAATAGTGTTCTTAGTTCGACTACGTTCTTTGCGTTCTAGAACTGGAATCGAGAGATCTCGGCTCTCCTCTCTTTCTTCTCTGCGTGGCCTTCGAAAGCCATCTCGCGGAAGCCTTTTCATGGCCTTTTTTATTTTATTCTCTCTCTCCCTCTCTCTCTTCGCCTTCGCACTTTCCCTCTCATCTCGCATATACGAGACTTGGAGCCGTTTTGGCAGCTTTGGCGCCGTTTTATAGTTAACTTTGAAATGCTTGAGAAATGAGCGAAGGAATAGCAAGAATACGGAATGAGGTGTGAATACATTTGGCAAACCGAAAATATTCGGTGTCCCTTTCTTCTCCCTCTCTCCCCCCTCTCGGTCCTCTCAGTTGAAGCGAAAGGATGGTTCCTTTTCCTCTCTTCTCAGATCTGTGCCATTGTTGGGACTTTCTATCTCTATTCACTAACCGAACTGATCACTGGAAAATAATTTCCTTTCAAAGCACGAGTATTGCAATTCGCTCCCTGCGGCTTGCATCTAGTGAAGTCAGTCAGTTCGGAGAGGGAGAGAGGGAGAGGAGAGAGAGCGTGCTTCCCGAAACAGTAGCTCCTACCTGCAGCATAATCAAATTGATGGCTTCATAACAGGCTCTTGTAATCGAGAAAATGAGTTTAGCTAGTTGTTGGGATCGAGAGAAGAAAGAGTGCGACATGCTTCACCAAAGTTTCTCTAGTTAGCAAAGGGAAACTATTTCTCTCTCCCTCTCCCTCTCTCTCTCCTCTCCCTCTCGCTCTTGCTCTGTGCTGGTTCATCTTCTCGTTCGCCTATTCTGGCTTTCTTGTCATGTTACGGGCAAAGTCGTCCATAGGGATGGCTATTGCTAGGCTAGCGATTGGTGACCAGGAAACCGCCAACTGAATAAGTAAACCAATTCTCATTCTCTTAAGCCCATGCTCGTCTACTAAAGAGGAAAATCGAGAGAAGTAGAGGAGCGAGGGAGGGAGAGAGGGTGAGAGAGAAGGAGAGAGAGAGAGAGCGTTTGTGTGTGTGCGCTTCCCGTGCAATAAGCCGCACTTTCACAGTCTCAAGTCTATGCGAAGGCAATTCGGTGAGAAAAGCGTCTTTTTTCCTCTTCGTAAATCGTCTCCAAGGACAGTAGAGAGGGAGAGGGGAGAGAGAGACTCGTCGTAGCCATTGGCGGTCTTAAGTAAAGGCGAAAGGCAAAAAATCACAGAAAAGAGGCGGAGAAGGGAAGAGAGACGGAGTGAGAGAAAAAGAAATCGATCTTGTTCCGTTGGTAAGAACCATTGCTCATTAAGCGTAGAATTAAAATTTAGCAAGCCTGGAGTGCTGATGGCATTTCCAGTGAAATTAACCTGTTCTCGCGGCTGTATTCGGCTTCGCTAACGCTCTCGAGGCACGAGATGCGTGAAAGAACTTATCATGCTCAAGGAAGAGCGATTGAAGGCGAACTGGGCGAGAGGGGGGGGGGAGATGGAGAGGGAGAGAGCGAAATCCGGTGCAAGGTAGCTGGAACCCAGGGCAACCTAAAAAGGTTGAGAGCCGGTGCGAGTGAAATGGACGACAATTGGGACGCCATGAGGTTAAATCACTTTCCCTTTCGCCTCTCTATCAGATAAATTGGACAGAGAGGAGAAGAGGAAGTCACCAAAGCTAAATTAAAATTCCTTCTCAAATTATGGGGAAATTGGTTTAGGGGAAGGAAAGCGAAAGAGGGAGGGAGAGCAAGGGGAGAGAGGGATAGTGCATGTGAGCACAACTCGAGATAGATTGCAACCGGTGAACTTGCACAAATTGACTGGGAAACCACGAGTATCAAGTTGAAATCAGCCAGGGCGAGGGAGTGAAAGGGAGAGGGGAAGGAGGAGAGGGAGAGAGAGGAGAGAGAGAGAAAGAGAGAAAACAGAAAAGAGATGGTGGTTTGTGACTATTCGACCTGTCAGTGCTTTCACGTATCGATCGTAATTTCGGTCCAAAGAGGACGTACGTGCACATTGGTGTAGTCTAATTGTTCAACCGTTAATTGGTACTAGCAATTCATTCTATATGTAGACGTTGTTACATAGTATGAAGGAGGGGAAGAGAGAGAGGAGAGGAAGAGAGAAAATGGAAATTTCTCTCTAATTGGATTAGGTCAGGTTTTGAATAGGAGAACAAAGGCCACTGATTGGACTTGCACATCGCAAAGGGCACGACTTGCTTTCTTTCTCTTTTCACTTCCCTTCACTCGCTCCTTCCTCTCTGATGCCCTTTCTTCACTAGGGGGCTAAAATACACTACTTGCACTGTTAGTTGGGTTAGGATGGCAGTGGGAGAGACAAAGGAAATGAAGGCACCGAGAAAAAGTTGGCCTCTCCATGCTTTAGGGCTCTTATTTCATATAGACAAGAAACAACGACGACGTACAAAGAAAATGACACTTGCACTCGCCTCTATCCAGTTCTCCCTTTCGCTCTCCCTCTCCCTCTGTCACTTTCTTTCTTTTCCTCTCTATCCTCTCTCCCCCTCTCTCCATGGTAATGGAGTTAGGCGATTAAGTAGCGCGATTCTCCTTCCGGACGTTAATCTCTCCCTCGCCACCACTACCGGCCTATGAACAGTTGCAGAACCGTTTCTTTTATTCTGTTCATCATTCACTCATGACTTTTCGACTATTGGCCTTCTCTTTGTATACACTCGCACTGTCACTGACTTCTCTCTTTCTTCCTCTCTCCCTCTCTTCCCGCTCTATCTGTGCATAGACATACCACAGCTTGCCCTGAGGCTAGGCAGCAAGCTGCGGCACTCGCACATCCAAGAAGGAAACGATGTGTACTTTGAATGCAATATACGTTCTAACCCTTGGGTCACTGAAGTTCGATGGTGGTTCGAAGGCAAAGAGATTCAAACAAACACTTCCGCCGGAGTCATTGTGTCCAACCAGTCATTAGTGCTGCAGCGTGTCCAGCGAAAGTACAGAGGACGGTACACGTGTTCGGCCAGCAATGCCGAGGGAGAGGGCGAAAGTAATTCGGTGCACCTGCGTGTCCAGTACTCGCCCGTGTGTCGGTCATCTCAGAAAATTCTATACGGCGCAGCACGCCACGAACAGGTTAAGGTTCTCTGTGAAGTGGACGCTGACCCCGCTGACGTGACCTTCCACTGGGCGTTCAATAATTCCAACGAGAATATCGAAGTTGCCAATTTCGTGACGGAAGGCCTCACCTCGGTGGCCACGTATGTGCCAAGAACAGAGTTCGACTATGGTACACTCTATTGCTGGGCCCGCAACTCGGTGGGTCCTCAGGTGGAGCCCTGTGTCTTCACCATCATTCCGGCCGGTTCGCCCGATCCTGTCAAGAACTGTTCTGTGATTAACCAGACCGAGGACTCGGTGCGAGTCGATTGCATGGAAGGCTACGACGGGGGACTGTTGCAACATTTCATCATGGAGGTCCGTGACGCCAGTGCCGAGCGGCTGAGGGCCAACATCACCAACTCGTGGCCATCCTTCACCGCTCGTGGCCTGCCGCCGGGCAGTGGCTACTTGCTGGTCATCTACTCCGCCAATGCCAAGGGTCGGAGCAAGGCGGTGGTCATCACGGCCTCCACACTGGCCTTGCCGGAGTCCATGAACCGCATGGCTAACGGTAAGGATCGAATTCAGCTGCGTAGGCAGAGAGCGAGAGGGAGGAGAGAGAGACACTTGTTCTTGCTTTCCAATTCGAACAAAATAGTCAGAACCGATGAAGAAGAAGAAAGAGAAGTTGCTTCTAATTCTAACGATCTCTGCGTCTCTCTTTCTGGTCGACTAACTCTGCTCTTCTTTCTGTCCCTCTCTTCCCCTTTCTCTCTCTCTCTCCCTCTCTTGAAGGCACTGTCTGGCAGTTGAGCTTCAGCCCTCTCCTTGCCCTTCTAATTGCCATTGTTCTGGTTCTCGTGATCATTGCCTTCGTTATTGTCATCATCATGAAATTTAGGACGACATCGCATCGAATAAGAAAAGCTCGAGGTAAGTCAATTAGAACTGAAGAGAGAAAGTGAGAAACGCGTGAACAATTCAATTGGACATAACACTCGACTGAGCTGGAGAGCGAGAGGGAGAGCGAGAGCGAGAGGGAAAGCGAGAAAGAGCGAGAGAGGTAGGGACGGAGAGAGACTTGACTTGTCGAGTTCTAGTACCCATCAAGTCGAGACATTCTATTAAGTTCTAACGTTTCTTTGGTGTGAACGAGAGACAGTGAAGGAAGGACTGACGTTGAGAAAGAGAGAGAGAGAGGGAGACGGCGAGAGGAACGAGAAAGTGAAACTTTGTTCGAAGTCATTTAAAAATAGAAAGAGAGTGGTTTCCATTGCTCGGATTGCTGGTCTTTAGAGTGGCTGATTTAAGCTCATAGTGTCGCGTATTATTTGAAGAGAAAGGGAGACGAAGATGTTCGCAAAAATCGATGGCGAAGGAAAATATCGTCAATGGTACTTGACGGCGAAAGAGGGAGAGAGGAGGAGAGGGAGAGCTGGAAGGAGAGAGACATAGGCTCATCTTACACGGACTTTTACGGTTTGTTAAACTTGCCAGCAAAATCTATACATGGCTGGCCAAGACTTAACTTTGTATCGCCTCCAATGTAAGGCACAATACTCTTCGATGCCTGTGCTGCTTCGATAAAGGCAGTGTCTCTCTCCCCTCTCCCTCTCTCGGTCTCTTCTTGCTTTCCATCTCTTTTCTGAATCGATGGCTTCGCCAAGTGTTTGAACATGTTCTTGGGCAAATGGCCTCAGCTAGTATTTTTTACTTATTCTTACATGGATACAGCGAAAAATGAAAGTGAGATAGAGAGCGAGAGAGGAGAGAGAGAGAGAAAGAGAGGAGAGAGCATGTAATTGAATGTTTCGCACTGTTCTCGTTCATTTTTTGCTAAGAAGTGTCTTGATGTTCCCTGGCAACCATTTTCAGGTCCCTCGAGTCAGTCTCGCTTTCTTTTTTACAAAGCTACTTTGCGTGTCCACTAGCTAATATCTCTCTGCCTGTTTCTCTCTTCCTCTCCCTCTCCCTCCCTTTCTCATGTTCGTCTCTCGCTTTGACAATCTGATAGACAAAAAGCGCCTAGGAGAAGATGGAGACAAGTCAGAGACCCCATTAAGGAAGGGCAGCCACGAGGATGTGAGCGATATATGCACTTGCGGAGCTGATTCCGTAGAAGACAAATGCCAAATGGAGCCCGACATCATTCCAGGTAAAAAACGAACCATTTGTACCATTTAGAACTGCTCTCCCTCTCTTGTCCTCTCTCGCTCTCTCCCTCTCGCTCCCCCTCTCGTTTTCCCCCTCTCGTTCTCTCCAGCTCTCTACCTTTCCCTCTACCCGTCGAGCTTCAACTAATATGTTTCTCTGAGTTTTCGTGAGCTGAGTTAATTTGTTTCAGTTCAATTCTTTTGCCCGCTCTCTCTCTCTCTCTCGCTCTCATTCCTTTCTCTCTCCCCTCTCTTACTCTCCCTATTCTTATACTCTGGCCCATAAAGAGCAGCTCAGTAAATTTGACAGACTAATAGTACGGAAAATGTTTAGTTTTCCTGTTTAAGTTGGAAATGGGTCGAAGTGGGATCAAGCCGCAAGAAGGCGAGGAGGAGAGGGCAGAGAGAACGAGAGGGGAGAGAGAGGAGAGAAAGTCAGAACGTGAGAGACGTTTGAGAGTCCCACATGTTCAAATAGTACAAGTTCCAACATTGAAGACAACAGTGTGTACACTTGCTCTTCAGCTCTTCCCGGTCACTGGTGCTGGTGCTAGGAAGAGAGGGGGAGAGAGCGGGGAAGAGAGGGAGAGAGAGAGAGAGCGGGAGAGAGGAAAGCATAGGCACGCAGTGCAAACGGTAGCAAATCGTTGTTCCCTTTAGTTCCATATCCAAGTTTGCTCAATCATTCAATTTCGATTTTTTCTCTTTCCTTCTCACTCTCTCTTCCCTCTCCCCCTCTCTTGCTCCGTTCCGCTATTGTAACGCAAAGAGATGAGCCTCGGCTCTCAGGAAGCAATTGCCTTGAATGGAGATCTAGTGACAAGTAATGGCGGTCAGGGCCTAGTGGGCTGTGACCTGAACGGCGCGACGCACGTGACCCTCATTAGCGAATCATGCTTCAGCACCGGAGTCACGGACATCCATCGCAGCACACCGGTCAGCTTGCACCACTGGCGGACAAGTGGGCCCACCACCTCGTCGCCCACCATGTCCAATGCATCCTCGACACTGCTGGGCCCTGGAAATTATCATAGTCATCACCATCATCAGCCCCAGCTACAGCAGCAGCAACATCATCGGTGGCCCATTCCAGATCATCATCATCATCACCACCATCACCCGGACCAGCAAATTCATCATGATCAGCACGTACTGTACAAAGGCAACGTTGTATAAAAGGATAGCAAAAATATTGGCTTACGTCACAGTGTCTTCCTCTCCACCTTCTCTTCGTGGCCACTTTCGCCCTCTTGCCCTTTCTCTCCCCTCTCTCGCGCTCTTCTCCCTTCTCAAAACATCCCTCTCAATGGCTCTCTCCGTGTGTTTGTCTAGTTCTCCTGAGAGATAGACTGGCCTAGACAGTAGAAAGGAGAGGAAGAGAGGAGGAGAGCGCCCTGGATACCCTCGGGCAGTAGCGGGCCAAGCAAGTGGCGTACCGGAATCTGGCTGCTAGGATGGCATTTTTAAGCAGCCATGGTAATATGTACATATACCAGTGACAGGGAGGGAGAGGAGGGGGAGAGGAGAGAGACACTGTGCACACATAGCAAGAAGCGGAATGACTCAGACCCCGACTGAAAAAATACGACATCATTGTCATGACACGTGAATCGAAGAGAGAAGTATGACGGGAAAGAGAGAACCTTTTCTAGTGTCCTGACATTGCAGTTACTACTACTTATTATATATCACTATATATATAAACTATGTCCGAAATCTTGTCGTGTCAACTGAAGCGCGCGTAATAAAAATCGATCCGTTTGATAACTCTGTGGCTCTGGCTTGTGATATTAATTTTTTGGCCCTTGATATTCTCAGGTACTCGTCTCGCTGTAGCAGTCATTGAATGGCATGCCATACTTACTTCTCTCTCCCTCCCTCCTCCTCGCTCCCCTCGCTCTCTCCCCTCTCTCTCCCCTCTTTCTCTTCCAGTTTCCATCTAGCGTATATTGGTTAGTTAATATGAAAATATGTGCACGTGCAACTTTTTCGTGCAGTATAAAATGAGCTGTACCGAGTCTAGTGAAAGGAGAGGAATAAAAACGTAGAAAATGAGTGAAAGAGGGGGAGGGAGAGAGTGAGAGGAGAGAGACTGAGGTGTGACTCAGCGTGAGACACAGTGTACGGTTGGAGGCCTTAATAAAATTTTCTACCCTGCGAATAATTTACAGCTTCGGTACTTGACCTGGTAGCTTGAAACACATATCCTAATGGACACGCTATGTTCTAGAATGTACACATTCGTAATGTATGGGCTTATAGTCGTCACCCATCAAATGTACTTTATATCCATAAAGTGTATCCCTCTATCTTTCCTCCCCCCTCTCTTGCCCTTCGAGATGGCCATGTTGAAAACACATAACATACATAAAACTTGATCTTGGCTGTAAGAAGAATTGAAGCTTTTTCTATCATCTCCTCTTTCTCCCCCCCCCCTCTCTCCTCTCTTTGCCTCTGTATCAGTTTTTCAGTTTCGAAAGTACTAACTCTGATTCACTGGTTCATGTCAGTCAGAGGAATGATGAACAGTTTCACTTATTTATATATATAAGCTCAATTCTATGTGTTCACGGATATCAGTATGTGCCGAATTTTCTACTAGACTTGCTGCTCGAGCTTGAGCCTTTTTACAAATGGCGGACTACGTGCACTAGTGCTACTCGAGGAGGAGAACATGGACGAGAAATCACGAAGTTCAACAATCAGAGTTTGCCATGAACAACAACAGGAAGATACTCTACTTGGAATTCCTTTTATGCAATTTTTGTTTTTCTCCTCTTCTCTCTGCCTCCTCGCTCTCTCTCTCTCTCCCTTTCTGCTTCTCGCTCTCCTTCGCTCTTCCCATTTCCCTCGAACCAAGTTAGATTGCTTATTTTTGTGATGGAAACGAGCATTAAGAACGCGAGGCAAACTGACAAAAGGGAGAGAGGAAGAAAGAGAGGGAGAGGGAGAGAGAGGAAGAGAGCGGGAGAGCGAGTTGAGACAAGTCAGGCAAAATGTAGATTTGAAAATATTTCGTGCACATTATACTCGTAAATAAATACCGGCAACTTTTTTTGTCGTGTTGTCGTAACTGCATGATGAATGCTAAACTGTCATGCACTTTTTACATAAAAAACCCGAGAGAAAATGAGTAGGACGGCGAGAGAGGGAGAGCGAGAGGCAGGGAGAGAGGGAGAGAGTGAGCGATGCCAGTAGAAGTTCAGAGTTGGGAAAAATGGAATGTTACCATTAAAACATTGGCCGGTTGGAAAGGAATTAAATGACCTGGGATTAGTTGAAAACTGTGTGTCACTTTTCTGGGCTGGTTCACTGGGCGTATGTGACAGTGAAGGAGAGGGAAAGGGAGAGAGAAGGCGAGAGGGAGAGAGAGAGAGCATTAGAGACCAACGACCTGAAGGCCGGTTTGGTGATAAATTGACCCTTTATACCGCCATAACAGCGGGATAAGTTTTCTATGGATGCTTGTAGAAAGCAATATAATAATCACCTGGTGGGAAGGAGAGAGCCAGAGAGGGCGAAAGGGAGAGCGCGAGAGGGAGAAAGAGAGGGCCGTTTCCGTTGTCGGCGCGTCATACCGTCGCAACTGTGAGTTGAATAATAATAATAAAAAGGAGAGGAAAGCTCGCAATTTTTTCAACAATGGCGCCAGTGAGAGTGCATACTAAGCGAGTCCAGCCTTGGATACACGGCTCTGGCCATTGTGTGGTCAGAGTGTCCAGAGAATACTTTGAGGCCATACTTTTGAAACTGTGTGTTTACCTTTGAAATTAAGAGCACGCTGCACGTCCCTTGTTATTCATAGCATCACGGTCCGAAGTGTCACGTTCTCGTCACACCAATTATGCCCTTACGGAGACTGAGATTGGTGTCCACTGTGTATAGAACGATCATATTATGGCCTCACATTATGGTCAACAGTAAAAGCCGGTCCAGCTGGGGGTAGAGGAGAGAGGGAAAGAGAGAGGAGGGAGAGGAGGGAAGATGGCAATCTTTGGTCGACAGGAATTAGACCGAATTAAGGGTTGAAAAGCTGTAAGTCGGTGCACTTGGTCTCCCTGATGAATGGTTGGCGCCGAAAATAAAAGTATATATACATAGAGTGTTGTTATATTGCACTATGAGGCCATATATTGGTCACTATAACGGGGCTCAGCTCGGGTAATTTGATTGGGACTCTTGCGTAATATCCCTGCCAATACTTTGGGCTGAGGGAATAGAGAGCGGAGAAGGCAGTATGTGGGAGAAGGGAGAGATAGTGGAAGAGAGCGAGAGGAGAAGGGAGAGAAAGAGAGACGGTCAAATGGATGGCAAAGGTTGATCAGGGCTGAACGAGCACGAGAGAAGGGAGAGAGAGAGGCAGAGAGGAAAAGAGAGGTCTTAAATTATTTATCCTGATTGATGGGCACCTTAAAGAAACTAGACTATGGATTCCTTTACTTTTGCCCCTCTCGCTCTCTCCCTCGCTCTCCCTATCTCTCGCTCTCTGCCTTTATGCTTTTCCCTACCTATTCTATGGCTCTGTGTAATACAGTTTAGCAGAAAGTGATTTCATTTATATTGGATTATTTTAACTGAAACCTCTCATGAAACGTCGACTTTTATCGCCACTATTTCCATACACTGGCCTATCCAACATGGAGGAACCAGAGGAGTGGGAGACAGAGAGAGGGAGAGGAGAGGGAGAGGAGAGAGAAAAAGCCTGCAGCCACCATGTTTCTTGTTCATTATTTCTAGTAATCGTAGTTGTCTCATAAAAGGCATCACGGAATTTGCTTTATGACTTTCGGTATGTACATGTAAAGCTAAGTGCATGCAGGGAAGAGTATTTCCATAAAAGGATGCATTCGCTTTGCAAATAGCCTTCCAGTAGCTTGGCCTTCTCCGGCTCACATCTCCCTTTCCTTCTCTCTCTCCTTCTCCCTCTTTCCTCCTCCTCCCTTCCATTCTCTCTAAAATGTAAGACAAGTTTCTAGAAATGAACAGTATTTTTCCCTCCCGTCTTCGAGACATTTAGATAAATAGCTCCTCAGCGACCAGTGCAAGTCGATGTAAGGGCAAAATAATCTTGTTACTTCTTACTTGAGTATACATGAGAGCTTACTCTCAACTGGAAGGGTCTCTCTCGCTCTCCTCTTCTTTCTCTCTCGCTCTCTATCGGATTCTGGAAGAGAGCATAGGGAAGGTCATCTTTTATGATGCAATCCGAAGTTTGATCGAACAATTTTAAGCTCGAATACAGATCTAGGCTTGTCCGGCCGAGTTGGCATATTTTTGTCCGCTGTGCAGCCACTGAGTGAGAGAGAAGGCGAGAGAGAGGGAGAGAGCGAAGGGAAGAGATTTATGTTCCGTTGGCAAGATTAAAACTGACAGGGTCTCATTAAAAGGCTCGCCTTGGTTGTCGTGTCCCGGAGCTGACCTGACCACTATGTATACGGCGATACACTATGGCTTGACCGGCACCGTTTCCAGTGCGTCTCCGCCCAGTCAGTTACCAAGGTACACACATGGGCTGGCCGGGGCACTGGCGGTCACCGCCACCACTGGCATTGCTGGATGCCACTTGCAGTTTCGCCTCATTCTCTCTTTCCTTTCTCTTCCTTCAAGCTCTCTCCCTCTCTTCTCTTTTTCTCTCTCTCCCTTGTCTTGATTTGTTTCTTCTTTCACTTCGTTCCTTTGCTGCTATTTATTAGCGGGAGAATTTTCTAAATGAAGCTGTCACTGGGATGAGAAATTGATGTTTTCCGTTTTACAACCGAGAAGCGAAAGAGGGAGAGAGAGAGAGAGGAAGAAAGAGCGAGAGAGAAACAATAAGCCCATAGCTGTTTACCCTCACAATGCAAAGCCTGGTCATGCGCTTCGCAATCCCTCTCACTCTCTCCTCTTTCCCTCTTTACATCCATGCTTGTTTACGCTGGCGAGACACTTAATTTCTTATTTGCCTCTCTCTCTCTCTCCTCTCCGCCGCTTTATCTCTCTCCCTCTCTCCCTTTACGCTGTTCATTCGCCAGTTAAACGCATTGTACAGTGTTTTCGCTAATATGCTATTGTAAGCCATTGTCTTGAGCTCATAGTTGCCTTCATTTTGCTGCTTTTAATGTGCGTAAAAATGAAGATGCACTTAATTCTGAACGCAGCTCGTAGAGGGAAAGAGTGAGGGCGAGAGCAGAGAGGGAGAGAGAGGGGGGAGAGGGGAAGAGAAAATGTTGAGCATAAATTTCAGCCGCTTATTTAATTAAATGCACTAGACTGAACTGAATTTAGGACGCCGCATAGATCCCTTCGGAGGCCAACTCACTTCTCGGTGCTTGCATCCCTTTCCCTCCCTCCTCTCCCTCTTACTTTCGCTTTCTCGGTTCTCAGAGGCAAAGAAAGAGCAAGAAAAAGAGGAGAGAAGAAGATTCACTCGAGTTCTAGAAAAAGCCTTCGCGGATAGTAAGCAATGTCCATGCTGCATATTGTATAGAACAGGTATAATACGGACCGAAGGAAAGTTTACTTCATCCATCATTTGCGTTACTTTTTCTCCCTCGACTGCCATAGATGGCAAGAGAGGCAAACTTTCTCTCTCTCTCCCTCCTCTCTGTGCCTCGTTTTCCCTCTCCTCTCTTCCCTCTCGCTGGAAATAAGTGCAGCACCATTACAAGTGCCAGTACAAGGTAGCATTCGAATGATATTTTTGCATTCAACTTTCTTTTCCTCTTCTCTTGCAGTATTCAACGGCAAAAAACGAAGTGAGGCATTTTTAGGGCAATAGTCGACAAGGTACGGCCAGATATAATTCTGACGCTCCAAGGTGTGTGAATATGTAATATAGGTAAAACTTTGGGATACAGTTTAAAATAGCTGACACGACTTGGCTCTCAAGGAAAGTCAATGCCATGCATACTAAAAAGGCGAACACTTCTTTCTCTCAAATACTACTTTGCAACTGCACTACTTGTATTTGCGTCATCCTATAAAGACATGTATGTTGAATTTCTTCTAAAACATTGACAACTAATGTTTAACGTGCTATTTCGAAAGGTTCAGTTGCCTCTCTTTCCGTCTTCTCGCCCTCTCCCTCTCTTGCTCTCTCCCTCTCCCTTCTTCAGGCTCAACTCGGAACACGCTTCACTGTAGCTTTTCAAAAATTGTGTACATCAACTGTTTTCTCTCAACTTGCCTGACAAACATGTCTTCCTCTTCTCCCTCTTTCCCTCTCGCCATCTTTCCCTCTCGCATCCCTCTCCCTCTCGTCTCTCCGCCATATGGCTCGGTCATGGGACTGTTTAGCGGCTTATTAGTTGTTGCAACAAAGAATAGACAGCGTGTGCCGCAAATGTCCCTCTTTGCTCACATATGCGACTTGAGTGCAGCTACATGCTACTAAATGCCGAAGGAATGAAGAGGAAAGAGGGAGAGAGGGCGAGAGAGAATTGTAATTATTTATGCACTCGGACCCGGAGAGAGAGAGGAGGAGAGAGAGAAGAGTCACATCGGCGCTAGTTGCATTACTTAAAAGCAATTTGGAGGCCAGTGGCAATGGACTGCGAGACCCCAGATAGTAGAGGGAGAGGAGAGGGAGAGAAAACAAAATTAGGCAATGTAACTCCCGCCGAGAGGGGAGGAAGATAGAGAAAGAGAGGAGAGGGAGGGAGAGCGCCACTGAAAGGGAAGGGAGCGAGAGGCAGAAATGTACTGAGTCATTCATCTAGACTTGAGGCGCCGAACTGTAGTAGAGATAGAACAAAACTAACTGACTGCACGTTCGAGTTCTGACTCCCACATGCCTCGTACAGTGAGTACCTAGCCTATGATCTAAATGTACAATATGCTGAGACATGTACACTCGAAAAACAGCAATCGAAAAGCACCTACGACAGTACTGGAATACGCTGCAGTTCGAACGCACGGTTCGCGTGTTGCTCTGGTGCTCTCTCTCCCTCCCTCTCCCTTTCTCCCTCTCTCTCTCCCTGTGACTCATCGAGGTACTCAAATTTTCGCAATAACCTACAGATTGCTAGTAACGGCAGTCCAACGTGAGGCCCAGTGTTGTGGCCAAGACTGGACTTCGCTTTGTTCGCAACATGCAATGCATGTCACCTATCGTTTCTATCGCCACTTATATGAGAGACTGGCGAGAGAGAGAGGGAGAGGGATAGGGGAGAGAGAGAGGGAGAGAAAGTACAGAGGAATATGGCAACTGCATATGTGGCCATCGTGTTTATTTGGAGCAATGAAGCGTAATGGTAAACCCATTACTGTATAATTCTGACCATTATATTCGGAAGGAAAACTCGAGCTTTGTTGTTGACAGAGAGGGAGAGGAGAGAGGGAAGAGAGGAGAGAGAGAGAGACGATAAGCAGCAAAAAGCAGCGTTGAGTGACTATGTCCAGAAAGTCGCTTAATTGAAATCCAGTATATGGTGCAGTTGGGTAATGTATAAAATGTGTGTGATCCATGGAAGCGAAAAACAGGAAATTGACAAAATTCAATCGACCGGATATCTTTGGGCTTTCACTGGTATATATACAAAGAGAGGAAGGGAGACCGAAAAGGACGAAGAGGGGAGAGCGAGAGGGGAGACGAGAGGGCGAAGCTCGCCCTCAGCAAAGTGTGGCGTCGCTTTTCCGCGAGATCGAATCATGAAATTAGTTAGTTGGCTTGCCAACACCCGACCCGATGTCGACAATCGAATCGAAAGTGAAGATCTAACTCATTTCGAAGAGAGGGAGAGAGAGAGAAAGGGGAGAGAGAGGGGACAAGGGAAAGAGAGGATGTAGCGGAGAAAGAAGGCATAACGCCCGGAATACACTATCACAGCATGAATATCGCAAAAACCATTAGTATTATAGTAGCGTGGTTCGTGCGCGTTATATTCGCATAATATAAGGATAGTGCGAGAGAGGGAGAGAGGGAGGGCGAGTGAAAGAGATGTAGAATGACTAGCGAAATAATTATCGTTGCCCGGCAAGGCTAAACTAACTGAAAACTAACATACATGTAGACACGTATAATTCGACCAGGACTTGAAGCAATGAAACTGTAGTAGCTACGGTTCCCTCTTCGCTCGGTCACCGCTTGTGAATGGCGAGAATGAGGGAGAGAGAGAGGGAGAGGAGAGGGGAGAGAGAAATCTGAGCTATCGATTGTGTTACGAATCCGCATTCGGCATTCTCTCGGTCTCTCGCTCTCTGAAGCTTTGCCTTCCGGTGAAAGTTTGACTTGAAACCATTCTCGATGTCATTGTTAGAAACACACACATTGAGCCACTTGACTTGGTACTGAAACTACGCTGAGCATATTTGAAGAAGGTGGTAACGAACAACATCGTTCACTCTCCCTTTGCCTCCTCTCCCTCTCTCCCTCCCTCTCCCTCTCAATTTCACCCACTCATTCAAGTCATTTCCATTTTCCTCCGCAGTCACTTACACAGCCATAGTCACTAATCGACTTTGAGTTTCACTTGCTTTGGGCATAATTTAAAATTGCTTTTTCTCTTTCTTTTTTTCAGTAACATAAAAAGAATATTAAACAGAGAGAACAACCAAAAAAGTATAACCAGAGGCGCACGGGATCCCTACTTGCAAGGGAGAGGGGAGAGAGAGAGGGAAAGAGGGAAACGAGAGCGCGAAAAGAGCGGAGAATGGTCGTGCAAAAAAGTTGAATGAAGGGAGAGGAGAGAGGGTTCCCTTTTTGTCTTGAACTTTGTAGGTCAATCTTATCAAGACACTGATATTGCCGAGCAATAGACGCCATTGTGTGTGTGACACATTAATCTGAAAGAAAAGGTATGGAGGAGAAAAGAAAATATAAAATATATATTTCATGGCATAAGTAATAATGTTGTTGGGTTATCACCGATGATGGCAATAATTTATGACCATGTGATACATGTAACCTTTACTTTGATGCTGTGTCTAGTGTGTTTAATGAAGGAACGAATGAGACCCATTTTTAGAACACCAAGTAGAGGGAGAGAGGGGAGAGCGAGAGAGGAAGACACATGAAAGCATCAATCTCGCCCTTGGAGCGACTTCAATGGCGGGAAACGCACACCAATGGGCTCAAACTTTGAGATTGATCTTCGTCCTGATCTCTCCCCCTCTTCCTTTCTCTCTCCTCTCCCTTTTGCTCTGCCTAGCTAACTGAAACTCTTTGTGCCGTCATATTTTTTGAACTTTCTCCTCTAGGAGACACTTTGATACCCAAGTCAAGCCGTCCTTTCATTTTGTATCAGAAAATCCTCTTGAAAGTGGATTAAAGATGCCATTAGACGCTTGAAAGGAAAAATGCTACTCATAAACTGTCTCAAAGAGAAAGTCGCTGAAAGAAAAAAATCACCAAAGAGGAAAGGGGAGAGGAGAGAGAGAGAGAGGAAACATGCATCCAAATTTTCATTGGGAATCTCAGGTGAAGCACGAAAGATTTCTCCCTTTCTATGTCGGAAGAGACTTCAAGAGCTGGAGAGAGCAAGAGGCAGAGAGTGTAACGTAGTTATACATTTCGAGAATGTCACAATCTCTGATACTTTGCGTGCAGGTAGTGAATGGAGAAAGAGGGGCATATGCAAGATACTGTCTACTTGCATCAACTTCCAGAAAGAAGGTAACCAAATGGAAGTTAATTAGTAAGAAGAGCTTATTACGTCACTCTCTCTCTCTCTCTCTCTCTCTCTCTCTTGCTTGCTCTCCATCCTCCTTCAAAGAAAACCGGGACCAACGTCGATCCAGATCAAGTTAAGACACAAGCATACACACACAAGCGAGGGCTAAGCCTTCCAAAGAGACCATAATTAGGTGCTAATGAGTTCGTTTACATTGACTTGACTTCTTTCGGATTCCTTTTTTTGACTTTATCTTCTCCTCGCTCTCTCTCTCTCTCTCTCTTTCTCTTCGCTCACTAACTATCTCTTTACCTCTCTGATTGTAATGCTGATGAAATTTAGCTTGATCATGCAAAGCATAGATATACACATACAAACAATGTGTTCAAGCTGGCGATGATGTACGGGAATATATTCCGGTTACACTGCAAGTGCAATTATGTACTTTTAATTTATGCAAATTTGGAATTCTTTATGTAAATGAATTTACATATAATACGTGTATGACCTCTGCAATGTTGGCCCACATTGCAGCCCTTTTCCCCTTTTACAATACATGCAAAATATTTTAGGGGCGTCTAGGTCACGTGGTCATGCATAGAATCCTATTATGAATATCTCTGTAGCAACTTTGCTCTCTCTCTCTCTCTCTCTCTCTCCTCTCCAGCTCTCTGCCATGAATGTCTTTTTGTTAGGACAGCTTTTCGTAGTCATCCAGTCATGATGACGGCGGATGACGCCCAAACTTCAAGCAGTACTTCGTCTCTATAGTCTCTGAGAGATTCCTATTATATTATACAATATTATATAATCTGCTAATAGGAAGTTCATAATAAGTGGATATATCCTTCAGCCCATTGTCCAAGGCTATCTCTCTGTTATGGGCATCAAGGATGTTCGAGGACTGAATACCAGCGTGTCAAAATGGTTCCCTCTCTCCCCTTTATCCCTCTCGCTCTCGGTCTATCTCATTCCTTACGGTCACGTGACCAATAAAAACTTAGGGAGGGCTCTGATGCATATTCGTGACTATCATTATGTTTCTTCGGGAAACAATGTGTTCATTAAATATTTTGAACCATAAAGTAGAAGAAGTATAACAGGCTATATACTGACTGCGAAGAGTATGAACCACATTAAGTCATTATGGATGATACAATGAAGCGTAATCAGTATAAAATAAAAATGTCTGGTTATATTTTCCACCCAGCAGCAAAATATAGCAAAATAAGTGACAGGTAAAATTAAATAAAACAAAGAATATATCGTTACATACCGAGTAGAGTGAACATGACTTTTCACTTTGCTCTATCCCTTCATATTTGCTACGCCTCTCTTTCCCCCCTCTCTCTCCCTCTCCTTCTCCTCGTCCTCTCATTGCACTGTATTTTTTGATTTCATTTCTTGCTTTTCTGTTTCTATGTGATACGTCAAAGCAAGAAAGCAACAGAGAGAAAGGGAGAGCTAGAGGGAGAGAGCGGGAGTGAGAGGAAAGTCCAGTCAATAAAGGTTCGTGGAGCACATTTAAGGCAATGTCCTAAATAATAATCATTGGATTTCATTTTCTTTCTCTTTCACTTCCTTTCAACTGTCGGTTACATTGGCTGCCATGGTAACATCATATGAAAAAAGAGAACGAGAGAGGGAGAGAGAGAACGAGAAAAAAGAGCTAAAAAGGGAAAAGGGAAAGGGCTGGTGGAAAGATAGACTCTATGTCTACTCTGCCTATACAAAGAGAGGGAGGGAGAGAGGGATGAAGAGGGAGAGAAGCATCCAAAGTTGTCAAGCAAACTGCGAGTCAGTGCAACTTATCACGTACATCATGTGTATGTACTAGCCAGTCTTTACAACACACAGCTGAGATTGTAAACGGCTACGTTTTGGAGTTCGTTCACTACGTCTCTTTGCTTTTTGCAAGGCGGTCTCTGTTCGCCTTTGGATTTAATCTTTGTATAGCTGAAAGTGATGAGGAGTTACACCAGGGACAAATGAGAGCGAAAGGGAGAAGGAGGGAGAGAGAGAGGGAGAGAGCCCTCAAAAGGAAATGGTGTTGAGATGGCCACCAAAGTGAAGGACTGAGGAAATCCTTGGGAAACCAGCGGCATTTTTGTCTAGTCGACAGTTCTTCTTTCATTCTTCGTGTAGACCGAACAAGAAAGAGCGAACGCGTGAGTGAGTGAGTTAGCCAAGACAGTGATAGAGGAAGAAAGGCAAGACGGAGAGAACGAGAGGAAGAGGAGAGAGAGAGAGAGAGAGAGAGACTGACGCATTCCTGAGGTTGTTGTCCAATGCTTGGTGCCACTTACTGCAAATGCAGTTCTGGGGCTCATTCGATGAAAGAGAACCCTGAGAACCAAGGAGAGCCTGAAATTCCTTGGCTATAAAATGTCTCCTAGCTTTCCCATATCTTCGCCATATATTCCCGGAGACCTTTGCTGTCTTAGAGCAGTTTTCTTAACTCATTCCCAAGTAGCATAACAGTATCACTGAATGTGAGCGGGCACAAAGTAGCAATGTAGGCCTCGACCTCCTAGAATATATCAAGCAACTAAAATAGTAGCAAGAGAAAAAGAACATTACCGAAGACTATGAATAGCAAAGGGCATCATTTAGGTACAGCTTTGCTGCATCTCTCTCTCTCTCTCTCTCTCCTCTCTCTCCCTGCCGATGATCGCACACTAGAATTTGTATGGATTGCTTTCTGGTAAGAAGAGAAAGACGATCGTGACACAGAGAAGCTTCTTTTCTCATCTCCTTTTCTCAATAGCAATCCAATGTAAGTAGAATAGCAGGAAATCAATAAGTGCGACTTGCCACCCTTTTCCCCTCTTGTTGACTTTGGCCCCCTTTTTGCTCCTACCGTTCAGAACTTTGTTCGAGATTAGAACTTGAATGACGACCTTGTAGCTGGAAAGCTAAGTGAACCATTAGTCAGTGTCCACGCATTAACTGTATCTTTCGCTGCTCAAGTCATTAAAGATCACAAGGGCAGACATTTTACATGGCTAATTAGTGAAGTGGAGATTGTAGAAACGGCGAGATAGTGGGGAGAGGCAAAGAGAATGAGAGTGCAAGGCGAGGGGGAAGGAGAGGAGGGTAGAGAGAGAGAGAGCAAGGGAGCAAGGGAAGAGATAGAGGGAATGATTTACCATTATTCCACTTTGGCCCTCTGCAGTAAAAGGGTGATTTAGTACATAGCGTAACGGGAAACTTTGGCCAGAACTGTACCGGGTTAACTTTGCTTCGCGGACATGTATTTTTCTTTGTTGTCTCTTTTCCGCATCTTCGTCCCTCTGAGTAAATTGAAACAAATAGCTACTTTGTGAACATGAACCGAATACTGACCGTTGAGCTCCTTTTCGAGATTGAAAGCGAGAAAGAGTGAGAGAGAGAGGGAAATTTTTCTACTCCATCGCTTTTTTGCGGCTTTAGTGTTCAAGACTTAGCTGTGATGTAGTCAAGTCTTGGCAGAAAAAATTTGGCCTATGGCTAAATGTACGTTTTCTAAGGAAACGTTGCCTTTTCAGTGAACAGTGTATTTTATTTCAGGTACATAACTCTCTCAGTCACGAGGAAGACTCTTTTATTCTATGAGAAAGATGGATCACACATCCTGGAGGTTCGCTCTTTATTCTTTCCCTCTCTCTCCCTTCTCTCCCTTTCTCTCTCCCTCTTCCTCGACTTTTCGTTGCTCTTCAAAACCAGAGAACATGTGAAAACCTCAACTTCCACTCAAGAAAAAAGTTGGCTCCTTTAACGCTAACCTGACATTGGGCGAAAAATGGTTCAGTCTTGTTCGCTTATTCTGAACATTTTTGAAGTTGAGAGAAACTTTGAAAGGCATCTTTCCCTTCTCACAATGTAAATGCCAGCGGCACAGACTCTTAAATCGGATATTACTCAGTAGCATAATAGAGTTTTTCGTTAATAGGATTTGAACTGAACATTTTTTTCGCTGAGCACAGAATGCACTAAACAAATGGTCCCTGAGAAAGATTCACAGCTGCGCTAACGTCATCTGAATCTCGGTAGATAGAATTCTTTGGGGATATTTGTGTTTTTTCGGTGAGATTTGAACTTCTAATTGTTGACCTGATTCACATTGTACCCTTTTCAGAGTCAACATGTCGGCCGTTTCCGGAGACAATGTCCAAGCGCCAGCTGGCTCATCGCCAAAGGCTGAGACACCGTCATCAACATCAATATCCATCGAACCATTTGGTGATCTCGACGGCGAATTAAATAGGCTGGCTTCAAGTACCAAAATCGATCTCAAGAACTTGTCAATCAAAGATTTGTATCAGAATAAATGGAAGAAGATGCAAACATGGGGCTCCTTCATTGATACGAATAAGATGAAAACACCTGCCTCGACTATGCAGTGGTCACGTCGAATAATCAAGAATTTAGAACACTTTCAAGGCAATTACATCTGCGTCCTACTGATACTGATCATATATTGTGTTCTGACCAGCCCTCTACTTCTCTTGGCATTGGCTGCTTCCATGGGCTTAGGGTATATAGTCACGTTGAAAAATGCTGAATCGCCACTGAAGTTATTCGGACGAAAATTGACACTTGGCCAACAGTATCTTGTTGTGGGCTGCGTCTCATTCCCTCTCTTCTACTGGGCTGGTGCTGGATCAGCGGTTTTCTGGGTACTAGGAGCTTCTTTTTTCATCGTTGGGTTACACGCGTCTCTTTATGCCATTGAAATGGTGGATTCAAGTACTGAGAACTTGGTACAGCCATTTCCGCAAACATTCACTAGCGTTCAGACAGTATAGTGAAATGCAGCTGTTTACTTTTATATGTACACAATAAACACGGAAAGGCTTTGAATCACAAATATATGGCACCATCTATTGATAGACAGCCGATTGGTATCATTTAACTCGAACGTCCACTAGTGATTCATCTTCCATGTCTAAAGATTCAGGTGTGTCAGAATCACTCAAAACATCACCATCAAATTCGAATCGCAGACGTTTCACATCTACTTGTAATTTTTCAGAGTACATACGTTTCAGTAATCCAATTTTCTGAAATTTATTCAGATTGAGGACAATGTTTTGCTCGGTTCTCGGTTTCTCCGGATTTCTAACCACTATTCGAATGGCATCCGGATCAATCGGATCTTGCACTTGAGGGGCCGCTGATCCATTTGTTTCAGAGTGTCTTCGAAAACACTCCAAAGAATCCATCGTAGTCATGCCTAGGCTGTCGGGTGTTTTTTCCAGAGAAATTGGTCTATTCTTGAAGCTCAAACAAACCTTCGACCGATCGGTTTCCAACAAAGCGGCTATTCTGTCAATCACTACGCAGAAATTTTCGTTTCGCTTCATAGTTAATTTATGAGTCTTGCCTCTGATGATGAACCTAATCTCGCACCCTTCACATGACGGATCTTCTTCGACAAGTATCTGAGTATCAACTGACGTCAGATTTTCGTAGACGGTCAATGGCTCATCCTCAACTTGCTGGGGTGTCACGACAACTTTAGTTTTCTTTCTTGATCTTCGCTTGGGGACATTTTTAGGTGTCTTCTTAGGGGATTTTTGGAGGAACTTTAGCGGAGAATTTCGAACTGTCTTGGAAACGCTCCGGGTGCTCATTCGAGTCACCGGCGGATTGGGCTTTTGTTCTGACGAAGGATTTACTATATATAAGTCTTCTTCGTTGAGTGTTGCGTTGTTAAGTATGTCGTATATCTCAGAGCCACTTGACAGTTCTACTTCGTTGTCAATATCGTTTCCATCGTCAAAAACATCATGAACAATTTGACCAACTTCAACCTTCTTTAGAGGAACCTTCGTACTCTTCTTCCGACCCTTAGATTTCTTTGTTTTACAAAATAGATCCTCTTCATCAGACAACTCTTGAACAGTGGCTGGTTTCTTGGAGACACTTTCAGCGTTGCTTTTCAATTTTCTCCCAATGAAAATAGATTTACTGGCCATCGTTAACTCAAAACAAACGATTAACACAACCGATGAGGAAATTCAACTGGCGTCAAACGAAAACAACGGGGACCGTTTCAGTAGTGCGACTCGCTCCAAGGCGCTTCTTGAAGACGAACTGCGAACGGATTAAAGAAACCGCCATTTTGTAGCACTCGGTACAAGCAACTATAATTTTACTTGAAAACCAGATAAATAGAATATTTTATTTACATCACACAACATCCACCCTGTCCAGAATGAAAAAGGCTCGGTAAAGACCGACGATGCGCATTAAAAATCTTTTAAGTTACATAATTGAAATAAATACTCTGCTAATTGTTATTACTGTCATACGCTCAAAGCAATTGAGCTACGGCGGCAGCCAAGGTTAGCGGCGGTAGAAACATGACCAAGAGCGTAAAGAGAGCCGTCTTGAGTACAGTCAAGCGACTAAATATTCCACCAGCTGATTCAACGCCAACTGCACTCATGAGGCTGCTTATTATTCCGGTAGACCCAATGGGAGCCGCCGTGGATATGGGTCTAGATGGCATGTTTGGTATCAGGATGGCATTCGCAGTGGCAGCCTGGGCCGGCCTTGACTGATAACTGGGCCGGTGGGTGACCGCAAAGTGTTGCTGCGACGCGGCCGGCTTCATCGCACCACTTCCTCGGGACGGATAGCTACTGGAAGCCGGCTTAGGCTTACCAGTGGTGGGCTTACTGCTACTCGACACGGTCGTGAATGCCTCGCTAGGGTGCATATTAATGGTCGAAGTGAAAGGAGTTGATGACACGCTTTGCGTTATGCTTGGTACCGAATTCATGGTCGTGCTCAGGTCAGCCACTCCTGGTCTCAAAGGCCAGGAGGAAGATGATGACGACCCTGATGACTGTGATGATGAGATGGATGGAGTAGAGGAGGAGGAGGAGGACCAAGGAGTGCTCATGGTTGTATCGTAGACCGATTCATATGTCGGCCCAGTCCATGATGGAGGATGACCATTAGTGGTTGGCCGCTGAAAGGTGCCAGGATAGTATGTGGTAACCTCAACGTCCGACGAGGCCGCGGCCGGCCAATCATTTGCGTGGGCCGTTGACGTATCGCCATTGGGTGCATTAGGCCATCTAGTCACACCAGCCAGCACCTGGTTGACTGGAAACTGGGTAGTTGTGACGGCAACTGGTCTCGGTCGGCCTGGTTTATAAGGGACAACTACGTTTTTATGGACTATAGTGGTATTGGGATGCAGCTTGTGAGAGCCTGGCGGCGGATCTAGGACGGTAAGCAGGCCGGAGTGGATGTAGTCGGCCTCCTTCTTCTTGGTGGCGCTGACCGAGGTGACACGCAGTGGCGGTCGGGACACAACGTTGACAATGGACGACGAGAAGGGTGATATGCTGGTGGACGACATGGTCGACAGTAGATAGCCCGGGTACGAGGAGCCCGATTTAGCCTCGCTTAGGCTGGTGGGAGTTGTTGACCACGTAGCCGACGACGGGTGGGGATCTGTGAACGGAGATGATGTCACTTTTTGTCTTGACAAAACCGGCAGCGCGTACTTGCGGTGGTTGCTCTTCATGATGACCGGTTCGTCACTGTCCTCCTCAAAGGTCCTTCTAGTCGAGGTGGGCTCAGGGGTGCTCGGAGTGGGCCTCGACGGCCGGTTCCAGGAAAAGGCGGGTCGCTTGGGCAGAGCGCTGCCAGGCCGGTGATTGCTGATGCTTATTGAACCGAAGCCGTAGTTAGCGTACACTTCCGGTCGCTTGGTGCCAGCTGTTACTTTGCCGCTAGAGGGAGCTGCTTCGGTGCTTGCCGTCGTGGTTGTGCTCGTAGTCGTGCTTGTCGACGAAGGTTTGGTTCGAATGATAACGGTCGATGGCTTCGGACTCTTTGTCACCGGTGACCCATTTCCGAAGGTCAGGGACAATCTAATTGGCGCCAAAGTTGCCGGTCTCTTCTTAATTGCATTCTTCTTCACTAGGAGCACCGAGTGGGCCAACTGGGTGTCCTCGGGCGACGAGTCCAGGACATTGAGTTGCGACGAAAATAACGATGTCTTACTCGAGCCACTGGTCAGCTTGTTGTCGTCGTTGCCGTTGAAACTTAGCCCATAGCTGACATCTATTGAATCTTCCCTTGGCCTAATTGAGTCGTCATTTGGACTACCTGTAGTCGAAGTAGTGATGGGCCTTGTTGTGGTCACTTTGGCACGTCCATCAATAGGCTCAATGGCAAAGTTGCCCACCGAGCGGAATCCTTCAAAGGGGACCAGAAATTTTCTGGCCAAAAATGCACTCGAAATACCTATTACACGGTGAAAGGTACGAAGAGAGGGACGAGAGGAAGAGAGGGGAAGAGGGGAGAGAGAAGGAGACAGAGAAAGATTGGCACAAACACAAACAAGAAAAAAATTGTAGAAATGAATTGCAAGGGCACAAAAATCGTCTCCTTTGAGCGAGATGTTTTTTCTGGAGCATTTTTCAATTCTTTCAAGCTCATTGAGCAAAAAAGCCGATTGTGTTTGAGAGCTGTTTAGGAATTGTGTGTGATTTGTGAGTGACTTGGAGACGCTTCATCGCCATGAGAACTTGGCCATGAACTGCAGTCAGAGGGAAAAGAGAAGGAGCGAGAGAGAGGGGGCCAGCGAGGGAGAGAGAAAGAGAGGGAGGAGGGGGAGAGGGAGAAAAAGAGAAAAGAGCGAGGATGCCGAGTAACTTCGCGAAAGACACACAATGAAGGTTTCTCATTAAAATACCTGGAACTGAAAAAGCTGCTTTTTAACAGCTAACATGAAAGATTACAATGGGTTTGTTTAGGGAAACAAAATAGCTCATTAGCCGTCTCTAAAGCCGCTTACAGAGTTGTACAAGGAAAATATTATCGTACAAGAAGCGCCAATTATGCTATTCATGACCCTCTAATTAGCATCTAACATGTTCACACTTGAGCCGATAATGGTCAGGAAATACCTTCGATATGTTCTAGACTTACTTGAAGCTGCAGATAGGTGGCAAAGGGTGACCACTGCAAACACAGTGGCACACACTCTCATGCCTGAACTCATGTCCGGCATGAGGGACAGTGGCGTACTTGGGGCGACAAGTCAAGCTGGAGACACGAGATGGCTCGAGGGCAAGGGCTGTCAGCACTGGGGCACTGGGCACGGGAGTCCATTCATTCAACCACCACACTCAAATAGGGGACAGGTAGACATCGGCACTGACAGTAGGTGAGCAGAAAAAGTTTCCCCAGGTAGGAAGACAGGTAGGCGCGCACAGAAATGATCTTCTCTCGGAAAAGTTGCCTCAGCTATCTTATCGCTGGCTGTCTCTCTTCTCTCTCTCTCCTCTCCCTCTTTCTCGCTCTCTTGCTCTCTCGGAGTAACTTGGTGTCTTTGCTGTTCGCACGGCAGTGAGCGAATGAAGACAGTCGGTTAAGATGAAGAGAAAGAAGTAAGGGAGGCAAGTTGAGCACGAGAGGAAGAGAGGGAGAAGGAGAGGGAGAGAGAGAGAAGAGGAAAGACTTGTTCCTCATGGGCCTGTTCCTTTTCAGAGAGACGCGAGAAGAAGAGGCAAGGAGAGCAGATTGAGATGCTGCGGCTCTACTCTTGCTCTGCTCCCGCTGATGAAGCTGAAGCTGGCTTACATGTTCCGCTGGCTGCCTTTTCTCCTTCCACCCGCGCTTCGCATTCTCTCTCCCTCCTTCTCTCCCCTTCCTTTCCTCTCCTCTCCTCTCTCGCCTCTCTATCTAGTCTCTTGCCAGTCTTCTCAGTTTTCCACAGAGTAGGCCAACAGGTTTGTATCCAAAGTTAACGTTCCCTTTGTTCCGGGAGGTAATCACATACCCAAGCGCCAAATCGGATCACGCTGAAATTATGTTAGACAAAAGCCAAGTCATATACCACAACTCTTCTCTTTCACCTTCTCGTCCCCTCTTTCTCTCCTCTCTCTCCCTCTCCCTTCTCTCTCCTCTCCCCTCCTATACACGGCTCTCCCGTTGTTTTGTATGCCATGCCCTTGGACCACTTTTTATGCATGCATGTATATCTTCACCTCATTCCTTGGCCACCATAATTTTCGGCCAACAAGGGGCCCACTTGTTGGCCGACTCGCTGCGGTGTACATCTCTATCCTCCCGATAAACATCTCTCATTGTCGTCATGGTATATTGCTTTTTCCCTGTAACCTGAGAAGAGAGAGAGAGAGAGAGAGAGAAGAGAGTATCTATCTATCGACAAGAGATACCACAGCTAATTCAATTTACTGCTGAGAAAGGAAAGAATGGAAGAGATTGAGGGAGAGAGAGGGAGAGAGAGAGAAAAGAGAGGGAGAGAGGAGAGGAACAGCGGAAATAGTATCATGAGGAACAATGTGATAAAGCTGACCTGATGGTACCTTGATACTCTTGCCACCTCGAGGTGCCTGAACAGTGTACAGTGATCTGTGAGTGACCTGTCGATCAAACAACACAAGCAACATTGAGTAATAAACATGGTCGCCTTAAATATCCGTTCATAACCAGTCATTCTTGGCTTTCGCCATTTTCGGTACTTTTCACTCAATGTTTGACCATCTTGTATGATGTGTCCTTCGTGACTTTATGGCGGCTATAAAAGCTCTTTTTGCACGAAAAGAGCATCCCTTTTTCGGAGAGGGGCGAGAGAGAGGGGAGAGAGGGATAGAGAGAGAGAGAAGAGATGGAGGCAAAGAAAACGGTTTTGGCTCTCTTTTCTTTCTCTTCATCAGGCATTAAATTCAATTTCACGCTTCCATCTTCTTAAGGTTAACAGGAAAAGAGAGAAAATTAAACACGGCTTGAGGCGACCGGAGAGCGCGAGAGGGAGAGACGAGAGAGAGAGAGAGAGAGAGAGACAGGGAGAGAGGGGGAGAGATAAAATATATACAAGGGAACCCATTGAAGAGACAACACGATTCTTCTTTGATTTTTGATGCAACCAGTCAACCACAGCGACGAAAGGATGAGAGAGGGGGAGAGGGGAGGAGAGAGAAGGGGGAGAGGGAGAGATAAGCTTGGAGAGAGGTGCGTTTTTCTTCATACTTTACCTCTTCTAGGCAATTATGATGACAATAATAACAAACCTAAAAGCTGATGACGACTCTTGAAGACAGTAACTGACTCGTACAGTGTACTGCGGCAAAGGTTGATGCAATTGGTGTTCCAAAAAATGAAATGCAATTAACTGGCAATTTGCATGTCAGACAGCGGCACACACACATGTGCTTTCAAATTGCATGTTTTGACATATATTTTTGTCTCTCTCTCTCTCCCTCTCTCCCTGTTGCTCTTCCAAGATTGGTCTGGAAATATGTGGTGACTCTTTTCAGCACCTTTGTCACGCACCTTGAAAACCTCATTATGCAAACATATCTGCGGATCTCAGATTGAAAAGGGTAACAGTGGGAGGACTGTTTGCATTGCCTTCTCTCCTCTCCCCTCTCCCCCTCTCTTTCATGTGGAACCCCAATTGCGTATTAATTTTGGATTTAAGAATGTCATCAACTTGTTTTTCAGTGGGAGAGAGGGAAGGTTACGAAAGCAAAATTTCGACCAAGACACCTGAACTTGTTGCGAGGGCAAGAGAGATGCGGTTCACAGCACTGGGTTCTAGAACCAACTTCGAGCGCTTGCTCAGTCCTTGTTCGGTGTCACTAGCTTCTCTCGAACCTGTTGAGAGGACTCCTCTCTGTCTGACATTGCGCCAATGGGTTGTGTGACTATAAATTATCACGCTGGTCACTCGGCTTGCCATAGTTCGGATTCAGTTCTTAGTGCGGACATATTCTCGTTTCTTAACCAGGTAAGTGTTTCATTTGACATCAATGGAACTTGGACGAAAATTTCGCTCCTCATCTCATCTCTCCCTTGCTTCCTGTCATTATAGGACAAACCAAGATGTCGGCCAACATGAAGCTCGTCTTTGGCGCCACAATGATGTCACTCCTAATCATGGGAATGGTCACTGCCAAGACCATCGCAAAGCAGGTACATGCTAATTAATTGATCCCATAAATTACACTTACATAAACATGCAGTCCAGTTGTGTCATCATTATCTTTAGTTAGACTAATCAGCTTTTAAGTAGACTAAATCTACATGCTTAAACAAGTCAAGACACACTTGCATTAATTAACTTGGTCTAGTCAGCTCTACACGTGGCTTCGAGAAACGATAAAATCGACATTTTCAGAAAGTAGTCAACCTGTTGCCAGCTGTCACTCAAAGTTCAGAGTCAAGTGCATATGTTGGTCAGTTTTTCACCTTTCAAGGTTGAGGTCAAGCTCTGTTTAGAGTAGGTGACAGTAGCATTTATGACACCTGGCTTGCGAAGAGGGTTAAATTTGTCTAGCTGTGCTTTTTACTGCCGCTAAATTTCTTTTTTGCCTCTCTGCCTCCCTCCCTCCTCTCTCTCTCCCCCTCTCCCCTCGTGTCTAACACTTTTCAAGTTCAAGTAAGGGCTTTCCTTAAGTTGTCTAAACTGATACCTCTTTCCAGAAAGCGAGACCCGAGAGTGGCCTAAGTTAGCGGTGCTTATGGTAATAATACCCATTAAGAGAACCAATTAGCAAAGTATGTGTACTCTGGAAAGAGTTACATTTTGCAGATAACCAGTTTAGCTCTAGACGAGTGTCGCATAGAGAGCGAGAGGAGGAGAGGGAGAGAGAGAGAGCGAGAGACACAGCTGAAGGTTCTCATGTTCGCACGGCTAAAAAGCCACAACATGCGGCTGTCGAGAGGAGAGACTGTGCATTACTTTTATTACACTTCACTTTGACTGGAAAAGTGTACATGGAACTATTTTTACTTTTATTGGACAACTCGACACCACTTCGGGCCTTTTAACCGAGTTCCCTTCCTCTCCCTCTCCCTCTCTCCCCCTTCTCTCTGCACTTTTTTTAATCAATCTTCAATTTCGCTTTTGATTCAGTTTCGCAGCACTGATGATGTATTTGCTTCAGCGCTGACTAGCTATATATTTTTTGCACAGCACGCTTTATGGCAGCAAGTAGCTTGAGCCCTCTAAACTCAATTCCTCTCTCCCTCTTGCTCCCCCTCTCTCCCTCTCGGCCTGGCGTCTTGCCTAAGTCCTTTTCGGCCATTGTTTCGGCGTCACTTTGAAAATGGCCTTTAATTTCATTTCGGGTGCCTCTATAAATGGCAAATTACGGATAATGATGTGAAGGTTCAGGGAAGCCTGTCTGAGCGGAGGCTCTGGAAAAGACTCCCATAGTGAAAATGCATTTAACGAAATACCTTTACGACCTGTCGGTAGCTTTCTAAGCGATGTGAAATATGGTCTCGTTAGCCTGTGAACTGTACTGCGACTTGGAATCTGGGGCTCGAATGGTCTAATATTCCATTTACGGAAAAAAGTATACCACCCTGTGATCACTAAGTGGTCGGCGGCCAAAGTCCAGACTTGTTCGGCCATTGCGTCGTCAAATGTGATTGCTCATTGAAATGGCAGTATTGGCTGCTCGTACACAATGCATTCCAGCGCTAACTTGGCGAGTTTTTGTGTGTTCAGCTTGTATCGCATTTGTGTATTGTTTCCCTTTAACGAGAATGAGCATACATGAAAAATATAGCAAAATCAAGGCCAAGTTCAGAGCACAAAGATCTCTCCTTCGCTCCCTCTCCCCTGCCGCTCTCCTCTCCCTCTCCCGCACTCCTTCTTTTTCCTGCAACATGAGCGATGTCATGTCTGTGAACCCGATGGTCTACTTTTCGTAATTTCAGATAAATGCCACGATTAGGACTAGTTTCTTAATTAGTGCTGCTTTTTCTCTGTCTATGGCCGAGAGACCGGATGACCAGCGTTTAGAGGAACAAAGAGTGGGAGAGAGGAGAGAAAGAGGAGATAGAGAGAGAGAAGGAGAGACAAACGGAGTTAATTGTCTGGAAATTCAATGGAATGAAGAAGCTAATTAAAGTTTAGCTTCGCTGATCAACAATCACGATTGTTTTTCATTAGCACACATCTTATACGTTTTAGCAACAATGAGGTCTAAGTTTATCCGAGCCGTTTTTGCGCAAGGACCTAACCAGGCCTAGCTATGCATCAAACTGTCATGAGAGCCACATGAGAGCTAGGTTACACATATCTGAGCTCATATCTGTGCCCATATCGCGCCGGAGAGTAATGACCATGCCCATTGCAACCTGACAGCCAGGACCGGCGACTGGACATGGTGTCCTGGTTGGACTCCTTGGATCAGGATCACTGGACAAGGCGGACAGCTTGGAAGCAATCAAAATACTTGATAATCTCAGCTCTGGATCAGTCTCCAAATTAGTGGACCGTTACCGAGGTATATATAAAGCTTTTTTTAATGGTTACTTACTTGAGTATGACAGTTTACTTGGGCGGACTCTCTCGGCAGTTCATCATCATCATCCTCTAGTTCGCTTCATTTTATACTTGACCGGTACACGGGTTGTTTGCTTTGCTGCCTCTTTTTTGCCGCGAAACCGTACAGTTCAGCAAAAACCTGATGAGCCAATAAATCTCTCTTTCCCTCTCTCGCTCTCCCTCTCTCGCTCCCCTTCCTCTCTCGTGTTCAACTGGGGATAAACTGAGCACTTAGATAGCTGCAAGTAAATTATAGACAAGATTACGGTGAAATGTCCACGAACGGTCTATCTGTCTAATCTGTATACCGTTCCCTGTATCCAAGATGACTAATTGCTCGGCCATTTTCAGCCCTAATGCCGTCATCATCGTTGTCCCAACTAAGTGCTGGTCAAGCCCTTCGATCGCTAGATAAGCTCAGCTCGGGCTCACTAGTGAAATCGTTCGATTTGGTCCCGGGTGCCCGGATGACCAGTGCCCTTGAGCCGGTGACCAGTGCCAGCAAGAACCGGATTGAGGGCAAGCCCAAGGTCAAGCGGTCCACCCAGGGTGGCCTGAGCCGAAGCAGGTCAGTATTTTGTTTCCTAATATGGGCCATTTATTACCATTCCGCAATTTACATACATTCGCGAGAGGATTTGAGCAAGATGAGTGGCAACTGATGAAGAGATTTATTTTGCTCCCTCTCCCCTCTTCTCCCTCTCCCTCTCGCCCTAGCTTGAATCGCTTAAGGAGAAACTTTGACGAGATTGATAGCTCGGCTTTCAGTGGATTCGGCAAAAGGGACTTCGACGAAATTGACCGCTCTGCCTTTGCCGGCTTCACGGGCAAGCGAAACTTTGACCAAATTGACCGCAGTGGGTTCGGTGGCTTTGCGAAGAGGAACTTTGACGAAATTGACCGCTCTGAGCTGTCCGGCTTTGCTGGGAAGCGAAACTTTGACGAAATTGACAGGTCCGGATTTGCCGGATTTGCTGGGAAGAGGAACTTTGACGAAATCAATCGCTCAGCTTTCGGGGGCTTCCTGAAGCGCAGCCAGTCACGTGACGCCCCGGCGCAATCTGTGTCCACTAAGACCTGAGCGGTCACACCGTCATGACATTTTCGTCCCCTGTGTGCACAGAAGCCATTTTTAGTTTTCAAACTCAAACTTAGCTGTGCAATTAGATTTTCAGCACTAATTAATTGTTCTATGTATTATGCCGGGAAGCCGACTTGAGCTTCCGATTACGAGTTTTAATCTGATGATGCTTTCTATCACTCTATGGACCACAGTTGACAAATGCCCTTTCAAACTTCGAAACCTCTTAAAGTTCAATAAATATCTCAAAATAACGCCATTTTTCCGTGTATTAGCAAATTCACATCCAACAGCTTTGCGGGAAGTAAACGTGCATTCAGACAAAACGGCTAGTTCATTCTTTGCCCATTTAATACGTAATTAACAGCGCGATATAATTTGATATTTCTCCAACGCAACTGGTTTCATACGGTAAATAATTTCTTATATAATCTTTTCAACTTCAAAATAAAGGACAACAAAGACGATAAACTTCCCTACAAAGGAATGAGAAGCGGAATTTCATCTCTTCCTGAGCTACATTTTAGCCATGGTACCAACTAATCTTTTCTTACCTTCTTATTGTACATCATTATGTAATATTACTTTGAGCTCTTTCTCTCTCCCTCCCTCTTCGCGCCAAATCTCATCTTTTACCGTGAAATAAGTATTTTTCGTTACAATTGTAAATATCGCATAATGAGTTTTACCGGCTTACGCGTTTCCCAGTACCTTGCAGCGTAATGTTGGCCTTATTTCCTTGGAAAACGGGCAAAATCAGTTGGAGGCATTCATTTTTGAATGGTATAATTCAAATAAATAGTATTTTTCTTCGCCATGACCTTCAAATATTGCCATCATTGTGGAGCAAATGCAAATAATAGACGTTGGCAAATGATTGATGAAACACTTAAAGGATAGTCTTTCAAAAGAGCTTCGCGTACGTTTACATCCTCCTTAATCATGGAAATTTTGACATGAAAATGTAACATAAATTAAACATAGGCTAGCCGATCGCTATTCCGGTCACCAATTAAGAGCATCCATCAACCGAATGTCACTTCCTTCAGTACAAAGGCTTAATTTGATTGAGCTAGAGTGCAAAGTCAAAGTTATGAGCATGGCTGCAATTATCTAATCAACTGAATATGTGCTGCAAGATGAAGATAATACACAAAAATTAGCCAACGAGAAGCCACCAATTAGGATAATCAGTGATGAACTTTGAGTGTAAATTCTGCGGTATCATTTCAATATCAATAGCTAAAAGCATTAGCGGCTTCCCAGTTGTTCGACACCTTCCAGTTGAGCACCTGACGCCGCAGCGCCATCTAGCGAGTCCAAACGCAATGAAGAAGTTGGTGTTTCTTTTTCTTTCCTAGCGGCGCTGTTTTTCGTCACGGTGACTTTTACTTGGCGGATATCGTAAGATGTTTCTCGAAGAACTTCCGGCAAACAAAACTAAGAAAGAATGTGTTTACACAATTGTATCCTTTGCGGCTCCCTTTAGGTATGTTTGGGATGCCCATAAAAGGAGACTGCTCTATTCAATACCACGCTATTTACACTAGTGAATTTCTAATGTGTATTAAAAGCCATATGTTTAAACTGCGAAGTTAAACCAACTATGGCAGGAATTTTGATTACAAAACTGTCGATTGATTTTTTATGCAGAGAGCAGTGAGAGAATGTTGTATTTTGCTAATGGATAGAAAACTTTCTACGCAGTTTAACTTGTTATTCGCAAGCAAAATGCATACATATTTTAGGTTGGCAGGAAGGTGATGTCAATCAAATGGAAAAAGCACATTTAAGTGTAATACTTGGGCGAAGTATTTTTAAACCACAAAGAAAGCGAACAATGTGAAGCAAGTGATGCATGCAATATGTTTGAGAGACTTCATGTGCCACCGAACTCTAAATAATGGACAAGACTGGAAAAAATGGCTTCCAAGTATGTAGACTCGAACGGTTGGAACATGAGCTCGTAGTTTGCAGTTAGTTAAATTAGATTAGATTGTTACCATGCAACCAACTCGGCGGCTGGTTCGTGTCACATGTCATTAGTGTCATCCTTTCCTTCGTGACTGTACTGGACAATGGAAGCAATGGTCACTGACTTCCAGTTCTGTGGTCAGGTCTGGATGAGGTCACTCACCGTTGCATAGATAAGTAGCACTAGACCTGAGCGCGAAGGTGAGAGTGAAGTGAAGTCATATGGACAAGAAAAGCGCATTATGTAACATGCAACAAAGAGACGCCCCGTATATAAGTGGCGGTGACAATTGAAAATGGCGAGAGAAACTTCTCCGCGACTAATGACGGCCGTTGAGAAAGTGAAGACAGTAATTTAGATACTCAGTGAGAAGCTGGGATTTTGTAAGTGTTGACCTTCAAGTTGGACTCGACGGAGCAGTTAACGAGAAGTGAAAGTTGAAAGTGATTTAGAGTGAAAGGAAAGTGTGCGAATTTTCACCGGCAGCCATCGTTAAGGAATGCAATTGGTTAAATTAAGACATTCAGACAGTGCATTGGCATTCCTGGGGTCAAGCTGTAGCTTCCTCGTTTTTATTTTATATTATTGTTTGTGAGTGATACGGATATAGGTTTTTCTTTTATGATATGATATATATGATCATTACGAGTGCTCCAGTGGTATTATATATAAAAAAGTATCCCGAAAAGGTAGCACCATTATTCTTCATAAATACAATAGAAAAGTGTCTCTCTTGATGACGCTTTTCAAAGGTCAGAGTCGAATAGAAGGCCAGGTTCTCTCAGTCGTGTCCTTCGCTTCTCAATGGCGCTCAACAGCTTCCTTCGAGGGCCTAATGGAAGTCCTAAACCCTTTAAATCATCCTCAGTTAGCAGTATAATGGCGTCCAAGTCAATCTTTTCTTCGTCAAACAGCGACTCGTACTCGGCAAGGCCATGGGCGACTAGAAATAATAGCATTGGTGACGTTGTTTCTTCCACTCGAGGCAACTTGTTTGTCGCTTCACTATCCTCTTGCACAATGTGTCCATTGTCACGAAAGTCCATTTCTTTTCTGTCATTGTCGTCAATGTCGTCAGCAATGTCCTCCAGCAAGGGATCATCTTCTTCCCAAGGTGTACTGCGACCACTGCGAATGGAGAGAGTGGCATTTCTTTGAGCTAAACTTCCGGCAGACCCGATGCTATCGGAGCCAGCTGACCCGGAGCCCGTTGCTTTTTTCGCAATGATTGGCACACTGGACAAACTAGTGAGATCCTTGATGGCCACGGGGGCAGCCACTGAATGCCTGAAGGCCATGGAACCGAAGCCAGGCCGCTCAAAAATGCTGGCTTCCGGGGCGTGGTGCAGGATGACATCGCCACCGATGCCAGAGTCGGATCGAAGTAACAAGGAACTGAAATCTGGTTCACTGGTTGTCCTAGTTAAATTGCTCTTGCTGTCCTTCAGCTTAGCCCTTCGAATCTTCATGGTGCACGTACTGACGGCATCGTCGTTGCCCGAAAAGACATCCCTCATGTGCGGATGTCGAACATTAAAGGCAGCCATTGACTTCTCGCCAAAGGCCGACTCGTACAAGGAGTGTGTGGTGGTATTTGAATAGTTTTTGCGAACATAAAGGATTTCACTGTCTCGCCGCAGACCAGTCAGTGATCGCACGGTAGCTTTTGATGTTAATGTGTCACTACTTTTATCCCGAACTTTGAAATCGGACAAGGATTCACTTGATTGGAAGTCACTTAGGCTGTTATTGTTGTTGTTATTCACTTTGCGAGAGCGAACTTTGCGCGAAACGGCCCCAAAGCCACGTATCTTGCTTGTACAGCTGGTCATTGTTCCATTGCTATTGGAGTTGACTATGTCGGAAAACTTCATTGACGGACAGTGTGCCTTGTTCTTATTCGATTCAAACAGCATCAGCATTGAGTCGCGCTGAATTGTGCCATTTATCATCTTCTTCTTGGTGTTCTTCTCAATGGTCTTCTCCTCCAGCTCGGCCTTCCTGGCCGCCTTCTTGTACAGTTTGTCGTAGTGTCTCACCCGCTTCTCGGCGTCATTCAGGCACTTCTCTTTGGCTTTCTGGACAGCTTTGGGATGCAGGGCACTTTGTTTGGCGACCACATTGTCCATTAAGTCCAGTATGCCATTGTTGTCTAGCTGCTTGTTGCCAGCCAGGTCTTTGGCGGAGTGAAAGTCATTGTTTAGCGACCAAATGTTCACCTCGAAGTTAATCAGGAAGGATACACAGTTCATGTGGCCGTTGGCCACCGCCCAGTGGAGGGCAGTGTTGCCCGAGTGGTCACATTTATCCGGATCACCGCTAAGTAGAGGGGGAAAAGAAGAATAACAAACACACGCAAGGGACTCAGTGTTGATAGTGGAATAGGGCACATGCTTGGCATTAATTAGATCAAGAGCTTAAGCAAATGGAAGCCACTTGGATGCTTACCCTCGGCCAACCAGTGTCCTTAAAGCCTCTAGATGACCGTAATACGCGGCCCACAATGTCGGCGTCATGCCGTCGTCATCAGGTTCATTGGTGTCTTTCCTTGTGGCGTCTCTGAGTAGATCTAAATAGCCGTCACGGGCTGCTCTGTGAAAGCGATCTCTTTCCATGATGTTACCCACAGATTTCATCATGATTGACAACTCGTTTCAACCGAAGCCGAACTGGTATTGGAAAGGTGGGCGAAAATTTGATACTTTCACCAAATTGAAGATAGGTTAATTGAATTTCGCGAAAACCACTGTGCACACTGCTGAGCGGCTAATTCATTGGTCCACTAATTGTGTTAGTGTCAACTAGAGACACCGGCATGATGATGAGAAACACACACTCACACTCTTACACAAACACGGTGATGAAGAAGGCACAGGTTTACTGTTTGGTGTGTGACACAAAAAGGGAACTTTCGAAGAAGAAAGAGATGACGAGAAAAAGCGTCAAGTCAAAAACACACTTCGAACACAGTTTACTGAGTACGACTAATAAGCTTCTCGGATCACTGTTGATGTTGACTGCGAACTGAGCGCATAATACAATAGAAATGAATGGCAGGAAAGGCGGCTATGCAAGAGTGACTCTCTCCCTCTCTCTCCCGCTCTCTCTCCCCCTCGCTCTCTCTCTCCCTCTCGCTCTTCTTCTATCTATGAGCCTCCGCTCTCACCCTCCCTCTCAAACCTGATCCTGGCTGGCAATGGTTTGACTAGAGCCAAGTTTTGTGTTTGTTGCATTCATTCAGCAACATTTGTATTCTCTCTCCAAGGCAGCGGCCAACCAGCGAATTCCAGGTGTGTGAGTACTGGAGCAGCCCCGCCGTCTCTCTCTCTCTCCCTCTCCCTCGCTCTCTCCCCTCTCGCCGTCTCGCTCTTTTTCATAGGAACTCCATTGCCCTACCTGTAGCGGTGGTTGTAACTGGCTGAACTGGACGGACCAAGTCGATGCTCTTTCCCTTTTTTTTGTACATCATCATCCGAAAGCGTGAGGATGAGTTGTGAAAGGAGTGCTGGTGAGGGAGAGGGAGAGCGAGATAAAGAGGGAAAGAGCGAATATGAGAGAGCCATATCCTCCTATGTTTAGCAGCTTTGCTCGAGCCAGGTAAAGGCAAAAACGAATCACTCTAATTTGCATCATAATAGGATAAAATGAGGACTTAGGTCGTACACCTTAAAATGGTTTGTATTACTTAGAAGTGAAGTCACACTTGATTGATTGCCGCTAACATCATTTTGCAAAGAGTTAACTTTGATCACAAATGTATAACAGTTATTGACAATGAAATGCGAATGGTGTCACTCCTTTCTTACGACCATAATCTAGATCCTTATCGAAATCAGTGACATATAGAGATGGGCGTTCAGCCCAGCCTATTCAGCCAGGGCTCAATTGTGTCTCATCTCATTCTAAGCCCTTTGATAAACAATTCAATTTAGCTGAGGCTGCTTGTAAGACTGGATAGACTCGTGGTTGAGATAAATCAGGTTATCGAACATAAAAGTAAGAGTCGTGGATCCTTTTTCATACTCAATAAGTAGAAGACGCCTTTTTTAGAAGTCAAAGTAAGCATCGTATTGTATTATCGTAATCGAAGTTTATGAATCTAAGTTTGATCGTTAAGCCCATAAAACGACTGAAAGGTTTGACTGCCCATCTCTAGCAGCATCCCTTATATCATGTGAATGGCAAATATGTTGTGAGAACTTTCTTTTAGCGAAGAGACTCCGAGCCCGGAAACGTAATAAAAAAGTTCCATTGAATTTGCAAACCTACTTAATTGGTTTTTCGCCTTGTTGGGAAAATGGGACATAGTTCATGATGAAGGTGCGACCGAATAAAGGTTCCTTACTTTACTTTGAGAGAAACTTTGCTAATTTTATTTACCGTTAAAAGTGTTGTTCAAAGAAAACTTCGTCTCTAAACCTAATTTGCAGCTTAAAAAGTTGTACTATTCTTCTTTGGGCAAAGTGAAAGTCCTACGAAACATTAGTCAATTTCCAAGCTTAGAGCTGACTTAATTGAGGTTTCCGTGATTTTGAGCTGGTGAAATCAACATCATAATAGCTTCTACAAAGGATTTGGGACAAGTGAAATCAAGCATACATATTCAGTAAAAAGTTTAATATCGCACACCATTAGACAGGGATCACAAATGAAATTAAGCGACACAGAGCGCCATCTGGTGACTACCGGCGGCAAAAGAAGATGATGTGGGCAGAAAAGCTTTTGCAGTTGTGTTGCTCTTGTTCTTTCGTTTTCATATATTTTTATACTTCTCTGAGTATTATGCGCTAATATACTTCACTAACCACCATTTGATTTGTCTTAATAGTACTTGTTATACTGTTGTTGGCCATTTCCAGGAGCTGACAAGTCATGGAACAACAAGTGAAACATTTAATTCTGTACTCGAAGCGAGTGCTGCTCAAGATGCGAATGCGGCGCTGGTCAACGACACTCTTAATTGTTCTGGCATTATTTCTTGGTACTTTACTGTTGACATCACTGCTACCTAGTGGTGCTTCGGAAGGCAAATCAAAACATGGCAAGAAAGGGTCTGCAGCTGCCTTGTCAAGTGGTTTTCAAGACAATGGTGACGTTGGTAGATATCGAGCAGAAATGTATGGAGATCGATATGCGTTCTATGATGACTCTCAGTTGGGCAATTATGAACTGAAAGATAAAGGACCTACCTGGAGACCCGGTGACGAGGGCAAGGAATATCACGTCGAGAATGAAAAGGATGTTGATTTGAATGAAGTGCACCAATTGAAATCTGAATATGGCATGAATATTGCTGCATCAAACCGAATACCGATGGATAGAACCGTTCCAGATATAAGGTTAGTAGCCATCTATGTGAGAATAGTTACTGACAACACTGTCTAACCATAAGGCTTGAAGAATGCAAACATTGGGGATACAGCGAACAATTACCGACTGCTAGTGTGGTCATTGTCTTCCACAACGAGGGCTTCACTACTTTGATGCGAACAGTGCATTCTGTTTTGATAGGCTCTCCCAAGAAGTTTTTACGTGAAGTGGTACTCGTTGATGACTACAGTGGTAAAGATCCTCTGAAGTCGAAATTGGATGAATACATCGCCGAGCATTTTGGCGAGTACAAGACTGAGTTTGATCCGAGCAAATATAGTGACACAGAAGCTTTATTTGGTGAGACTCTGAAGGATAGGAGTGGCAAGGTGAAGCTTGTCAGAAACGCAGAGAGAATGGGACTGATCAATAGTAGAACGCGTGGAGCTGAAGAGTCAGTTGGTGACGTCATCGTCTTTCTTGACGCTCATTGTGAAGTCAATTATAATTGGCTTCCACCGCTTTTAGCCCCCATTGCCAAGAATAGCAAGACAATGACGGTCCCAGTTATCGATGGCATTGACTCTAACACATTCCATTATAGACCTGTTTATTCGCGGTCTGATCAGCACTTCAAAGGAATATGGGAATGGGGCATGTACTACAAAGAACTCGAGGTCGACATGAAAGAGCATCTCAAGTCACACAAGCTCAGTGAACCATATGATTCTCCGACCCATGCCGGGGGCTTGTTTGCCATTGACCGTAATTATTTCAAAGATCTCGGGTACTATGACCCAGGCCTGCTGGTTTGGGGTGGGGAAAATTTCGAACTTTCTTTCAAGGTATGGCAGTGTGGCGGCTCTCTTAAATGGGTACCATGTTCAAGAGTTGGGCACATTTATAGGCCATTCATGCCATATTCTTTCGGATCGCTTGCCACCAAGCGTAAAGGTCCGCTAATAATGACGAATTACAAGCGTGTGATAGAAGTTTGGTGGGACAAGCAGTACCAAGAGTAAGCTTCAGCTTTTTCAAAACTTCTAATCCAAGCAATCTTATACTTTTAGGTACTTTTATACTCGTGAGCCTCTCGCTCGCTCGTACGACGCTGGTGACATTTCGACACAGCTAGCGATCAAAAAGAGACTGAGCTGCAAATCATTCGATTGGTTTATGGATGAAGTAGCATCTGATGTATACAAAAACTTCCCTAGACTTCCTGCCAATGTTCACTGGGGCGAAGTGCGAAGCTCAGCTGTGAGTGGACAGTGCCTCGACACGGGGTCATCGGCACCTCCTCAAACCGTTCATCTATCGCCCTGTCATAGTCAAGGTGGAAATCAACTGTTTCGTCTCAACAGCAAGGGCCAACTTGGGGTCGGTGAACGCTGTGTAACGTCCACGAAGTCTAGCATGAATTTAGTTTATTGTAAGCTTGGAACTGTCGACGGTCCGTGGCGTTACGATGAGAATACGAACCAAATGCTCTATACACCGAATCAAATGTGCCTCGAAACGGAAGCTGATGTCGGAGCGATCCATTTGACTCAATGCGACCCTGAAAAGGAAACTCAGAAATGGATCTGGAGGAAGCTGAAACCGAGGAAATGAAAACTTTCGGATTTAGGGTCTTAAGTTAGTCACATGACTGAACCATATTCAATTTTTGCAGAAATTTATTGCCTGTGATGACTACACAGTTGACGAAGTATTTTTAACTTATTGTTATGCAAATTCGAAGCTGATTTTGACGCAATGCTCGTGCAATACGAAGCACCATCGCTCTCCTGACCTTGCCATTTGAATACATTGTAGAAAAAAGGGTGACTTGAAAGTTTAATGAGAAAAAAAACATTGACTGTGCTCTGTTTACATAACTTTCCGAATTTGTGTGAACTTGAAGTATGTATGAAAAAAGGGTGCACTTATACTATTTATACACAATATTGAACAACTTAATTGCTATTCGGGAGATGCTTCTTGCGACCTCCTTTCTCAGGGGTGGACTTTCCGTTCAAGCGAACAAGTCGACTTTCACCGTGTTTGAATGTGATGAAACTGTCAGCTGGCACCGATTGGCTTTCAAGGGCTTCCCGAAGCTTGACCGGAGGGTCAAGGTAGTACTGAAAGTAGAAAGAGACACTTGTAACTAAACAGTAAAGCAACTCAAGTGGTCAAGATACCTCATTGGCTAGAGCAAAGGTGCCCCAGTGGATGGCAAGGCTGAAGTTGCTGCGCAAGTCCTGGTGTATCTTGACCGCTTCCTCCGGGTTGACGTGCTGGTATTTCATGAACCATCTGGGCTCGAAGGCACCGATGGGAATGGCGCTGACCGTGAACGGGCCGTACATTTGGCCAATCTCCTTGAAGGCACTGCAGTAGCCAGTGTCGCCGCTGAAGAAGAAGCGGTGATTGGGTCCAATGATGACCCAACTGCCCCAGAGGGACTTGTTGTCATCATTGAGCGTCCTCTTGCTCCAGTGCTGGGCCGGCGTGAACACGAAGGACACCTCGCTCTTGTCCGCCAGGCCATTCTCTTCCCACCAGTCGAGTTCTATGACATTCTCACAACCGGCCGTCTCGAACCACGGAGCCAGGCCAAGGGGAATGAACCAGCGCAGGTCGCTTCCGTAGCGGGCATTCAGCAGGGTGACCGAATTTAGGTCTAGATGGTCGTAATGGTTGTGCGAAATGACCACTGCGTCCAAGTTGGACGGCAGTTCGTGAATGGTTATCGGTGGCTCGCGATACCGCTTCGGTCCTACCACCTGAGACGGACTTGCCCGGTCGCTGAACATTGGGTCGGTCAGCACTGTTATGCCGTCCATTTGCACTAGAACTGTCGAATGTCCGAGCCATGTGACACGGACTGCATCACTTGGCGGAAGTCCGTCTACGTTAGGCTTGGCCATAGGTAACACTATGTCTAGTTGCTGTTTCAAAGAGTGACATGTGAGACATTGCTACTAAATTCGAACAGTTCGTACCTCTTTGGCCGGAACATTGCTCTTGTCCTTGCTCAAGCCAAACTTCAGTATGTTGGTGAACCTCATCGGCGCCCAAGTGTCCCAAGGGTTCTGATAGCGGCCATTGACCACGAGAGCTCGAGACACGTCACGACCACTCTGGACAATGGAGTCTCGTTTGAACCTTCTCTGGACAGTTCCAACTAGGGACGGTGAAGAGGAGCCACTTGTCGCCGTGCCTTCGGCATCACTGGGCACATCGCTCGACCTGGTGGACGTTCGGTCGCTGGCACTGCCGCTGGACATTCGGGACGTTCGAGCAAACTGTTGTCTCCTCAAACTCAACTGAGTAGTAGGTGATGTCACCGGTGACACCACTGGAGAGTGGTAATTTCTGGATATAGTTCTCTCAAACGTCTCTATGCAGCGCTGAGGCATGACGGTTTCACTGTCAAACATATACTTGTCACTTCCGGAGGACATGATGATGGAACTCCGGTGCATCAATTGGCGGCCAGAACTTTCGGTCGGTGTCTCCGAAGTGTCACTATTTGCTGGCGAAGTTTCCCGATTCTGTGAAGATTGCCGGAAGTTGGCCATAAAGCGAAACGGACTCGGACGGTTTGACTTTGCCTTCTTCTTCGCGACCGGATGTGACACAACTTCCCTAATAGTATCATCGCGATACGAAGGTCCCTGAGAGTAGACGTTAAACATATCCTGAGGCTCGGAGGAAGCCATGTTGAAAGTGAAGGAGATGCGACTGGAGTTCACTCGGTTCGTAGTTGCTCTGTTCGAAACGAAAGGCTCCGAAGTGAACTGTTCAAGGAAAAGCGTACAGAGTTTACAAATAAACAAACTTTTCGTCGAAACTATTTGTCTCGTGTAGTGAGCCCACACATTGACGAGTCACTATCGAACATAACTCAAGAACCCCAAGGACACAAATTTCAAAGTTCTCTTTTCACGGCCACGAGTGATACGTTTAGAATTTGTGGTATAGGCCAATGAGTAAATTGGAAGACAATTAGACTAAGCTTCTCAATAGAGTGCTAGCTGGCTCTGTGACTTGATGTAGACTCGTGGACCGAAGATGCTATGTCGAGACTAGCTCTGCTTTGGCTCCCTTTCCCTCTCCCTCTCTTGCAAGCTGATGTCGAAAGGAAGGCTTGAATCAACAGCGAGCAAGAGGCAGAGAGTGAGAGATTTGGAAGTTCGCCCTTGGATTTACTCGAGTTTTGTTCGTCAGCCAATATGACGGGAACCCTAGTTGCAAGTCGACACGGAACATGTCTAATTTAAGAATCTTGTACAGTCAAAAGAATAAACTGTCGAAGCAGCATCTCTTTCACTCTCTCCCTCTTTCTCTCTCTCTCTCTCCCTTGTTAATAAACTTCAGCTTTGCACACCGCTCTCAACAAATGTCAAATACTATCATTGCCCGTGACACTCTGCGTGACCTCAATCATAGAACATGAAATTCGCCAAACAAACCCTAATTTGTCACTAATTACTGATGGAAAACAAAATACCCCGCAAAGCAACACCACGCTGCCTTCCTACTCATAAGGACGTACTATGTCTCAATTCTGTAGAATTCATGAATGAAAAATACTAATGGTTAAAAATAAGCTTATTGCACACTTTGGCCGAAACTTTTGACAGCTAAGCTCGAGTGTTTGTCACAAATGCTATGACGTCCACAGCTACGCCTTCTATTATACCGAATCAGGAAATGAAACACTGATCAGCGTAATGTTCTATTCTAAAGTTGAAAACAAAAAACGCACCGCTTACTAAAAAAGTAAAGTACTCGGAAAAACAAAAAATAAAGCGCTCACCTTCGAGTTGTAACCGCCAGTAGATGGCGCTCTCCAGAACAGGCTGAGCAAACGGTGGATGCGCAAGCTTTTCATCGTCGGGTCAAAACAAGGAGACTTCTCTATTTACTAAATTATCACTTCAAAAATGGCCTCTCGACTTGTGAACAAGCTTGTACTTCCTACTGCCCTCAGGTCAGTGGCTCGTAGATACCAATCGTCACAGGCTGCAGTTAACCTTCATCAAGTATTGGTGAACGTTCCTGAAACACGAGTCTCCACCATTGGGAATGGAGTACGAGTCGCTACCGAAGATTCTGGTCTACCAACCTGTACCGTCGGTGTGTGGATAGATGCTGGGTCAAGGTATGAACATGAGAAGAACAACGGAGTAGCTCACTTTTTGGAACACATGGCGTTCAAGGGCACATCAAAGAGAACTCAGACTGAGTTAGGTAGGTGTTTCTAGCGCCACCTGGCCGGACATTAATGCTTTTTATTTAATTGTTTTAGAGCTCGAGGTGGAAAATCTGGGAGCCCATCTTAATGCATACACTTCTCGCGAGCAGACCGTGTACTATGCCAAATGTTTGTCGAAAGACCTTCCGAAGGCAATGGACATACTGTCGGACATTCTTCAGAACTCTAAGCTGGGAGAGGCTGAGATCGAACGTGAACGATCGGTGATCCTTCGAGAAATGCAGGAGGTTGAGACGAACCTGCAAGAAGTAGTCTTTGATCATCTGCATTCGATTGCGTTTCAACAAACACCGTTGGGAATGACAATTTTGGGGCCAACTGACAACATCAAAAGTATTCAGCGGAAAGATCTCCAAGAGTATATCGAGAGTCACTACAAAGGACCCAGGATGGTAATTGCCGGAGCTGGGGGTGTGAATCATGACGAACTCACAAAGTTGACCGAGAAGTACTTTGGAAATGTCAAAACCTCGTACGATAATGTTGAGATACCCCTTCTGAGTCCTTGCCGTTTCACTGGAAGTGACATCAAAGTTCGAGACGACGACATGCCCTTCGTCTATGGCGCTGTCGCTGTAGAAGGAGCTGGCTGGGACAATCCGGATAATATTCCTTTGATGGTTGCGAATACCGTGAGTTACAGAATGATGATCTCGAACCGTGATTATAACTGAAACCATTTTGATAGATCATTGGATCTTGGGATAGATCTCAGGGTGGCGGAAATAATGTAGTGTCGCCCCTTGCCCAAGCGGCCGCTGAGAAGAATTTAGCCCACAGTTTTCAGTCATTCAACACTTGCTACAAGGAGACCGGGCTCTGGGGAATCTATTTCGTCGCTGATCCCACACAGGTTGACGACTTCTTGTTCCAGCTGCAGTTCATGTGGATGAAGCTCTGCAATAACGTAACCGACTCAGAGGTCCACAGAGCAAAGAACCTGCTCAAAACGAATATGTTGCTGCAACTGGACGGTTCCACGCCTATCTGTGAAGACATTGGTAGACAAATGCTTTGCTATGGTCGCCGAATACCTCTACCAGAAATGGAGGCCCGCATTGACGCTGTGAACGCGGACGTCGTGAAGGCTGTTTGCACGAAGTATATCTATGATCGCTGTCCTGCCGTAGTCGGTGTTGGACCGACTGAGGCTTTCCCTGACTACAACAGAATCAGAGGAGGAATGTGGTGGCTCAAGGTTTAGTTCTGTGAAGCTGTTGAGTTAGATAAGGTATAATAAATTCTAAATGTAAAATCTTGCATTCAATTTTCTGAAATATTAAGGCAATCAAAAAGCCTTCGATGTGAGATACGTGTTTGAGTTTCGGCTGAGGTTAAGCGATTGGTATCGCTTATAACAAATCGCTTCATTAAAGGAATCTATAGTGTACATATGGCAGGGTACAAAGTAGAATTTATTGAACAAGTCTGAAACAACTGTGTGAAAGTCCTTTCCCCAGATTTCAGGAGCGGAAAGTACGTCAATTTCTACAAAACTTTGTGACTCGGCTGAGCAAAAGCTTTTCAATTACGCTCACTTGAATCGTTTCAGTCACTTCGGATTCATCATTTGTCTAGCTTGCTTCAACTCTGAGAAAAATTTGAAAATTAGCTGAAAGTTTTAGCTAAAGAATCTTTACCTGCTATCATCGTCGAAAGCTTATCCCTCGTGATGACCATAGAGTGGACACCGGTAGTAGTACTGAAATGCAAATCCGCAACAGCGGAAGTGATCTTCAAATTGTCAGCCACAATCTCGTGATTTACTTCCCAGCTGACATCTTCAAGTTTACTTTCTACAAAAATAAAGCAGCGATATTAAGCAGCAACACAGTTTCCAGTTTACCAACCTCGCAGTATATTTTCTCTCAAACATTGTCTTAAAGAGTTGCGTTTTTCAGAGTATACTTTGCTTATATTCGAAGCATGCTCTGCGTGGAAAAAAAGCGAAAGTCAACAAACTAGAAAGACGGAAATTAATTTTGTAAAAACCTTTCGGAAGCCCAAGCTGCTGAAGTTCGTCAGATAGAGTATCGCCGGTGACATCATACTTTGCCGCTGTGTTTATGATGAATTCAATGGCTGATGACACGGCTCGAACATCCCCATCGTCAAACCTGGCTGCTGAAGTTATTTCTGATATCTTCTCATACTAAAAACAAGTTGATGATAAATCTTCTTTAGTCCTAATTCCTTCAACATTTTACCTTCAACTCGTTAGTCAAAATGCTTTTCACAATTTCCAAAACGAGTAACTTCAGTTTGATTGACGTCTAAACATAGCGCACGAGACTCGTTTATTAGATTGAGCAATGTGTGTGTGTTGCTTGCACCTACGAGTTTGGACAAGCTCTGAATTTGCACCAAAACCCAATCAGGACAGTCCAGATCGCCACAAAATCTGAAACGCTAAAACAGAAATAAATCACTTTGCGACTTTGATGATGAAATTTACTTACCATGTCGGACTTTCGAAAAGATGATAGAACGGCACACTAAACGCCCACAAAGTGAATGCTGAAGAGTCTCCTCTAATTGTTGATGCGTACAAAGATAACACTCAAAATTTGCCTTTTCAGATCAGAGCGGCAATTAAGGAAACTGGACCTAGCAGAGAAAGGAGACTAGGGCTCGAAAAAGGGGGAAAGGAAGGCAATGGCCAAAGCCGGCGCTGACGTCATTCAAAATACTTGTACTCACTCTAGCGGCTTAACCGAAATTCCGACGGCGCACTGGCGGCGCTCAGCCGGCGGGGTGTGGTCGACACTTGAGACTGCTCCGCTTTGTGAGGGAAACAGATTGCAGCCAAGAGAACGGAAGCGCCGGTTGGCGGCAACCGTAGCGGCGCCGTCTTTGCTCCGTCTGCCGACTGTTGATTACTGAGCAGCTCGGCTCTCTCTCCCTCTCCCTCTCTTTGCTCTCTCCCTCTTGTCTCCCGTGCGCTGCCTTTATTCTATATCGTATGTCATTTGTTCCAATAAGTCATCGGGACATTGTTTGATTTTATGCTTAATTTGGACTGTTCTTTGTAGAAGGTAAGTGTTTCCAGTTGTTGTCGCTTTCGAGTTCAACAATCAGTTGCAATGAATTAGTGTCTAGGCCCGAGAGGCTGTTTTCGAATTCCGGCATGAAGAGGCGAGAGCAAACGAGACGGGCCTTGAGGGTGTCTCTCTCTCTTTCTTTCTCTTGCTCTCTCTCTCTCTCACTCATTTAGTTATACATTTCGTCTTTTAACCGGTTAATGACTTTCAGTTTTCTTGCATTTCCTGTAACTAACGGATTTTTATGTGTTATTAGACAGGTAATCCTTGTCACCAAGAAGTGTTACACTCTAAGCAAGAGACAGCAAAGCTAATACTGGTCAAGTATGGCAGCCATTAGGAAAAAACTTGTCATTGTTGGTGATGGTGCCTGTGGTAAAACATGCCTCTTGATTGTCTTCTCGAAGGACCAATTTCCAGAGGTCTATGTACCAACTGTATTTGAAAACTACGTTGCCGACATCGAAGTTGATGGCAAGCAGGTACGTGTTGCATCTGTAGAATGCAATGATCATGTTTAACTGCCCAGATACAAGCTATATCTCATGTTGTTTTCTTAGGTTGAATTAGCTCTTTGGGATACAGCAGGGCAAGAGGATTACGACAGGCTTCGGCCTTTGTCATACCCGGATACCGATGTCATATTGATGTGTTTCAGCATAGACAGCCCCGACAGTTTGGAAAATATACCAGAAAAATGGACCCCTGAAGTACGGCATTTCTGTCCGAACGTACCTATTATACTTGTTGGTAACAAAAAGGTGAGTTACATATATGCTCGATTCGTTTACTCATATTGCAAATGATTAGGATTTACGCAATGATCCGAACACAATCAAAGAATTGGCCAAAATGAAACAGAAACCGGTCAGTTCAGAGGAAGGTCGAGCTATGGCGGAAAAGATCAATGCATACGGCTACCTGGAGTGCTCTGCCAAAACCAAGGAAGGGGTACGAGAGGTATTCGAGACTGCAACTCGAGCTGCACTGCAAGTTAAACGAAGACATAGGAAGAAGTGTATCATTATTTAATCGAAGATATTGTTTCCTCAAGCCGTGATTTACGACCAACAACCTACTATGAAGCGAAACTCAAAGAATCAGAGTCGTTTTCTTATTATTGGAAGTATTTATACTAATACTACGTCTAATGTTTTTTGTGAAAGAAGAAAAGCCTGGAAGGGAAGTATTTGCAAGAACAACTAAATGAACATGAAAAATAGTTTGTAGTTAAGTTAAGTGGTTCTCTTTTTGGTGACATTTTACTCAGCCTCATCAATTAATTACGACAAGTAAATCCATTTTGATTGTAGCTCATGCATCTCAGTTCTTTTTCCTCTAATAGCTGTTGCTTATTCTCGTTTAGTGAACCATCATCACTCACCTTCTTGTCTCTCCCTTACGCTCTCTCTCTCTTTCTCAAGTGTTCTGTTTTTAATGTTGTTCGCTGCCCTTTGAACCCGCTAGTTGTACCCTTACTCAACTAGTCACTTTTCTACTTCCTATTGTCATTTGTTACATTTGAAATGTGCCTATACACTTGCCTGATCTTGTACGCTCTTTCCTCTCTGTCTCTCGGCAAGTTCACAAGGGACACGAAAAAGAACCCTGAGAGCACTGGCATTGCCGTTGCGAGAAAGAGAACTGCAAATGTACATTTGTATTTGTGTACATGCACTCTGTCTATACAGCTACCAATATCTATCCACTTCCCTCTCGTTCTCTCTCTTGTACGTCTCGCTGTATCATTAAACATACTAGTGTGCATCTCTGTCTCTCTCCCTTCCCCTCTGTCTTTGTGGTTACCGAGACACGAACACTATCTTAGGCGACGACTAGAACAGACATTCTTGAACAATTGAGGTCAAACTTTGATAGTGATGACACGATGCTTCCGTTGAATTATGGCTGAAGATGCCCTTATCTAGGTCTCACACATAGTTACAAGTCTCTTTGCAAGTAATAATTCTTGTCCATCATTCGAAATAGCAAACAACACACAGACACAGAAAAAAACTTTTATGCCAGAGAAGAAATTAAACAACTCCTTAGCCTTTATATTTACTCAGTGGTATGTTTGATCACACGGTTACGTAAGCTTGAACCCAGTCCAGTATTTTCCTAGTGTCCGTATAGGCGTTCGCTCTGCCAGAGATGCAGGACTCCGTTGATGTGGCCGTTAAAACTCCGCCCAGATAGTGCAGGTTATTGTCCAGGTAGATGAGCGGTGCACCTTCGTCACCCTTTAATCCATTGTCCATCGTTCAAGGTTAGTGGCTAAATTGTGTGTGTGTACTTAACGGTCCCTTACCTGGCACAGGCTGCCCGATGCTGTTGCAGTGCAAATGGTGTCAGCTTTATCACTTGTCGAACATTGACCGGACGTTCTTGACAGTTTCAGAACTTTCATCAAATTACTGCTTTGGCCACCTGTACACGCTAAGTTTTATTGACTTCCAGGCCTTCGCCTCCACTTACCTGGCGAAGTGCGTCCCCAGCCAGCTGACAGGAAGGTAGACACTGTTTCCGTCGCACCTTGTTTCTTTGGCAGACAAATTGGACTGTAATATTTGTCAACTGGACCATCGCTGTTAAGTTGCAACAAGCTGACATTCAGCTTTTCGTTGGTGATAATTTCCACAACTCGATATATTTTCACTTTGGTTGTCGACTTGAAAAGGTCTCTGGTTCCCATGACAACGCTAATTTTCTTGCGCACATAATCTAGCCTCGACTGCCTTCATTTTTGGACATAAACAGCAATTAATTTGTTGTTGCAAATGCGGTTGATGTAATTAGTGTATGTAATTAACTTACAAGCTGTGTACTGTTGATCCAGATGTTAGTACGTAATTGGAACCAATGTAAGTTGCAGTGCAAAGGTATTGCGAGTCATATCCGATGGCTGCCTAGAGGAATGCTGAACAGGTAATTATGCAATTACACAATTGAACTCACCATCCAAGGCATTGGAACAGAGTCTAGTCTATTTTCAGTCTTTCCGCAAATTCTCTCTTCAGGTTGCGGTTCTAGAACTTGAGGCTTCGGAGTTGCAACTACAGGCTTTAGAGTTGTCACCTCTGGTTTCGGAACTGGAGCGTCCGGTTTCGGAACTACAACTTCCTGTCGAGGACAAGTCCACGAATCGGGAGCACTTTCCGCTATCCAATCAAGGAATTGCGTTACCTTTGTGTAGACACCATACTTGCCAACTTCGCCACAGCTGTCTCCGAATGATACGACGCCCACCAGGTATACCGTGCCATTGACATGGCTCATCAAGGGCCCACCGGAGTCCCCTACGCACGAGTCCTTGCCCTTGAGACCGCCAGCGCAAACGACTTTGCCCTTCTTGACCCGGAAGCCATGATACTTTTGACACCTGTCAAAGTCAACTTCCGGCACAAAGACCTCCATAGGTATGTCACTAACCGGCAACTTGGCTGTCTGTCCCCAGCCAGCTACGGACAGGTTAGTGTATGGGCCACCCATAGATGGCGGTGGCAGGCAGACCGGGCGAATTTTTGAGTTGAACACAATCGGGTCAGCCAGTCGTATCAGAGCAATGTCATTGCGTATATTGTAGCCCGTGTTCACGTATTCGTCGTGAAGAATGACATCAAAGGGTTGTATCACTTTCTTGGGGTCCTTCTTCAAATCATGGCCACCAAGGACGACCCTTGTGTTGAGAGCACTATTGAACTGTCCTTTTTCGTCCTTGAAACAATGGGCTGCCGTCAATATGTACCTGTCACTAATTATGGTTCCGCCACAAATATGGTTTCCTTTTTCATTTGCAATTGAAACCAACCAAGGATACTTGTTCTTTGGTTCTAGTTCCTCTCCACCGTATATTCGTGTTTTGACTTCGGCATAGTTGGCTTGACCACACCGACACGTAGGCCGAGTAATGGCTAGGCGTATATAATATCCAGAGGCTTCAATCTGAAAATCGGACTGAAAGGTAAAGGTGAGATTTTGCTGGCCGTGAAATTCGAAAACTTGGCCAGTTCTATTTCCACATAATCTACGGGATATAGTACATGTTAGATTGATGAGTTTATCAGATAATGACAAACTTACGTGTCACTTCGCTGTCCGTCAACAAGGTCAACATAGTCTTTGGCGCAATTATCACTGGTTTGCAACACAAAGTGTTCAAAGGTCATCTCTAATGTGTAACCATCTTCGTAAGATATGTTATATGATACGGCAAACTTGGAAGGGTAGTTCTTTTCCGGATATCCCGGAGTTCGAATGTACAAAACCGGCATTGTATCGGTCAAGCGGACAGTTGTCATCGGTATGTCCCATTGTCCGGTTGATAATCGAATAAGTAGTGAGAAAATTAAGATCAAAGGGCTGCAACCGATGTCAGCCATCATGTGTGTTTTTTAACTGAGTGACAAGAATCAAATTATGTATTTCGTTTTATCATCATTGACGTTCGATTCGAAGACGGAAAAAATGATACAAATATAGAAACAAAAAGCGCCAATTATGAACGGATAAGCATTTTTTTGTTCTATTCCATGGGTTCATGACAACCTTGAGGATTTTTCCTCGGTAAACATTATGCAGGGCACGTAACATGTATAATTCATGTCACCATATATGGAACGCTTTTTATATTTTCAAAAGACTGATTAGTACTAATTGTGTGCTTCGCTCCACTGAATGTTATACGGATCAATTAGCAATAAAGTAACCGTAGACTTGACTACAGCTGTAAACAACTAGACTTGTAATGTGTAGACTCTGTGGGAAACAGAAAGAGGGTGGGAATAATTCGGAGCTAAAAAATCGGTTGATCACGAAATACACATCTATGTCGAGCTTTCAAAATACGCGCAAAACAGTAACTCACGGCTTTAACCCGGAGATGGCGCTGTCAGTCGTTTCAATGAAATGTTAGCAAAACAGCGGAGTCATGGTGCTAGATGAATTGGCCAATGAGAGGTTAGCGAAAAGCCGAATATGAATCAGCTTCTCAATATCCTTCACCTGTCCACAGGTATCTGTGCGAATCTCTTGTTCGATCTCGCATTTCGTCAGTTTCAGCTTCATCATGGCGTTTTTCCTGTTTGGCTGTTACTCCAAATGAAGGTTAATTGAGCATCTACCTTGTCGAGACCTTCTCACTTGATCAAGGTTGCGGCAAATTTATGCAAGGACTAACCAGTGCTGTCTGTCAAAATGTCCAACACGTGATATGTCTACAGCGGTTTAATGACGCAAACTTTCCTCAAGGTCATGAGAAGCCGGGAATTCCCGCTTCGGCTAGTATCAGCTGTAATTCAAATAAGCAAAACTAGTAGCCCTTTTGTTTATTTTCTAACGGATTAGATTTCTGAATTCGAGACGTTGCTTAAGTTCACTGTGATTGATTCTGTTGATGTGCGATTTAGTAATAAGCAAGAACGTGGAAAGATTACTGAGTCATTTCTTTGTGATTGGACAACTGGAATATCGAGAGTTGTGAAGTAAGTTTGCATGAAAGAAAAGGTCGAAAACGAACTCGAGAGGTTTAATAACACAAAGGAAGGACGTCACGTTGGGAAGCATTTCCTGGCTGCTTTCAACCAGACAAGCTTGTTGTGTACAACAACGGGACTTGGTTTGACTTTTCGTGGTTGTAGACGTGAAAGCCGGTCACGTGACACATAGAGTTCAAGTCTCCAGGTGAACATCTCAGTGTGAAAGCACTGTCATGAGACAATTGGAGTCCAAGCCCATCTGGAAGCATGTCTTAGTGCGTTCAGTCATAACGGTGTAACATTCCAACCAGATGGCGCCACTTCAGATAGCTTGTGGTTTTGTGCACGTTTCTTTCACAATCAATTTCTACATTTGCTTTAGAACTAGACGATTAGTGATAGGTCATCTAGTTAATTAGTCCCAGGAAAGCGGATGTTGACTATCGCCGTTATTGGATGGATACGGATGTCCGTTTCCACGATAGAGCGCAACAATCGGATCATATACCCTTTTAATAGCTGAATGTAGACCGCTGATAATTTAAAAATCAGTTGAAAATATCGAACTACGCCCACCCTAACAGTTCAAGTTAATTTTGTCCTAGTAACATGAATTTGACATCCGGTATTGATGTGCAGGTATAATGTTTATTCTCAGTGTAACTGATTTGTTGACCTAGAGACTGACACCAGTAGAAAGAATCATTGAGCATCAGAACAACTTGTTATTCAGTAACCAATTGCGTTACATTTCCGAAAGTAAGCTGTACCAGAGAAATTTCTAATGCGAGGTGTTGAGTAATCAAGAGAATAGCATTCAGTGAATAGAAGTATCAACTTACAACTCCGATTCAACTCAGGGATGCATTGGAAACTGACAGCTGTTCAATGCTCTATTCGGTGTTGAGTGAGTTAAGCGAGATATGCATAACTGGATGAGAGCCAAGTAATTCTAGCGCTTTCCCCTCTCTTGCTCTGCATGCCCTCTGTGGGTGACGAAATATTACATGTGAAGCAAAGTGCATGCAGTTACCGCGTAATGATGAAACAGTAGCTGTGTGCATGTGATATGAAGACAAATCTTTGTGATTACACCTAATTGGTCTGAGCTAACTACCACTTGGCCAACTGGTCAGGTCAAGGTTATACTGAGCTCATAGGCTTATTTCTATTAGCTTGGCCAATTAAAAAACCATGGGTTCAACCAAAGGGTCAGTTGAGAAAGAAGCCTTGTTGAAGGTGGAACAGGGCGGCTTACTGAAAAAGCCTTCTCCATATGACAAGGCATCTCTACTTTCAAGAATATTTCTCACGTGAGTTTATCAACCAGAGTAGTGAACTAGAATATTTGACCCAGTTTGGCGTGTTTTGTGTGCTGCCTTTAGGTGGACATGGCCAATCTTTCTCGTTGGCCACAAACGGGGCTTGGAATTAGAAGATATCTCACGCTGCCCGAAAGACGATGAAGCTGAAGTCGTCAATTCAAAGTTGAAAAGGTATGGCTATTAATCTATCTATGATTAATTGTTGAATGTTTTCCGATTGATTAAGAGTTTGGGAGGACCAATTAACTAAAGAGAAGCCAAGTCTAGCGAAAGCAGTGATGAAGACATTTATGGGAGAGTTGCTTTTTGTCAATATGCTTGGCCTTTTTCTCGTAAGCAGAGCTATCTTCGTCTTCAATTCCTTATATTTCCGCTAACAGGAAGTAGGCGTTCGAGCATTCCAGCCATTGGTCATCGGCCAAGTTGTCCTATATTTCACCGACAAGAGCATAAGCCAGTCTACCGCAAGACTATGCGCTGCCGGCATTGTCGCCATGTCGGCGACGTTTATTATTGGTCAACATCCTTTCACGGTGGGCAGATTGCGCATCGGCATGAGAATGAGAATCGGACTCAGCACTTTGGTGTACGATAAGGTTCTCAGGTTGAGTAAATCAGCGCTGACCAAAACTGCCGTTGGACAAATTGTTAACCTTTTGTCGAATGATGTCAACAGGTTCGATGAGGTATGTATGGACTGGAATTGAATAGAGTTTCTCATAATCACATGATAGTTCTGCATGTTCGTTGGGTATCTTGTACTGGCACCTTTACAAACAGCCATCGTAGTCGTGATTTTGTGGTCATATCTGGGTGCCTCGGTGCTAGCAGGCATCGCGATATTGATTCTTTTTATCACATGTCAAGCAGGTATGGGAAAGTTGTTTGCCATATTTCGAAGACGGACAGCTGCTTGCTCGGATAAACGCATCAGGTTGATGAATGAAATCATATCTGGCATGCGAGTTATCAAGATGTATTCGTGGGAAGAAGCATTTGCTAAAATTATTGGCGATATGAGAAGGTTAATTTTTCTGTTTTAAATTTCCGAACACATGCTCATTGACTTATTGTTTTCAGGAGCGAAGTTCGTTCAGTTAGACGAGCATGTATGATGAAAGCTGTCAACTTGTCACTGTTCTTTGTCGGTTCTCGGATGATGCTCTTCGGTTGCTTGATCACCTTCGTCTTGTATGGTGGTCGACTTACCGCAGAGACAGTATTCGTGGCCATGTCGTTGTTCAACGTTGTGAGAATGACAATGACCAACGCCTTTCCGTCCGCAATTGCGCAAACAGCTGAAGCCATGGTCTCACTTTCGCGGCTGCAGGTAAACTGTGCTCAAAATTAGCAGTCTCTTTAACTGGACTTCCCTTAGGAGTTCCTGTTGCTCGAAGAGAAGGACACAGCTGAAAGCATCGAGTACAGCCCTGAGACTAGAGGTGAAATAATTGCTTCCAATGTGTCCGCGAAATGGCTTGCAGAGGCCGAAGATGTCATACTGAAAGACATATCGTTCCAACTGAAACCTGGTCAGCTTCTCGCGGTCATTGGGCCAGTTGGTTCCGGGAAGAGTACCCTCCTCTTGTCCTTACTCGGTGAACTGCCGCACTGCACCGGAAGTAAGCTTGTCAAAGGAACCATTGCTTACGCTCCTCAGGAAGCTTGGTGTTTTTCCGGAAGTATACGAGACAACATTATTTTCGGTAAACCGTATGATGAAATCAAATTTCGCAATGTAATTAGAGTCAGTGCATTGGAACGCGACTTGAAGTTGATGAGCCATGCTGAGTACACTCTCGTGGGCGAGAAAGGAGTCACCTTGAGCGGTGGTCAGAAAGCCAGAATCACGTTGGCAAGGTAAACGTTCTGATGTAACTTCGCTTATTCAACTTTCTTCATTTTAGGTCCCTCTACACTAACTCTGATGTTTATCTCTTTGATGATCCGCTCAGTGCAGTCGATGCTTCAGTAGCTAATCACATATTCGAAAAGTAAGCTTCGTCCAGAGTCGGATGGTATTTATCACATCTTTTAGGTGCATATTGGAGCATCTATCCGGGAAAACAAGAATACTCGTGACCCACCAAATCCAGTTCATAAGAAAAGCTGACTTGATTCTAGTTCTCAAAGACGGCGCCACCGTCGCGCTGGGAAACTATGACCACTTGATTAATTCGGGCATCGACTTCGTTTCGATTTTGAAACAGGAAGATAATGAAAATGAGAATGCTGCTGGTGAGAAGAAAAAGGAGCTTGAAAAATCTATACCTCTACGGAACGAAGAAAGGAAATTTAGTCGATCTATGAGCACTACTAGTAGCACCGGATTCGGCGAAGAAGAGTATGTCCATCAACCTGTAATTGAGGATGAGGTCAAAGCCATGGGATCTGTTACGGGAAAGGTATATTGGGATTACATTCGAGCCGGTGCTGGAACTCTGATGTTCATTGTAATGATACTTGCCTCACTGGCTTCTCAGTTGTTCTATCATGGCACTGATCTATACCTGACTAGTTGGACCAATCACGAGCAGTTGCGATCTCAGCCAAATGACCAAAACAGGTTAAATGACACTTTGCTTGGATCAATCCATGACAACGATTCACAGAATGCAATGATCTATTCAGGTCTCATGCTTGCGATCTTCGTGACAACCATGCTCAGAGCAACCACATGGTTCATTATGTGCATGCGAGCGTCCGTGAACTTGCACAATAGAATTTTCATCAAAGTAATGCAAGCACCGATGGCTATGTTTGATAATAATCCAGTTGGCCGAATACTGAATCGCTTTGCAAGAGACTTAGGAATAATCGATGAATCACTGCCGGCAACTGGATTTGACTTGAACTTGGTAAATACAATCTTGACACGTATTTTTAATTTTGTAAAAATTTCTTGATAGACCCTGTTTCAAAGTATTGGTATAGCAGTAATCATCAGCATGGTTAATCCTTGGCTTATCATACCAGCCTGTCTCATAGTAATAATTGCCGCCCAATTTCGAAGCTTTTATATCAAGACTGCCAGAGATATCAAGCGATACGAAGGACTGAGTGAGTTGAGCTTTGACTGACAACCGGATAACGTTCTGCTTCAGCTAGAAGTCCTATCTACTCACATGTAAGCAACACTGTCATCGGATTGACCACTATCAGAGCTTCCGGGTCCGAGAAGTCGTTCAAAGAAAAATTCCTTGGCCACTTGAACGATCATTCTGGAACATGGTACTTGTACATCTCGGCCTCTCGAACACTAGGCATCTCCATGGACTGGACCTGTATGGCGTATATAATTACTGCGATATCTGTGATCATGTTCTACGATGATGCTCTTCCTGGCGGAAGTGCTGGACTTGTTCTGACCAGTGCCTTGGGCTTGACTGGCATGTTCCAATGGGGTATACGACAGTCGGCGGAATTCGAGGCTCAAATGACTGCCGTTGAGCGAATTCTGGAATACAAGGACTTAGAACCGGAAGGAAATCTGGCTCAAGAAAAACCGGCCCCACCTAGCTGGCCCAAGGAAGGCCGCATTGTCTATAAAAATGTTTGCTTTACATATCCTGGTTCCAGCAAGCCAGTTCTGTGCAACTTGTCATTTGAAATCAAGTCCGGCGAAAAGATTGGTGTTGTCGGACGAACAGGTGCAGGAAAAAGTTCGCTATTGCAGTCGCTCTTCAGAATGGTCGAACCGGAAGGATCCATTTTAATTGATGGTCTTGATACCAAGTCCATAGTGCTATCTGACCTACGAAAAAAGATATCAATCATTCCGCAAGATCCCATACTTTTCACAGGCACAGTAAGACGGAATATTGATCCGTTTGACGAGAAGAGTGATCACGAACTTTGGACTGTTCTACAGCAGGTTCAGCTGAAAGATGCCGTTAATGACTTGCCTGAAAAGCTGGATGCTCCAATTAGTGAAGGAGGAGGTAATCTCAGTGTCGGTCAGCGTCAGCTGATCTGTTTAGCTAGAGCGATTATTCGAAAGAATCGCATTCTTGTTCTCGACGAGGCAACTGCCAATGTGGACCACGAAACGGATGCTCTCATCCAACAAACTATCCGGCATCAATTTGCTGACTGCACCGTTCTGACCATTGCGCACAGATTAAACACAATAATCGATTCTGATCGAGTGATGGTGAGTATGTCAGTATTTTGGACTGTATTGCAACGCTTATTACTTCTAGGTACTTGACGCTGGTGAGCTGGTCGAGATGGACGAACCGTTCTTGTTACTTCAACTGCCAACGGGCCATTTCCGGAAACTCGTTAAGCTCACCGGCGAAAACATGTCACGGCAGTTAACTCAATTAGCGGAAGAAGAGCACATACGAAAACATCCCATTTCTTAGTGAAGCTGACGACATTTCTTTCGAACTACGGAAACGACCCCTCAATCACATTTGCTCAACCGAAAGCGCTCCCTCGTGCCGGTCAACAGCAAGGAGCGAAAAATTTTACCGCACTAAAAAGTACGCCAGCGAGGAATCAGTTGATAAATATCTTGTTTTTCTGCTAAATTATATTGGTTCACTCCCTGCTTCCTTTCTGAGACATTCATAGGAATTTCACCCGAGCGCCATGTTTTAAATCAAGAGTTAACTGCACATGCGCAATGAAGGGCGCGCCAAATTTTTGGTCAAAAAAATATAATTTTAACTTGATAACATCTGGAGCGATGATGTTCTCACTTGTCCATTTTCAATCGAGTTCATCAAGTATCGCACACAGAAAGGCATTCTCGCGTCGTGTAGCCTTTGTTAGGCAAAGGGAATAATGTGCTCAGTTTTTGCTTCGGGAAGATGGGGAAGTGTTGATTTCTGAATCCGAAAATATTCAAAATTTTCAAATTCGAGCGCACTCATTTGCTTGATACTAAATGCCTGCAGAGGTCACGTGACTTAGTGAGCAAAATCTCAGTCCTGTAAAGTTCAGCTGTTGTGTGAAATTGAAAATCTACCTCATGAGGCGTTGCAGACAAAATCTTCGCAGTACAAAGGTGTCAACGATTGTGATAAAAACTGTTAGCACCTTGAGCGGAAATCTTTTCTAGGTATGAATGATCTCAAGGGTCACTCAAATAGGAATATTCGGGCAAAAATAGAAGTATCAACCCAATCCTTAATTTTTCCTTCTAAATTCGATTTTCTTCTAGAATTGTTCGAACGTTCTTGCTCTGTCTTGAGTCAAGCATACCTACCTGGAAAGACAGGTGGATAACTAGTAAGCAGCAAAGTAGCTGTAATTCAAACTACTCGTTTATGCACTTTCTCTCTGTATCTCTGTGTATTGCGGAATACAAGATGTCAAGCAAAATACTCGAACGTAAAGTTCACAGTTCAGGCAATTAATAATAAAACAATAAATGTGTATAGATGTGCTAAAGACAAATTACTCTGATTACACCTAATTGAAGATTTCTCACTAACTGCCATTCGGACCTATTGGAGCCCCCAAGGTTACTCTCAACTTTATAGCTTACACTGATTAGCTATCAGCTAACTGCTAAGGTGATCTGGAAATGGAAATTTGTGTTCCACTAAAGGGTCAGTTGAAAGTGAAACTTTGCTAAATATGGAACAGAGTGAGAAGCTGAAGAAGCCGTCTCCTTACGATACAGCATCTATATTTTCCAAGCTATTCATCACGTAAGTGTATCACCAAGGAATAGTTTTGCAACATAGTACAATGCTGCGTTATATTTGCCGTCTCCAGATGGTCATGGTTCATTTTCATCATCGGAAACAAGCGAGGCTTGAAATTGGAAGATATTTCTCGCTGCTCGAAGGATGATGAGTCTGAAACTATCAACACTAAGCTTAAAAAGTAGGGGCTGCTTTCTGTGTGTAATTGGCTGACTGGTTCTGTACTTGAAGGGAATGGGAGGCGCAACTGACCAAAGAGAAACCAAGCTTAGCCAAGGCTGTGATGAAAACGTTCATTGGAGAGCTGCTTGTCGCCAATATCCTGGGAGTCGTCCTTGTAAGCAGAGTTTTATGATACAACTGTATCTCCTATGACTGATTGATAGGAAATTGGTTTGCGAGCTTTCCAACCATTGGTCATCGGCCAAGTTGTCCTTTATTTCACGGACAAAAGCATAGACCAGTCTACCGCAAGATTATGTGCTGCCGGAATCGTCGTCATGTCGCTGATAACTGTAACTGTTCAACATCCGTTCATGCTGGGCAGAGTGCGAGTTGGTATGCGAATGCGAGTCGGTCTCAGCACCTTGGTATACGACAAATGTCTCAAACTGAGTAAATCAGCATTGACCAAAACTGCTGTTGGACAAATAGTCAACCACTTGTCCAACGATGTCAACAGGTTTGACGAGGTATGCATGGAATCAAACTAAGGGAGATTTCTCATGACTTCATTCTAGTTCTGCATGTTCGTTGGATACCTTGTACTTGCACCTGTACAAACAGCAATTGTGGTCATTATTTTGTGGTCATATCTTGGAGCCTCGGTACTTGTAGGCATTGGAATACTGCTCCTCTTCATTGTATGTCAAGCAGGTATGGGGAAGTTGTTTGCTATCTTCCGAAGAAGAACCGCCGGTTGTTCCGATAGACGCATCCGGTTGATGAATGAAATCATTTCTGGTATGCGAGTTATCAAAATGTACTCGTGGGAAGAAGCGTTCGCAAAGATTATCGGCGAAATGAGAAAGTAAGATCCTGTTCTGTCATCGAGCTTCATTGATTGTTATTTCCCAGGAGTGAAGTTCGCTCGGTTAGACGAGCATGTATGATGAAAGCTGTCAACTTGTCACTGTTCTTTGTTGGTTCTCGAATTATTCTCTTTGGCTGCTTGATCACTTTCCTCTCGTTCGGTGGCATTTTGACCGCTGAAGCCGTCTTTGTGGCGATGTCTTTGTTCAACGTGTTGAAACTGACCATGACCAACTCTTTCCCTTCGGCCATTGCGCAGAGTGCTGAGGCACTGGTTTCATGCAGCCGGCTACAGGTAACTTGAGTTGAGCATTTCACTATTTTAACCAGAATTCCTCAGCAATTCCTCATGCTTGAAGAGAAGGATCAGGCCGAAAGCATCGCATACACCCCTGAGACTCGAGGCGAGATAACTGCATCGAACATGTCGGCAAAATGGATTGCCGAGTCTGAAGAAGTGATACTGAAGAACGTATCTCTCCAACTGAAGCCTGGTCAACTTCTCGCAGTCATCGGGCCAGTTGGTTCAGGAAAGAGCACACTGCTCTTGTCTCTTCTCGGAGAGCTGCCGCACTGTACAGGTAGTAAAGAAGTCAAGGGCGAAGTGACGTACGCTCCTCAGGAACCATGGTGTTTTGCTGGCAGTATAAGGGACAACATTATCTTCGGCAAACCGTACGATGACATCAAATTTCGCAATGTAATCAGAGTCAGCGCTCTAGAACGCGACTTGAAATTAATGAGTTTTGCTGAGCACACATTGGTGGGCGAAAAAGGAGTTTCCTTGAGCGGTGGCCAAAAAGCTAGAATCACCTTGGCAAGGTAATTGATCAAAGGTTACTCCGGTTGTTTAAATTTGCTTAATCAACTACTTCCGATCCAGAGCTCTTTACACCAACTCCGATGTTTATCTTTTCGATGATCCACTCAGTGCAGTTGATGCTTCAGTTGCCAATCATATCTTCGAAAAGTAAGCTCTCACAAAAGCGGACTTAATACTTACCAACATATTTAGGTGCATAGTGGAATATCTAGCCGGAAAAACAAGAATACTCGTGACTCACCAGATTCAGTTCATAAGAAAAGCAGACTTGATTTTGGTTCTCAAAGACGGCGCCACCGTCGCGCTGGGAAACTATGACCAATTAATTAATTCTGGACTTGACTTTGTTTCGCTCTTGAAAAAAGAAGATAGCGAAAATGAAATGGCTGCTGGGGACAAGAAGAAAGAAGCGGACAAGGCTGTAGCTCCAGTGATGGGCGAACGGAAACTAAGCAGGTCGACCAGCGTAGTCAGTAGCGCTGAATTTGAAGAGGAATATGTTCATCAACCTGTCATTGAAGACGAAGCCAAAGCGGATGGATCTGTGAAGGGGAAAGTTTATTGGGGTTACATCAGTGCCGGTGCTGGTACTGTGATGTTCACTATAACTGTATTTGCCACGCTCGTATCTCAGCTGCTGTATCACGGCACTGATCTATACCTAACGAGCTGGACCAATCATGAGCAGCTACGGGCTCAACTCAATCGGAGCGAAGGGTCAAACGAAACTTTGACTGGATCAATCCACGACAATGAGTCGCAAAACGCTTTGATCTATTCGGGTCTTATCCTTGCGTTATTTGTGGCAACCATGTTCAGGACTATGACATGGTTTTTTATGTGCATGAAAGCATCAGTGAATTTGCATAACAGAATCTTCATCAAAGTCCTGCAAGCGCCAATGGCAATGTTCGATAATAACCCGGTTGGCCGAATACTTAATCGCTTCGCCAGGGATTTGGGAATCATAGATGAATCACTGCCAGCAACTGGTTTCGACCTGAATCTGGTAATATTATCTCCCCGTTTACTCACTCTTTGTTAACCATTCCCGATAGACTATGTGTAACAGTGTTGGTATCATTGTGATCATCGCCATGGTGAACCCTTGGTTGATCATTCCAGCCTGTCTCATGGTTGTACTAGCTGTCAAGTTCCGAGGCTTTTACATCAAGACTGCTAGAGATATCAAGCGGTTCGAAGGATTGAGTGAGTCCGCGCTTGAGTGATGATTGAGTTAACCTATTACTTCAGCTAGGAGTCCCATCTATTCGCATGTGAGCAACACTGTCATCGGATTGACAACGATCAGAGCTTTTGGATCAGAGAATTCTTTTAAGAAGATTTTCTTTCACCACTTGAACGATCATTCTGGAACGTGGCACTTATACCTTGCGACCTCGAGAAATCTGGGTCTATTCATGGACTGGACATGCCTGGCATATATAATAGCTGTTATATTTGTGATTATGTTATACGATGACTCTCTTCCTGGTGGAAGTGCTGGACTAGTGCTGACTAATGCTTTGGGCTTGACTGGTATGTTCCAATGGGGTATTCGACAATCGGCCGAATTTGAAGCTCAAATGACTGCCGTTGAGCGAATTCTTGAATACAAAGACTTAGAACCGGAAGGAGATCTGGACAAAGAAAAACCAGCCCCACCAAGCTGGCCCACTGAAGGCCGTATCGTCTATAAAGGTGTTGGCTTCACATATCCTGGCTCAAATAAGCCGGTTCTGAACAACTTGTCATTCGAGATCAAGCCTGGCGAAAAGATTGGTGTTGTCGGACGGACAGGCGCCGGGAAAAGTTCTTTGCTGCAATCGCTTTTCCGAATGGTCGAACCGGAAGGATCCATTCACATTGATGGCCTTGATACCAAGATAATCATGCTTGCTGAGCTCCGAAGAAAGATTTCAATCATTCCTCAAGATCCTATACTTTTCACAGGCACTGTTCGACGGAACATTGATCCGTTTGATGAGAAGAGTGATCACGAACTTTGGACTGTTCTACAGCAAGTCCAGCTGAAAGATGCTATCAATGATATGCCTGAAAAGTTGAATGCCCCGATAAGTGAAGGCGGCGGCAACTTGAGCGTCGGCCAGCGGCAACTCATTTGCTTAGCTAGAGCAGTCATCCGTAAAAACAAAATCCTCGTGCTTGATGAGGCAACTGCCAATGTAGACCACGAAACGGACGCTCTTATCCAACAAACCATCCGTCAACAATTTGCTAATTGCACAGTTTTGACTATTGCTCACAGACTGAATACTATCATAGACTCTGATAGAGTAATGGTGAGTATTTCTTGATTCTGTAAGTGGACAACTTGAGCTGTATTGTAACGGTTATTGCTTCTAGGTACTTGACGCTGGTGAGCTGGTCGAGATGGATGAACCGTTCACGTTACTTCAGCTGCCAATGGGCCATTTCCGTAAACTTGTAAAATTAACAGGGGCAAATATGTCCCGACAGTTAACTCAATTAGCGGAGGAAGAGTATAGACGAAAACATCCCATTTCTGACTGAAACTGACGACACCGCTTTCGAACTAAGGAAACGATCCCTTGTTTATGACTCAAGTTCCCAGAAGGCGCCCTTATGTTGATTGTAGTGCCGACATTGCGTTCTGTTCTATAAAGTGCCTTTCGAATTAATAAATCCAGAGTTCTCGGTTACAGTAGCTGACATGTTGTATGAGGTCAACTTTTTAAAGATTTCAAGGTAAACCACTGAAAATTGTCCTACTTTTAGAATTGACCTGCCCTGGAGAATGTTTGTGTGAATACTAATTCCGTCATTTATTTCCCCACTAGCTGATTAATTCCGACCTATTTGTCCTCAGATATGACTGAGACACGTAATATGTCTTTATTGTCTCTGGAGTTTATCATGGAGCCGTTTACTGTTCATGTCTTCCGTTTGATATCTAAAAGGACCAGAACTAATCTAAATGACTTCCATAAGTCTACACGGTTATCAATATGGAACTCGTGGATAAAAAAGCGGCCACCGCACTTAGTGATGGGCTTGCGTGATCAGCTAATTTCGGCTTGTCCTTGCAGTATTTATCTTGGTGGCTAGGACACTATCAGTGATTTATGACCAAAATCAACATGAAATGCGATTAGAAATGTGATGTTCCGTTTGTAAAGAATTTTCTAGAATCAAATCATAGGCCAAGTATGGACAACAGTAGCAGGATTACCAAGCCTTCTCTATTTGATGGTGCGTCCATTTTCTCAAAAATCTATTTCCTGTAAGTTATGAAAAGTGTTTGTTTGAATGTCCTTGACCAATTATCTCAGATGGATACTACCGCTGTTTTCGGCTGGTTCTAAGAGAGACCTGAATATTGAGGACCTGTATAAATGCTCGAAGAACGATACTGCAACTCTTTTAAACGCAAGACTTGACAGGTAGTAGCATTTGATTTTTGAAACACTCACTCAGCTCTTAATCTAGAGAATGGGAAAAAGAATTGAAGAAAGATAAGCCAAGCCTTGCCAAAGCTATTTTTCGTGCCTTCAGATGGGAATTCGCAAAACTCAACCTCATTGGTTTTTATGAGGTATTTTTATTCGGTAGCATCAATGAAAAATTAATTAATCCATTTACAGGAAACTATCCTTCGAGTTATTCAACCATTGGCGATAGGTATCGTGGTGCGTTATTTCTCTGGCGATTCTATTGATGACAGAACAGCTAGGATCATGGCGGCATGCGTGTGTTTAGCGTCAATGTGTTTCATCTCCTCTCACCACCCCTTCATTGCTGGAAGTGCAAGGATTGGAATGAAAGTGCGCGTGGCTGTCAGCACGTTGATATACCGGAAAATCCTACGCCTCAGCAAATCAGCGATGTCTAAAACTGCAGTTGGACAAGTGATAAATCATCTCTCGAATGATGTCAACCGTTTTGACGAGGTATGATCAGAGACTTATGAGCATTGTCATACAAGTTTTTTTAGTTTGCTAATTATGGTGGATACTTCGTTCATGGACCTGTTCAAGTTTTTTTAATGACTTTCATCCTGTGGAAGTATCTAAGCTGGAGCAGTCTCGCAGGACTCGGCGTTCTTGGGCTATTCATGCCTCTTCAACTAGTGATGGGCAAATTTTTTGGAAGCATTCGCTTAACCACTGCAGGGAGAAGCGATAAAAGAATTCGCTTGATGAATGAAATCATCTCAGGAATGCGAGTAATCAAGATGTACTCTTGGGAAGATGCTTTCTTGAAATTGATAACTGACATGCGAAAGTGAGACTACTAGTGTGAATTCCTTAGCTCATACCATTGAATTATCAATATCTTAGGAAAGAAGTCAATTCTATTCGAAGATCATGCTTTCTGAAAGCTACCAACATCTCGGTCTTCCTAATATCTGCAAAAGTGATCCTTTTTGCATCTCTGATAACATATATCCTCGCTTGTGGGGGCGAACTAACTGCAGAAACGGTCTTCGTAGCCATGTCTCTGATCAATGTCATGAGACTCACTATGACATCTTTGTTTCCCTATGCCATACAAACAGGCGCAGAGGCACTCGTTTCGTGCCATAGAATTCAGGTATGTGAAAAAAGTCGTTCACTCGAAGCCTCAGAACCTAATCCATGGTTCCTGTTAGAGTTACTTATGTCTGGAAGAAAAGAGTCCAAGTGAAGGGGCGAGCTCAAGTTTGACTGGAGTTATTGAAATTGAAAAACTCTCGACCAAGTGGGAAGCTGATTCACCCGAATGGAATCTGACAGACATCAGTTTGAAACTAGAACCAGGTCAACTGCTGGCGGTAATAGGTCCAGTTGGAGCTGGCAAAAGTACTCTATTGATGGCTCTTCTAGGTGAATTGCCAAATTCTTCCGGAAAAATCAATGTCAGTGGCCGAGTTGTTTATTCACCTCAAGAGTCTTGGTGCTTCAATGGAAGTATTCGAGACAATATTCTTTTCGGAAGACCTTACAACCCAGATAGATATAAAGAAGTTGTCCGAGCAGCTGCTCTTGAAAAAGATATGAAACTATTTGGTTTTGGAGATCAAACACTTGTTGGCGAAAAAGGTGTCACTTTAAGTGGTGGACAGAAAGCTAGAATCACATTGGCTAGGTATATGTCAAAACAGGGCAACGTTTTTCTCACTTATCATCTTTTGCAGAGCGATATATGACGATGCGGACATCTTCTTTCTCGATGATCCATTGAGTGCAGTAGATACTGCAGTAGCTGATCATCTGTTCCATCGGTAATTTATTATACTCTTGACTCTCACTAATCATTTGACATTCAGATGTGTCATGGAACATCTGGCAGGAAGGACTCGAATTCTTGTCACTCATCAAATCCAGTTTATTCGGGAAGCTGATCTGGTTCTCGTCCTGAAGGAAGGAAAAAATATGGCTCTTGGAACTTATGACGAGCTTGTTGCTTCAGGAATAGATTTCATATCACTCCTCCAGAAAGAAGACAAAGAAAAAGACAAAGGAAATGTAGAGCAAGGATTTCCCAAGATGGGTACATCAGATAAAATGGGTAGTCGACCGATTTCACGATCAGGTTCTATGGTAGACGTTACTGTCGAATCGGAAGAAATATCAGAGCAAAAACAAGAAGAAGAAATTCAAACTGTGGGCTCTGTAGGCATCAAGCTGTACATTGACTATATCAACGCTGGCTCTGGCATGCTGTTTTTCGTCTTTGTGGCTGCGGCAACCATTGTGTCTCAAGTACTCTATCATTACAGTGATTACTATCTGACCGAGTGGACAAATGCAAAAGAACTTAATTCTACTAGTAGCGCTGACGAATCAGGGTACATACAAGGCTATTCGATAATGATAGTTGGATTACTCATTGCAACATTAGTTAGAGGAGTTACATGGTTCAGCACGTGTATGAGATCATCGATAAATCTCCACGATGAGACATTTCAAAAAGTTCTGCGAGCGCCCATGTCATTGTTTGACAATAACCCAGTGGGAAGAATCTTGAATCGTTTCTCTCGAGATGTTGGAATTATAGATGAGCTTCTACCTTCTACATCATTCGATTTGAATCTTGTGAGTTTGCCACCTTCTTTTTAACCCAGTCAACGAATACTAATCTCTTACGCTTAGGGAATTACTCTAGGCATTGGAACTCTTGCTACTGTTGGTGTGGTCGAACCCATCACATTGATTCCAGCCGGATGTCTGCTGTATGGAGTTTTCAGGGTTAGAAATTACTGCATTAAGACGTCACGAGATGTTAAGCGCTGCGAAGGTTTGAGTGAGTACTTGCAAATGCTGAAGATACATTTAGCTAAGTTGTAATAATTGCACTTCACAGCCCGCAGCCCTATCTACTCGCACGTCAGCAATACGATTCTCGGCTTGGCTTCGATAAGAGCTTTCAATGCTCAAAAGAAATTTGAACAAGAGTACTTCAACTTGGTAGATGACCACAGTGGAACTTGGCACCTGTATATCTGTTGTGCACGAGCTCTGGGAGTGTGTATGGATTGGATGGTGATGACTTACATAACACTGGTTACTCTAATCTTGATGGTTTTGCCCGACAATTTTCAAGGTGGTAGCGCTGGTCTGATCCTTGCTAGCGCTTTAACGCTGTTGCAAATGGTGCCATGGGGTGCTCGCCAGTCAGCTGAGTTGGAAGCTCAGATGACCTCTGTCGAACGAGTGTTGGAATACAGAGCTATTGAACCGGAAGGAGAACTGGAATCTGATAAGCCACCACCGAAGAGTTGGCCTCAAGAGGGACGCGTTGTTTATGATCACGTTAGTTTTACTTACGAAGGAAGCTTCAAGCCTGTTTTAGTCGACCTTTGTTTCGACATCAAGCCCGGAGAGAAGATTGGAATCGTAGGTCGTACAGGTGCTGGCAAAAGCTCCTTATTGCAGTCCTTGTTTCGCATGGTTGAGCCTGAAGGAACTATTTTTATCGATGGTTTGAACACCAAGAGCATTGGTCTTCGAGAACTCCGCCAGAAAATCTCCATAATTCCTCAGGACCCAGTATTGTTTACGGGAACTGTGCGTCGAAATATTGACCCATTCAATGAAAGATCTGACGAGGAAATATGGCAGGCACTAGAAGAAGTTCAGTTGAAAGACGCCATATTTGAGTCAACTGGACAGCTAGAGGCTAAAGTAAACGAATCAGGTTCGAACTTTAGCGTTGGTCAACGCCAGCTTATTTGCTTGGCAAGGGCTTTGGTCAAGAATAATAGGATTCTAGTATTGGATGAAGCAACAGCCAATGTTGATCATGAAACAGATTCTTTAATTCAAGGAACAATCAGAAAGAAATTTGCAGATTGCACAGTTCTTACAATTGCCCATCGACTGAATACTGTGATAGATTCCGATCGCCTAATTGTGAGTAGCTGTTATTGCAATATATTCTGATTCGATACTTTTCAAAGGTACTTGATGCTGGCAAACTTGCAGAATTTGATGAGCCGCATTTGCTCTTACAGCAACCACTCGGATTGTTTCGCAAATTAGTCAAGCAAACTGGACATCACATGTCGAAACAACTATTCGAAGCTGCACAGCGAGTATATGAGAGCAAGCATGGTCCACTGGAGGGTCTCAAAGATGGCAAAGAAGACGAAGAAGAGCATATGATATAACTTCTTCCAGTTTACGGCAACGCTGTTGATCACCAGAAAAGAATCTTTTCAAGTCATTCGAAACCCGTGCTTGGACCGAATATAATCATCAAGAGAGAATTTCGGCAAAATACCTCAAGTCTTCAAGTTCATGATAATGTTACCATAGTTTAGTCTAGGAAATAGGATTCAGAGGACTTTAGAGAAATAGCGAAAAAATTTGTGAGGTGTTAGTGTGAGGACGGAGAACCCGAACCACATGCTAATTGCCGAAGCAATGTACGAGAAAAGTTCTATCTCATCCAGTTTAGGCTTCAGAGCAATCGTTGTCTCCAAGCCTCTCAGTACAGATATTTGAATCCTGTCTCGACTTGTCTCTATTCTTCTCTTTGGTATCTTGATATCATCTTGAACCTTGTACATCGTTCGAAGACAATCTTCCTTGGGTTCACACACTTCAGTGCAGCGCTTTTCAATGTTGGTGTTATTCCTTCCAAGCTCGTACCCTTGAGTTATGGAAACTGAATCTGGCGCTGGAACTGTTTTGGGCCATACATTGGCCCTTTCTTCTTTGTAGACGCGAACCATGCATTTTCGAACGCAGTCAGCTCCTGAAGTGTAATCAAACTTGGTGAAGTCTTTGCAGTCACTACTGAAAGGCGAAGGCAACAATTTTCTGATTGTCCGCGAAAACCAAAGCCTTACATACTTGTAATGGTCAAAGTCCACTCTGATCGAACTGGCGCTATCACTTCCTATCATTTCGCCATTTGAGTCAAGAAACACGATGACCTGGCCATTGAATCTTCCCTTCACTGATAGCATCTTCTTAGAGATTGCTTGACTGGAACTGAGTAAGATGCGCTCATCGTGGAACAAAACGAAACACTTGAAAAACACGTTCCACAGGTACGTCTTTACAGTTGACACGGTGTTGCACGGAACATACTTCTCTGTATCATTTGCACTCGGATTCAGCACCATACATTCGTCCACAATGTCATCAAAATCTAATGTGATTCTGGACGCCACGGTTGTTGTGCGATTCCTGTAGTACTGTACAGCAGCTTGTGTCATAGCCAGCTGGAAGTCCCTTGCATTCGGTGACTTCCGGTTTCTATCGAAAGCTCTCATGGACTTCTTCATTTCGGGCACCGAACTCAGTTTGGTCCAGTTGAACAAATGTCTGGCCTGAAAGCAAATGGACACTGTGGGCAGTTCGAATTGCTGGACCTTATTATACGAGAACTGCACCGTAGACTCGTAGGAAAGGTAAAGATTTCTGATATGATTTAGCTGATATAAGCAGCCAATTATGCAAAATATAACTATGGCACGGCGATAAATGAACAACACGGCAGCCATCTTGGGAGGCTGCCGCTGAACGAGATCGCTAAGAGAACTAGTTGCTATTGTAGTCCAAACTCGGCTTACATTTCATAACTCTACTGATGAATATTTTATTCGATGGCAAGCCAAAGTAATTGGAGTCTATTCGTGTGCGACAAGGTTGCGAAATTCAGGCAAGCCCGCCGAGTGAGCCAAACTTGCGCTTGCGCAGATGACAATGGAACTGCAATCAAACGTTCAAACTCGAGGGAAATCTGTTCGATTTATTTGAACGATACAGCGATATTTTCTAGTCAAAGCGCGGCCTTGTCAAAGTCTTCACTTCCGCTTCCCGTAGCCGTGAGTACTTACAAGTTCCACCAGGTCGTGACCGGCTACCTTGGTTTTGCCGTTTCTCCGATGCCTCGCGTAAAGCCGAACCTTCTTCCCGTGAACCGGATACTTGGCAGAGTGTTTCAAAGATGAGACAGAAATGTCGGCCCGTTTCTTGCGATCGCCGAAAGAGTCCGTCAGAGTGCTCAGGTCGTGTCCTCTTGACCGCTTTTGTCTTTGTCCATAGAACAAATTCGGTTCTGTGTCTCCAAATTTATTATGAAACCTAGGCCAAGATGACCAGCTTAACTGCGGCGATGCCGATGGTACGTAGTTGACGTCAACTTCTTGGCGCTTACTGAATATTGTCTCCAGAGGCGCCGAGTCCTGGTCGATGGGCGGTGAATCCCTGGAAGATGAAGTGGTAAACGTTTAGCTAGCTTGGCCCACTTACCCTATCGTCGGCCTGAAGCGTTTTATGGTTGCGTAACTGAAATCTCGGCATAGCACGTATTGCGCGAAGACTGCGGCAAGGAGCGATACGATTAGAACAGAATGCATGATATCAAACCGCGAATAATAGCGAAATCATGTAGAGCAATTATTTTATATGAAACAAGAGGCGGAAGGCGTGTTGTATCATGACATCTCTTTGCTTCCTAGTAAGATATGACCGATATGTCATAAAATTTTGATCCCACTAAATCCATACATGTCACCAGTAGATCGATACACAATATGGCGGATGCGACAGAAATCGTAATTGGACCGACAACGGCTATTCCTGTTAAGTCGAAATCTATGTACGTATAATTTATTGCCAGACAATTTTTTCCCATTAGCGCTAAAGTGTAGGCGTCTCTAGGATAGTCGCTTATCTCTATACAATTTCAACTTATCTAAATGAGGATTCAATACATCCACAATTTTCTGTGTATAGCGGTCGGTTGCTCGCTTGATGTCATCCTTGTGGAGTTCGTGTTTCCTTAAGCAGTCATCCACTGTGATGGGTCCTAACGAAATTCTGACAGATTCGCACACATGGCCACAGGTTTTCAGCTGCTCGCACAGATCGCTTACAAATGAACGTGGATTGAAAGAAGGATCGGCTATGACTTTGAATCTTGCATATGGCGGTGAAAAGGTCAATAACTGCAAACTTGATATTGTCACACTTTCAGGGAGAGTCTCTTCTCGATAAAGTTGATTTCGACGAATTATATACCGTTCGGATTCAGGTCTATCTTCGAACCGAATTCTATGATCAATTACATACTTTTTGCGAGACATAAAAGGAATAGGTTTTTGGTAATATGGACTCGTGAAGCTTGAACACGCTGTTTCTATCAGCTGAGGAGTCAAGTGATCTGTCGAACTCTGTCCGGTAACTTCCGAACCACTCTCATGCGATGAAGTTGATTCGCCAAATTTTACCACCAGCCGGTGATCGGCATCCAGAAATTTCAAGTATCTCAAATACTTCTCGGTATGTCCGAGCGAAAAAACTGCAAGAACATTAGGGGTTACATGATGACTTCGGGGCTTGCATATACATGTATACTAACTCATTACTCCAGAAAAGGGTTCTTCGATTGGATGATGATGGGATAAATTGATCCCAACTCTGTGCAGAGGAAGCTGGATGTCTGAAACAATTCAAACAAGTATCAGGAATCTGAAATTCCGAAACGTTTACAAACCCTGCTGAGCTTCTAGAGTGATCCAATCTTTGATATCATCAGGATGAACGTTTTTATCTTTATAGACAGGAAAGAGCCCTCGATAAAAGGATCGACACGTCTTGACGAAAGGCCCGTATTTGAACATTGCCGGCGAACATATGCGAGTATTTGTTATTGCCGGAAATTGCTCTTGCTTGTCGCTAGATGGCGCTTTCCAGATCGAAAAGCGCTCATGCAAAGCCATTGTCTCAATTTCGCATTAGAAACATGCTGAGCAGCTGTTTAATCATGTTTATACTGCTTCATTTTGTTCGTGCGATATTCTGGAATTTGAATACGCTTTGATTTTAAACATTGGACGGAACCTTCGAACAAGTCAGGATGGCCGAGTGGTCTAAGGCGCTGCGTTCAGGTCGCAGTCTACTTCTGTAGGCGTGGGTTCGAATCCCACTTCTGACACAAACTTTTTTGTTTTTCCAATTGTTGATGATGAATCTTTGCTTTGTGATGCCTTAAAATTTCAACGGAACGCCAACATGTAAATTTTGGTATACACTGGTATCTGTTCTATTGTGTATGAGACGGTTGAGATGACAAGGGCAGTAATTTATGTCCGAACAGAAAATATGATAATATGGTCAAACAAAGTGGCAAGTGTCATGTTTTCACCCGCTGAGGGATAGTGTGTACACCAATTCAGCATGAGGATGCTACAGTTGAAGCATAGACATATGTATCAGGTCACGAAAATAGCTCCCTTTGACAGTCATGACCATGTTTGCCACGTGATACTCATTTTACGGTTTCGCTGCTCTCGGGTTACACTTGCTGCTTAATTTCACCCTTGGTGCTAACTGACACTAACTATGTCCTCCCTCTCCCCCTCTCTCTCCTCTCTCGCTCTCTGCCATGAACCCATTTAGTTTGCTTCATCACCTCCTCGGTTCTGTATTTCGTTAAAACCATCTCTCTGCCTCTTTCCTTCCAAACTTTCCCAGAAGAGTCACACTAATGGGTTGAGAGGGAGAGAGGGAAAGAGAGAGGGAGAGAGAGGGAGAGAGAAGGAGAGAGGGAGTGGGAAGTCAAGAGCTCGGGCCAAGTCCTTGTCCCAAGCCATGTCACGATCGCTTATATTTTTTTTGAACGCTCGAAGCAATCATTTCAAGTCGTCCTCTCATTGTCACCAACCATCAAGTTTTGAAGTGACTCCTCTTTTCAAGAACTGATAGCACACTCTTTTAAAATGCTAATGAGAGGAGTACATGTTTCCATGCACCTTGCTCTCTCTCTCTCCCTCCCTCCCTTTCTCTCTTTTACTATTTCACAACTTTTTTAATATTTCAACGATGAGAGGAAGGGAACCGTTCTCAAGTTTGCGTGTCACTGGAGTACGTTTTCTAAAGTGAATTGAAGAAAATATTGCAAAACGTGCCCCAACTGCTAAGTCACACTTTACTATGCGTCGTATATGATTAATTGCAAAACCAATCTTGGCGTGGAGAGAGCGCGAGAGGGAGAGAGAGAAACTTGGAATGCAATTCAGAAATGATCGGCCATGTCTGCGATAGCTCAGAATGGACTCGTATCATATACCTGACATTCATATTCAAGAGGCAATTTCTGGAATAGATATACTTTGTCCAGTCTAAGAAACTCTTTCAGCTCTTACCGCATGGAGTATAGGAAGAGAAAGTGCTGTTACATATAGCTACTCTCTCCCTCTCCCCTTCTCCCTCTCCCTCTCCCCTTAATATCAACGGCTTTCCCTGGGAGCCGTCCAACAATGATTGGCTTTTAAGAGGATTAATAGCATTGTATTGCCTGACAGGTATTCTTTCCTAGAGGAGATGGAAATCAATCAGCACTGAAAGCATAATCCTCTTCGAAAGGGAGGAGCTCTCTTTTTGCGCTCAGTGCACTGTGGATGCTAAGAGATATTCTCTCGGCAAACTGGTCTACGGTAATCCAGCTCTATATATACACATATGACAAGCAGAGAGGGAGAGGGCACGGGAAACACACTCAACCTAGACTACTCGAGAGGAAGAGGGAAAAGAGAGCGAGAGGGAGAGAGAGAGAGACTCGTGCCGAGCCTGAGATATTCCTATAGGTAGGCACGTGTATCACGTATGAGTGACTCTATATCACTTGAAAGGTTATCACAATTATTCCTTTTTTCTTTTCGCATACTCGAATTTGTTTTATTCACATGCACACAGTAAAACGGTTGTCCGTTAATAGCTAAAGCAAACATGAAAGTTGCTTCGTCGCCGTATATATAATTTTGTATGTTTCGCTACACATTTAATATAGAGCTGAAACGCTACTTGAAGCACAGCTTACAGCTTATTTTCAAGTCCATTATGCGGATTAAGAAATTCAATTAACATTACTTTGAAGGAGTATAGCTGAGGTTCACAGTTTTCTAGAAATGCGTAATATTACAGGCTTTCTTTTCATGAATATGAAAACGAGATAGACGTGAGATAGACATTGATTTTATCGAACATAGATGAGGAAAGGACATTGCGAATGTCACGTGAAGAGGTCAGCTCTATCTTGCTGACCATTTGCCCCTCGATAGCCCTTGTCGACAACACACGCCACTGTGGGCTTAACGGAAACCTGATATAGATCACTACTTGAGATGTGCATGAGAATAGGAGACAATTTACATATATGTGTGCCCTCGTGTGACATTGCAATTATTTTCGAGTATAAGTAAGAGAACGGTTCTGACTGAGTGTTCGACACACTTTGTACTTGTCATTTGCATGTTTCACGAACATTTGGGTGCCTTCGCGATGACAAGTTCGACTTTGAAAGAGACCCGACTCTTGTCTGAGTCTCAAAATGAGTCCCCTGAGAGACAAGTTTGAAGCTGATTAATTATGTCGGGCGCCATCTTAATTAGCGCCAATGAGTGGGCCAGAGAGGGAGGAAAGGCTGGCCAGTCACTTGAAAAGCTGCATCTATTCACATTTGAACGACAAACTGGAGCTCGAGCAGTATCACTTACTGAGCAGCCAAGGATAGAGCCCACTGGCCGAGCCCATTGTGCCACAGGCGGCCGCATTGGCGGCAGAGAGGCCGTGGAAGAGACTAAAGCCCCTTTCCTGGCCAAGCTGGGCCGCCGAGGAGGAGGGAGAGGAAGAGGAAGGCCCTTCCAGGCCGCTGGACACCAACTGCGGATGGTCGCCGTTGGCGCCGTGTTCCTTGTCACTCATCAGGATCTTTACGGCAACCCTTCGAGCCAGAGCCGAGTTCATGGAGTCCATTAAGCCGTTCACCATGCCCGGCTGGCCCGGATTCGGGGGTGTCAGCATCAGGGGTGAGTAGGCAACATGGCCACCATGGTGGCCGTACACGATGTCCTGTTGTAGCTGTTTCCTTTTTGTCTTGTATCGGCGATTCTGGAACCAGATTTTCACTTGGGTTTCCGTCAACTTCAGTCCCTGGGCCAAGTCGGACCTTTCCGGCCCACTCAGGTATTTCTGGTGGGCGAAGCGGCGCTCCAGCTCAAAGACCTGGGCATGGGTGAAGGCGGCCCGGGACCGCTTCTTCCGTGGCTTGTTACTGGCCCCCGGGGATGTGGACATGGCCGAGGTGGACGATGTGACCAGTGACTTCTCTGACTGGTCCTTGTCTTCTATGACACATAACAGTTAGTCATTTGCGGTCACGCAGGCCGGCAAGAGGCACAGAGGGAAGGAGAGAGAAGCCAATCTAGTGAAATCTTACCTCTATAGTTGCGTGACAATCTGTTATACCAAAAACTTGTCAAGGCCCGCTGTTCATAAGCTGATGACTGTGAGAAAAACTTGGCCGCCTCGTGGTAGCTCCGTTGCAGCGACGAAGTTGGTGGCCTCAGAGTCCCGTAGGCGGCCAATGTCTGGCCAACTTCGTCCTGGTGATGCTTTCTGTCCATAGACAGAGTCGCATAAAATCTTGCGTCCTGGAGGTCGCCATTCCTCAGGCCGGCAAACTGGTGCACGGGCACCGGCATCGGCTTCATCAGGAGCCCACTGGGCCCCGGATATGGGCTCATTTCCAGTGGGCCAGTGTCGTCGTCGCTGTCGCAGGTCTCAATGTCCACCTCGAGCTGCTCGTGGACATTCACCGTCCTGGTGGCCTTGTTCGAGTCGCGCTGAAGGAGGTTCGAGATGAAGAAAGAATTGGCCGCCGAGGCCGACGACGCTGTCGGCTCGGACACTGACTGCTCGTCTTCCATGATACGATCTCTGGTAAAGTAGTTGGCAAAGTGAAACAAGAAACAGCAAAGAGAGCGAGTTGAGGGGAGGGAGAGAGAGAGAGAGGGAGAGCGAAAGAGAGAGAGAGAGACTCTGTGACCGACTCGGTCAAACTTTTAGAGTTAAGTGGCCCAAAGAGTGTCGCCCACTAGTCGGCCCAAGTTTTGTCAGGGGTCTGTGTAGTTTCACTTCGTCAAAAAAGGAGATGCCAAGTGTCCGTCAAGTGGGCAGTGTTGTGGGCACAAACAGAGTTCACAAGGAGGAAGAAAGGGCGAGAGGGAGAGAGAGAAACCTGAGGTGACCTTTGACCAAGGGCACGGAAAATGGAACTGACAAATTGGCAAGTTTAGAGTCTATTGAACAGGTCAATTTCGACATCAAGTCTAAAAAGGCGCCAATGGCATTGCGTGACATGTACCAATATACTGCAAGAATATCCCGGGACAACTATAGGATACTTCTTACACTCGAGGCGGAGTTTGTGCGCAGTCAGCTGCTCTTGCCTCTCGCGCGCTCTCTCTCTCCTCTCCTCTCCCCCTTGCTCGCCCATCTTACTTTTCTCTCTTTCCTCTTGGGTGTATGTAAGTGCACTTATTCAGTGCTACTGAGACATTACACTGATAACGACTGAGCCACGAATTAAGGTATGTCATATCTCGGAAACACATTTGAATGAAAGGCGGAGTCCGGCTTCAAGAATTCGGCGAACATGGCTTTGATTTAGTAGTTGGTCGTTGGGTGTGTGTCTTTCTCTCTCTCCCTCTCTCTCCCCTCTCCCTCTATCTCTTTGGCTCTTTCTCTAGCATATGAGATGCTAACTATAGCACATTAGCTAGGTATTTAAAGAGAAAAATGTATCACTGAACGTCCTTCACAGCTATTGAGGGTTCTTGAAGCAAATAGTGGCAACTTACCTGGTGAAGTTTTGGCTCTTTCCCTCTCTCCTTCTCTCTTCCTCTCGCTCTTTCTCTCTCTCTCGCTCCCCAGCCATCTTATCTTTGAAGTAACCTTTTAAAATGTCTAATATGCTTCATAACTCATAATTGAGAGAAGCTGGAAAAGCTGCGAACAGCACAAACAACTTTAAATGACTTTTCAGTTTGCAGAAAAATATCCCTTACTGATTGCCGGCTAGACGTGTCGCGTTTTTCAATTAGTTGAAGGGAGAGAGCAAGGAGGGAGAGAGCGGGAGGAGGGAGGGAGGCCTGATTTGTGACCGCAATTACACACACCGTCAAATTCTTTCACAGTCAATCTGTGAATGACGAATCGATCATGTTGGCCGCTTCTTGACAGAGTTATTCGAATCCAGTTCGTGGTTAGTGTCAGCAAATGAAGACTCCGCAGTTCAGTTACGGCTTCACTTCATCCCTTGGTTTCAAAGTAAACAGAGAAAGCCTATACGTGAAGACTTGAACCGGTTCCTCTCTGCTCATTACACCCATTAGCAAGAGACTCGTTTGTTCCTGCCACAGTCGCTCTTCCTCTCCCTCTCCCTTGCTCTCTCCCTCTCCCTCTTGCTCTCCTTGTGAACTTTGTTGGTGGTCCTATAAAATAACTGCGATGCTTCTGGTCTCTCTCCCTCTCCTTCTCTCTCTCCCCCTCTCCATCCTCCTCCTTTTTCGCGGCTCCGGATATTTACCGATGAAACGGCGAATAGTGACTCTAGTAAATGGCTTACAAAGTGATCCGAGAGTATGGGGAGTCAGAGAGGGCGAGAGGACGAGAGGGAGAGAGAGAGGGAGAGAGAGAGATGCCTAAGCAGCACTTCCTGCATTTTCAGTTGTGAAATAAGAGACAAGCCGAAGATAGCGAGTGCAAATGCCTGTCTAGGAAACTAGAGCGTCTTCTTTATTTTTCTGTTCATTGGGAAATTTGCTCTCAAGTAAACTGTTCTCAAATGAATGGCGGCTCTTTCTCTCTTTTCTCTAAAACAACATCAGCGTCCGAAGTAGTCTTAGACGAAAAAGGCCACTACTGAGATGTGATGCACAAGAGGGAGAAAGAGAGAGAGAGAGAGAGAGAGCGGGGGAGGAAGCGATAGAGAAAAGAGACTCCACTAGCATTCGGAAACCTTTCAACGCCACGGCGAGCGGACGGCTAACGGAGGAGAGGAAAAGAGCGAGAGAGGGAGAAAGAGAGAGACAGGCCTCCGTCGTCGACAAAGAAAAGCCGCAGCAGCTGCCGCTCAGACCCCACTGGATGCAATTAGTTGCATTATTATTGTTGTCCATAAAGCCTTGTATATCTATGTGTACATTTCTATTGTATTTGTGTTCCGGCAATTGAGTCAACTTCATTCGGTCATCTTGAGCCCACTACCGGTCATTTGGACCACCAGTGACTAGAGCCAAAGGCAGACCTTCCACAATGTAACACTCTCCTAATTGGTCGCTCTTATACTCAACCAATGGCTCGACTAGACCTAGAACCACGAGCCAGTTCGAAGTCTTTTGATGTTGGTCTTTCTTGGACTAGAAGTCTTCTTAGAAGGAATGTAAGTTCGCTGTGCAACCTATTGATGATGTCATTAGCGAAGCTTATTCATTTTTGAATGACTGCCTGACTGAACAAATCATTTTTCCCAGAATATCCTCGACATAGGTTTCGACCACAGTTGCGAACTTGATCGCTTTGCAAGCAATGGTCAACGGTAGCCCAAGCAAATTATGGTCAATAATCTCTGTGGGCAGAGACTCAAGAGCATAGAAGCCCACTGATTCAGCATGACTGCAAACTCTGCAATTAAACAGTGATTAGTTGCAAGTAGTCATTGTGAAAAGTTACCTATAGAAGTGCTCGGGTTCGGTTGAGCAATTGACTGACTTGACCATCGACTCGATGACGGGTGACTGGTCATCGTGAGTCATATCGAGCAAGGTTTTCACTGAATCTTTCAGACAATTAACCTGATCAAGTGTGTACGTTTCTTTTACAGCATCTGGTGAAAAATTCCATTTGTCATTCAGTGCCTGAAGTAACTGCGTCTCATCGACCAATGGTGTACTGAACAGTTTGACTACGGTTAGACCTTTGAAAAGTGATGTCATCTACTTACCTGTAGAACGTTGGCTCTATGACGGACACATAAACGTCAAACGGCCTCAGTTCTCGGCGAAGAGCATTCGCGAATGCCCTCAAAGCAAACTTGGACATTGCATAAGCAGCCATACCTGGCCATTCTATTCTACCTGCAATGCTGGCCGTCATGATGACTCGACTATGCTTGCATTTCTTTAACAGAGGAAGAAATGCACGTGACACTCTGACAGCTCCTAAGGCATTTGTGTTCATGAGCCGCTGGTATTCGTGTACGCCACTTTTACCCCAGTCCACGCCTTCCAGGGCAAAGATGCCCGCATTATTGACAACTGCCCATAGATCTTGCAAAAGAAAAAACGTTTCAGTCATCTCACAAAGTCAATCACTCAGAGTCAATGCTCACATTTGTCTCCTAATCTGGACTTGACGAAATGGACGGCTTCCGTCACTTGGTCGTCACTGGTTACGTCCAGTTTCACCAGTGTCAACCTTTCTGAGCAGCATTTTTGCAAGTTTAAAGCCCGTTCGTCATCAATTGCTCGACAAGCAGCGAAGACGCTGAAGCCAAGTTGATCCAGTTGTTGAGCGAGCTTGAATCCAAATCCACTGGCACTTCCTGCAGGACCACAAGCGAAGCGGAAGGAAGTCATTAAAACAGTTGACATGTGTGTACCAATGGTTACAAGTCTTACCAGTAATTAGGACAGCCTTGTTCGAAGCCTGAACATCGGCCTGAGTGCGCACGAGTCGACCGAAGACACTGGCCACTCGGACAGACAACCAGCCAATGGCACCGATGAAAGAGATGGTAAGGATGCCAGTGTAGATGATTGGTGAAACAAGGGAAATTATGCTGGTGCCAATCACGATCGAGACGAACACCAAGATGGCGTACACGTGAAGGCGAACACTGCTTAGATGGAGGAAAGTGAAAGCATTTTCCACCGTAAACATGTTTACTGGATGATGTTGCTTGAACACTGAGAGCTGTCACTTGGAAGCTTGCAAATTATAAGTCAACGTTTCGGTTCAAACGGATATGGAACTGCACTTGAATGACTATTTTCATTTTCGGCCACTCTTGCGAACGAAAGGACCTGAAGTGCATGCCATGTACTCAACTGAAATGGGGAATGTCAGCTTTCTTATATATGTATGTGCTCAGCAAAGCGGATCAATTTAGCTTGAAATGAAGAAAAAGAATTGAGGCCAAGGAAAGCTGGTGCTCATTATTAACTTGCCCACTTTAAAAGAAGTGCTGACCAGTAATGGCACGTTTGTTGTTAACAAGACAGGGAGAAAGCCGGCATTATTCAATATTAACACCTCTAACCACTTGTTATTAGCTGACATAAAAAGCAAATATGGCGAAGTACTTTTTAATGTGCATTATTCAAGCGCATTAATATACGAAAACATTTGTTGTCCCGAGCTTTCGCAAAACACTAATTGGTGGCCAGCGCCACCTATCGGTGAAGTGGATCTCTAACGGGTTTCCCTTTCATATTTCGCGCTTCGGAGTGTTCGCAATCAGTGGGCTTAATTCTTGTTTTGCTTTTCTCGACCGCTGAGTTTAGTTTAATTTCACTAAAAGCATGATGTAATTTTTATGTCAGCACAGTGATAGATTAACAATAGTGTGCATAACATCGTTGAACTAAGGGCCAAATGCTTGTCAAACGTCTCAATGGGTTTCCAAATCAGTAAATGGGACGCTGACGTCAGCCATTGTTTGGACAAACATAACCAGCTTCAGATGAAGCTATGATTTCGAATTGACCTTTCACACAGTTCTACCATTTTAGGAATTTTGTATTGGTTGCCAATGGCGAGTAGTTCGATTTCTACGTCTTCAAGCACGTGTTCCGATGGAAGGTTATCACAGTAGAGAAATTCGACCAGAGCCTGCAGGACTTTCACCGAATAATTCAAGTAGAAAGAATTTGCCGTAGGATTCATTCTGACATGTTTCTCTAAAATCGGAGAACGTGCACATAGTATAAATTTGTGGACATAAACTCGACCATTTGTGCCAATTAAGGCGAAATCAGCGGTAGCATCACGTTCTTCACTGTTGCACAGAAATTCAACAAGGTCGTCAATGTAAGACTTCGCCATAGCTACGAATGAAGATCGACTAACAGTGCATACCTTCTCTTTTCCTCTTTCTCTCTTCAAACGCCGTCATTGTGAATACATTGCCTTTGAATGACCTTGAAAATAAGCAATCAAGCGAACAGCTGCGAGCGTCACTAGGCATTGAAATAAGACAAATTGAGCTGCTGAAAGGCTGTTTGTTGTCACGTGCGCACTTCAATAGCGCTTTAATTTGATTCCGTGTTCATTAACCAATTTGTACAGATCTCTGCATGTTTGGCAACCCTCTACTCCGTGTTTGTCTGTCTGAATTCCTGTAATGATCCACTCTTTGGCAGCGGCTATGTTTTTCTTGCAAATGTAAACCTTTGCAATCAAGAGGCAAGTTAATTTGTTGTTTGATTGCAATCGATTAGACTCCATCAAGTCGTCAAGAGCCATCTCAATGGTGGCCTTGGGCAGTTGACCGATCCCGGTGACAAAGCTGAGTGCCCGGTCAACCCAGTGGACCTGAGATATTGCGTAATACAATCTACCGCGAAGTTGATAGAGTTCAGCGTCAAGTGGTAGAAATGGAATCACTTCATCCAGAGTTTTCTTGCATTTCGTAATGGCGTCCACTTCGTCAGCTGTGTCTCGGCTCCTAATTGCCTTTTCCCAGTGGAAGAAGGCGCACATTTTCTTGACGTGAGGGTTGCTCTTGTCTACTTTGATTGACAGAGTTAAGAAATTTTCAAACTGTTCATTGTAGTGGTCCGATAATTTGGCAAATGTGACCGGAAAGCCACAGCAACGGTCAGTTTGAAAGCGACCCAAATATGCTGCTCTTGCCGCTCGCCAGCAGAGGGCGCTCTGTTCGCCGTTGACTTGAATGGCAAGTTTAGCGAATTCAAGATGATCTTTCTTGCAGTAAAAATCATCCTCGGCTTGGTAATCGAGTGTTTCAACCCATCTATTCAAGCTAATATGCATTTTGTTTGATTGCGTCAGATGGTCTCTCGAATAAGTGATGATCATAGAACCTGGTTGTGGCGGCAAGTATGAAAGATGTGCGAGCGCGCACTCAGTGCTGCCATCTACGTATGTACGGAAAAGCTTTCTGTTCCGTAGATACGGAATCCAGGTCACTCAAGACATTACATGAATTTTTGTCCGGTTGAGATTGAAATTCCAGCCATTCATGGAACTTGTTTATTTATTACTAGGATGGCAACTGAAAATAAAGCGGGTTATATGCAGTTTAATTAATTTTTCCGTAGGAATAAGCAAGTCAGTTTGAAGTCATCAAAAAAGTTTACTACAAACATAAATGTAACAATGAAAGAGCACTGATTATTACTTATCAAGTGAAAAGGCTTCATGTTTCTCAAAATTATTACTCAGAGTGTCTACGAAAAAATGAACCGGTATTTGTTTTGTCGAACACATTACTTTAGTTATATAATCATATTTTTTCTCAACGATGATCAACGTGGAAGACAGTGTGGATAGAAGGTTTTTTCGATGACCAAGTAATATGGTCGTGATGATGACCTTCAAAGTGAATTGTTGAAAGACACGAGACAGAGAACACTGCTATGATGATAAAACTGTTTTGTCATTTGGAAGACCTGGAAGTTTACTTTGTATATATGTATCTATGTATATTGTTGTTCGAATTGAAGCAATCACAATTTCAGTGTACGCCTAATTTGTTTCAAGTTTTTTTTGTGGCATCAAGCATGTGTTTTGTTTACATCTGTTTGCAACCCACATTTTGGAAGACTTGTAGACCTGATTATTATGTAATACCTGTCGACTACGAATTTGTGTTTTGAATATATAACTAGTTTCTTCAAAATTGACTAGTGTGCTGGAAATTTTCGGAAACTTGCTTTCATTTCAAACTAGAATGAATTTGATTAACAAACATTTCATCGGACGAACGAAACATTGATATGTTTACATTCTAATTTTTTTGCTGTGAATTCATTACGCTTTGATATACTTCTACTTGAATTTCCATAGATATTCTCGTATATCCATTTGAAAAGCCGGAAGACTTGGAAGACATTGAGAATGGTTTGTGGTTTGTCAGAATACTTTGGAAGACTTGCATCGGAAAGACTTTTCGGTTGACTCTAGTTTTCACTGAAGACTAAATGGAATCGCAAGTGAATTTTCACTCATAGGTATGTTTGAAATGGAACCCAAACATCAAACCAGAGATTTGTGAAGGTGAGAGAAGTTTGTCTTATCTTTCCTTAAACATGGCGTATTGGTGATGATGACATGTTTTCATGAAATGTTTCGCTACGGAAGACTTGATATGGGTCCGTTTTTTTCTCTCTCGCTCTCGAAAGGGAAGTGCAAGCTCGTCTTCAAACAGATTATACGACAACGAGCAAACAATCCAATTCATTAATTCTAAGTGTCATTTCGGTATCGCTAGTGAAAGTGACGTCATCTTGAGGAGAAGCTACCAAAGTGTGTCCTCGCTTACTTGCCTGTGACACATTAAAGCAATGCTTGAGAGAAACAAGCCATCATCATCTCGCTCCTCTCGGTACGTGTATATATGCGTGTGACTTTATCTTCTCTCCTTCGTGCAAGTATATACGAGTAGATGACATGAAACTACTAGAAAACTAGACTGGTGTCACCGAAGTCAGTCCTTGCTCACGTAGCGCACGTGCTCGGATAGCGGCTTCAATTTCAGGGATGTCAGGGCGACATATGAGCTTCATTCGCTGCAAGGTCAAGAGAGCAAGAGGAGCAAAATGAGAGCAGGAAGGGGGGGAGGAAGAAAGCGAGGCAGAGAAGGCGAGTGAGGGAGAGAGAGGGAGAAAAGATGAAGGAATATCGATCAGCTCTATGCACATCGCATACCAGGTCACATAGACGTTGCAGAGTGAAGAAAACAAGTAAACCGGAAAATAGGAGAGAAGTGGAGAGAAGGCTCTCTCCCTTCCTCTCCCCTCTCGTCCTTACCTCACAGAAAGATCCAGGGGTCGTGTAATATTTCCAAATGGCGTAGCCCGGAATGAAGAGCATGGTGGACATGGCCAGCATCCAGCCAATGCCCTGGCCCCAGCCGGGGTACACGTAGTCGGCGCCATACTTGAGTGGCTGATAGTCGTAGAGACTGTAAAAGAACACTCCACAGCAAATAGCTGGCGACACAAAGACCCAGCTGATTTTCCACCATATGCAGGGCTCGTAGCCCAGCATGTCTCGCAAGTTGGCATAGTAGCGATTGATGCCTGTGTGGGCAAAGCGAAGCCGTAATTAATCTTCATTAGTGACACTCTGTGTGACGCAACACTGACCGTATGACCATGAGATGGACACGACTTCGAAGAAGACCAAGAAAAGCAGGGCAAAGCCCGAGGCTGCATAGTAGTCGAACAATTTGAACCAATAGGCACCGCCCTGAAAATGTTTCCCAGTGTGTCGCAGGCATGTTAGTAGGCGTAGTTAACACCGAGTCCCGCTCATCATTACCTGGGTCACGAAGATGAGTCCAATCAAGTATGAGATGATACAGATGATGGCAATGAAGATTTCCTTGTGTGGGCGCAACTTGTCCGGCCATTCATCAATGATGGCCGTTATGAAGCCTTCCATTGTGCAAAACTGGTCGTCAAGCAAAGCATAATGACCATCATCATCAGTATGTATCGACCGTTGACATAAAACAGTGGCCATGACCGCCAGAGAAAGGGGAGGGAGGGAGAGGAAGAGGGGAAGGAGGGAGAGAGAGACTCACTTGACTGTCCAGTCCCAGCATGATGATCATGGTGAAGAACAACATGGCCCAAAATGGCGAAAAGGGCAACTGCAGAGTGGCTGATGGATAGGCCAAGAAAGCGAGTCCAGGGCCTGAGGGGTTAAACGTGGGTTGCAATTACGTAAGTGTCATGGCGGTCGCCATTAGCGAAGCGGGAAAGATGAAACCGACGTCTAACCTGAAACAGCTACGTCCTCGATGCGCTTATTTTGTTCCTTGGCCATGAAGCCCAAGATGCTGAATATTACAAAGCCGGCAAACATGGAGGTTCCGCTGTTGATACCCGATATGATAATAGCATCTCTGTAAGCGACAAGAGAGGGAGAGAGAGAAGCGAAAAGGCAACATAAAGTAAGGTAATTTTTTATGTCATGCCTCGAACAAAGAGAGGGAGAGGGAGAGAGAGGCAACATATCACAGTTTTATGGGGCTGCAATTTAGCCCGTCTCTGACCTCTGCATATTATTGTGGTATTTGTTGTAGCTGCCGAGAGCAATGAGGGCACCAAGGCCAAGACCGTAGGAGAAGAATATCTGCGTTGCCGCATCGATCCATACCTAGGTTGAGAAGCCGAGAGGGGAGAGGAGGAGGGGGAGAGAGAGGGGAGAGAGATGTGTCTAGTTTCACTTGCTGATCGACCCCTCGAAGGCGAACCGAGTGGTAGGAAGCTAGTGGTACGTACCCCGGAATCCGTTAGTCGATCAAGTTTAGGTCTCAGGTAATAAGCAATGCCATCGGCGGCTCCAGGTAATGTGATTCCCCGGAATAGCAGTACTATCAGCAATACGTAAGGGAACAGTGCAGTGAAGTAAACTACCTGAAAGTGGAGACCAAGGGGACACATTAAGTTATTCTATTTTTTCCTCTTTTCAAAACGACGCTGTGAGTATGCATAGAATTTTCGGCTCTCTCGTCCCATAAAAGCCCATACATGCATGCAAACTCGCATAGAAACGGACAAATGCACAAACACACACAAAATGGCGCCAGCGAGAGGGAGAGAGGGAGAGGGAGAGAGAGCTTACTTTTCCAGTCCATTTGACTCCCTTCCAGATGCAAAAATAACAAGCCACCCAAGCTAGGAGCAAGGTGAGCGCCAATGGCCAGCGAATGTCACCCGTCTCATGGATGCCACTGGTGATCTGGAGCACTTGACGTTCCCAGAACTCGGTGACCGGTGACTGGACACCGGTGGTGTTGACGTAGCATTCCGTTTCCGGATTGATGGCGGTCACCTCGCACTGCCGGTACTCCTTGGCCAGCTCGTACTCGGAGCGGCAGAGCAGCGTGTTCCAGGCATTGTCACATGTCCGCCAGGGGACGTCGTCACCGTAGGCCACCGAGGCGTACACGTAGTACATTGCCCATGACAGGACCACAATGTAGAAGCAATTTAACCAGAAAGCCATGATGGCCGCCGCGTAGCCGACACCTGGTCAAGTGGAAGAGGAGCGGAAAGGGTTACCAATGGTCAGTTCGGGTGCGTGGGGTGAAATTTCACCAGTGTTACATGAATCATGTAACATGATGCAAGTGCTTCGCGTACTCACGCACAACTTGAGATTTTTGAAAAGCTTCCAAAAATGGAAAGCTTTGTTCAAATCACGAAACTCATTAGTGTGAACCGTGATCTCTGTGACGCTCGACTTGAACAACTTCTAATCCATCAAATTAGCGTGTAAACTGAGACTCATTATCCCTCAAGTGCGGCATCGCTTTGTCTCTTTCCCCCTCTCTCTCCTCTCTCTCTCCCTTCCTCTAGTTGTCCCTCTGACACCAGGCCACAGTCAAAGTAACGAGACCTTTGAGACCTTGCTGACCTTGTCCCTCAAGAGGACAAGTGTAAGTGACTCTAAGCGGAAGCCCTACATATCTATATATACAGAGATACGTGACAAGAGCGAGCTCACGTTTCACATTCCCGATGATGTAACATAGAGATGACTTCATCTACTCACCTTTGAAAGCTGGACATATCTTCCACACGCCGAGCCCACCGATGCCCAGAAACTGTCCTAAGGTGGTCTCCAGGAAGAATGCTGGTATTCCGGCACCGAGTAAACACAGCAAATATGGCAACAGGAAGGCACCTATCGAGAGGGAGAGGGAGAGAGAGACAAGATGGCGTATCGGTTAACCTTTGGGTGCGAGATTAATGGGACACCGGAAGTGATGCCTTTTCAGTTTCAATGAGCAGAGATACTTTTTGCCCTTTTCTGTGTATCATCAATTCAATTTTGGAGGATTGTCACGATTGGTTATATTTCGACTCAAATTGAAAAAGTGATGTCAGTCGCTAAGTGGATCACAATTTTGTCTCTCTCTCTCTCTACCTCTTCCTCTCTTGCTCTGCTTTCTTTCAGTGTTAGTATTTCGCATAATATTGGTATAATATATTCGACTTCACCCTGCGACGAATATTTGATATTACAGTTGCTCTCGTAAAGGCGACATCTGTGCACAAGCGCAGCCTCAAGGTAAGGTAAGGCTCCGTTTCATGTAATGTCTTCCAGCTCTCTCTCCCTCTCCCCTCTCTCCCGCTCCCTCTCTCTCCCGCTTTCTCTTTATCTCTTTCGCTCTCCCTTTCTCTCCACACTCATCATAGCCCGTAAACAGCAGCAGCATCATCAGTAACAACGTCCATAGTCAGCTTGCTTTCTCTCTCCCCCTCTTCCCCTCCTCTTCTCTCTCTCTCTCTCTCTCTCCTCTCGTTTTCTCTTTTCTGTACGCTTCGAGACGAAAGCTCTGGCCCCGTAAATCGATACGTTGCTTTTGAGGAATGATAGACTAGCATTTTGCGGCAATAGCAGTCTAGATGCTTTCGTTCTCTCTCTCCCTCTCCCGCTCTCTCTCTCCCCTCTCTCTCTCGTCCCCTCTCAAAGCGTAGTCAAACTGATATCTCTCGTGAAGCGACGGCAAAGCTTCATGGTTAGAAGAGCAGTGAAAGACAGACCGATGGGTAGTACGCTCGAGAGGGCTAGACAGTGAGGCAGAGGGGAAGAGGAGAGGGAGAGGAGGAAGAGGGGAGAGAGAAGGAGAGAAACCAAAATAGTATCGGACATTTCAGGGAACACGGCGAGAGGAGAGACTTATTAGAAGCGGTAAGCTGAGTCCAAGGCTCGAAAAGCTTAGGCCAAAGTTAGATGGACCGGCAAATAAAAGTCGCTCAGAACCCAAAATTGAAGTTCTGTCAAGCTCGAATTGCCGACTTCTCTCTCTCTCTCTCCCTCTCTCTCTCCTTCTCTCTCTCCCTCTCTGGGCGACAAGTTTCAATTGACTTCCTTTGTATTAATTAGGAAGTGACACTTAAATTGCCCGAGAGAATCTAAATTCACATTTACCGTCGACGCTAGGGAGATCCCTCTTTCCCTCTCGCTCTCTTCTCCTTCTCTCGCTCTCTTAGAGCGACGGGTGACAAAGGCAATCGGCACAATGCAAAGGAACTTTTTCATGTCACTTATCATTTGGCACTCTTTTCATCGTCTTTCATCCCTGATGCCGGAAAAGTTGCAAACCAGCGAGATAGAGGAAAGGGGACGCGAGAGGGACAGAGGAGAGAGGGAGGAGGGGGAGAAATTGAAAAAATATCTGCCCTCGTTGTGAGCAAATGTTCAGTGAACCACAGGAAATAGTACTTGGTGGACGGAGAGAGGGAGAGAGAGAGCAAGAAGAGCAAAGTAAGGAGAAAAGAGAGGGGAGAGACACAATAAATATGCAGGTAGACAAGCCATACCTCCGCCATTTTTGTAGCACAGATATGGAAAACGCCAAACATTGCCAAGACCGATTGCATAACCAACACATGACATGAGAAAGTCCAGTTTTCCTGTCCACTGGCCACGGTCGTTGGGGTCCTCTTCGGACACTAATTTGACTTCAGTGGGCACGGCTTGCCCACTAGTTGTCGCCGAGCCCGGCCCATTGCCAAAGCTGTTCATCTCCATCTTCTCGCTCATCTTTCAATTGTTTGATCTAGACGAGAGGGAGAGAGAGAGGAGAGAGAGAGCATCAGCTACACTTCCAGTGCAACTTGGCACATAGTTATGCACATACATTTCCTATGCATCATATATATATCACATATAAGACAAAGAAATGGCACGTAGAGAGACAATGCTTACTGTTGAGTGGTATCTCTCACGGTATCGACCACTTGCCGCGTCTACCAATAAGTTACCTCTTCACAAATTTGAAATGCTCTTCGCAATCTCAAGATGGTATCGTTCCCTTCTCCCTCTTGTTTCGGCGAGAGAGGGAGAGCAAGGATGGATATGAGAGGGAACTTGATGTAACACACAAACACCCGTCAGTCGAGCTAACAGTTACAAGTAGATGTATAATGTAGAACTGGATATGAAAAGTGAATCTTCAAGAGAGGAGAAAGAGAGAGAGAGAGGGAGAGAGAGAAGAGATGAAATGTGATGAGATCACGCACTAGGAAAACGTTGGCATTTTCCCATCAAAATCAATGAGCAAGTTGCAGGATGACATCAGGAGCGAGACAGTATTTAATGGTTCAAAATTTCCTCTAATAGGACAGATTGACGATATGTGGCGAGATGTGTGTTTGTGGATGTGAAGGCAAAGAAAGAAAAGAGAGAGAGAGAGCGAGAGAGGGAAGAGAGATGGAGTGAGAGAGCGAGAGCAAGAGAGAGAGAGAGAGAAGACTGCGCGTGTTGCGGCCTCAGTCCTGGGTCTGTCCGGGATCGGCGAAGCGCTGACTCAACACTGACTATAACTGAGCGAAACAGTTTTGGTGAGCTAGTAGGAGGGAGAGAGAGAGAAGAGGGAGAGAGAAGAGGGAGAGAGAGAAGGGGCGAGAGAGAAAGATATGTAACGAAGACTCGGCTAGTTTTCTTTTCTGTGTCTCGGTAGAACCTGTACTGGCTCTGTTCTAGAGCAGCTCAGAGGCAATTGATTCTTTGCCCGAATATACGTACGTAGACGGCAACATGCATACAGGTTCCAAGTGGAGGAAGCGCCACCACTACTCTTTCTCTCCATACCATTGCTCTCTCTCTCTCTCTCTCTCTCTCTCTCTCTCTCTCTCTCTTCTCCCTCTTTCCCTCTCCTTTCTCCTGCCCTGCATCCAAGCTCACATCATGTCAAGAACACGTGACACCCTAGCTTGTCCAATGGGAAAGCTTCGCTTCGCTTTCGCCCTTCGATTGATGCTGGCTCCCAAGAACAGCGACAACGAGTCGCAAGGAGGGAGAGAGAGAGAGAAAGATGAGGAGAGAGAGAGAGGAACAGAAAGCTATATGACGACGTATATCGCCATTGTAGACATGTCAAATAAACCTGAAGTAACTTTCATCACTTCAAATCCAGTTCACTGCTTGACCATCATGACCAATAAGAGGTTGACAATCTCTTCCTCTCCCTCTTGTTCTATGAGGACTCAGATGTAACCGATGTGAGGGAAGGAACGTTCAGTCCGTTCTACTTGAATTTAGTAATATATTTTATTACAATACAGTTTTTGTTAAAAATGATCAATGTACTTAGATTTTACAGTGTTATGCGTTTAAACTGACGATTTCACTGTGTTGAGCTTATCTGTCGCTCTCTATTTTCTTCTTCTCCTCTCTTTCTCGGGCATACAACAATTACATTTTTTACACTTTCTGTAAACATGAGCTGCAGCTTTAGACGGGCAAAAAATTTAACAGGTTGACTATCCGGTGTATTTTTCTATCTGGTGTGTAGCAGGCGCAGAGAAAAATAAATCTTTTTCAGTAAATCACAGGCATTTTGTAGAAAAGCAAAGCCAGTTGGTGTTCAGTCAAGGATAAGCTTCTCTGAAATTAGGCGAAACCAAAGCCTTCCGAACATTCGCGTATGGCTTTCAATAGCATACTTCGGAGCTTGTCATACGTTTCGTAAGCTGGTAGATCAAGTTGATTGAAACTGAAAAAGAGATGAAAACATTACAACCTTTACAGGTTCAAGTGGCCACAGCTTACCAAGTATGCGCAGAGGGAAGGCGATCGGTAGATCGGTCATCACGATGAATTTGGAATTTTTGGGTACCATTCATGCCTTCCAGAGTGGCGAAGCCTTGCAAAGGAACCTTTGACGTTCCAGTGACAAATTGCAGGAACTTTGCTCGATCAGCTTGATCGCAGTTTCTGAGCGCACGCCAAAACCACTGAATTTGAAGCGAATTGGCTTGGTACTTGTGATATTCCGTATTTGCCTTCAGGTCATCAATGTCGATGTTTGGTAAGCCAGAGATCAGCAATTCTAGTTCTTGTTCGTTGAAGATGGAAATTAATCGCTTGGGTATTATTTCATAGAAGCCCTCAAGGAAAGCATTCAATTGCTTCCTGATAGCACCTGTCATCTTCTCCTGGCACACTAATCTGACATATTCGTTTTTCTCGTCTTCAGTGACAGCTAAATTCCGGCCATTTGGTTTCATATCTCGAACTTCAGTCACACCGAACTCTTGAACCTCAACACTGAAGGTTAGTTCGTATCCAAGGTCCTTCACAGAGTTCTCCAACAAGAAAACAAGTCCTTGGTAGAAGGAATAGTCCTCACTCTCCATGTCAGTGTACCTATAAAGACCAAAACGGTGTAAGTGGCACTCAAGACGCTTTGTCATAAACACTTACTTGACTGACTTTCCAAGAATGTGCTTGTAGAAAGAGCGAGTAAAATAACACTCGAGAAGCTTATTGTCGTATATAGCTTTGGCAATTACGCGTCCGACAAACTTGAAGTACTGAAGGTGGTTAGAGTTGCAATGAGAGGCTGAGTTTATCATGTATGTAACACGATCGCCAGGGGAAGTTGTGAACAGAGCATACATCGGATTGAAAATCTCCCTCGAGATGATAGTATACCACTCTCGCAGCAGGCCACCGGCGTCTTGACCTTCTTCGCCTTCAAAAACAATGTAGAAGCGGTTCTTCCATTCTTCACAGGCTCGGCGGTAAAGCTCGCGGAAAGAATCTTCGAAGACATGCTCACGTCGAACGTGAACAGCCAGATCTTCACGTCGATTGCCATCATCCAATCGTTCCAGTTCCTGTCGGAAATACCTCCGCTTCACATCAAAGTCTAATACCCGAGTGTGATCAACTAGGACAGAAAATGGCCCGTCCGTCAAGGGAGTCGTCGATTGGCGAAGAATTTGATTGAGGACTATTTTGTGGGTTTCGGCGAACTGTAAGAATTTTCTCGTGTCGGCGGACAGTAATGGATTTGTCGACTTTTCGTCTCCACCATGTTCAGATTGCCCTCCCGGGGACGCTGGAGCAATGTCAAAGTTGACATGGGCTAACTGAGATTCACGGCTCTCGGCTCGACTGTCTCTCGACCTCAGCGGCTCTTTCTCTGAGGCATGTACTAAGAAAAAAGCCTCGACAGCTGGTTGCAAAACCAGAACAGCATGATGATCAGGAGCGTCAGCTAATTCTAGTAAGCAGCCACTCAAGGAGTCCCACAAATGACTTAGATTCAATTCAGAGCTTAGCGTTTCGGGAGTTGACTCGTCCGTTTTCTTTTCATCCGTTTCCATTGACTGCTGCGCTTCGGTGGAAGAAGATTCCCCAGTATTTCTTGTAGAGCTATTTACATTGGTGGTCTTCTTGGCAGAGTCTTTGAGCTGAATTATAACTTTCAAAACTCTCAGGAAAAATGACTGACTAGATGTCTTGGACGTCAGCGCCGCCATTGAAGGCAATTGGACCTCTTTCGACACACTAGCTTTCACATTGGTGGGAGCAGTGATAACCACGGACTGCTGAGTGAACCGATCATGTAGCATACCTTTACTGATTTTGTCGCTCACTTGACTGTCAGGTTCTTCAGTTTCTACCTTCAGATTCAGAGATTTCAGCTCAGCGTTTAGCGTTGCAATATTTTCACAGACGGTGGTTCCAAGTTGACGACAACCATTTAGCAACAACTTGATTACTATATGTCGAGTTCTGGGACAACTCTTGGACAAACGCAACAGAAACGAAGTGACGTCATCTAACCCTTCTTCCGAGCAAGATTTGGACGTAAGAACGTCAACCGCTAATTGCAATTGCTCTTCATCGATTGCAAGCTGTGACTTGGACTCGAATAGAGCACTGTCTTTCAACGTTTCGCCAGTCTTCAGCTGAGCTCCTACCCTGCTTGTAGAATCTTGAATAGGCAGAGCCAGCGCGATATTCGACAACAAGCGAAGCAATCGGTCAGTGAGCAACGAACTTCTTTTGATGACTGGATGTGACAGCAGCTTTACAACAGGTGCAAGCTGTGAAGACATACTTTCATTTCCGTCGCTTTCAGTGTCCAGTATGCCCGAGTTTAACGAAGAGCTCGACCCTTATGAGAACGAAGATGGTGAGAAGATCAAAACTGAGACACATCAACTTACCGTGAGCTTTGGATGTCAACTTCCCTTTCTTCGACGAACTCAAAGAATCAAGTTTCACTAAAACGTCCCAAAAATCAGCATCTTTGTTGAATTTAGCGTTTACGTAGTTTTCATCTTTAGGAACTTGAGTTTTCACATCAATAGCATCATGCTTTTCGATAAAGTGGTGAGGGAAGGCTTTGGCAAGAGAGATCAAAGCATCAAGCACATGTCTCGTGACCAGAGGCGCTGCTTGAGAATGGATTGAAACTGGAGAACTAATCCCCTTTTTGGCAGCTGAGCTGCGCTGGACTTGGAACACGTTCGTTCGGCAACCCAAAGCGGCATCAAGTGAGATGGATAACCATGACGCATTCCCGCTAGCAAGCCTGTTAAACATTACTTAATAGAAGTCCAAATTCGCAAGATCAAATACTAAAGGCCCTCATATCTCATAATCTGAACCATCATAAGGCCCCTCCAGTCCAGTGTCGGGTCCCTTAAGGGTCCTAACACCAGACCGACCGCCTTTCTCAGCGAGCATTTCAAATCATTGGGCCGAAACAAGATTTCAACTTACTTGGCTACGCCAGTCTTCTTAGATTTTACGTTTTCATTCTCTTTACTTTCTTGAGTTCTTTGCATTATGGTAAGCAGTGATTGAACAATCCACTGTCTCGTTGGCGCATGGTGAGATAAGTTCCTTAGAACACGGTGAAGTCGGTTAATGTTCAACTTCGGCTCGTCAACAAAGAGAAGAATGAGTAGACATGATAGCGCTTCGTGATCAAGAAGCTGTCTTCCTTTGACACGGTTGCTGGGCAACGGAAACCGATGAGTGGCACTAGAGTTCGGATTTGATGTGTTTCCGGATCGCGGTCCTATATTCCATGGCCAGTTGGAGCCTTGCACAGTGTGAATTGTGTATCTTGTGCCACGGCCTGCTTGAGAAATCATAATGTATGAGTATAAAATATTTCAGCTACAAGAAGACATTGCTGAAATCATGGTTACGTCAAGTTGATATGGCGTATCTTATGAAGTTCTTAAACAATTTTATATATTTACGAACGCTCGTTCAACGCACTAAAAAAACGAATAGTACATACCTGCTGTTCTCAAGATCCTCGATAGCGCGGTGCCAGCGTGGCTGGAAAAGAATCGTTCTTGTATTTGACGATGCCGGGCTTCCAGTTCCTGTCGCAAAGTCTGCGCTTCCGATGCTAAGCCCTCAGGTAACAAGGCTAGAAGACTATCATCCATATCAGCAAGTACTTGTCGACGCAGAGAAGGAGGAAGTGTCTGAATGAAGTTTGCAGGGTCCACAGGAGTTTCTGGGTTGGCAGTGGTAGTGGCTGCTTGTCTTTGCTGTTGTTCAATTCGTTGTTGAGCTAGAACCTCTTCTTGAATGTTCGGTGGAAGAGCCGCTAAAAACTCTGGGTTCACTTCACTGAAGGTTGGTGCTGTAACTGTCCCACTTGTGGTGGGGGCTAGAGGAGCGCTTCGTTGCTGCTGCATCCTCTGCAGCCTCAGTTGCTCAGCAATTACTTCTTGACGGATATTCTCCGGCAATGCAGCCAAAAATGAGGGATCAATGCCTTCGGGTACACCAGGAGCTAGAATAGACAAGAAGAATTGTTATCTAATCTCGCAGTAGGCTCAAGCTATTGGCGAAGCTCGTCAAATTAGCAGAGAAAATATAAGTTTTCTGGCACATGTAATTGGGCTTAACACACATGTTTGCATCAAGCCCACTCAATAGTGCGGAACAAAAAAAGAAAGTTTACTCACCAGCTTGATCTTGACTAGATGATTCGGCAGCACCTGCACCGTCAGAATTCACTACTTCGACAATATTACTTGCTTCCGGAGCTGAAGACACCTCTTCGATTGGTACAATGTTTTCTGTATCTCCTGCCTGAACTACCAAAGCTTCGTCTTCGATTAATGGTGAATCAACGGTGTCTACTAGGGCACTGAGGTCATTCGGCTGTGGAACAGGATTACCAGCATAACGCGTGTCGACGTTGGTTTCCATTTCAATGGGCCTATCTTGTTCAGCAGTGGCTTCTGAGCATATCATTTCAGTAATTTCATTATCATTTTGGGCCACTTCGACTAGACTGGCGGAAGCATCAAGGGGTAGAGCTCCGGTTGAATGTTCTTCAGCGTCAGATGTACTAGCAATATCGCTAGATCCCATAATTGACCCCAACACTTGTTCAGCTACCGACTCTGCTAATCTCTCAGTTGTAGCGTTGACACTCACTTCGTTCGGAACTTTCTCTACAGCCGCTTCGTTGTTCTTCGCTGCTGATTTCTGAAGTTCCCTGTTCTCTTTCTTTTTGCGCTCATCCTCTTCTATGATCTTTCGACGTTGTTCTTTTCTTTCTTCGATTTCTTCGTCTCTCTTTTTCTCAATCAATTCTATGATTGCAGGTTTAATAGACGCAACGCAATCATGCATCGAATCACCATCGAGCACTCGAGATTCTTCAGTCCAACGGAGCATTGCAGAAGGAATCGAACTCAGCGTGGAAGAAGCTCCGTTTCCAAGCCCCGTATCTTGAAGCTCAAATAGATCGTCTTCAGCTATTATGTGGAAGTCGTTGCTAGTGAAGATGACTTGCGTTGGTGTTGCGCTACTCGAGCCAACCTATGATAAACACGATCAAGTGACTGCGAAGAAAAAATATTTTTGCTTACTGCTGGTGCAGGAGTCCTATGCGTTAAAGGCAAATGCCATCCATGCTGGCCAACAGTTGCTCCCGAGACAGGGCGGTACATTCGTTGACTACGAACACCTCTATGACCTCGCGAGACCTGTAGGATACTTGCTGCTGAGGAAGTTGACGGTAAATTCGCTCCAGTGCCTAAATCACCATGTCGTACAAGCAATGGATGCGAAATGGCAACGCTCCCGGGTGCAGGAGGGACCGATGGCTGAGCGTCTTGAGTAGTGGTAGGCTCACCTTCAAGCATGGGCAAGAGTGAACTCAAACGGAATCCACTTTCTTGAAACATTGAAGTTGGTATCATTTCTTCAATGTCGAAAACAAAAGGATCGGCGTCCCTGTCACCACTGAATCTCATGAGTTCGTCTATGTCATCATGTTCCACATAGCCAGATGCTCCTTCATCATCTTCGCCATCATCATCATCGTCAACGTGATCATCGTCTTCTTCGTCCTCATCTTCACGGTCATCTTCTTCCGCAGCACTATTATCGTCGTCTTCGTCATCATCAGTCGAACTGTCATCTCCAGACTCTGACTCAGCACCATTCGAGTTCATGACATTGTCATGAGTTTCAGTATCATGGCTTTCATCAATGTGTTGACTATCATCCATGACCATGTTATCATTTCGAATCTCTTCTTCAAGTAGGCTGGCTGATACTGGGTTTTGTTCATTATACTCATCGAACGTAACAGGGTCAATGACAATTCCTTCGTTATCAGTACCGTCATCGGCAGTAACGTCAGCGAAAGCATTGGTATCCGAAGCGCCAGTTCCAATATCAAGGCCAGAGACAGCACCACTTCCTGTGATATTTCGTACCAAATTTTGACCTCCGCTGTGAAGTTGGTCATTCGCATTCGTTGATGTGACTGTGGTATTCTCTGACTCCATAGTCTCCAGAGCCACAGACATTAGATTGGAGGTCTTAGCATTGCTTTTCTTCGAGTTACTTGCCACAGGAAGAGTCGGCATATTGACCATCCTTGACAAAGTTTCCAAAGGCTTCAGTGCCGAATTCACAGTCAGAGACATTTGCGGTGACGACAAATCCAGCGAATGAGTCACTCTGGCTAGGTCATTGACCAAGTTTTTCCTCAGCATTATCTTCACAATATTGTTGAGACTTGTTGGCTGATTTCGAGCAGCATTCTGACTTTGCTGCTGTCCTGCCTGATTTACTGCTGGACAAGACTCGATCATGACGCACATCAAACCAGTAAGAGCCTGAACCTTAGCATGTTTTTCGTTGGACTCTGACAAAGTCAGTGCTCTGGTTAGTGCTGATTTGACTTCAGTCACTAAGGCTGTCTGAGCGTCAGGACAGTGGTTACAAGACGACAGTGAAGCAACTAGTACTCTCGTCAATGCTGGACAGTCTTTGTCGCCTATCGTTTGGGACGACGGTAATAACTGATCGAGAATAAATGAGAGCGCAGAACAATCTTCACTAACGAGCTGCGATTGGTTCGGATGGTATGTAAAGTCAGTAATCAATTTGGCTACGACACTATAAGAGCGAGCAAGTTCCGCCAGTAATCGTAGAATGGATGACTGTGACATCAACAACCGAAATTTCTTAGAGTCATCATCTTTGGACGGCACATCTTTAGTTTCAGGTCCTTTAACCTCTGTTTGGGAATCTTGCTCAGCTATTTCAAGTCCTCTTTCCAACAAATTTCTCGTCACCAACAGCGTTTCATCTAAAGAACTTGATAGTTTAGGCAGGTTCTTTTTATCTTTAGTTTCTTCGTTCTTTCCACCATTTGCGGGTTGAGCTACAAGACTTTGTAGAAGATCACAAACCACTGACTTGGTCACTGTTGTGAGAGGTGGCATCGCTCCTGCCTTGGCAGGCAAAAGTTTAAGCATTTGTACAGCATTTGGAGCCAACAACCTAGAGTCTTCGTCTTCGCGCTTCGAGACATTGCCTAGTGAAACTCGCAGGACATTTCTTGCTACATCAGAGAACAAGTCACTGTCCCTACATGCAGCAGGACCAAGGACTCGTAGAATATAATGCATTTCTTTGCAGTGCAGAGGCGAATGGAGCGTCGTTGATCGAATCACTTTCTCTATAGTTTGTCTCAAAGTTACCGGCTCTTCCAAAATATGTCTTATTATCAATGACGCCAAAGAATTGAAACCAGTGAACGCCGATGCTTGAGTGAGCTGCAAAATGGCTTTCACTCCACCCACTTCAGCAAACATGGCAGCATTTTCGTAACTTCTTGTCAATCTCAAACATAGTCTCATGACAGCATGCAATGTGTCCGGTTCCACGGGAATATTGATAAACCCAACACAAGCTCGGATCAAAGAAGCAGCGTATAAAGGCTGTAGATTTTCAACGACTTTAGAAGCTAGAGTCGACTTATCTGAAACACCTTCTTCGGTGACTTCCATTGCTTTGTCGTCTCCAATGAACATAATTGGCCGCCAATTGCCAGTTTCTTCATTGATTTGTACCATTGTACTAAATTGCACAGTATATTTTCTTCTACCTGCAGAAAAACGGATGTACGATTCTCCTCTGGCATAAGCATCGTCAATTGTCTTGTTATTTGCCGCAGTGTAAGCACTCCATTTTCCAGAACGGTCGTCGAACCATTTCCACTGTCTCAATAATCCCAGCAACTGCGACCGACGTGAAGATGCAGTGATGGACTTTTCAAAGAGATCTATCAGCAGGATAACAGGAGCGAGCCACTTTGGTGTCGGAATACTGATAGGCGCATTGTTGGACAATACCGATAGCGTATTTTGTGTCGCTTCCAAGAGTTGCACAAGGTTGTGCACAAGATCTGCTTGATGAACGAATAATGCACATTCGATGCGTTTTTCTTCAAAAAGCAAAGAGAAGACATGGATTCTAGACGCAGCTTTCGATGCTTCAGGCATGTCACTGATTTGCGAAGCCCATTCAGAAATACTCTTATTGTCATTCGAAGTTAGCGGCTCAGTCGCCTTCATTAGCAGATCGACGTGGTTTTGAATCTCTTGGATAAGTTCGCAAAGCATGCTCTCGGTCCACTCTTGGCCGTTCCGCTGTGAAACAGCTATGAGGAGATCACACACTCGGTAAACCGTTTCAGGCAAAGTGTCTAGTAACTGAAGACAACCAGGCAGAATTTTCTTGCTGAATGCTTCGATCAACTCAGAGGTCAATGGTTCGGCTTCTTTTTCATCGGCCTTCTCTTCTTCGGCAGCTGAGCCATCTCCTAGTGACATTGCGATAGCTCTCGTGATTTGATCTTCTTCAGTCATGTCCCAGTCAGCCCCTCCAGGCGGGTTTACACGAACAGGCTGAGGATTACTGAGGAGAAACTCAGTTGCTTGTTCCAGAGTGGACGACTGTAGGAGTGCCTCAAGCGCTAATTCTCTTGAGAAACCCATATCCTGCAATTGTTGCAAATGGTCAGAGTTTATTCCTTGTTCTTCCAATTCATTCCGACGACTGGCGCGATTTGTGACTGGAGCTACTGGAGCAGGGGTCACAACTTCAGTTTCCTTAGACTTTAGTTTTTCCTGAACAATTGTTTCTCCCTTGAGCAAATGGCAGAGAATTGTGAGCACAGACTCAGACATTCTTTCGCCGTAAGTTTTCAGAGGCTTCTTGTTCCAAAGATGTAGTACACACTGGAAGGCTCGTTTCTGAGTCTTGATCAAATAAGTTACAGCATCGAAAGCTTGATTCGGTCCTGGTCCCTTGTTTGGCAGAATATGCGGAGATTCAAGGATAGTCTTAGGGTTCACCATTTTCTCTAGAAGAAGAAGCCATGAATCCAAAAACTCGCCAGTACCATCCGGAAGATCAGGATGTTCAAGTCCATCATCGAGCGGTACCTTGCCACCCTGGCTTAGAGCCCATTCGAAAGTCCTGCAAAAGAAAGCTCAATACGTATACTCTTCATAAATTCTTACTTGAAAAAGGCCTCTTGACCACCACAGTTGACAAACTTCTGAAGCATCAGATGGAATGGAAATTTGCGCTCATCAAAAAGCATAGGCGAAGTGAAGCCAACTGAACATATGTAGAAAGTTAATCTGAAATGAATTATATCAAATTAAAACCAGAATTACAACAATCTAAAAGAGTTTGCAAAACAACGATAGGTATTTGATCTATATTATTGCATCTTTACGACCCATCGTTGAATTTATTTTCAATCGACAGGAGATACCCGATGCGGTGGACTATCATAATTGGTCGACTACTCACCTAAATTTAGGGATCGGCGACGTTGGTGGCGGCTCCCATGATAGCCCGTTGGCGAGAAGTTTGGTCAGCGATCCAGCGACTGCCCGAGCTGCGGGGCTTGGAGACAGCGGAATATTTGGCATTGCATGGTGCCCTCTCCGTTGCCGAATAGGCGAGCCAACACATAGCTTGACAAGAAGTCCAAACAACTCTGCTAGAGCTCTACCAAGACGAGATGCACTTGAAAGAAGTGGTTTGATTTGCTTTACTTGAGCCTGTAGTTTTTGAGGCTTTGCCTCTTTTTTCTTGCCTGAGGTCTCAGCGACAGCTTGGCCTTCGGATGGCTCATCAACTTCCATGGCCAGCTGTTCTTCTTGGCTCGAGCCGCCTGATTCCGCGTCTTGCTCTTTGGCTAGTATTGCAAGTCTTTCTAGCTGATGGCGACCGAACTGCCAGTTCGCTGTACTGGTGCTCTCAGAGCAGAGAGCGAGCAAAACAGTACTTTCCCAGACTAAGGATGTGTAGAGTTTACTCAGTCGTTTTAGGACTTCAAGCCCCAACTCAGAGCCCCAGTGGGTGACCGACAGATTTCTCATATCACTTTGGCCAGTTCGACACACATGGACGAAGAGTATAATGTAGGCATGTGCGGCTGACATCGTGTGAAGCAATGGTGTCAGCGTTGCAGACTGCAAAGGGTCACCACAAATCGAGTAATTGTTCTTGCTAGTAGCATTGACGAGCTCTTCAAGCAGAACACTACCACCAGGCGAAGGTAAACTTTCATGAAGTGGTTCAAGTCGAGTTAAAACATCTGTTAAATGTCGCAACCCTTCGTTTAATACTTCTCGTTCATGGGCAAGAGTCTATGAAAGAGATGTGATTAAAATGTGTTCAAAAACTAACCTCCACTCACCAAAATTGACTTGCAAACACTGGCAACTGATAGGCAGGCGGGTGAAAGTGGAAAGTCAACAGGAAGGTTCGGAAGCTGGAGAACTTTCAACAGAGGCTGCAGTCCCTTTTGTTTCACAAATTCTCTACAATGATCATCAGTCGAATTATTGGAAAGTATAGCGTCGATGAATCGCATCTGTAGTATCGGAGAAAAAGCAATTATTGATCCATACTTTAACAGGTTTGACTGAAACTTGAATTTTGTACTTACCACATTTAGTATATAATCAACAAGTGGAACATGTTGCTTAGCATCACTTTGACCGCTTGCCGACATTGTTTCAGTAACAGCTTTAGCAGTCGCTCCACTCGGAGCACCATTTGTGTTTTCTTCGTCTTCGTCATCATCTTCATCGGATGAACCACCATCATTGACAGTGGCAGTAATATTGGAGCGACTATTACCAGTAGACTGATTGCTACTTTCAGACCCTTTTGAACTTGGCTTTGCACAAATATAGTTAGGATTGGTACCCATAGAACAGAGTTCTTCGAGCAAGTTGATGATCGCCAGGGTTGCATCAGTCCGTAAGCTTGGTTGATGCCTCATAAGCTCATCCATTGCATTACCCAGGTTTGAAGCAGTGTCTCCCATGGGGTCACTACTTCTTCGACGTCTCATAGCTGGCAGATAATCAGGAGATAGCAGTACCTTGAAAATCCTTTGAAAGGGCTTGCAGGCCACGAATGATTCCAGTCCTCTTGAATTGAGACATAATGCACTGAAAACATTTGGCAAAGAAGCCAGCACTTCTCGAGTAGCCGGGACATCTTTGATGAGAAGAGCATGTAACACCACATGAGTTAAACCACTTTCTTGCAAAGAAGATAGTAAAGACGGTTCTTGGAAAACGTATACAGTAACAACGTCCGTAGCCAACATAAACAAAGATGGCCCGTAATATTCAGCATTGCTGATAATATGCCTGAGCGACCGGGGCAAATTTCCGTCCATCACGTGCCGAATACTGTCTGAGAAAGCTGAATCTTGTATTGCTTTCTTCAGAAAATTCAGCATTGATTTAAGCAGAGCGGCTCTTTGAGCATAGCACTGCACGTCACCATTGGCTGAATAGTAGATGGTGCTACCTGACGGCTTCGGAGAAGATTCGGGGTCAACATCCATTGGCGTTGAAATTCCATCGTTCGAAGCGCTACCCATAGAACCGGGGGAAGGCGAAGCCTCAATAGCCATTTCTGATTTGTCTTTCACGGGTACATCGATTTCAAAAGGTTGTTCTTTTCTACAGACATCAATTTCACTTTCGAGGCGGTTGATGAAAATATTCAGTCCGTTATGAGTTTGAAAACTTGACATATCTAGGTTGGTGATGAGATCAATCACTCTCACAGCCCTGGTGACAAACGTTATGTGTTCGGCGTCACTTCCCTTCCAGCTGATGACTTTAAGAAGAGACTCGATCATCCCACACGAGACTAGAGATTCACCACCGTTTTCATAACTGGCCAAATGATATAGAAAAGAAAACAATGCAGTGGCAAATGGTAGAGGGAATGCTTCCTGGTTTCCATCTATTAATGCTTGAATGCAACTACGGACGAGGGTAGGCAAAAATCCATGATACGATGCTGCACCGGTGACATCAATAATTGAACTCAACTTCGAGCTGTGATCGAGATGAATCACCGATGTAAGGGTCCTGAGGGCTGCAGCTTTGATGTCTAGAAGCTTTGCATTTTTGAGTTCAAGCACATCAACTAGTTCTTCAATAAAGCCGTTGTACAGGATGTTGTTCGAGCTGTCTTGAACGGACATGGAATTGCAATATACAATTATAGACAGAGCTTGTAAGCGAGCTTGAACACACTGCAATCGTTTTCTGTAGGTCGAAAAGCTACTAGCTAACCGAAGGTGTGTGAATAAAAGAATCTGCTTGGTTTTAGGCACATTGTACGTTGCTACAAGCTCTTGCATCATTTCCGCTAACGTTTTGCCGCGCAGTTGGTCCACGTTGTCAATGTGAATAGTAGTCAAATTGGTTGACTGCTTACTCCTAGGAGTGACAGGTGCTGAACTAGTGCTTCGGTTACTGTCGTCAGAATAGAATTCAAAGTGGAGAGTTGTGGCACTTGTTGGAAAACTTGTCAGAGGAAGGTCTTGACAGCATTCTGCTAATCCAAAACCATTTTCCTTTCCACCCCAGCTCTAAATGTGATAAAACAAAAGTCAGTTGGAATAGCGCATCAAGAATAGAGCATCAACTGTGCCAAAGTCTCAAGACGATTAATATAGCATTCACAAATAGTATGACATCGTGAAACATTCACAATTCACGAGAACGAATGCCAAAAATTTTCATTTCAAGTCGAAACATACCTCCGCAAGATAATTTAACCGAAGGATGAGTGCTTGTCGTCTATCCGAGTTGAGACGAGAAATAAAATTCGATCGCTTACTGAAGACATATAATAAATTAAGTACGGCTAGAACGATTTGCATATCACTAGAAGACAATAACGTCGTCAGATGCTGAAATGGATAAAATTAGTTTGACTTCATAAGAGGCTTTTCCTTACTTCCATAGAATTATACAGGTGCCTTGAAAAACTGTGCTCGATTAATAAAGCCGTAAAGATGACGATGTGAATAATGAGATCCTTAAGCTGAGGAACACGTGGTTAGATTCGAGATTAAATGCAAAGCCTTCACTCACCATCTCATTTGAAGGATAGTCACAAGGCAAGGCCCATTGTCCTTCACCTTCTTTGTGGACGCCACGCTCCAGGATGGCATCAAACAGATCGAGCACATCAATCCAGTGGTAGAGTTCACACTGGGAAACACCCGATATTACAGCTTTTCACTAATATGGTTATGGATGACTTACTTTTCCGAAATTCCAGGTTCGTATATTTTTCAACTCTTTCAACAAGTCACCTTCCGAGCATCCTTTCAAGCGTTCTATTAACAATCGGCAGTCCGGAGGCTAAGAGAAAAAATGAGCCGGTATGGCAAAATTAAGTTCGACCTCAACCTACCACTTCAGAGGAACTCTTCTTGAGCTTTGTCCTGTCGATCTTCATCCTGGCTGTCCGAATTAGAGCGACTATCTAAATGTCGAACTAAATTTACTCGAGGCGCTGCTTCAAAGAAATTTTCCAACGCTTATGGTCTAGTCATTGTGTTGACTCATTCAGAAAATGGTGCTCCCAATGCCACCATCAACGATTGTCACCAATTCCAATGTCCTAGACGCTAAATTTCTAAATAGTTCTAATCACAGTTCATATAATGATCTAACTAAGATGATGTATAAAACGCCACTTAACTCTCTCGAATCAGAAAATTTGCTAGAAAACGAGGAATTGGAAATGGCGACTAGAGCGATCTTCGATATATCGAAGCCTCGTGCGCCATCTGTAGAGCTTTCTCGGTAACCTTTCTAATTCTTCGATTGACAGAATGGTTCTTCTCTGATTTAATGTGATTAGATGATACGCAATGTTTTTTGTGCAACTGCGTGGATCGATACGACTAAAGGGGTTTGCATCGGGTTTGCTTATAAAACGCCATCTTTTATTCATGTATATTGGTATAAAAGAAAAAGCTTTTTAAAACTTAGTTCTTTGCGATGCAGCTTATGATATACATATCTGAATTTTGACATCTTACCTCGCTTAGTAGCTGGAAAATTGTTAAGAGATTATGTAACACTACCACTAGATTAAACGCGTTCGACTATTCATAGGCTAATAATTCTACCCATAGTAGCCGTTTTCCAATTAGGACGAACGCGAGTAATGAGTCAGATTTATGGGCTCGCTGATACCTTGCACGACGCCTCGGCTCAAAGTTCGAGTATGTTCTAATAGGCAAACTGGAAAGTATGACACTTGTTGTGAGTTACTGCACTGCGCATCACTTTGGAAATGTCTTCTCCCTGCCTCGCCTCTCCTCCGCCTCTTACGCGCTCTCGCTCCCTCTCGCTCTTCCTTCCATCAAGGGGCTCAATACTGGGAAGGCAGTTTCAGAACATTTTGCCTCCAAAGGTCTCAAATAGAAAGTTGCAGTTTTTTGTCCAAAACAAACTTTGCTCTCGGTGCCTGTCTAAGTTTGCCGCCAGTACTTCTCTCTACTATCTCATTCATTCCTACAATTTATCAGCCTCTGGCCCCGTAAGTTGGTTGCATGTTATGCTAAGTCAAAGATGTCACCGACAAGCTTGGTTCCTCGGTTGCCAAGACAGTGACAAATCTGTCCACCGATAGACAGCCAGTCCCTTCGAGTTTGCCGAAAAACAAGGAAGCGACTAGCAATAATAATACCTAAATGTACGGATTGAGGGAAGAGCCAGCAAAGTCGGTTCCATGCCAGTGATTGCTTTTGCTTCAAGACATTCCAGTGTATGTGTGTACAGTTCTAAGTATGACATGTTCCAGTTTGCAGTTCTCTCATAGACGACCACCAGGAAAGGTTGCCTCAACAACTGGAAGCAAACTTTTCAATTTCTTGCCATTCACTTGCTACAGCGTGTATTGCAGCTTGATTGATTCGCTTCAGAGTTCGGCCAAGGTGAAAAGATTTAATTCGTCGAATCAGTGGGCTACAAGTGTGTCACCAAGGCTGGCAGGAAGGATGAAAGCCACGAATCAAGTTCTTTCGAGTTCTAACACCAAAATCCACCGGATTGACATTCTTTCAGCCAGCGGCAGTGTGTCGAATTTTTGGCTCCACAGAACTTTCATTCTCATGCTTCTCTGCATCATCAACCACTCAAAGGCAAGGAGGAGAGGAAAGAGAACGAAAGTTTCATATCGAAGAGAGAAAGAGGACTTAAAGTTGGCCTCGTACAGTCTATATTTCCTGCATTTTCAATCTCTCACTTCCCCCTTTTCTCTCTCTCATCCTCAAACATTTCTTTTTTTTCTCTCTCTCCTCTCCCTCTGTTTCGAAATACAGTTCGCCTCTTCTCTGTCCATGTCCACGGGTGGCATTGGCTGCCGAACCGAAACAGGCATCGAGCTGCCGTTCCATCTCTACGCCCTGGACACGTGCGCAAAGTGTTACTTCTACATGCCTACCTGGGCATTCACGGACAGGCTCAGGTATTCAATCAAGTTTGCCAACAGTGTTCTGTGTGTATGTGTGTGTGAACATACACACACTCGTAGTCACGGGCGGTCAACACGTACCTTGATTGATTTGCATTCGGTTTGCTTCTCTCGTCTCGTCCTTGCAATGTTTAGCTACACCGGCCTCGGGCAACTGCAAGACCCGTGGACCAATGTGACCTATATGGCCAACGATACGGCCGAGCTGGAGAAGAGCTTCGTGTCGCCCATGATGATCCTCAAGTGGAAGCAGTGCTGCGAGGACGCCATTGGCTGCTGCCTGAACCAACTGTCCGTCAAGGACAAGGCCACCGGCGGCTGCCCGCGGACCTGGGACGGCTGGACATGTTGGCCGGACAACCTGGCCGTGGGCGGTGTGTCGAGTCAAGCTTGCCCTCGGCACATCTACTGGCGGATGGCTGTTCCACCTTGTCGCGGTAAGGTTCTTAAGTAAACCCTTGAAATGTCCGGCCGTATAAATATTTGCCATTGGACTGTCAAGGCGTATATCTTATTACCTCTAGACGACTTCAATTTCTGGGCAACATAATAGCAAAGAGAGAGAAAGGCGAGATGACATCATGAGGATGGCGGAAGCGATCGAGGCAGAGATGAGGCGGAAAGAGAGCCAGAGAGGCAGGGGAGGGAGGGGAGAGCGGAAGGAGACTGAAGAGCCTTGCGACCTTTTTGAAAATTGTTTGCTCAATGGCGATGATGAAAAATGGCCAAGCAAACAATGCGAGCGGTTCTGTAAGCGCTCATCAAGGCGAACCTTCATTAACATCTTATCTTTCCGATATATCCACTACCCTAGGTTATGCGACAAAGACTTGCACCAGTGATGGTCAATGGTACTCCATAGAGAACCGTGAATGGACAAACTACACCAACTGCGCTAGGGATGACGTGAGTACACTGTGTAACACTAATTCGCATGAGACTCAAGTTGCAACTTATATATGGCGTGAGTCATGTTAATTCGATTTGTAATTCACCTAACTGTCAGTGGTACAGTAGTGGACTGCTTTGTGTAACGGCTAATCCAATTGTGTACACGCCCAGTTCCTCCATCCTCTTCCCTCTTCCTCTTAGTCTTCTAATCCATCTCTTCCTTCTCGACAGATTTATCTTCGTAGACTAAGATATTCCATCGCAACTCACCTAATCTCCATCGCCATAATCATACCAGCTCTATTCATATTTAATTACTACAGGTAAGTGATCGCTAATTTATCTTCCCCTTTCACCTTCCGTTGTCACTAATTAGTCGCTTCCATTTGCAAACTAAATTTCGCAAGGGAGTATGTTTGCCTTCTTGTCTCAATGATCTCAATTACTATGTATGAGAAGCCTCTCAAGCTAATGTAAATTTGTCAACAAATAAGCGAGAAGAAGGAGAGGGAGAGAAGCATTTAAGACTCTGTTTGCCCTTCTATTGAGCAATGGAAGGGGAAATATTTGTGACCTATTGTGAATATAAGTCGAGCTCTCTGGGGACCTAAAGTGCTGAAAAGGTGTCACGTAGTTGAGTTCCATTGATAAACGTCTCCCAGCGCTCAGTTTGAGTTCGTTTCAACCTGAATGGAACTGCAAGTGGACGGAAAAAGCGTTTCTCATGTGACAGCTTTCACTGTTAGCACATGTTCGAGCTGGAGAAAGGAGAAAAAGAGAGCGAAGGGGGGAGCGGGAGAGGGGGGAAAGAGGCAAGAGAGTCGGCATCTTGACAGATTCAAGATTCTAGTGGAAGATAGGTTTAGTATAACCTTCGGGTTGCTCTTATTTAACGCCACTGACCGTACGGAAAGAAATGAGGATGTTCCATTATGCACGTTCAGCGAAGGGCTACACGGAGTAGGAGTGCGGGGGAGAGCAAGAGAGGAAAAGGAAGAGATAAAGAGAGAAAGAGTAAGTGAGGGAGGGAGAGGGAGAGACACAGGGAAACAAAGCAGTTTCCAAATTGACAGGCACGGCTGTGCCGTTAGTCCTGGAAAGCCAGTGACAGAGTTCTTGAGTCATTAGAGCATAAAGTACAAAGAGCAGGCCTCATAGACAAAATTGATTCGCGCTAACTGCGCCTCACTAGTTCATGCAAATCATTCTCCGAATCATCTATCGCTCTCCGTCTCCCTCTTTGCCTCTCGCCGAGAAAGGGCTGAAAGGACTGAAAGGACACGCATGGCTCTCCCGTTCTCCCTCTGACCATGATGGCCTTTTCTAGGCCACTATCGCTAACACAGTTCTCATTCTGTGCCCCTTGACAGGCAGCTGTCAGCGACTCCGCGTATTCGGCTTCACAAGCACCTTTTTGCATGTCTATTACTGTATGCCACTCTGTCGGCCCTGCTGAAGTTCTACTTGCTGGAAACGGAAACAGAGCTAAGTAACGCACATTCGGAGGCCAATTACGATGACAACTCCACCGCCTACTGCTTGGCCCTATCGCTGGCCCTGCGCTACTTCCGGTCAGCCACTTACCTGTGGATGTTCAACGAGGCCTTCTACCTTCATCGGCTCATCAAGAAGGCCTTCAGTCATCCGTCGGTGACACCATTGATATTCTTCGCCTATGGCCTATCTTTCCTAACGACACTGTCCTACATCATATGCCGGTCACTAGTGTCCATTAGTGACGGCGAACTGGATGTAACGATGTCAAAGCACGACCTGGTGGCGGCGTCATTAGCTTCCGACGAATCATACAGCGGACAAGATGGCTGCTGGCTCCTTCCGGCCAACGAGCCGTGGAAAGAGTGGGTCATAAATGGGCCCAATCTGTGCATACTTCTAGTAAGTGGGCTCCGAGTCACGCAATTGCATCCGAGTGACCATAATGCACTAGGTCAACTGTTTACTGCTATGGCCAATCATAATGGAAATCTATAAAAAGGCCAACTCTGGCCCATCGCCGTCGCCGCACAGCCATCCACAACGGAACCTCATTAAACAGAACAGTGGTCAGGCCATCATGACCAAGGCCAACTTTATGGTCCCACTGAGGGCCGCCACTTTGCTCTTGCCCCTCTATGGCCTCCATTTTTTGCTTATTGTTTACAGGCCCGACATAGAGTAAGAAAGTAGACATATTTGAAAAGCAATCTGTTTAACCTTTTCCCTCCCTCCCTGTCTCCCTCTTCCCTCTCTTCTTCCCTCTCCACTGAACATCCTCATCATCTTGTTTTCCTTTCCATTTGTCCGCTTTGCGTTCTCGCAGCGTATGTTGGCTTTCCGAGCTCTACCATTACGGAAGGTAAGTAGCTTCAAATGAAAGATGGCAGTCATCATTCTTCCCTCGTATTACTTTCGTCTCACATACTCTCAACTTTGCTCATCCTTCAGCTTGACTCTGGATGGCCTTCAAGGATCTCTAGTATCAATTTTGTTTTGCTTTGCCAACAATGAGGTTAGCGTCACCATTACTTTCGCGCGCTCTCCCTTCCTCCCTCTCTCTCCTCCCTTTTCAAGTTGATACTCTAAACTAAACATCCTATCGTCTCTTCCGACTGCCACCAGGTTCGCCAATTGGTATGGAAGAGCATGTGTCACAATAGGGATGCCAACTTGTATCTAACGGAAGTCGTGCCAGCGCCTCACGAATAAATACTTCGGCCCACTCGGGCCGTGCCCACTTGTGATTAATCGAAGTCAAGACTATCAAGTGAACGCAATTATAGTATTTTATAACAAGCGAATTTTCATCGTAAAAATTTGAGAAATAAATATGTATTGAAAAAACTCTCTTTCCTTCAATACCTTACCATGATTGGTTCGAGAGCGACTTGAAGAGCGCTAAAAATTTTCTCATATAAATTACTGACTTGATAAATATCATCTTCTTCATTCTGTTGCCGGACATAGCTAGGTACAAGTCGTTTCGCGTATCTTAATGTTAGCTACCGTTTTCAAAAGCTGCGCTTGGGTGAATTTTGCTGCTGACCGGTCTGGTTTACAACACTGTTGGCCGGTGACCGGCCCATGGTCTGACCATTGTTTGGCATAGAGGTCCGGGAATTCAAGTTCCGAAAGCCACTGCCACCAGCACCACTTCCGCCACTCAAGGAGCCTCTTGACCGGCCGTTTCCTTGGCGACCAGAGCCTCTCTCTTTGTTGGCTGGCCCTATTCGAGGGCTTGACAAAGATGTTCGCTCTCTGTCCATTTCATAGTCTTCTAGTTTCTGTGTAATACTGAGCTTTTGTTGTATTGCAATTCTAAGCAGTGAATTAAGTGTTTTCTTCTCATCTTCGGAAGCTTGTAGTTGACGTTGCAGCTCATCAATTTGTGTACTGTATTCTTCACAGCGGGCCGCAAACATTGAACGAAGAGAAGCAAATGTTGCCGCATCCTCTTTCAAAGCTTTAAGTTCATTACGTAACTTGGTCATTGTCTCCGTAACCACAGCTTTCTCCGTTTCGTATTTCGACTTGAGATTGGCCAACGCCACTTCGGCGGTTTGCTTGTTGGCCTTCAGGACTGTTCTCAGAGTCGCAATTTGCTCCCTTTTTGTGGATAACAGAGCTTTGAGCTTAACGATTTGCTCTTGCATTTCTTCCGCCTCAGAGGTATTACTACTGGAGTCGGCACTGACTCCATTGAGGTTAGGCATGGACGGTGAGGCGCTGATGCTTGCTGCATGCCGCTGAGACTTCATCTCCATAGTGAGCTCGATTGCATTTTTCAAATGTTTAATTTGGTCGCGAACAGTGTCTACGACCCGATTGCACTCTATTGATGTATGATTGCCGGACTTCCAGTTTTCTAGAAGGCTGACATTGGTTAATTTGTCTTTGAAAGCATCGAATCTTAAACTCGTCGGACCACTCGAGCCACCGGGTGAACTGGTCAATGAATTGCCGAGCTTTCCGGATGCGGCTGCATGGTCAAGCATGACTCTGTTCGGTTGCTCCCCATTGACATGGCAAACGTGATGGTACAGAGCGGCTAATTCTTCGGATATAGAAGTTAAATCATCCTGCGTAGCGCATAAATTGCTGAAGGCCTCTTCGGCTACGGCATTCAAAACAGACAAGTCATTCTCGTAATTCTTCGCCCGACCACAGAAATCCAATTGTTCGTTCCGTAAATTATTCAATTGCTGCTGTAACTGGCCTAGGGTGGACTCGTCTAACCGCTGCCGGAGCAACTTCTTCAATTGAATAACCTCAGGATAGTCGTTCTCATTGTCATCGACCACCATAGCATCGGCATCGGCGAATATTTCAACCAGCTTAGCCAGTTTACTTTGGTGTGCTTGTAATTCAGTTTTCAACTTATCTAGAACACTTTGCGAGTCACTGAGCTTGGTGTTCAGGTTGCTCTTTTCATTTTCCAGTGTTCGCATGTTTTCCTCCAGCTTTTTGATTTCACTCAAGTGAACCTCACCGAAGAGGGAAGAGGGCTGCGAAGAGCCATCTCCGCCGCCGCCATATGAGTTTCCCGGGCTCTGGTGAAGGGCGCCCGCTTTGAGGAAATCTGATTCCAGTTGATGTAATAACGGCGATGAGCCATCGTCTTCAATGTCGTTGCTGGCTTCCTCTGATTGAAATTCATCAGCTAGATGGACAGAGAAAGACATAAATCATTTTTAGTTTTTTTACAATCAATTGCAGCGAGCCGAAAAAAAGAGATATACGATACTGTCACTGACGTAATCAGATAAGCTCCCAAATTGTGTGCAAATGTGAATTTATTTCCTTTCCTTTAGCTTACAGAAAGAAAATTCGATTTTTAAATGGATAAATAAAAAGGAATAAAGTTGAACAAATATATAAGGTCAAGCTATCTCATGATATAACTATATGCACATGTGATACAAAACATCAATTTGGGAGTTTATCTGCTTCATACTGCTATCAGCGTAAGTAGACCAGTGATGATCTAATTAACAAAATACTATGTTTAAACAACAATTAACAACACACATACTGTGCACAGTTGAGAAACGTTCACGGTTATCTATGGACCAAATATACTGAGACAACATGTCGCTATTACTTTCAGCGTAACTTTCAAACATGAAACACACTTATTCCTGCCGGATATTAAATTACTATGATTGGTTTTACCACCATTTTGACTATTAGATTTCTGCCTCAAACTCGAAGTGCCGTCAATGTCAAGATGGCGAAGAGCACCTGCACTGGCCAGTAGTGACTTCTTCCTTTTCCTGTCTGGAACAATTCTGCTCAAGTTACTCAACCTGTTTCGAATAGAATTTGTGAACTGCACAGAGGTGACCAGGGACGGGCCTTTACTTTGCTTATCTAGCTCATCATCTATAAATTGCTTTTGTTTTTTCACGCTGCTCTCAAGTCTAACCCTTTGGAGAGGAGACAGTGAATGACTATGTGCACCATTAGAATGATTGTTTCTAAAGAGTTTCTTTGTCGAAAATAGACTTCCATCTAGCCGCCAGCGCTTAGGTTCACCAGTAATGGCTTTCCTTCGCCTCACTCTAGGGGAAAATCGTCTCTCTAAATGCCTGAACTTGTTACTCTTGCGATGATTTACGGGATTTGTTTTGGAAACAATAGAGGTATACTTGTCTCTAATCAGATTGAGAATTTCTGTGCTCAACATTTGGGCATCTTGTACTTTCAGGCTAGACATGATTCGGGGGTCACTAGTTGCACTAAGCGCAAGTTGCTCATCAGGTATATAATCTGAGTAGCGTTTCTTTGACGCAATGCTCTTAGCTGATAGATAGCGTGAACCGTCATAGATGAACTGAGATCTTGGGTTCTGGTTCACAAGAACTGACATTGACACACAGGTGGAAGAATAGGTACGGCTAGTAGGAGGCAGTGAGGAGTGAATATGCTTACTTCCAAATCCGGTCAGTCCAGGGAAACGTAAGCCGAAATTACTGATATTAAGCATTGAATCGTTGTTGATCTTCTCTTCCAACTTCTTTTTCATCTCATACTTTTGCTCTCGCTCAGATTCCAGAGCATCCAAAGCTTCTTTCATCTAAGAAAAGTCATATGAAAAAGAGTTCATTGGTTGTGGTAAGAGGTCACGATTTCTCATAATAATAAATGGCTATAATTTACCTGTTTTTCAGCAATATTTTTCAGCGTTTCATATTCTTCGACTTGGAGTTTGCGAACCTCGAGTTCTTCCTGTAACCGTCTCACTTCGTGCTTCGACGATTCAAACTCAATTTGGCTGCTTTTCAAGATGGACACTTGCTTTTGCAAGGATATGTTTTCATCTTCGAGTTCACTTATGTCATTAATTAAACGCGTTTCTCTGCTTTTGATTTCCTTCAGTTCAGTCTTACTGTTCTTCTTTTCCCATTCAACCAATTCCAACTGCTTATTAATGTCTTGCTGTTCGATTATTAGCCGCTCCTTTTCCCCTCTCACTCGGTCTAGCTCGTGTCTTACTTGCTTGAGTTCTCTTTCCAGATCATTTAGCGTAGAAGTAAATGAAGCCTCTTTCGTAGCCGACTCCATGAGCAACGACTCCTCTTGCTCGATGCCACTAGTGGCGGACATTTTTTGACTTGTCTGCAGCTTTTCCATTGCATGTCGCAACACCTCAAGTTCATTTTTAGTACTATCGAAGGCAGCTTCGGCATCTTCTAGTCTTCTTTGAAGCTCGTCCCTTTGGTCGAGCAACTGAAGTCCAAGTTCGGCAGATTGGTGTTTTTCCTTCGATGTCAACGCCAAGTCCTCTTGAAGCCTGTCAATTTCCCTCTGCAAAAAGTCTCTCTCCTCTTCAACAGTGGCAAAGACAACATTGCCACCTCTGTTAACCGGGACATCGTCCATTTGTTTTCTTGAAACTTCAGATTGACTTGACTCGGCCATTGTTATTATTATTATTATTTGCAACGATTTGAACGGCACATCTTAGTCAACTGAAGAGAGGTCTTGTCATCAGGGTTAGACGGAGGCCATGGTTAGCGACCCCAAAAAGGTCAAGGTAAATATGATGGACACTAAAACATTCACTGACAAAGAGATGGAACACTAGAGGGCCAGACAAGAGAGAGAGGGAAGAGGAAGCCGACGACACGAATGAGCAGTTTAAAGCTATGAAAAAAGCTGACCTCTCTCCCTCTCCCTCTCCAGCTCTCTTCTCGTTTCTCTGGCACTGCTGTGTTGTGCACTGCTGAGGCTTCGATGGTCGATACTATCGACTAGCAGGTGCGGCATCGATATTGTTGACGCGTTGCCAGGGGCTGAGTTGTAGTTGCGCTCGGCTCACTTTCCTTGGCGCGCTTATTTGGCGTTTCTCTTCTCTCTCCTCTCTCGCTTCCTCTCCATTTCCTTTTCCTTTCGTTTTTACGCTTCTCGACAAAGGTCAGTGAACCTCTTTTTTTAATTAAACGCTCATGTCTTCAATGTTTCTTTGTCTGTGTGGGCACAGCTTCGACAATGTAGACCAAGGGAAAAAGGTTACACAATGACCATTACGAGAGCTGGAATAGAGAAATGTGATTTTTTATCTCTGATGAGTTATAACTTTATTTCTACTTGACTGCATTATCATGCCCAGTAATTGGATTCTTTTAAATTGAATTCCGACGTAATCTAGAAACAGGCCATTACATGTGCATCAAGCTGATTATCAGACAATGTCTGACGAATGGAACAATTATCGCTTATTACAAAATAAGGGGGCACGAATTGTTCCCTTTTTTCTGACTAATACATTTCGCAGCAAACTTTAAAAACTTGAACTATAATTAGTTTTTTGCAAAGCAATATATATTTCAGCTGGCAATGTTCAGTATATCATCCCTCAGAGAGGCCCCTGAGGCCAGTTTGAACAGCCCGAAGAATATTTATGACAATGTCAAACGGCAAGAAGATTCTATTTCCATTCGCAGCGTCTACCATGGTGGCATTTTGCAAAGATGGCGTACTTGAGGTCGTGGTCACGCCATTCGTGCCACTAGATGCCGGTGATGTCGACTTTGCCTTCGTAGTATTTGCCTCTTGTTTGCTTATGAATGAAACTTGAAACCGGAGCCCGGTGCCAATCATGGCGTCATTAGCATTAATTATAACAATTGCTTCCGGATTAGTGGAGGTAATGCGAGTGCCACTTGCAATGTCACTACCACAATAGAAGTCCCCCTTGAATTTATCATGAAGCCTAATTTCCACTGATTCTTGCAGGCATTTGTTGTGTACCTTTGATCCCGGCTGTTGATGGCGAGGATGGAACTGAAAGCCGTCAGCAATCAACTGAACCACTTTCTCGCTCGGCGCCTTGTTTTTCAATGCCAGTTGCGCAATAGGGTTGTTGCAATTTCAAAAGGCTAATTACAAATCAAAATAACCGCTCCGTAATTACCTGTATGTGCCAAGTGCAGCTCTGACGTCCCTTGCGACGCTTCGGAAAATCTGGCGTCTCGATAGTTGTTTCCTCAGTGACATTCCCACCGCAAGGTAATGGCTCAATTGCATCATAGTAGTCACTGGTCAGCAATGCGTTCTCACAAAACTGACCAGTGGCAGTGGGTGGACACTGGCAGCCACACTGGCCACTCGAGTCCGAGGCCACTGCCCTCAGATAGCCACCGTTGTAGCATTGCATAATGGCGCCATTTTCGCATATTTCTGACAAGGGGGATTTTGTAAGTTAAAAGCTTACCAAGGTACTATGTGAGCGAGCACAATGGGACCATATAAATTCCGAACATACCGTTGCATTTGTACATTGTGTGCACTAGAAGCTTGTCCCTGAAGCTGAGCTCAGTGGCTGTCCCTAGAAGACGCTGGTGTATGGGATTAATGGTCACCATAGTTGTCTTGTTTAGCACATCCTTGCTAAAATGCTAAGCAAGATAAAATGCATCTTTCAGTTGACAGGACGGCACTTTGCGGATGACCCCTTTACCCAGCTGTTGTACTGCATGAGGCTGGTGTAGTCGTAGGGTATGCCAAAGTCGCTCATGTTGACCTTGTGGAAGTATTCTCGGGCCGACTTGCCAATGTGGTCCCAGTTGACGTGGACATGGTCGTCGCGGTCGGGCCGGGAGTGTTGATGGTACAGGCCCACCAAATGGCCAATTTCATGGGCCACTACTTGTCTCTAAGTGCAAATGGCGAACACTCGTAAACATAATGGTACACATAATTAGCTTTCGCTTTGGGTGCAACTTGCTCATAGCAAGCCTCAACCTGCATGTCTTGCGTCACCATTGGCAACCGAGTGACTTACCGTCTCACATCCGGCGGAAATGGACACTGGCTGGCCCTGGTCGTAGCAGGACTCTTGTCGGCCCACATATGACGTACAGCCGGCCGAGTCGGCTCTGAACAATGCAAAGTACGTATCGTTGGGTTCTTTGGCTCTAAACCGGATGCAAGACTCGTCCATCCAGTAATCAAGGGCCGACTGGATCAGTTTTCGCTTTGTTGCATTGACAGCTAAATTGTGGTTAGTTGTGTGATTTCAATTAGTACACTGGACCCAATGGCTGATTTATGAAGGAAAGAGATCCTATCTGGACCGAATGGCGGATATGGCAAGGCGGGAATAGTAAACAACATACATTTATGAAAGGCAACTGGAATGACCCTTTCAGGCCATAAAAGTTGCTCATAGTTGACTGCCTGTCGGCCGGACAGCGAGCTTGAATCAATCATAATGTCGCCATCGATTGTTTGAACTGTCGAACTGAAGGTTCTGTCAAGGTCTGAGCTTGATGCAGTTCTATCCAGTGGAATGCACTGACTAGAGACTCCCTGCATATAAATGTTCACTACAATAAAGTAGAATGCACTAGACAAAGACCATGAGCTGACCATTCTTCTCTCTTACTCTCGTTCGCTCCTCTCTCTCTTCGGCTCTCCTCTCTTCCGGCTTTTCGCTCTATTCTTTTCCGTTCTCTCTCGCTCTCGCTCTCCTCTCTATCTTCCTCTACTTTGCTGTTGTTTTTCTCTCACCATTTAGATGACTGTTCACTTTTCATGTCAAGACTTTTCTGGGAGTACTTAAACACATGAAGCTCTTAACATTATAATCTTTCTCGCTGCCTCTCGCTCTCTCCCTCTCGCTCTCTCCCTCTCGCTCCATGGCCCGCATGTGTATGACTGCCACCATAGAGGCCATTGATATTCATCTAATTTGCGCTTCTCGGAAACTTTGCAACAACTAATGACTGGAAGCAAATTCAGTGCAACACTCAGCGTCATGTATGAATGCTTACATTACGTAACATTTTCTAGCATAAACCGAGACGTTTCAAAGTTGAGCGCCATGTTTAGGTCAGGTGACCATTTTCCATGAACGATGTCCAGAATCCAAGTCATAGCATCACATTACCTGAGACATATCTGTCACAGCTGAACCCAGTCCACAGCATATCCAAGGACCCATTTTTCCCTGGAGATAAATCGCATAACGTTTCAATTGATTTTGAATCTCTATGTAAACTTCGTTTCCAATGCAAGAAAAGAAAGTAGATTCGAAATTCGAATACTACATACATACAGCTTGGTGGCATACAAATATATAGAATAGAGTAAGTGGCCTCTGGGCATAGATGAAGGCAGTATGTTTCATAAAAGGTACAAGGAAGGTGTCAGCGAAGAGCGGACTTTCCACTTGTCGAGGGCGCCAAAGTAGAATTTCCTCAAAGCCAACTGAATCAAGTCAATCAGCGAGAAAAGGGAAGTACACTTCAGTTCAACTTGAACCTAGATTGGTCGCACACTTTGCATTTACGTATATCATATTACATCAAGTCGCGCAGTGGCTCAAAAAAACAATGGACAACAAGCTCTCGAGGCAAGTGTCCCGTTCGTCGAGTGTATGTTCTTCCGACGGCGAACTTAATGCCGAGGACATTCTGAGTGCCATTGCGGCCGACGTTCAGCTGACAAGGGTAAGGAGTTGCCACTTGTATATATCTACTTCCGCTAAGAGTTTGTCAAATATATATCCCTATATAGGCCAAAGACAAGTATCCCAGCTATGCGGCGTGAGTGTGTTTGATGTGGCGAAAAAGTGAAACTGGCTTCTAGTTACCCAACTCCTTAATACCTTCTAGTGACATCAAGTGGGAAGGACTGTTTGACGAAGCAAGTCAAGTTGCCCGTTTAGTTCTAAATGAGGACCTAGAACAAGGCCTTCGAATATGCGAACAAAGCAAAGACGCCAGCTTCCTGCACGCTGGCTTGCTGGCAGCCATTAAATGGCTCCAAGCTACTAACTTAGATCAGGTAATGACCCCTTGACCCCGGCTCAGCATTCGGTCGAGTGAATGGCCCTAAGCTTACATAATGAACTCCTTGAGATAATGACAATTGACCACGGTGATGCCCTTTGCCTCTTTTCTTCTCCTCTCTCCCCTTCTTGCCCTGCAGGATCGCCTTCGAGAGGCATCTGAAGCTTCCCTTCATGCCATTGCTTATACAAATGCAATTAGAAGACGACCCTGGGTTAATCACTTGGGACTGTCGCATATAAGGTAAGCTTCCCTCTCAGGCCACCCAAGGGACCGCCGGACATGGGTCATGTTCACATAGAAATATCGGTCTCCAACTGCACCGCCTCAAATAACACTTTCCATTTTTCTGGACCCCGAAAATATATCTATCTATGTTTGGTGTATCTCGGCACGTACATATCTGCAGCTTCCTGAGACCAAATTATAACAAATACACCGACGGTAAGTTAATGATGACACTCTGGCTGTCTCCCGCTCTCTCTCCCTCTCTCCCTCGCTCCTTCCCTCGCGCTCGCGGTGTCCCTAGGAAAGAAAGAAAGAAGGCAAAGGGATGCCCTTTTATTTATCTTGTCCAATATAATACATATACTATTGCCCTACTATTCCTACTAGAGGAAGTAATGGCAGAGCTGATATACGGCCTGTGCATGGTGCCGGCAGCGGTGACCAATTTCTGGCTCAAAGGCAAGGGATCCAAGGCACTGCTTTCCTCTTCATGGTACGGAAATCGATGCTACCGATCATACTGGTGAGTCTCTCCCCCTCTCCCCCCTTCCCTCCTTCTCCTCCCTTTGACTTTGTGAGTTCCATATTTCCATATGGTAAAACTTGGCATATTTCCGCTCTCCTCTTCTCCTCCTCCCCCTCCATTTTTGGAGCCCTAGCCGTCATAGAAAGGCCTCCTAATGAGCATCACTCGCTGTCTGTTTCAGGGAATGTGAAAACATTATCAAATACAGAGACCAATGGGACAGTGATGTTGTCAAGGCAAACTTTGACCTGATTATCACCTTGATGCGCTGCTTCATCTCTCTGGTTAGTCAATCATCTCACAGCCTCCCCGATTGCCTTGTTTCCATAGCTCAGTATCAAATTGCAGGGCTTTAACAGCGCTCCTAAATTGTTGATGAAATTCATGGCCATCTTCGGTTACACTGATAACGCCACTGACGCAAGGAACGAGCTGCGAAACATGGCCGTCAGTGAGAACTCTTTTTTTGCCACCATTGCTGCAACCGTTGTCCTAATTAATAGAACTATGACGGAGCCAATGAAAGGTGTGTGTGTGTTGCCCTAAATCCAGCAATCAGATCAGTGACAAACTAAATCTCTTTATGTCTCAGGCGGCTACAAGCCATATTGTGGCGACTTTGACGAGTTCTTCAGGGCTTTGGACCGACAAGAATGGGTAATCAAGGCGAGCACATGCACTGAGTAATTAGTGACCAAATCAATACTTTGCCCAATAGGGCGGTCTCACTCATTTAGTTCGCGGCGTAGCTGAGCAAATTCGAGCCGAGCCCGCAAAGTCCATTTCAGAGATAAACATTGCCTTTCCCAAGCTGAGAAACCTGGGCAAAATTTACCTTATCTGTCACCTCGTCAACCTGATTAATTACAGGTAAAAAATTGAGCCGAACCACATGGCAGACCTTGATTGTTCATCTCGTCATAGCTTTCTGGGCGACTGGCAGTCAGCGCTTGAGTGCCTGACTACAAACAAGAAGGATAAAACGTTGACCATAATCTATGCTTCCGGGGTCAAATTTCTCAGTGCTTGTTATATGACGATGATACGCGAAGATAGGGAAATCAAAGGCGAACAACCGGATGCTGAACTTGACAATTCCATTGCTGAAGCTCTAAGGTGAGTGTTCTGGGTTAGAGAGGAAGAGAGAGAGAACCCTTGATTGCCGTTAGATGCCAGTGTCAATAGATGAGTCTCGGGATGGTCTGAGACAGAGGCAATCGCAAAATGCTGACTAAATCCCTCTTCTCAATGTCATTATTGTGCTCAGGGAGGCATCAGTGTTCAAAGGTATCTTCCTGTTGAAGCGAGTCAAGGAACTGTTCGCAGTGCCAATGATCGTTAGCCGAGCAAAGAGATTCAGTCAAGATTTAGACTCGTTCGCATCACCTATCTACGTAAGTCAGTGCCATTTGCTTCTTAATCATCTTCCCTACATAAACTTACATACTTGCCCTTTCTCTCCCTCTCTCCCCTCTTTCCGTCTCTCTGCCTTGTCTCTAACCGTCTATCTCTCCCTCTCTGCAAATGGGAACCCCTTTCATGCCTTGCAGGAAGTACTTTACCTGATCAATAACTTCAACTCCATGGACGGAAAGAGTCATCTTCTCGAACCTTTGTTGGCGAGAACAAATGCCAGACTTAGCCTTATATCCAATAGACCTAAATCATGCCCTGATGATGAGGATGAGGAGCAAGACGATGGCAAGAACAATTGCCTAGTATATTACAACTTCTACAAAGGCGTGCTACTCAAGCATCTAAACAGACCCGATGAAGCCTTGGTAGCCTTTAATGAAGTCATGTCCCTGTAAGTAGGCAAAGCTTTTAGGATAGAGCCTCCTCTTTCTAGCACATACACGGCTAAAGCAACTTTTACTAATGAGTCGGCCATTTCTTTCCTTTCTTTCTCTCTCTCTTTTCCTCTCTCCCTCTCATCCGCTCTTCGTCTATGTACACCAGTGAGCCTAAGCTCACATATTACCAGGAAATTATTCCGCAAACCTGCTACGAGCTGGGCCTTGTCTCCATCAACAAGGGCCAGCTTGACCAGGCCAGACAGTGGCTCGAGAAGGCCAACAAGATGGACGGCTATTTCACCCATAGCTTGATGGTCAAGCGCATCGCCTATGCCCTTGAAATACTGGCCATGCTGGAGACCAAAGACAGCTAATTGTCACCTTTGCAGTCCAATTACTGTCACGGCAACGATATACTGTACCTGTCACAAAGTAAAATGATACATTCAATGGCCTCTCCCTGGGCTTCGCCAGGTAATGTGGACACGAAACACCTGACTTTACACCTAGTGTCCAGTCTCCGGCTATCGCAGTATCGTTCACTTTATCTTGAGCCATTACTGTAGTGCCAGTGGAGGCACTTGAGTATGAAAGAGGCCCAAAATTGATGACCAGCTATCTCTTTTCGTGAGAAAGGGACTCCGATTCCACGGATCAACTTGATAACCTTTACGTTTTCATTGTCGCCATTGGCCTTTCAGTTCGTGCTCTCCCTCTCTCCCTCTCGTGCCCTCTTCCCCTCCCTTCGTTGGTTCGAAAAGAGAAGTTACACTTCTCTTTCTATGCCCCTACTCGACATCACAGTGTTCACTAGATTCTATAAGTTCTTAGAACTAGCTTCATAAGTCGTACTACTACTCGCCTTCTTATACGGTATAAAAAACGATGAAAACGTCTCTAGAGGGAGAGAGACGAGAGAGAGAGAGAGAGAGACGCCGTTGCCATTGTTACTCCTTTTCAGCAATGGATGACTCATTGCCGGAGAGAGCGAGAGGGAGAGAGAGAAGTCACGCGATCTCGCTCTCTGTCTCTCTCTCTCCCCCCTCTCGCTCCTCCTCTCCTTGTGTCGTTCACTTTTCCCTACAGATCGTTAGTGTCAAAACAAATAGTCAGCTAGGTTCATTTATTTCGCAAAATAACTTTATTTTGAACTCATTAATCGCAACGCGCATTGTTTAGTGCTTTCTTGACACACTGAGCAAACTCGGATATGGATTGTATAGATTGTCTCATTGACAGTTTCAAGAGAAGAGAAAAGGGGGAGAGGAGGGAAAAGGAAGGGAAGGGAGCGAGAAAGAGAGAAAACGTAACGTTGAAAAACCACACAAAGCAACAAACTTGCTCGTATATATGAGAAATTTTCTTTTCAAACTGGGAAACATCAAATGGTGAAATGTTTCAAAGTTTCCTTGATATGTACACATTGATAGATTTGTTCTGTATATACGACAAAATCGTGGCTGTTTGATTTGACATGTATGTATGTATATATGTATACTTTTTCGCTTGTTTCAACGGTTGCTGGCTGTATGTGTGTGTCTATGTTGGTTGCTTCATGCTTGGCCTTCTTGTATATCTAGTTGGTGAAATAGTTTTTCGTTCGAGATTCGATATGAATGAATGACGGGCCAATGTTGCAGTAATGATGACAAGATCATCACCATCATCATCATGCGCCTTGCTCAACACGGACCATCGTGAACAATGTCAATACTTCTCTGGTAACGGCATGAAAATTCACGCAGTTGGCACTCGTTTACGTAAGATTCTCCGTCGGAACCGCATACAGGATGATATGACAACTTTATTTGACTGGCCGATGATGATGTAATGTTGGAAGAAAGTGCATATGCGGAAGACAGCTTGGCACATAAATTATCACAGATACATTGCGAGCCATCCATTGTTTCAACGCACTCGGCAGAGTGCTGACACTGCAGTTCCTTGCAACTGCGCCCATGGACATGTTGGGCCACTTTACCTGAGCGATCAAACGGAAAGACAATTAGCGAAACACACACGCAAGACCAGGTAGAGGCAGACAGGGACCAGATGAAAATTAATTAACAGCTGCAACTCAATCAGTGGCAATCGAGAGCAAGGAGCGAAATACACACCATGAGCACAACCTCGAGGAGATAGAACAGTTCCTGGTGGACAGTGTTGGCACTTGATGCCCCGAACGCCGGGCTTGCAAACGCATTTTCCAGTTGTTTGCTCGCAGTCAGCGCGCACAGAGCCACTTGGGTTGCATTCGCAGCCTGAAATGATAATCACAATGTATATGCATGTGAACAGTTCTCGAAGGGACCGAACGGGGGAAGAGGAAGAAGGGGAAAGGAGGGGAAGGGAAGAGAGCGAGTGTAACAAAGATTAAGTCTAGCGCAAAATTAGTTGGCAGCTTTGGCAACATTTGTTTTCCAGTCGGCGAGAGACTTAGATTAATATCTTGCTTCCACCAATGTGTAACAACACAAAACTGTACATTCGAACAAAGGTACACTTCAATTTCTTTTCGCTGAATGCAAACGCTATATAACTGCTCTATAGCACAGCGTGTACAGTTCTCGTGTATGTACAGGCAACCAGCAAAGTATACTTGCACAACAATTTTTTCCGGCTCAAGTACCATTGCAATCAGAGATGACTTTGTAGCGTTTATTGTTACTTGAGCATTACTTCCTCTTTTCTCCATTTCTCTCTCTCTCCCTCCCTCCCTTCCTCGCGGGCTCTGTCTTGCTCTCTCCTCTTCCTTCCCGAGATTCTCTTTCCATTTTCGCAACTTCAAGCTTCTTATCTTTCGCTATTCTCCGTTTGATCGTAATTTTTTTCCTCAAATAAAAGAGAGAACTTGTCTCCTTCTCTCTTTCCCTCTCGCTCTCTCCTCTCTCCTCGCCCTTCACTGCACACTTGAGCAATACTTGTCGTACACTCGGGCAATAATTATGGGGATGATACTCAGCCTCAAACAAAGAAGGTAACGAGAGAAGGAGAGAAAGGGAGGCAGAGAGACACAGATAAAGAGGAAAGGAGAGGAGGTAAACTTACCAAGACAACCATCGTTTCCTTCAGGAATTTTGTGTAATCCCCAAAATCCGGCCTCACATCGATCGCACTTAAGACCACCCGTACCTAGACATAGAGAGCGAGAGGGAAAGAGGGAGAGAGAGAGAGGGAAAAGACACACAGCGACAGTGATGCAATTATAGCACGTACCATTAAGTTTTGTATTCAATGGTAATGTGGTCATGGTCATGTGTACACATTCGACTACAAATTCGAACGCTTCCCCTCTTTCCATCTCTCTCTCTCCTCTCTCTCTCCTCTCTCTCTCCTTCCTCCTTTCGAACAATTACGTATTGGTTTTACTTACCGGGTTTACAACTACACTGTTTAGTAACGGGATGGCACGTTGATCCATGGCTGCCATGTTTATAACACGAACACGTTTCTAAATTGCAAGAGACACGCAATCAGATTCAGTGAAATGTATCACATTTCATCGCCAGGAATAACATCTACAGCGATTAGGGAAGACAGAGGGCTGAAGGGAAAGAGGAGAGGGAGAGGAGAGGAGACTTACCTGGACAGCCAGCGTAGCGAGGTGCTGGAGCCGTAGTTGTGCCATCGATACAACACCCAAACTCAGATTTGGTACATGTGAGAAAATCTATGGATTTCAGTGCGTCTAGAGAATTATTGGAGTAGAGAGGGAGAGAGCGAAGAGAGAGAGGGAGGGAGAGAGAGACAAAAGTGAGCAAATGGGCAGCCTGTCTCTTGTCCGAAAGCTAATGGAGGCAATCAGGTTCTATGAACTGTCCTTACTGTTGGAGCGTTGTTGCTCAAGTGCTTTAAGGGACGGATCACAGAACTTGTCAGCTTGAACACCAATGTCTCTCTGTATGCGACAAGCTTGTTCTTTGAGAGCACATTCATTCTCATACAGCTGGCCATCGGTGCCGCAGACCTGATGAAAGTAGCTCGACACAAATATGAACTTCCTTTGAGTATTGGCGGCAATTCCCAGACCGTGAAATTTAGCATCGCACTGGAAGTTACAGTTGCAAAATGGAAGTCCAAAGCCGTCTATCGAACATTCGCCGCCAAAGTCGCACTTGAACTGTCCACAGAATGAAAGCAGTAGGTCGTTATTGTCGGCACCATTATTGCTCGGCGGACTGATTGCATCGAACGGGGACACAGCTTGACCCTGGGTCACCGTGATTACGGCGTCCAGCTTGCCACTGGCCGTAGACGTGAGATGGTAGTCGTCGTCCAGTGACCTGGAGGTGACCATGTCCACAACACTGTACCCAATGCCCTGGCCACGGGTCACCTGGTTCGTGGCGTCCATTTCGTCACTGTGGCCGGAAGTGAAGGTCAGATAGTACTCGTCATCCAGGGCCGAGGAGGGAAGCGTGACCACATCTAAGGCTTTGGTCACACTGTCCTCACACTGGCCATAGAAGGCCACTTCAATGTGCTTCTCGTACACACAGGCAACTTGACGCATATGACATTCATTGTGATAATTGGCACCATCGGAAGCGCAAATTGGCTCCAAGGGTTCGTAGCGACAGTCCTGGAAACAAATGCAAATGCCTTTGTCGCAAATGGCGCCGAACTTGCACGTTATTTTAAGGCATAAATCTAGTTTTAACGGCCATCCCGATAAGTGGCAGTGTAAACGTCATAGACAAGCAGCAAGAGAGAGAGAGGGTGAGAGGCAATACATATATACAGACAAAGAAGGGGAGAGGAGAGAAGGAGAGGAGAGAGGAAAGAGATTGAGAAATATAGAGAAGAGACGCTCATGAGATATAGAAGCAAAATAAAATGCTATGCCGAAATTTATGAGTCCGGCTAAAAGCAAGAATAATGCTTCGGGAACGTGGTTAGCAATGGCAATGTGATGCCTATTAAAGCTAAACTAGAATGAAATACTATTTCACCCTCTCTGTATTCATTGGCTTCCCCTCACTCACTCTTTTTCCGCCACTTTCTCCTTCCCTTTCCCTCTCAATCGCTCTCTCCTCCCCCTCGATGGTTCTCGTGAAGGGTGCTTGGGAAGTTAGTGTTGACACACTTGGAGATCTCACTTAAAAGTTTGAATCTAATAAAGGGAGAGAGATAGAGGGGAAAAAGTAGGAAAAGAACCATTTACCACATGGACCCAAATGTTCGACGGTGACATTGGACTTGGTTCGGCAAGAGTCCATTTGCAGGTCACATTCACTGTTATACGATTGACCATTTGACCCACAGACCGGTTCCTGGGCTCGAAGGCAAACTTGGGTACATACGGCGGTGGCAAAGAACACAACGAGCAGTATGGCCATTCCCGAGAGGACGAGGAGAACAATTAGGCATAGTGACTTCCGCTGGCGACTATCGGTCCAGTATGACTTGTTGTCACGCACTAGCGGCCCTGCATTGGTGGCCAGTGTACCATTGACAGAACTGTCCAGGCCAGGTGGCACCTTGGTCGTCACCGTCACAAAGGAAGTGCTGGCCACGTCGGGCCTACTGTGTCCGTCCAGCTGAAGGGCAACATATGTCCGGCCGGCGCTGGGAACACTGGAAGCCGCCGTGCCCACTGACACCGTGTCCGTCTCCCTCCTCACTGGACTGGCCTCGAGACGTTCTTTGTCCAAGTACACTGGCGAGGACATTGTGCACAAAGAATGGCCGTCAAGTCTATGCAGTTCACTGTCACCAAAGTCCGATGGCATCGCCCTGTTGTGCAACAGCCAGAGAGCGTGTTCCAATTGTCAGTGTGAGTGTGTATGTTGTTGTGTGGCCTTGTTTCCGTCTCCTCTTCTCATCAGCTATTTATCGGTGAACACATAAACATGATAAATAGTGCAGTGAAATGAACTTTCGTTGCAGGTAATTATACCGAGGAGGAAGGACATTGTGCCGTGAACTGTTCAACTCGAGTCGATTGGACCTGGCTGTCATTGTGCCCTTTCTTGTACACGTAATTCGAACACGGAAAGGAACGATCACTAGTATAATATCATCGTTGTCTTGTATATACAACAACTTTTCCCTTTCTCTTTTTTCGCGACATTAACAACAAGTGAAAGGCCAGCCAAAGGGGAACTTTGTCGTACAACCGAATGCCGTAGCTGATGATGATACAACTACACGAGAGGGCAACGATGATAGAGAGCGGCCGAGGCAGCGAGAGGGAGAGAAGAAGAGAAATACAAGTGGCCAAGAAAGAGCACAGACAACGAGCGAGAGAGAGAGAGAAATATCAAACACGAGTGAAACCGTCAACAAGACGAAAGAGAAGAGCGCGCGGAAAAGAACTGAGCCGAGGAGAGAGTCGAACTAGTACCTGGCACACAACCGAACTGTTCGGCAGCGCAACTGCCGAAACGAATACTTCCACTATTATGCTAGACGTGCCCAGCTTGCCAGTTGCCGCGCACGATCTCTCTCTCCCTCTCTCTCTCCCGCTCTTCCCTCTCGCTCTTTCTCTCCCTTCTCACCGTCTACGGCTCAAGACATGACAGTTTCCCTTTTATGATTCTGTTCCATGTCAAACTGAATTCGAACTGTTATGGACTCAATCTCCCTTCTCTCCTCTAGATATGGTCACTACTTTACTTTCAAGAATCTTCAAGGGTTGCTTCACTTAACGTCCTAAGCCCATTCTTTCGAACTTGATCAATGTTCGACTTTCGAGAACAAGTACAACAACAGGCTTCAATGAGGGAAACGGAAGAAAGAGAACTCAACTTGCATTTTGCCATTCAAAATAAATTTCACAATCGAACGAATAGCACAACAGGTGAAATGTTCTAGAACAGTTTAGACTTTAACAAGCAACACTATTTGCATTGCGTTTGCATTTGAAATTTAACAATGGTGAATTCATTCTCTGGCTCTCCCGCTCTCTCCCCTCTTCCTCTCAGTCTCTTTGTAAACTTTTTCCGATAGGCTGAATTTGTAACAAGCTACGTCGACACTTTTTGCAAACATTGTCAAATACAAACCCCTCTTCCTATTTGAACTCCACGTGGCAATTGTCAAGTACTGAATTCCTCGTGCATCACGTCTAAGCCATTCAAACTGAAAGACCTGAGAAAGAATAGAAAGGCACGAAGGAGAGGGAGAGAGGGAGAGGAGAGAGCGAGAAAATGACTCGAAACAAAAAGCTTAGCGAAGATAATGCGATGACAGCTCATTATGACCAGAGAATGGCGACGAAACTAATGAAAAAGAAATCAATATAATGTCTGCCCTATAATTGTTATTCCTGTAGCAATGTGTCACTAAGACAACAAGATATATTCAGTGACATAGAAAATTCACTGCACTGAAAATCCTGTTGCACTTGCGACATTGACTATCGATTTCTCCTTCTCGCTCTCCCTCCCTCCCTCTCGCCCTCCTATTCTCTCTGGCTTCCCCAATGCAATCAAGTGAATGGAACGAACACTTACTTCATTCAATTAAAGTAGAGAGAAGACGAATTAGGCGAGCCAAATCTACTGACCACACCAAGTGTCTCGTGACTACAACTAGTCTCACGAACACTGACACTTCCGGTCATTCATACGAAAGAAAGAGAGAGAGAGAAAAAAGACAAAATCAAAGAGCAAAGCCTAGTCACGTGATGAGCACACAGTGTGTCATTAAATGGCTGTCATCTATCAATCTAAAAAAATGTGTGAACCCGTGATGATGCACGCTGCGAAGGATCCAGTTGACTGTCCACTCAGTTTCCAAGTGGGCACCAGGTAGGCCTCAGCCCAGTAGGCCAAAGAGATATTAGGTCACATAGGTGGCCAATGAGATTGGCGTGTAACGGCACACAAAGTAGCTGTAATGCGCTCTTTTTTCCTGTTTCAAGCGGAGAAGAGGAGCACGATTAGCAATTCAATTACTTAACCAACTGTTCTCGAGCAAATTAAATTAAGGCTCAGCGTCTTGGTCCATTCGCGAATGAAAATTTGAGCAGCACAGAGTGCTATGCTGTATGTACGTGAAACAAGTTGCCGTCAGCAATTTAATATCTAAACTTGTTCAATTATGACCATTATCATGATTCAGCACCAACTTTATCCCTTGCTCACGAGTCAAGCAAGCGAAAAGGCAGCCTTCGTCAAAGACGCTCATAGCTGAAGGCTTCAACCTATTGATCTGACTTACGTAACCTGCTCTCGCTCTCGCCGCTCTTCTCCCGCTTTCTCTCTCTCTCTCTCCCTTTCTCACTCACTTTCTATCTCAATGTAACGTAGGTGTTTTTAAATTATACAGAGTGCTATATAGAATAGAGCAGCGAGAAAGAAAGAGGGAAAGAGCGAAAGAGAGAGACGCAGCATTATGTAGTCTCAACGCACATTTTTGAATCCTATGCCCAAAGAAACGGTGGAAACTTGAAAAACAAATTAAACTTCCCGTACTAAATTGAATAGGAATGCTCCAAGTTGAAATAGAGAAAGGAAATCGAGAAGGGAGAGAGGAGAGGAGGAGGGAGAGAACGAAGCGAAAAACGTGCACAGAATCTAACCGTGAAAGCAAATTTTCGCATCATTTAATTTGGTTTAAGACCACCGGCTGCGGAAAGAGAAGGAGAGGGAGAGAAGGGAGAGATACAGATACTATGTATGAACATCTTCATTGGAAAAGTTATAACCAACGGAACTAAATAAGGTTGAACACAAACGCGGTTAAGTCTTTAATTCATAGATGAACCTAATCGATGCCAACGATAAAGACTGCAAAAAGCGTATTCAATAAAAGGAGTTTAGTCTCGAGTTTGTCTGTATCATTGTCTCTTCCTCTCACTCTTTTCCCCTCTCTGCCTCCGTCCTTCCCATATGCTTATTAATTAGTTATTCACATGCAGAGCTGTCAACTGAAAAGAAGCAACTAATGAATATCTCGGGAAAACGCTCTAGAATTCCAAGCACGGCAAGAACGGCATCGAACTATTCCAGCTCGACAATATTTCGACTCGAGAGAGAGAGAGAGAGAACCATTTTCCAGCTTCGATATACGCCTAGAGAGTAAATCGAGAAAAGAATACTTCAAAGTGTCTATTGAATAGCTAGCGAATTAGCTTAGCTTCACAGCTTGAATTGATTCTCATCAATATCAGAGAGTGTCTCCTTCTAAATTCGTTTTTCGAGCACATTCTCTAAACTTTTTCATCTTCGCGAACAGCATGTTGAAACTCGAGAGAAGAAAGAAGAAACTGTGACTGCACTAGATAGAGATGTAGCACTAATTTCGGCCAATTGTTACCTTAGCAACAGCAAAGCATTGCCTTTTATGGGCATCGCAAATAGAACACTTTGTTCGAGTCAACAAAGTTTCCCTTTCTCGCTCTCTCCCTTCCCTTTTTCCCCTTACCTCTGTCTCGGGCCCGAAAATGAAGGCCCAAACGCAATTGGTTAAATTGTTCAAGGCAACTCTACTAAATGTTATGCCATAAAGCCAGCTAGCGAATGTGTTTCCAACTGCGTTACCAATGTTCTTGTCCGCCGTAGAACCACACTTTTTCTTCAGTCCAGCATTTCCTAGCTCAGAATTGTGCTCAGTCATAATCTTGCTTCCAAATATTATGGTGCTGAATGCCATTTTCGTCTAGAACAGGAAGAGAGAGAGGGCTGTGAGCAATTTGTTCCCTAGCGCACCTTTGCGACAAGGCATCAATTACCTGTGATTAGCGATTCCTTGGCGTTGATATTTTCCCTCCTGTCCATTCATCATGTTTCAGTTGGTTTCCCCAAAAAGTGTACCTGGCCAGGTGTAACACTGCCACTAATAACATGAACAAATGATGAATCACATGACCCGTTTTACTAATTAACCAGTTAGCGTCCCACCGACCTTGCTGTTGGAGTCCACAGTTCGTCGTCATTCTCAACTACACGGGCCGCCATTAAATTGTACATTTTCTGTCGGTTTAACTAAAGTCAGGCCATCTTGATTGCCAAATTCACGATAATACGCTAAAATGTAATGGAAACAGAAAGCGGCAAAGGAGGCAAAGATGAAAGAACACGTGCTGGCAGCAAAATGCATACAAAACACACTTAAAGGGGTCGTTTGTGAATTTCCATGCGACTTAATTAAGCCATTATGCTGATCATTAAGTGATCACTTTTGAATTTCGCCAAACAAAGTGGGCCAGTGGTTTATTTTTCACTGCACAGAGAGAGAGAGAGAGAGAGACGCTAAAATGTCCACTCGTTTAACTTTGCCGTCAATCCTTCTCGCAGGCCCTCTGAACCTTTCTGAACCTCTGTGGCAATCGAAGCGCAAAGTTGGCTCGCAAACAACACACAATTGCTTCACACATTCCTTTCCAGTGGCACTTTTATTTTCGGCGGCAACTTGATATTCATTACTTGACAATCTGATGCAATGAGCACCAAGTTGGCGCTGACATTGATCAACTATTTGTCACTTCGTCTTCGTCTCTCTCCCGCTCAGTGCTCTCTCTCTCTCTCCCTCTCGCCCTCTCGCCCTTGCCTTCGTCTCTTTCAATCTTTCTCGGTTCATTCCAGTCTTCGCCAGGGGGTTACAGAGAAAGTTCGACAATACATTTTGCGATAGATGAAATCGACTTCATAAGAGAAGTAGGAGGGCTGCGAAGGTCGAAGTTTTGCGTATATTGTGAGCGCATATAAAAGGAGTCACAAAGAGAGGGAAGGAGAGAGAGGAGAGGGAGAGGGGAGAGAGCACTGAAAATGTTATAGATCGATGGAGGCATGCCAACGCATATAGACGGACCTTTCAATTTCAGTTCAGGACATTGGCTGCCAAAGTGTTGAGTGTGTTTCGATAAAGGCTCGACTATGTAGAGGAAAGAAGGAAGGGAGAGGGGAGAGCGAGAAAAAGGGGGAAGAGAAAGAGACAAAAACGTGCTCCTTGTCAGCTTTGGTTAGAGGGGCCAAAAAAGCCACTAGAAAATTTTTTGTGCTCCACTATTTTTATGTTTAGAGTGCAAAACTTTGTCCACATGATGCAACGGTCTACAGTGGCTTTCGCTGCTCAGAGTGTCGTCTTACTGAAAAATGGCTCATTATAAGTCACTCCCAATGACGCAAGAATGCCTAATTTATTGCACCTAGCTCTCAAATCAAGGTCTAAGTTAGTTAGCTCTAGAAACAAGCCCACCATCAATCTTGGCCCCCTTCAAGTCGCTCTAATTATCAGAGAGTCAATTAGCGACAGCGCCACCTATGTTTCTTCATCTTCATCCTATATTAGTTATTCTAGTCTAAATGCCCATCTTTGCCTTTTTTCGTTCGTTAATATGCACCTGCAATTAGCGAGTGACATATCTTGATTGTGAAAAAGGGAATGCCGCCATATACGAATACTGATGAGCAATGATTCATCATGGATGCCTTTCTGTGTGCAAATGCAAACACACATCTACGTAGACATCTCGAGATCAATGCAACTAATTGGAATTCTGAGAGAAACTTGGATTGAAAATGACATTGCAAGTAGCTCGAGTGAGTAAAGAATTTCGGGATAAAAAAGGAACGGCTCGTCATGCTAAAGAAAGCTCCTCTTTTTCCTCTCCTCTCCTTCCTATCCCTCTCTCTTTCCCCCTTCTCTCTCGCCTTCTCGCTTACATCAATGGTACGACTTGTCCAGAGTGACCATCAATCTTGACAATTTTTTGATAGTGTATAATATTGGATGGAAGTATCCTAGGAATTTTATCTTGCTTTCCACCAAATCCAATGTGATCCAACTAGAAATCCGGAACGGCTTGTGTCCATTTCCGGTTGGCTTGACAAGGCGCTCGCGTCTCTCTCTCCCTCCCTCCCTCTCTGTTTCCCTTCATCCAGCTCTTTTTTCTTCCTTCTTTCCCCCCTTCTCTTTCCGTCTAAACATACACTTTCAGCTCTCGTTGATCACTAGGAATTAGTTGCACTCTGGAACACTCGCTATTGGCCAGCGAAATTAATGGTGTGGACACTCTGTGCTCACGTAAAGAACCACTTAGAACCATAGGGTTTATTTGTTTACATTGCAATTACTTGCGCCCAGTGTTTTCATTAGGACCAAGTAATTAAATCAACGGCCCAAAATGTCATACTGCGGACAAAGGCAAGGGTGACAGTTCAGGGCTTCACCGCTCTCGGCGGCAGCAAGGGCACGAACTTGCGGCGGCCAGTCACGGACACATCGTCGGCCAGAACGACAGCCCCGTGGTCCTTCTTGACCTTCGAGAAGCCGAGCATAGCCTTGGCCCTCGCCTTCTCGGTGGCCTTGTGTCTACAGGTTGGCAAGTAGCTCATCTTGCCGCCATACCAGCCCAGACTTCCGGCCACCAAGTAGACGGCAGCGGTGCTCCTTCCGGTCCACCGACTGATGGGAAGATGGCGAACCATTGAGGTGCTCAAAATGGCTCCGGGTATGCCTGTGGTTGTGCATGTGTGAAGGGAGAGACGAGGGCACGATGTGACACCGGCAGCTTAAATGGGTGACAACTTACTCCTATAGAATATGCTTTCCCGCATACACTCGGATACTTCCGTGCCCACACGGTTGGGCCAGTAATCGCGAAACAGAAAATTGGAAATCCGCCGCAAATTGCCCGACGTGGGCCTGAAGTTGTCCATTGTCAACTCTTCCTCCTTTTCGTGTACTATGTCGGATAATATATTCCCTTGTAGATGGTCCACATTCTTCATATTTTCCTCTCCGCTCTGAGCCATGGCTGCCTCTAATTCCGTTCTCTGCATCATATATTCTTATTTCTCTCCTTCTCCCTCTCGCTCTATCCCTCTCATCCTCTTTGCTCTCGGTTATTTTTCTTCTTCTCCCGGCTCAGGGAAAATAGCACGCGCATACCTTGCGTGATTTACTTGTATAATTTAACTTTTACATTATACATCTCCTACACAGCTACAGCTCATTTCTTTTCAAAGATTACATGAACACGGCTATTCAATTAACTGGCAAAGTTACAAATACATATTACAAACCAACTGCAACAAAGTGTTCGCGAAAAACCAAATTAAATTTTCAGATACGTTCTCCTTTGTCAAGAGCGAACACTGGCATATGTAAAGGTGCGAACAAAGATGGCGGCATGTCATAAATTGACCATTGTCTTGATAAGAGAAAAGAGAACTACTTCACCATGATCTGGGAATTATCGATCTGCAGCAGCGCCATCTATGAGGAGTCGCCATATCGGCCATACTTAACGGAAGCGTGATGAAGGCTCTATTGTCAGAGATTAAGAGGAAGAGAGAGAGAGAGCTTCTAAATATACTGCAAAAATAATAATGAAAGTTTGCCTATTACTTACCTGCTCTTCCCTCATAATTGCTGGCTGGCGTAATAATAATAGGAACGGAGCGAATATGAAGCACATTAGCGAAGTCATTACGATTAATCCACTGAAGCCCACTATGGAGCCAACTGTGGCGCTCAGTAATGGACCTGGACATAGAATTACTATTACTTAGAATACAGCAAAGCCATTGTCTCGGCACACACAGAATGGGTTCAGGGAAGTGTATTTGCTTTGGGCTTTGGTCACGTACCTAGTACAAAGCTCACGCAGAAAGCAATGTCACCGAGAGCATAAACTGTTCCATAAACAGAATTATGTCTAATATCTACCAAGTAGGCCAGAGTGGGCATCATGGTAGAGTCCACCATGCCCATGCCTAAGCCTATGACGGCATTGGGCAAAATGAGATCGTTGACACTATTCGCCCACGGGATCTTGGGGAGCAAAAATGGATGTCGTGACACTCAAAAAAGGATACAATCAATAGAACACTCACGCACAGCAAGGCAAAGCCTATGGCCAGAGTGCCCAACATGGCCACCTTCCAGCGGCCCAGCTGATAGCTGAGATGACCGAATACACTTGTGCCCATCAAGTAGGACATGGATGCCGGCAAGAAAACGGCACCCTGTTGCCAGTTGTCGGCATCCATGGTCTGTATCATGTGAAGGGGCAAAGATGGCTCCAGGACAGCGATGGCGGCATTGGCCACCGTCAGAGCCCCGGCAGCCACCTGGATGCACGGATCGCTGGCCAAGTCACGCAGGGAGGTGGCTTCGTGAGCACAGCGGACCACTTTGGGTTGCAGGACAAACAACTGTAATACTGTTGAATATATTCATGTCCTTAAGTACGTTATGATGCAGGGGCAGAAAATGAAAAGTGACTTACTTCCATCGAGAAGAGCAAGAAAGGCTAACATGATGAAAGGTGCTGCTTTTCCGAGAGTTTCATACCTGTGTTATTTTTTCTCATGAATTATTGATGGCCTTTTACTAGCTCATGTTACATAACTCAACGGCAACACACATACGCAGGCATACACACACACACATACACTATGCCACCGAAAGGAGGCCCTATAAGTACACCCAGGGCCAGACCACTGAGAGCTAAGGCCATTGCACTTCCTCGCTCCTTATCATCGGGAAATCGCTCCGCCAACATGCCCATTCCTGATACACTTGTCAACGACGAGCCAATGCCTTGCAGTCCTCTTGCTATCAGTAGGACGGCCATTGATTCGCCGATTGCGAATGTCAGAGTGGCGATGAACATGATGATGAAGCCGGTGAACATGGGTATGGAATAGCCGATGCTGTATCAATCAGTGGCAAATGAAGGCAAAGCTTGTTGACTTTAACACCTTCATCCAACTAACCTGCTAGTTAGCCAGCCAACAATGAACAAATTGGTGATGCCTTGAAGTACGGACTTGGATGCGAAGAGAACGCCAATCTCGAAATTCTCACTTATAAGGCCATGTCTTTTTTCAAGAGCCCGTCTCTTGATGTCCTTTAACGGGCCTAAGGTCTAAATCCGAACAAGCTGTACCAAGTTGGCCGCCGTTTATGTCTGATCTTGCAATTGATGATGATAAAGACTCAAGTAGTAGATTAGGGCACCGTGATGAGTTTCTTGTCGAGCAATCTTTCGCACATGGTTCGCTGAGCGTGTACAAAGTTGATCCGGTCTCAAGTTCATTCCTTGCTTGGCGAAGCTTCAACAAGTAGTCCGGGATTATTGGAACTATGGCCGACAATTGCTTAGAAGTTGCTGCAAGGGTTTTTTTGCTTTACTCAGGATCACAGTCACACTTACCCACTGACGTCACGAGAACATTGTCTAGCAGTAAAGCGATGGCGACGACTAGAATCAATAGCCTCTTAGAACCTCGGCAGGCTCGAAGTAGGTCCACCAATCGCTCCTCGAATTTCCGTTCTTCCGTGTTTTCTGACATTATGTACAGTGTGTTAGCTAACTAAGACTTGCGACCAAACTGAGCTTTTCTTTTGCTCGCCCACTGTTCTTAAATAGTTCGCAGCGAGTGTTAGCCAATCAAAAGCTTGCCTTGCTGACTCGACGAAATATTTTCGCCTTTTTTAAGCTCTCAAGCTTGTTTTTAGTCATGGCCGGAAAAAAGTGAGCAAACACAAAAAGTGCCCAAAAAATTATCACTGTCTTTTCAGGCTTCGGTAATGCAGTTGGCTTGTACGTGCTTCACTTGATTATGATAAGTAGAAGAGCAAAATCAAATCTATATCGGAGAAGGCCACCGTTGGTGCAGAGGTGCCTCCAATTTGTCGGCATAGGAAAGTTAGTTTATGGTACAAATGCTGTAATGCATGAAGCTTGTTCTGTTCCAGTCGATCTGTTAGAACTTCTCACTTCGTGGCGCCATCTCTTGCAACAGTATCAATCCAAAGCGTGTCACAGATAAGGAACTTTTCACCGTTCATTCTCATGCAATCTCCGGTTGAAAGGTAGACATAAATCATTGCTTTTCTTTTCCACGGAAACTCTCTCTTCTACTTCAAACATCAAATCGCTCTCGGCATCGTGAGGTTCCATTTTTTAAATCTCTTAAACCAATAGTAGAGGTATCCATACTTTATCAGTTGCCCTCTAATGGATTCTACTCGAGCTTCGAACGCAACTTCCAACTTGAACTCGACCCAGAATGCGTCCTCCGTTCACATGGTTCAAGTAGCCAGGAAGTCGGCACTGAGCCAGGAAGCCAGCCAGAGTTTAAAGCGTAGGCGGGACGAGAGTTCGGCTAACTCCAGCCTTTTCCAATTTGGTCGAACTGCCAAGAAGAGCGCCGGAGGTCGGGTTCCAGTGAAGGTGCCAGTTAGGACTGTGAAGAAGCGAATTGCAATCCCTTCTCCCAAGAAGCGAAAATGGCGTCCAGGCACTCTGGCTCTGAGGGAGATCCGCAGGCTTCAGAAATCCACTGAGCTGCTCATTCCGAGGAGCAGGTTTCAACGTGTTGTACGAGAAGTGGCCCAAGAACTGTTCAGTGGTGACTTTAAGTGGCAGACAGCATCTCTTCAGGCTTTACAGGAAGCTGCGGAGTCGTATTTACTCGGGATTTTCGAAGACTCCAACCTTTGTGCCATTCATAGCCGCAGAGTGACCATAATGCCAAGGGATGTCCACCTGACTCGCCGCATTCGCCATGAGATATAATTAACCAAATTTTAATCAATCTATTATCGACGTTTAGCATATTTATCAGTAATTCTTAACTGTTGTTCGAGTTGTCAACTAATCCTGTTGACAATCATTAAGATGTGTATTATCAGTTCGTTTTCTCAACGGTAGGTGGCGCCGCATGCACCGTAAGGCTGTGTTTGAATTTGGCGGACGGTTGAGAGTTCAGCTGCTATCCATTCTATTCTATATTCTCTGCGTTTTCTGTCTTGGTCGAACTTAAAATGACGTTATCTGATTCTCCAAGTGAATTTCAATTAAACAACAACCCCAATGATTGTATCCAATCTGTAAAATTTGGCAACAATAGCCAATATTTGTTGGCAGCATCATGGGATTCATCAGTTCGGATGTACGATATTACTACGAACACTATGAAAGCCAAGTATACTCACAATTCTCCAGTAATGGATTGTGCTTTTCAGGTAAACCATTCATAACTAATTTTCATGTGTATACTGATTCTAGTTGCTTTTAGGACCAAAACCGAGCATGGAGTGGAGGGTTCGATCAGCAAGTGAAGATCTATGATTTCGTGTCTACAACTGAAACAATTTTGGGGAACCATACAGCTCCAATTAGGTGTGTAGACGCCGCACCTGAAGTCAATGCAATGGTCACTGGTGGCTGGGATGCTTGTGTGAAGATGTGGGACCCGAGAACACCTTGTGCCACGGGCTCATACGCTCAACCGGACAAGGTCTACACGATGGCCGTTAGTGGCTACAATCTAGTTGTTGGCACAGCCGGTCGCAGGGTCCTTGTTTGGGATCTGAGAAATATGAGCTATGTCCAACAGCGAAGAGAATCTAGCTTGAAGTATCAAACAAGATGCATCCGCTCGTTTCCGAACAGACAAGGCTATGTCCTCAGTTCAATTGAAGGCCGTGTTGCTGTTGAGTATTTTGACCCGAACCCAGAAATTCAGAAAAAGAAGTATGCTTTCAAATGCCATCGCAACAAAGACAGTGCTACTGGTATTGAAGTAATTTATCCCGTTAACGCCATAGCCTTCCACAGCCAGCACAATACTTTTGCAACTGGTGGCTCTGACGGTTTCGTGAACATATGGGATGGCTTCAATAAAAAGCGTCTCTGCCAATTCCATAAATATCCGACAAGCATTTCGTCATTGGCATTCTCTCCAGATGGCTCCTACCTCGCTATCGCTGCTTCATTTCTGTATGAAACTGAAGATGTCAAAGAAATTCCTCCGGACCATATTTATATCAGACATGTTACAGACCAGGAAACCAAACCAAAATAGAATCTCCCAATAAGTGTACATATATCAGTGATGGGAAAAGCATGTAGCAAACGACGAATTTGTTTCATTTGTTTAATCTACAATCATAATGAACCATACTCAAGATAAAGCCTAGCGTACATTCATTTGCCTACTATTCATATCGATTTTATTGGAATTGTTTCGCTACACGCTAAAAACTTGCAACATCACAGTAAAATTCAGTTGGATGACTTTTTTGCAGCCATCACATTAATTGGTGACAAGTTACACTTTTTCACGGAACAAGTAACTTTGCTTGTTGCATGGGCTTGGTTAACTGGGTATCCTCGTCGGGAGTGTCGTCCGAGTAATTAACGTAGCGCACACATTGGTCCTGCATTAGGCTCTAATGAGATGAACAGCTCATGTTCGATTTTGACGAGAAACTTTCAACTAACCTGGCCTTCGTTGAGAATTGGAGGGTTTCGAAGGAGAAACAGAAAGGGAGCAAAGGCGAAGCAAATGAACGCCACTGTCCACACCAGGCCCTGGAAGCCCAGATAGCGGCCCACTGATCCGCTGAGTGTCGGTCCTGAGAAAAACAAGGCGGCCCAGTGGTCAAGTTAAATGGCAGCGGTCAAAGTGGCTGACAAGTGGACAAATGGTGATTGCGAGTGGCCACTTACCGATGACAAAGCCAGCACAGAAAGCGACGTCTCCAATTGCATACACGCTGCCGTAGACTGAAGTATGCCGGATGTCCACTAGGTAGCCCAGCATGGGCATCATGGACGAGTCCACCATGCCTGTCATTGGTGGACAGCGTTAATTGACAAATTATTACTTTGGTGCAATCAGCCAGAGTGACTGTGCGACTAACCAATGGCAAATCCAATTACGCTATTGGGCAGGATGAGGTCATCAATGCTGTTGGCCATCGGTATCTAAAGGGCCGGAAACCTTGGTCAACTGGCTGCTGGTCAATATTTGGTGGACCTACACATAGAAGGGCAAGGCCAATGGATATTATGGCCACCATGGAGGCCAACCAGCGGCCCATTCGGTGGCCCAGTGGTCCGAATATGTTGGTTCCTATCAGGTACGATATGGAAGCAGGCAGAAAAGCGGCCCCTTGTTCCCAGTTATTGGCGTTCATTGTGTCCATCATCCAGAGGGGCAGCGAGGGCTCAAGGGTAGCGATGCCCGCATTGGCGAACGTAATGGCACCGGCGGCCACCAGGATGTACGGGTCCTTGATCAGTGTCATCAGCGAAGCTCCTTCCTGTTCCTCTTTGGAAATCTTGGGCTGCAAGACCAACAATTGCAGCACTAACAAAGGAAAGAGGAGAGAAAAGAGGGAGAGAAAGGAGAGAGGGGGAGAGAGAAAGGAGATGATTTGACCGTCTTTCCGCTCGGGAAAGTTTACGCACGTCCATCAGCCAGGGCCAGAATGGCCAAGATGATGAAAGGGGCTCCCTTGCCAATGTACTGGTACATGAGGCCGCCGAAAGGGGGCCCAATGAGCACACCCAAGGCCAGACCGCCCAGGGCGATGGCCATGGCATTGCCTCGCTCTCGGTCATTGGGGTACCGTTCGGCCAACATGCCCATGCCGGCCACGCTGGTGCAAGCTGACCCAACGCCCTGCAAGCACCTGGCTATGAACAAGGTGGGAAATGTTTCACCAACAGCGAAAACTAATTGGCAAATAACGGGAGAAATATATCATGTTTAGTTGCTCAGTGTCAAAATCGATTGCGACTCAATTTTCTCGTCATCTCATACTTAGTGTCGAGAAGAACATGATGATGAAGCCGGCGAACATTGGCACCGAATATCCGATCCTGTGAGCGAAAATTGAATTCATCATTTCACACTTGACTGAGCCTCTGGGTCTCAAAGGTCACAGGTCGTACCTATTAGTGAAGACGCCCACGAAGGGGTTGGCAATGGCCTGAACTATGGGCTTGCAGGCAAACATGATGCCCACTTCGAAGTTCTCGTTGACCAGCTCCTCGTGGCGCAACTTGGCCTGAGGACTAATGGTGGTGGTGGTCGTGGTGCTCGGCCTGGTCATCCTGGCCACCGACTCGGTGACCCGGACGTCTTCCATGAACGGTTCAAAGTACCCTTCGTCCCCTTGGCCCTCCTTGCATATGCATTTCTGTCCTGACGGCCAACTCTTGCCTAGTGTCGCCCAGTGGTGACGGCACGTACCTTGGTAACAGGCTGGGCTGCTCCTTGTTCAGGTAGGACATTCGCTCGCTGAACTGTTCAGCCGGTGAGTGGGTGGACGTTCTCAAGGTCTCGTTGAGCACAATCAGGTCAGCCTTGTGATGCAACTCGAACAGGAATGCCGGTATAATGGGAACTGGGCAACAAGTATATAATGTGACATTATTACGACAAAGACCAAAGTTTCTCCCTCTCTTGCTCTCCCTCTCTCGCTCTCCTTCTCTCGCTGGTCTCGTTTACCTTCTCTCCCTATCCTGCCTAGACCTATATAACTTTCTCGCACGACGCCATACTTGGCGGGTGGTTAATGGTACGTGACAATGGAAACCTTTTCCCTCCTCTCCCTCTCTCCAGGTCAACACTTGGCCATTTCTATACTTGCTATATACACCAACTACTCTACCTACACTCACATTGATATGTCCATGCAACTTTTCTATATTCACCTTTCCTCTCTTCCCCTTTTCGCATCAATCATTCCTTTCGCGAGCGAGGCAAAGATTTTCATATAAAAGGCTCAAATGAGTCCATAGTGTAGAAGCTATAGAACATTGATGACATTATTCTGAACCTTGGCTCGAAGCTAAAAGCAATCTCTTCTATTCTCAAATCGCTCCGTAATCGCATCAACTAAAACTGGTGCATTATGTTCTAAAGAACTACGTATTATGCTCGAAAAGGTTCTAGTGAGATGCAGATACGGAGTTCTTTCGAATGCCTGCACTTCGAGATGAGATATAGATTCATATTACAACATACTCACCTACTGAAGTGAGCAACATGTTGTCTAATAGAAGGGCAACGGCCACAATTAAGATGACCAGCTTCCTCGAACCTCGACATGCCCTTAGAACATCGATCACTTTGTCCTCGAATGTTTGTGGCGTCGACTCCGATTCCTGTGTCATGGCTGATTAACTAATTGGTTCTTCTCAGTCCCTAAGGTTCTGGCGCCTAATTGGACTGTCCTTTCCGTGCTGATGTCCGTCGAATCTGCAAATGAACGATTATGGCGGTGACTTAACACACTGCGATCAGTTGGACGTTATGACGCAAGTTCTGACTCCGATACGCTCGAGACGAATGCACTGTGCGTCGAAACTAAGAGAGACCTGTTAGCATCATTAAAGAATTCTTGACTACAAGGGAAAGAATTGGACCGAAGTGACGGAATCCAAGGAAACGGAAGAGACGGCTTTCTCTCTCTCCCCCTCGCCTCTCTCCCCTTCTCTATGCGTCTTTTTGGTGGCATTCGCTCTTTAGCAGTCAAGTGCAGCTCGAGTCCTTCAATAGCATCGTTAACTAGAGAGAAGCCTCGTCTCCCTTCTCCTATACTCCGCTCTAGAGTTGTATCTACGGTGCGCCGAGAGCACATTCTTGCGCCTCTTGCTCTAAATCATCCGCAAGATGAGGTGCCAGTGATAAAGAGCCATCTTTTCTCTCTCTCCCCCTCTCCCTCTCCTATTCACTTTCCGCATACATATAGACATTCCATCGTCCTCTCACTTCCTATACGATATCACTCAATGGCGTAGGCTGATGGATGACACCTTGACATCAACGGAAGACTGTCTACCGTCAAGATGAATCTACTCAACTTACTTTGGTTCGAACTAGAACTTTCGTGCCTGACTTGGACACTGATGACGATTTGAGTGGGAGAAGGAATAAAAAAATAGCAACAAGTGGCCGAATTCTACTCGATGCTCGACTACTGTTCAACTATCTGAAACTTGAACTGTTCACTTGTCTACCGTTTGTACTATTTATCTACCTAAGGTTTAGCATTAACCTTTAGACTGATGGCTTAAACTGTTGATTATTAAGTTGACATGGACTATCTTCAAGATTGAAGAAGATAACTACGAGGTCGTTGCTGATTGATTTACTTACCAGTTCGGGAGGTTAATCGCACAAATTAGAACTAATGCAGAGTGTTTGTCCAAACTTTCAAACAAAAACTTGGTCGAACAGTTCTAATCCTCGAAGTTTAACTCAATGACAAAGCACTGTTCGCAGTCCGATGTGCGCGTCAAGTCAAAGTAGAACATTACAACTGAGACTGTGCGACTTTGATCTAAAATCGATCTACCCATTTGCTCGAGTTCTATGGCAATGACGACGTAATAGAGAACAATCATCGAAATAAAAGGCGAAGCGAAAGAGTTTAACCATGATATGTTCTTAAAATGTATAACAATTAAAGCTTAAACTACACCAAAGCTAATGCATTCAATTTTGGGTTTGTCACGATTCAGCTGTAAAGGCACTTCATCCGAATTTTCGCTGCTTAGAGAAGAGGTAGGCGATAACTGGGCGTCTAGTGAAGATGAGGATGACAATGACGGCGTCGGCAACGAGCCCAAGTCAACAGGTTCGTGTGAAACATCAAGGCGAAGAACATGTTTGTCCGAAGTTGATTGAAAAGGTTCTACTGGTACACTTCTTGAATTGTTGTTGAGTAGAAAGCTTTTCGGTGGCAATGGAGGACCTGTCGACTTGACGGGCCTCTTTGGCGGAAGTGGCGGCGGTGGAGACGTAAAATGATCACCCGAGAGCTGGTGACAATTAAGAGGCTCACTTGCAGTGTCAACGGTATATTGCACAGACATCCTAGCTGCACTGAGTCGAGCTTGTTCGGGCTTGCAGGAACGTTCGATCAAAGGCGGTGGCGGTTCACTTGGTGCCGAGATTTGATTATGCGTCAGTGACTTCCTGGGAGCCGGTATCGGAATTTGATGACGAGTTGATTGCGACGTAGAATTGTGGATGGATGAGTGACTAGCTTCAAGTGGGATACGACATGCAAACTTCACATCCGAGTCGCATGATTCACAATCAGCCGCCCTTTCAAAAGCGACTTCCATTAATTTTTCATCCCCTTTCTCAATAGCAATTTTGTGTAGCAGTAAGAAAAGGTGGCGAGACTTAAGATCCAAGGCAAGTAAGAAAGCTTTCTCCACCGAATTGTAGCGCACAAGGTGATAGAAGAATCTCTTCGCTAGAAAGTGCATACTTAATCGATATTCTTCATATACTTGCGCCTCAGCAGGTCGAACTGGTTTGAAGTAGACTCCCAAAGTATTTTCTATTTGAGATTCTCGTAGCGGGTTCAAAGGCAGTCTTAGCAAGAAGTTAAATATAAGATTGAGTGAACTGTATGCCAAATAGGAGTCAGTGTTCCAGTTGATGGTTAGCAAGTTTGAGATGGCTTCGTTGACATAGTCATACTTGAGATATTCGGTAATCAGACCAGTTAGTGACATGGAGGGCGGGAACGAAATGAGCGAAATGGCACCTTGATCGCTTTGAATGTCGGACAACATAGTGATGAAATCACTGTTTATAAAATTGATCTGATTCACAACATCAATGACATCGAGTTGCCAGCGCAAACTTAGGTCGTCATAATTGGACGGAATGACACTTAGTGCATAGTCGTACATCAGCACCTGACCAAACTTGTCGCATACAACGAAAAAGGCATCCAAAGGACTGCATAGAATTTTAGTGCCGTCTATAGATGTACGAAGAGTATAAACGGCATTTTCTTCCAGACAGAATAGCATCACAGTCCGGTTTTCACAAAGGATGAGCAATTTATCTTGAGCTGCCGTGAAGTCCACTTGAATGCACCTTGCAATCAAAGAGACTTTCAGTGAAAAGATTGTCACCATAGCTTCGTCTTCGCCTCGCAATTCAAGAACAACAAATTTGAGGGAGCTCGAAGACTCGTCCAGGGCTGCAATAAGCACTTGATTGCTTCGAGCACGACAAAAGCTAACCTGAAAAGAAATATAAATTACAGTAATTTGAACAAAAAGAACTAAGAGCTACGAGAACAAAGATGAAATGAAATCTGCGAGCTAGAAAATTATGATTGTGACTAAGAGCATCGCTAACTAGCGCTCTTAGAGTATCTTACCTTCTTAATCTCGCAAGGCACAGATGCATAGCCAAGCAAATCGACCTGAGAGTGATCAAATGTATAAATCAATAAATTAGCGAGATCTTTCTCTGATCTGACTGGAGCTGTCCAAGGAGCAACAGTACTCGGGCTTGATTGCCACCATGTTAGAAACATAGGTGTTGATGTCGAATTCGCAGTAATTTCCAGTCGCCTAGGTGCTCTACGGGTGATGTTGCTGACATGCAAGTCAATCTCAGTGAGCTTCAGTGATGCGTTTTTCAGCTTGAAAGAATTCTTCTCGGACTTGTGGCCATTGACATTACCGAAAAAGATTCCAGTGATTTTAGGTTCAGCGTAAGATATGAAAATAGCTTCATCTTCTCTCCAGACAATATCGACGACATGGCTCGAGACGAATTTGCCAACAAGAAACTTGTCAAAGTAAATGTGATTGGGTTTCTGGCTACTCGAGTCGAAGAACACCCAGCAAACTAATCCAGTGTTGAATACAATGACAAGAGCATTGGTCCGTGACATCCATTTCAGCAACACAATGCGAACGGTGTCCAGACGCAACAGGTCATTGAGTTGAAGGAGACGAGATTCGGTTTTCTTCGATTTGCGACCGGCTGATAGATTGTTGACGTCAGTTAATTTGGTTGACTTTAAACGAAACATTCTCTTCCTGGATTGCCTTGATAGGACTGAACAACTTTCATGGTTACTTTGTCTTGAAAATGCAGAAATTAAAACTAAAAATTTAGGTTTACTTTACATAGTAACTGAAGCGTGTTGACAGCTTTATGGGCTTTTTGCATATTTCGGGCCACATAGCGCTTGCGCGTTTCCTGTCGGGCTAGGGACCGTTTACTCAGTTCATACTTGGACTGCAATTCGCAAATGATCCCTTGCCAGTAGCTGACTTGCAATTTGAAGTCGGTTTATTATTGTTCATTAACTGCTAGTTGTACTGAATTTGTCAACGATAATCAAGTGAAATGGCTTTACCAGGAACCTCTAGCAAACTCGGGCTCTCTGCGACCCTTGTTGAAGAGCGTCAAGTTAAAATTAATCCTGAAAAATCAGCTATGTTACATGGGTGAGTATTCCGGTGTTGGTCCACCATGCCTTAATTCGGTTTACTTGCAGGTTCAACTCGACACCGGCGTACACCAGCGTGCATCCTTTGGACGTTCTTCAGCAAAATGTATGTAGGAAAAGAGTAACGTAGCGACTATATTCTAATTCATTGACTTTGTAGTACCGCGACCGTGTTGATGCCACAAACTTCGCCATTCTCAAGCAGACTCAAGGAGTTCATGCCCCTCTCAAGTTGATGATGGAACGACAAGCTGCTTCAAAAATCGGCAGGCTTCCTTTCTTGCCTTCGTCGAACATCATGAGAGACGTGTTGGAAGGACGAGATGATGACATCGACTTCGAAGACTTCTTAAATGGTAAAACATTCGGTAACTTGATCTTCTACTTATTTCTCGCTATATCAGATCCAACTCAACCGGAGTATATGGGAGCTGCTCATCTGGTGGTTGAACGCCAACTTGGTGTTCTCTAGAGCGTACAGTGTCTTTTTTAAAACATTTTGAAAGCAATTAAACTACTTTATTTGCATATTTTCTACAAATTTGTAACTTCCGTCACTCATCCTCGAATCGGAATCCATCCTTTGAAGATGTCCTTGTACTTCATACGCTCTATGGAAAAATGATAATTATAGAATCGAGAAGACATTACTTTGTCACTTACCGACTACCGGGAAATCATCATAATGTGTCTCAAGATAGTGACGATAGATAGCGTCATTTCTATTCGCAACCTTGGCATTATAATTGAACACCGAATGGCCGAAATAGGCGCCGAGGCCGCAGAAAACGGCATACTTCCAGAGCTGCGAAATCACTGGCTTCTTCGTATAATAGTTCTGTCCAGCAACACCAATACAGGCCAAGGCGGCTCCAAAGACCGGAAATAAAAGATAGACGCCAAACTTTGGCGGAGGTCGGTCGAATTTGTCGTAAACATCCAACGGGTGGTATCGTTCACCCAGTCTTGCTATGCCATAGTGAGCCTTTTTCGGGTCAATGTAAGCATATTCCTCCGAAGCAGGCTCTGCTATGGGCCAGCTTCTTGCCATCCTTGATTAATAAAGTCAAAAAAGAACAAAACCTTGTTGATTTCGATTACAATCATGAGAAAATTACCTTGTTTATAAGCGAAGAGGTGAGTCAAGGAGACAAACACGATGATGGCTGAGCTGCGTCGCCACTGCGCAGTCGCAAGCAAACAGCTTTTCGAACAATTTCTCCTCGCCAAGGGACTGTTTCATTATTTAATAAGTGAACCTTGTTAAAAAACCTTTCCGTATTTTGTAATTAGCAATCGTAAGGTTGAACTACCAGTCGACCAGTGATCCCGAAAAAGAATAATTCCCCTGTTGATAGCGTTAATCACGGCTCGGGCTGATGGTGATCCATTCCATTGACGTCAATCGACCACTTTCCCGAGCTTCCGTAACAAGAATGGTACATTTGAAATTTAAGTCTCAATGTAGACATATAACTCACGTGACGAGCTGTCCATAAACTGGAGCTTAAGGGCAACTCGTCTTCCTTGCATTGACTGTACGTTGAAGGACAACTTGTTGCTCTCTCTCTCTCCCTCTCCCGTCGCCTCACCATTTTTGCGCTTCAGCATTCATGGTTACCTGCTTTCGCTCGACTCTGAAGCATCAATGCTTTCTGTGACCGATTCAGCTGAACATCGGCTAAACAAGTTGCACACACTTTCACCTATGTTGTTCTACCCTACTCGGTGAATGTTCCATTTTATCACTCATTTTGATTTCGTAAGAGACTCTAATTGTGTCGATGCACAGAGTACGCCTTACCAGTGTTCTTCTCATTCTCTCCTCTCTCATCCACTTTAACCATTCAGGTAACTTCATGCTGTTCACCGAGTATTCTCTAATTGTCATCTTTGTACCGTTTCCAGCTACCACTAATTCTACTAGTCAATGTCAAAAATTGCTCAGCAAAGCCACAAAATGTGCGAAAGGCATCCTTTTCTGGAACCGTGACCTGCCACTGGAGTCCCTTGATGACATGGCCAAGTATTGCATGTGAGTCAAAAAATGTAGGGTTGTTGTATTCTATAATATAGGTTCATGCCGTGTATGCCCAGTGTCATCAGTAGGTCTCCGTTAGATGGCGTTGAACCCTTGTCCAGTCTTTGGCACTAATTTACTTTCACCACCATTTTTGCATTTACTACGTAATTTGAAACTGACCTTGTTGTCTCATCATTAGAGCAGAGAAGAACAATCTCGAATGCATGCAAGAGTATGAGTCATGTCTAAGTCCATTCAGTAGAGGGATGTTCAGTGTTGGTATGACGCACATGAAGAGATCGGTGAGACGATTCTGCCAGTCGGCGGATGATCAAAGAGGTGGGTTCGACGCCCCTTAAATAGTGCAATGCTATTAACAAACTTTGACAGTTTTCTTGCGTCACTTCAAGTGCTTCACGAATGATGTCAATCGTCGCAAGCCCATCCAAGAGTGCCTGGACAGAATGGCCCTGATGGTCCAAGAAATTCAAAATGGCTTCCAAACAGCTGACATCTATGCCGGACTTTGTTGCACCTTCACCATGTACAGTGATTGCATATTCAACTACACAAAGGCCGCTTGTGATGATGTAACAGGACCGGCTACAGCTAATTACGTTCAGCAAATCTTAATCAAGTCGGTGACGTCATTCGTTGAAATGCCTTGCATTGGGAGATCAAGTCGAGCCGAATGCTTAGCCAATCATCAAAACTTAACTCGACTTATTGATGTGGTTTTCTTTAACAACCAAGTACCATTGCAAGAAAATTCTGTCATATTTCCTTTACTAGACATTGTTTCCCGGTTCGAAGTTATGCCTTGAGATGCGGAGTTTGCTTAGCTCACCATATATATATTATTTATGCTTATCGAGTAGAATTATAAAATCACATGTTGTTTTCACTGCGCCTCTTTGCCATCAAGTCGGTAACTATTCGAAGCAATTTATCCATGGGTTTCGAAATAATTTCATCCTTGTAAGGCAATTCAGTATCCAGGTTTGATCGCCAGCGGACAATATTAGTATGCACCGACATATCGTAGTCGAAGAATGACGTCAACGATAGTGATGCATAGAGATGCAGATCAGCCAAGGTTTTCTTATCACCGACCAGGTATTTCCTATTTGCCAACATTTGGTCAAGTGCAGTTGCCTTAAGGGAGAATTCTTTCATAGTTTCCGGCTTGATTTCGCTTCCATAATGAATGGGAGGTGTGACCACGGCCAGTAAAGCGGGATACATTGACCCAGTGTCGAAGAACAGGCAGTTGTTGACCTTTGACCGGAGGGCAATGTCCTTGGGGTACAGAGAGCGGTCAGAGCCGTACTTGTCCACCAGGTATGTCGTGATGGCGTGACTGTCATAGAGGATCAAGCCTCTGTCTATCAGCGTTGGGACACTTCGGTTAGGATTGAGCTGCAAAGGCAACCCAAGGGTCAAAGGTTACACAATGACGGTGACACGTTTCATTACCTTGACATATTCGGGGGTTTGGTGAGCAGCTGCATACATATCCGTAGGCTTCAGCTCAACCTGCAGTCCGAGTTCTTTTAGAACCATCAACACTGCAATAGAACACGGTGAACCGAAATAGTAGTACAGTTCCATGGTGGTGACAAGCAAGCTATGCTCTGCTACATGAAATGATATTGCAACTTGGAAGGCTTCGCTCCTGATTCAGGACTGGTTGTTTGCTATGTATACAGTGTAGTCGACTCCGGGCGTCCTTCATACTGATTAGAAGCTAAATTTTTCCTCATTGTGCTATCAATGGGAAGTATCTGCCTGCGTATCATATTATACGGCGGTGAATATGCTCATCAAGTATGCATAGAAACCGCTTCACTCTAAATTAAAACGCTGTCGCAAGTTTCAATGCCAACCTTTGTCCAACATGGCCGTCAGATGGCGCACCCTGATTGTGTCAACTTTAATTACAGTTTGTGCCGCTGAATTCTGGTCGCTTCAAATTAAGTTGCATTTTGATTGACTTAACTTGAGATAATATTTAGACTGCAATTAGCACAGTTCCTTGCACAGGCATGAAACTCAATACAAGCCACATCCGGAAATTTTCGGAACTGAACTAGTCATACATATTTTAGCAGTTTGCAAAATTCATTTCAACCACTAAACATGGCGCTTCCAGGTTGTATGATGAATCCCATCTTTCATGGCATACTTGCCTTCATATTCATCATTCTCGGGGTTCTTTCCATTTTTGCCCCAGTTATGGTCAAAGTTATCAGCTTAGACAAGGTCAGTATTGAGCTCCATGTTTTTGTTTTATCCGTCTCTCTAATCTCACAATCTCTTTTTCAGCAAGTTAAATTGAAGGAAGATGCAATGTCTTACCAGTATTGGGAACATAGCAAAGGCTCAAAGAAGACAGCTGTTTACTTCTACAGCATCGATAATCCGGCCAGCTTTCTGGCCGGTGGTAATCCCAGCTTAAGCCAAGTGGGCCCAGTGACCTATAAAGTGGCGTCAAGAAAGGAAGATGTCAAGTTTCATGGCAAGAATCGAGTTGCTTACGAACTCAAGAATGTGTACACATATTCGAAGCAAGATTCAAAGGTTTCCGAATCAACGCTAATCACCACAATCAACGCCCCGCTCATCTTTGGTCTTAAATTGCTTCTAAGTTTACCTAGAGGTTCTCCATATCACGATTCCTTGGCTCGAAACATTAGCTTTGAAGCGAAAAAAGGAATACTAATTACCAAGTCAATCAAGCAATTACTTTTCGATGGCTACGACAGCTCGCTACTTACAGTCATGAGCAAAATCAACTCCAGTTTACCTGATTACAGGGGTAAATTTTCCTGGCATAGTGAACTGAGAGGTACCTCGGGTAGTCGAATTGTGGCCTATACAGGAAAACATGACAAAGACTACATAAATTCGCTGTATGCGGTGAACAACCGGAAGTCAATACCTTACTGGGATGTAGACAGTCGCTGCTCTAATTTGGACAAAGTTTTCAACGACGAAACACTTGTAGCTCCACTGAAAGATTCGGAAACAATTAGATTTTACCTGGAGCATGCCTGTCGACACCTGAGATTCCGTAACGACGATGACTGGGACAAGGAGGAAATCGAAATTGGCGAATACGAGCTCAAAGCGAAACGGTACGTACTTGACAAGAAGAATTTCATGGGAGCCAAAGGCTTCAAGTCGAATGAATGCTATCTGTCAAGCCAGTTGTCGTCAAGGGTGTACCTTGGTGACGAACAAGGCTCCTTGGCCAATGGGCTCATTGATGCTGCCCCTTGTCACCATGGGTTACCGGTGATCTTTTCTCAGCCCCATTTTCTGGACACGGCGGAAAATGTTGACCAACATGTCGGCGGTCTCTTGCCTGAGAGAAATTTGCACCAAAGTTTCCTGGACGTCTTTGACGACTTTGGCTTTGTTGTCCGGTCGGCGATTAGGTATCAGATTAACATACCCACCGAGTATGTCAAGACACTGCCTGCTTACAAGAATGTCAAGTCACTCATCTATCCGGTCATGTGGATAGAAGATACGGACACAATGACCGAAGAGTTGGCCAAGAAAATGTGGCGCTGGTCTAAGCTAAGTAAAACACTGGGCTACTCACTAGGTGGCGCCACTCTGGTGGTTGGATTCGTGTTCCTTGCTTTGGCTGTGTTGTTTTACATCAATGGTCCCGCTGGAGGTGCTGGTAAGCGAAGTGTCAACACTGAACTGCCGTCCATGTCTACTTATAGTCGGTGAACACCAGCTTCAGTTCTTCCAGTCAAGCAGTTAGTGAATCACTAGAACCGTTCGACTTCATAGCATTTCAATTAGATGAACTCGTCATCATGTTCCACATGTCAAGACACCTTTCATCGATCAGTGCTAATACTTTTTGGGGCTTGTTTTCAGTCATACTTCCGCCAGTTTTAAATCTCATCAAAAAGTAGAAATGAGTTTCTTTTCATATTAAACAGTAAACTACAAACTCTGAGAATAAAAATACATTTTTCGTTAATTTTAGCATGTGAAAATAAAAAGCCAAAGGAAAAATTTAATCAATTTAGGCTCCACTTACAGTCAGAAAGCTTCTTTTCTCGAAATTAGCTTTTCAGTGATGAATTCTATGATCTTGTCCACAATGAGCGACTCGAGACTTCTTTCATGTTCCCGGAAAATCCCGTAGACTTCTCCCGAGCCTAAAAGCACAAACACAAGTCTATTTCGGTTAATTAAGCGTCAAATTTCAACAAGTGAAACAATGCTGTCTGAAACCATGTCTGAAAGAGTTCGATAAGGAATTTGTCGTCACTAGATGGCGCCGCACATACTGCTACTGAAAAAGCTACTGCAACAAGTATTTCAAACCTGAAATTGCATTTAACGATCTAGTTAATAAATTCGACCCATGAGCTGATCACTCAATCATTTATTGTATAGATATGATGAGTTAAACTTAAGGAAGACTCATTTGCTGAACTTCTTGATATCGCAGTGGCCAACATACTGGGCACACCTTGCATCAGAGCGGGCAGCATAGGCCCGGGCAGCGTTTTGGGCAAGATTTCGTGACGGGCCAGCTCCGAAAACGACACCGGGACATCTGATGCCACTTGGTACGTTGCGAGTATTACAGCGAGCGTAATAGGTGTTCTTGACAAGTGCCATTCCCAGAGCACGGGCTATGGCAACGAAGAAGGGGTTTGCTATGACGTCAGCGACGAGAAGAGAGCCAACAATGGCCACAATTAGAAGGGTAGAAAAACGCATCGTACTTGACTTTGAGGGACAATGGGATATGAAGTACACTTCGGTTGACTCTTTTATATCAGGGTTTTGTAGCGATTACTTGGAAACAATGAAATAGCATTACGTTGGCATCTTCTCTTTTTCATTTGCAACATAAACTGCAATAAGTCAGGGGTGTTGGAAGCCGGAAAACATGGATGATCACATGATTTGCCCCGAGTTGAGAAAATTGCTTTACTAGGGGATACTTTATTACCACTACTATCGCACAATAGAAGGTGTCTATCCCTGGCTTTTTGTGACCATATTTCAAAGAAGGGAAAAGACCTATTGTCATGAGACACATTTAAGAGTTGTGACCATGACTACTAAATAAAATAAGCAAAGCTGGTAGACCCATACACGTTTCCTAGAATCTCTTAAAAACATCATGCCGTAAGGAAAGGCGTAATGATCTACTGAATGATCCACTGACCACTCACCAGTAGATGGCGCCACACTTTTGTTTGAATTTCCGTTACTCGAGCTGGATTGACCATTACTGAAGGTCCCTTGTTGAATTGAATAATAGCGCAAAAATATGCGAATCTTGAGCTACCAACACGTAAAGTTAGATCACCGACGAGTTTTAATCATGGTTGCATATTACACAGTTCATTTAATACGCGATTCAAGCTGAGATTTTGAGGAAAGTTTGAACGATACTCATTTCATGAATTTCCTGATATCGCAACTCCCAACATACTTGCCACACCTCGCATCGAAGGCGGAAGCGTAGAATTGGGCAGCTTTTTGGGCCGCATCGCGTGACAGCCCGGCTCCAAAAACGACCCCAGGACAGTTGATGGCCTTTGGTACGTTGCGAGTATTACAACGAGCGTAAAATGTCTTTTTAGCAAGGACCACTCCTAGGGCTCGGGCAGCTATGGCGAAGAAGGGGTTTGCTATGACGTCACTCACGAGAAGTGAGGCAACTATGGCCACAAGTAGAAGAGTGGAAAAACGCATCTCATTTACCTTTAGTGACAACTGTGTATGAAGTTCCCTTAGGTGCGCTTTCTCATATTATCATGATAAGTCGTTGATCCCTAGAAACAATGAAAGATGTGCGTTTGAATCTTGTTTTAAAGCCTGGAATTGTAATTGCATTGAGTTCGGCAATTTGTTATTGGGACATGGTTCACACGGTAGATAAAGGTTAATACCTTGATATCTAGGATGAGCTTCTCGCTTTAGGGGTGTTGAGAAAAATCATTATTGCAATAGTCACATGACAAACTTCATAGAGGCGACTATGGCAACGAAGACAAGCAAACGTACAACTAAATGTTTAATATGAGCTACATTCGAAAGATCTTGTCTAACCGAGTCTTAAGCCAGTTTTTTCGCCATGATATCTCTGAAGTCAACATGGCTTGACCATTGCGTCACACAGTGAGGAGCGAAGTACTTTGACCCATGGTACGAATAATCGCAAGTCAGCAACAAGCTGTTTTCAAGGACAGTGTGTAATCATGAATAGAATTCTTCGAAATAACATATTTTGTCTTGTCGTCACGTGATAACTTACTCTCATGCGATAATATAAGCCCCATCCAGGGCTCATTAGAGTGTTTGAACTTGGGTCTTGTACCTTTGAGTTTGTCTAGGCTCTGCTATGATAATTAGCAAAGTCATCCACAAATTAGTTAGTCCCTCGACCGCACCGGAGCCACTGTTCTGAGAAATTTGGCAAGAGGAATGACTCAATGTACATAATCATCCAACTTGCTCGTAAACACTGTTTCGCGAAAAGAGTTCTCTATATATGTTTGCGCAAAAATGGCATATATGTACAGTAGTGTAGCAACAAGCTGGGATGTGAGTTGCTTACACAACGTGTTCTAGGAAACTAGTGAAAATAAATATAATCTTTAGTCAATCAATCAACGGCAAGTTACTGCCCTCTTACACAGCAAAGGGCACTGGTATTGTTATATGGAAGTTTATTAATGAAATACTAAACTAACACCATTGTTAGAGAGTACAAAGTGAACACCGGATACGGATGGAAACAAGCTTAGTCACTGGCTAGCTAAAAAACTAAATAAATTGTCAAGGACATACAACGAGGAAAATAAATAATAATTCACATAGAATGTTCGTGATGGAATAGGAAAGTAACTCTTTGGTAGACGGATATAAGTAGAAATATAATATTAATTCGGTGCCCAGTATAAGATTAAGCGTAAATGCCAGCTGACCTTGAGCCATGATGAAGCCACTGTTAAAGAGACACAAAAAATCACCATGGTAGTTAAATGCGTAAGCCTGATAATGCACTTCGTCGTGTCCTGACCGTCACTGTCAGGGCTGCCATTGCTTAAGCCTTCGTCTTCCGTGCGTGACTCTCGGCTATGTCCATAAAGATGAACACTGGCGACTCCGTTTCAGCCTTGTCGTCGTAAGCATTCTCAATGGCGTCAAGGGCACCCTTAGTGTCACGGGGTACCTCGTTGCACAATTTATGGCAATTAGAGATGTCAGCATAGCTGTTCTCCGCCATGGTCAGCTTGTGATGGATGTAAGTTGACGTAATGACACCCTGTCTCTGGTCACACAGGGTGGCCTCCACTTCCAGGACACACTTGTCAAAGGTGTTGCGTGCACAACAGTATGCCCCGAACTGGTACTTGGCACTGACCGTATCTCGGACATACTTCAGGCTCCGGACATGACGGTCCAGGCAGCGGCTCTGCAGTGTCCGAGTCCCTTTGTCCTTGGCCAGGCATGTGTAATGGTTGAGCAGCTCTGTGCACGGAACAGGTAAATTGCAGTTAAGTACAGTGTAAATTGTGGACGTTGTGAGGCGCACTAATTGTCAGGTATAACTTACGTTTACTTTGGACAGGATCGCAACTCTCGTCGGCATCCTTTTTCGCGTAGCTCACGAACGAGCGTATAAATTGTCGCTTATATCCTCTCAAGCACCTGTTGTAATCCTCAAGGCATTTCACGGCTTCGTTGATGCTTCTAATGATTCCATAACGAGATTAGATGACATTGCATTAGCTAGCTGCAGGTACACCTACTTGCAATACGAATTCAGGTGCATATTGGACTTTGGAATGTACTGGTCACGATTGCCCACAGCAAAGATGGTCCGTGAACATGCTTCGGCCATTTCGCGGTTCACTGGACAGTTCAGTGGACGGGTTTTGCGAGTAAACGCTGATGCCCCTGAAATTTGCAATTAATGGCCATCAATACAGAGTAATTAATAGTCGGGTGACTCACCATAGATGACCTGGACAAGTAATAAACACGCAAAGAGAGTGATACTTGATTGTGTCATTATCTCAGAGAGTAGTTACTGCGGAGTTAACGTGACACTTCGTTCAGCTGTGTAATATTCTAGTCTCAAGGTAACTCTCAAAACTTGTATGGCGAGAGGAAGAGAGGAGAGAGAGAGAGGAGGCAGTGTCGTATTCTTTGCTGCTTCGAAGATGAGTGACTCCGAGTACACGATACGCTCACAGTATATTGCCTTTCTCTTTCTCTTATAGGCTACTTTTCTTGTGAAGGAAAATGACAGCTGTCAACTTTGGTTACGTAAGCAACGAGTTCCTAGATGAGAGACATAATACGAGAAGCGAGTGCTTAATCTGGAGAACACCTGGGAAATAAGACTTAAGTCAAGTATATACTTTATATTACAGGTAGCTATATTTTTCGTCGCGGTGGTGAATCACAAAGAGTCCAGCTCGAAATGCCGATACAGGTAAATATTGCACTTTATATATACGCTTTTTGAATTGAGATGCAAAGGATGGCAGTTATTAGCTTAACGGGAGTTACCTTCTATATTATCCTTAATTTTCTGGTCTTGGGTGAGTAAGAGATGTTGACTATTCTTAGAATATTAGAACCATACATTCAAGAACATCCCATCTCTCTCTATTTCTCTCTCTTCTCTCTCCCTCCCTTCGCTCTCCGGTTTGCGTTTTCACGCAAACTTGTTAACAATTCCAAAATCCACTTGATTCATTTTTACCCCATCGCCGGAATGAGGCATGCACACAATTGCCGAAAATTCTTTTTATTTGAAGAAGAAAGGGGATTCCTTTCCATTTCTCGGTAATTCGGTGAAGTGAGTTCACCATAATGAAAGCTAAAGTCTACCAAAACCGGCTATTTGAACTCGGTGACTTCGCACTACTCATGGGGTCTCGGCTCAAAAGTTCACCGCGGTCTACCGCAGGAGACCGGAGCCCGGAGTGGTGTCATGACCGTTGACCATGCCTAGGTCACTGCAAATTGCTTCTGAATAGCTGTCAAGTGACGTCAAATTTCGGTAAATTGAGCCGTAATTTATTGTGATGCTTAATCACATTTGTTTCGATTACCTTCGGGAGAAGCTTGTGATGAGCTCGATTTAGAGGAATCGGCTAATTGCTACACTTGCCACGAAAAGCTGGTCCCTGATAATCATAAACTGTTATTTCTACTGAAGTGTCCATGAGAGGGGAGCGAATTTAAATCTACAGTTAGTCGTCTACTTGAAGGTGATGTGTATAGTCATGTTTTATTTTTTTTCTCAAAATTGGGAAGCTTGAGTCAGGATAGGTTGGAGAGTAAAAAAATCTTACCGGTAAATATTGTACTTTTATATATGACACAAGCAAAGGACACGTAGTTAAGTACTCACTAGTCAAACGTACTCAATGTTTAGAACACATATTTCTTTTTCCTCGTCACGTAGATATGTAGCTTTGACTTCACCGAGATTGTGGTACTTGAGCTGCATGATACACACATATGGTGCTACAAATGAATAGAAACTCGTCATAGAATAGGCACGTCGAACATGTGTAGTGCAAGTACACACAAATAAAAAAAATCTCCTGTATAATGGCAGTAAACGGTATATCAAGGGCTTGAGACGTAGCTGGAAATGCAAAAAAGAACTGGACCCGCAGTGATTTGTCAATTGTCAGAGTCAATCGTGGCCATCAGCGTCACCGCCGTCTTCACAATGTGTCCCATCACCGGAAAACGAGTCGGCGTCGGCCTGATGACTGAACGGACTCTGACTACTGTGGCTGCAGTTGTTACTTGACGACGAGTGGGCCAACCCTAGCCAGGCTTCCGAGCCATCGATGGCCAGCTTGTTCATCCAGCCATTCTTGGCCATGTTCACTTCGTCCGACAGGTCATTGTAGTAGCAGTAGTTGGCCTTGGTTTCACTTGACTTTGCATTTAGATTGCTGGGCGACTGGTACTTGTAGGGTGACTGGATTTCCTTGCCGAACAAGAGGTAAACAAAGAGACAACAGCAACAGCAATCTTCCGGTCGGCAATCGTCTTTGGGTGACTTGAAGCCCAGTTGCTCTAGTGTCCTCTTCCTTGGCTGATGAGTAATCGGTGGCTCACTGTCCATCTTCCTTTGTCCGTTATTCCTGAGTGACTGGGGTAAGGAACGCAGGAACTGTTTCCAAATGGCAAGAGAGGAAGAGAGGGAGAGAGACGCGAAGAGGGGAGAGGAGAAAGGAGAGTGAAAGTGAGCACGCCGAGGAATGGGCGGTCAAAAAAGGCGCTCATGTATGAATGGGCGACATGTAGTCAAATGGGCGAGACTCTGGAGGCGCTCCTTTCAAATATTATACTTTTCTGTATCAAATACTACATCAGTTCAATGGACTCCATTTTTTGTGTTTGTTGATGATGACAAATTGTGTTTAATCAGCGATCTCTGGAAAATAGGAGTTTTGGAAAAATTTCAAGGCTTCCTGAAATTCCCTTTTTTCATTGTGCATCCTGTCTAAATTGCTGAATTTATGCGCTGACATGTGTGCAACCATTTCCACATTGATTCGATTTTCATAAATCATATCTCTGAAAGAATTGAATTTTATCTCTTTGCATTTCTCCCGGAGAATTTTATCACCTCAACTGAGATGAAATATTCATGAGATAAGCAATTGGCTTCGGATGACTTTCAGTTGTGGGAACTTATCGATAGGAAACCAGTGAGAAAAGTTGAGCTGGACAGTAATTTAAATTTCATGCATGATATGCTAATTAAGTGCACTGAGGAGTCGATTAAATGAAATTTATACAATTTTATTATTATAACGCTAGTTTGAAACTCCCTAGAGTCTATTTTTTGTGAGAAATCAACCTCAGCTCAACTTTCTCAGCTAATTGCGTAATAACATAAAAATAGCGAAATGAAAGTTGAATGAAAGCAGAGAAAAAGGCAACTAACGGAACTGGAAGTCGACCGGCAGACTAAAAGAAATCAGCTGACTTGTCGGCGACGCGCATGGAATGAGTCGACTATATGAAAGAAGAAGTGACGTAGATATTGTATTTCGGGAGACATTAGGAAGCAGTTTCGGTTTGTCCCATTTTGAACTCTGCATTTTCGAGTTCTAATTTAGGAACTGTTCATTTTCAGCCTAATCTGCACTGGTACAGAGTAAACTTGGAAGTCTAGTTAGTTGCCAGAGAAGTTAACTAACCTCTCATTGTGTGCCGTGGTGTGCTTGGGCTATCCTGTCTGACTCAAGTTGACTCTTCACAGCTTCGTTCAGAAACGTTTACCGGAATCAACATGACCCAAGATGAGACAGAGACCCAAATGGAAGTGGACAGTGGTAAAAGTGTTGAAGAGGTTTTGGCCTTGATAGAGCAACCTATGAAGAAGGGTGAATACTGGTATTTGGTAGACAAAAAGTGGTTCGAACAGTTCAAGAGCTATTTGAACGGAGAGAAAGACCCAAGTCTGAGTCCTGGTGCTGTGGACAATTCACCTTTATTCAAAAATGCTAGTGACAAAGATGGCGTCTACGAGCTCAAGGAGAGACTTCAAGAAGATCTGGACTATATCTTCTTGCCTCTGGAAGCCTGGGAAGTATTGACATCCGCATTCGGTGTACTGAACGAGAATCATGCTGTTCGGAGGCTGGTCATCGAGCAAGGGCATTTCAGTGCATACTGCATTGCCGAAGTCTATCCGATAGAGCTGAAATTGTGCTTGTATGGTTCAAAGGAAGAGATACTAACCAAGCAGTTCAGTCGAGTAACGACACTGCATGATCTTGAAGCTGAGATGCGTAGGCTGTTTAGTGTGGATGCCTCGCGAGATACCCAGCTATGGGCAAGTGGAAGCATTTTGAATCAGCACAGCGACTCTGGAAGTGCTTCGAACTCGGCAGCCGTGGGTTCCGTTAGTGGAAATGCATCAGCAGCATCTGGAAAAGCCAACGACGGCCAATCACTGATTGACGCTGGTCTACATTCTAGCAGCATTGTTACTCTGGAATTGAGAAATGGCGACGGTACTTGGCCTAGCAGTCGTCCGAAACATGGGGCTATTGCTACCAGATCTTCAAAAGCCACTCCAGGTCTATGTGGGCTAATGAATTTGGGAAACACATGTTTCATGAACAGTGCACTCCAGTGCATGTCAAACACCATACCACTTACTGACTACTTCCTAAGTGATCACCATCTAAATGAACTCAATCCTAACAATCCACTCGGAATGGGAGGTCAAATCGCAAGAACCTTTGCCGATCTTGTCAAGTCCATGTGGTCAGGAGCCCACACATGTCTAGCTCCTCGTGAATTCAAGATGGCTGTTGGTAGATTCGCTCCACAGTTTAGCGGATTTCAGCAGCAAGACTGTCAAGAACTGATGGCTTTCTTGCTTGATGGACTGCACGAGGATCTGAACAGAATCACCGAGAAGCCGTACATAGAAGTTTCGAACGAAATTGATAAGCGGGCTGATGAAATAGTTGCCGCCGAGTCGTGGGAAAATTACAGGAAACGAAATGACAGCATTATCGTAGACACTTTCCATGGATTACTAAAGTCAACTTTAGTCTGTCCGGAATGTGCTTTAGTTAGTGTTACATTTGACCCCTTCTGTTACCTGTCACTACCTCTTCCGGTGAAACGTGAACGCGCTATCGATGCAACTTTCATACCTGCTCGAGTTCTAGGACATGCAAATGAGCATCAGCTACCCAAAACCATCAAAATCTTTCGACTGATGATTCCGAAAGTTGGTAACATTTCGGACATTTGCATAGCTGTTGCTAAAGCCGTGAACGAAAACAAAGAGACATCAGGCAGTCACCGTGTTGATCCGGACAAGCTCATTGTTGCCGATGTCTACAACCACCGGTTTCACAAGCTATATTCAAACGATGACAACTATAGTCCGCAATTGGATGACATTGTGGTTTATGAAACAGTTGATGAGCGAACTCCGATTCCCGTTTATCTTCGTGAAGCTAAAGAGGAAGGCGAGACAACTTCATTGTTCGGGAGACCTCTGATAATCAATATAGACGAACCTAGTTACGAATCTCTGTACGATGCGATCAGCATTCAGTTGAGGCGATATATGAAGTTAACTCCAGATGAAGCTGACTCCGACACTGACGAAGGCGTTTCGGGATTAGATGACCAACAAGAGTTGTTCTCGATGTACATTGTCAACGCTTATGGTTCTCAAGAGATAGAAAAGGTCGAGAAGAATAAACCTGTCAAGTTAACAGCAAAGAGCTACCTGGCTGCTGATTTTGCGGCTCGTGTCAAAGAGAAACATTATGATGACAATGAATTGGAAGCGGCTACAACTAAAATTCACATGTCGAAAAATTCAGGAGGAGGTAAAACTGCGGTCAACCTTAGTGACTGCATTCAGCAATTTACCACAACTGAGAAGCTCGGAGCTGAAGACCCTTGGTATTGTCCAAGATGCAAACAGCACAAGCAAGCGACGAAGAAGTTCGATCTGTGGAATTTACCTCGTGTCTTAATCATTCATATGAAGAGATTCAGCTATTCTCGGTTCTGGCGAGACAAGCTCGATACTCTAGTAGACTTTCCAGTCACTGGTTTAGACATGTCCGGACACATTCAAGGCCCAAAGACTCAAGCTCCTCTCTACGATCTTGCTGCCGTAGCAAATCATTATGGTGGCTTGGGCGGTGGTCACTATACAGCATACGCTAAGAACCGAGAGACACAACAGTGGCACTACTTCGATGATAATAACGTTAGCGTAGCCACGGAAGACCATGTGATCTCCAAGGCAGCCTACGTTTTGTTCTACTTAAGAAGAGACTAATCTAAACTCTAGTACTAATCGACTGCTTTGTATTTCTCACAGACTTTACCCGACAGTGCAGAAGCTGGATGAATTCAGTTGCTCTGTCTTTAGTCGCCTATGTTTTAATTTAGTTGTTTTCCATTTTTCACCTGAAAAAGTTTCTGTATTCATTTTTCGAGTAAGTTAATAAATAAAACCTAAAATAAACCCTTCATTTTCCAATTCGCTGAATGACCCAATCTTGCTGGCACAGGGGACATCTATTGTTCTGTTGAACCCATAGTGACATACAGCAATTGTGAAAACTGTGGTTACATTCTCCTAAATGAAGTTGAAAAAGCAAATGTCAGATACACTCTCGGAACATACTCGCTATTTACCCCAAATGACGACACACTCTTCGTGTTTGTTATCAGCCTGACAACGAAGACAGGCATCCATTACGTGAACTCTACAGATGGCACATGTGTCACACTCGACATCCCAGCTCCACATCGAGACAGCATTCCATTTCTTGAGCGTGAATAGCTTTTGAGGAACATCACCCTGACCATCAACTGTTCCATTGGTCCCCGAGTCGTCTTTGTACTTTCCATTCGCTTCTTCAGCATCGTTGTAGTCTTTATCTACCATCATCTCATTGCTGTCAGTCATACTTCTTGAGTTTTGGCACAAGGTTGTGCAATGTGGACAATATCAAATAAGTAGATTTCTTGTCGAAAACTGACAACGACGCGAAATGCTGCACTTTCGAAACGACCCCCTGTTTTCAAAACAAAGTTGGGCTTTGGTGACTGAAGGAGCTGAGATCGAGCGTTTTGATTGTTCACGATGTCCGAACGAAAGGTTCTCAATGTAAGTGGTTTCTGTGATGTTTGAAAATATTCTCAAGTCTTTTCTTTTCAGAAATATTATCCACCGGACTTTGATCCGACAAACATACCGCGGTTGAAGTTGGCGAAGACCCGACAGTACACTGTCCGTATCATGACGCCCTGTAATATGAAATGTAACACTTGTGGCGATTATATTGCCAAGGCTAAAAAATTCAATGCGAGGAAAGAAACAGTTGAAGATGTGGATTATTTAGGTCTGAAAATTTTTCGGTTCTACATCAAATGTCCAGTTTGCATGGCAGAAATCACATTCAAGACGGATCCTAGGAACTGTGATTACGAAATAGAACATGGAGCAACACGAAATTTTCAAGCTTTTCGTCTTGCTGAAATGCAAGCACAACAAGAAGCTAAGGACAAAAAGGAAGAAGAAGAGCTGAACCCAATGGTGATGTTGGAGAACCGAACCAAACTTTCACGCAAAGAAATGGAGGAGCTCGAAGCGCTAGAAGAACTGAAGGAAATGAGCCAGCGACAAGTCAATCTGGACATGGTGGCGTTGGCTGAAAGAGACAAAGTAAGAAAGAAGAAGCTCGAGGAGATGCTCAAAAAGCAACAAGAGGAAGATGACGAAGCTGAATTGCAGCGAATGCTTGACATTCAAAACGAAGAATTGTTTAAAGGAGGTCCAAGCAGTAGTAAATGGATTAAAGTCGAGGATTCTGATGAACAGCTTGAGTCCATAGAGGAAGAAACCGTAGAGGAAGTACATGAAACTGAAACTAAGGACATTATGCCTTCTCATATAGCAGAGGTAAGGCCAGCCAGCGTATCTCAAAATGCGAAGTCAAATGATTTCGCCCAAAAACCCGAATCATCCAAGAGAAAGTTGGCGCAATTAGTCAAAATAGTTAAAAAGCCGAAAGAAGAATCAGCAGCCCCTAAACCATTGTTATCATTATGTATGTATTCGGACTCTGACTCGGAGTGATTTAATGTTTTTATAAAAACTCAAGTAAAGTCGGTATCAAATGAATGCATGCATAGTACATAATGCACAGCAAGTCAACGAAAAGTGAATCAACGTCTATAGTATCGCTCAGGTGGATTCCTGTCATATGGTTTTTCTCGATAAGAGTCGGACCTTCGGCTATAGTTTGTTTCACTTCTCTGATCGTGGCCTCGCCAGTAGCTTCTGCCCTCATCATATCTTCTATCATCGTAATATCCACCCCGGTCATTACGGCCCCGAGATCCATAATCAAGACCATGGTCCGATTGTCTTCTATAGCGATCACTAGACTGATACTCTGGGTACCTGTCATCTCGGAAAGTTTGGCGGTCATTTCTCCTTGAATCTTCGTATCTCTCATTAATAAAAGGCGGATTAGCTTGAGCAGGTGGTGCACTCTGTTGTTGCATTTCTGAGTAGCTCTGCAATGCCACTTGGTATTTGAAAGCATCTTGGCTAGAGATCTTGGGCTCCAAATACATCGATTCACCGAAAAGTTGCACTCCGTCCATCATGGCCAATGCGTATCCAACCGAATCTTCGTGTTCGAACTCCACGAAGGCATGATCAGGCTTAAATACCACATTCCGAACGGGGCCCACTTGAATGAATAGCTCATACAAGAGATCCTTGGTCACCTTCCTACTGAATTGGGTTACTCGAAGAGTTCTCAACTGAAGATCTGCCGAAGGCCCAGGTCTAGGCCTTCTAGACAAATCGCTGTCACTTGACGAAGGTCTCAGAAATGCCATAACGTAATCAATCAATCAAATCATCAGTGAAACTAATGGCGGCAAAAGCAAAACATTACAAACACACACTAGACATTAGATGAGCGGTGGCGCCACTGTAGTTTTTCCCGGTGTTTTCTTACTCTCACGTGCTGAACTGATGAATCTAATCTGTAAAAAATCTGCTGTGACACTTGCTCGTTTGGTTAGATTAAATTGCGAGTCTTTGCGAAATAAAAAGACCTGGACAAAGGTTCGAACCATGGCGGCTGATACCAAAGCTCATCATTTTCAGACCAATTCAACTCTGGTTTGGGTTGACTGTGAAATGAGCGGACTCAACATAAATAAGGACAAATTGCTCGAAGTGGCCATGATTTTGACTGATTCGGATCTCAATGAACTTGAAACTCTGGGGCCGCTAATCATAAATACAGATAAATCAGTCCTAGATGGAATGGACGAATGGTGTACAAAAACGCACACCAAGACTGGTTTAGTCCAAGCTTGCTTAAAATCACAGTTGACAGTTGAAGATGTAGACACCCAACTGTATGATATGCTTCAAGCCCATAACGTCAAGTATGGTGTTCTTGCCGGAAATTCAGTCAGCTATGATAGACTCTTCCTCGACAAGTTTTGTCCTAAATTTGCCTCGCTGCTCCACTACAGAATAATCGATGTTTCAACTTTCAAAGAAGTTCTAAGGCGAGTATTTCTCGCTATTTACCTGACATTTAACTTTTTTTATTTAGGCGATGGTATCCCGCGGAGAAAATGTTCAGTAAGAGAACAACTCATCGAGCTCTAGACGATATTCGTGAAAGTGTGGATGAACTCAAGCATTATAAAGACAAATTTTTCAAATGTCCTTCCGATATAGGTTCAACTGAAGCAGTTCATAAATCTATTCCATAAATAAGACTTGCAAATAGAGCGAGACGAGAAATAAAGTGTCACGTTCATGATATCACTGTATGTATTTTGCCCACCATGAAGTTGGCATCCGTAGGCCGTCACGTCTCTGAGAAACAGCTGTTCTCGTTTCATCAACATTACACGTGGATTTGCTTGAGCTATGTGAATAGATTCAGTATTTCGATGAGATTGACTCTAATTTATCACTATTTTCAGCTCTAAAAAGACTATCAGTGCATGCAACGAAATGGACATCTATGGCTTAGTTCTTTCCGCTGTAATCTTGCTCATAACGTTTGTCGTGTTAAGCTGCCTCACAATTCGACTAGTTTCGAAAAGGAGACCTGAAATATTCAGATATGATTCTGAAAAGTTTTATCTTGACCGTCAGAACGGCGGTAAGAAGGTTTTCCCTTTCGGAACAACCTCTGGTGAAAGCGATTCATCCGTGTACCTTTCGATCATCATTCCAGCCTACAATGAAGAGAAGAGATTGCCAGTTATGCTGGATGAAGCCTTTGAATACTTAGAAAGACGTTCCAAACAGTCAGAAAAATTCACCTATGAAGTAATAATTGTGGACGACGGTTCGAAAGACAAAACTACCGAAGTTGGCCTTGATTACGTTGAGAAGTACGGCGTGGCCAAATGTCGGGTTTTGACATTGTTTAAGAACAGAGGCAAAGGTGGTGCTGTTCGTTTAGGAACTTTATCTTCAAGAGGGCAACTGGTTTTGTTTGCCGACGCGGACGGAGCTACTAAATTCTCAGAGTTCGAGAAATTAGAGAAAGCCATTGAAGGCGCTGGGCCAGAAAATGTAATCGCCGTCGGTTCACGTTCTCATTTGGAAGAAGATGCGATTGCTACCAGATCAGCTATCAGGACTTTTCTGATGCATGGATTCCACTTCATTGTTTGGTTCTTTGCTGTACGAACTGTCCGAGATACCCAATGTGGTTTCAAGCTGTTCGGCAGGAATGTAGCTCACCTTCTATTCAGTTGGATTCATGTGGAAAGATGGGCCTTCGATGTTGAATTGATTTACTTATGTGAACATTTGAGCATTGAAGTGAAAGAGCTTCCTGTGACTTGGACAGAGATCGATGGCTCAAAGGTTGTACCTGTATTCAGCTGGCTGCAAATGGGGCGCGATGTTTTTAAAATATTTTTGATGTATAAAGTTGGTGCTTGGGAAGCTCCCGTATATTCGAAAAATAAATGATTGATTTTCAGTCATCACAATGTAATAATAATATGAAGCTTGATTGAAAAAAAATCTCGAAATTTCAGCATTTTATTGATTATAATTTGACAGCAACTTTCTCTTTTTCAGTGGATCTCGTTAATCGACTTCTAGCAGCGCTTAGAACTCGAGGTATAAAGTCCAGCTCGTGTTCCTCGTAGAGCAAAGAACCGTTGATTGCATTCCAGTAACGACGCTGATTCTGTGAAATCATCAATTCTCGATATTCCGTTCGATTCAACCACTGAAAGTCTTCGACGCTTTCTTTGTTTAACGTGTTTGCGTCCAAGTTGCCTCCAGTCACTTGAGCTTTGAAGAAAAAAATTTTAGCTCCATCAGCTTTCTCTGAATCTCTCAATGGCTTAGGATAATTATAACTGTACACAGCCGCAGGACAATTGCCCAGAAACTTGACCTGCAAACTTGGTTCTTTGCATATTGAAGCCAGCGCTCTTTCGGCCGTCTATTAGTGAAAGGGTATTAGAGAAGAGTGCTTAATCTGTCAGTTGATACATTACTTGACGTAAAGTTTCATCGGATTTCCACTTGGAGGTCGGCACTAACCAGCGAGACGTATTTCCTTGCTTCAACTTCGTTGCTAGAATAAGTCGACGATCTGGGTAACGGTCTAGCGAAGTTTTATCGGAATTGGATTCTTGTTCTAGAACTGAAGAGTTAAAGCCTCTGGCTGTTATGACGCAGCTTATTTACCTTGACTATACTGTGCAAATCGAAATCCCTTCAACTCCAAATTCGATGCATCTTCGAAATCTACTGCAGTTTGCTTCGAAGCATTCTCAACATCTTTCTCATCCACTTCCTTACCGGATGCAAGTCGTTTAGCTCGAGCCCTGGAATACGATATTAGTCTTTTTCATTAGAGCTGTGTCCACCAGTTTACTTACAGATCCTCGAAGTGCTTGAGTTCGTGGTCTGAATATAGCGAATGAATGACCTCGTACTTTGCGAACAGTTCATTCATTCCTCTCTGAACAATATTCAACTGAGGGGCAAGAGAAGGCAATCTCTCGAGACAAACAGCGCTAAATAGCTGATAACTGGAAGCATGCCGAACACGAATGTGTCCTAAAACCGGTTTAACCGAAATGCAGCGAACGAAGAACATTTTGGTGTTTACGCTTTTCCTGCCTACGACGACCGAGAGATGGCGCTCGCAGAACTCAAATTAGTTCCACCTGAAATAAATTGCAACAGCGCAGAGCCAAACTGAGGGACCGTCTAGTCATCGGTCTAGATTAAGTCTACCCTCGGGCATACCTTGACAGTTCATTCTACCCGGAAATTAAGGTAGGCAAGGCTTTCCCTCATAGCACCAGCTTTCTAATATTTATGCCAGACAGGCAAAAAAGGATAAATATGAAAATCAAGAATGAAGCAGTTATCTCAAACATACAACTTTTCTAGAGTAAGCAAGGTTTGCCATTGGGAAATCTTTGCAGCTGAAAATCCTATAATGATATATTTATTTTGATGAATATAAGGTCCCAGAATTTCGATATCTGGATTGTTGCATGACTAAGCAAATGTTCTACTCCAGTTTTGTTCTTGAACACTTGCCGTCGCGACTTCTTTTTTTCGTGAAAGTGAAATATATGCTGCTCTATTTTATGCACATTCGTTTCAATGGGTCTTATATAATAGTTTCGTAGCTGGAAGAGTAAAGTTTTTTCGGAATGAGCATAACAGTGAAAATAAATGGACTGAAGAGAGAGAGAAGACTAGAAGAGAGTAGGAGAGAAAGTTCTGTTCGAACAATCGTTCCCTTGTCGAGTTCTTGACTTCTTTGTTGAGTTGACGTCAGTCTTTATTTTCTGAAGAGACGAATTTGAAAGAAAATAGAACCCAACGAACCGCTCGACAAGCTGAACTTTTCGATTTGCTTCAGCCCTTTTTTTAGTCCTTTAGGACAAAGAGAAGAAAACGGAGACAAAAAAAAGAAGACAAAAGGAATATATACTTCGAAAAGACATGAATGCCTCGAGAAATCAAGGAAAAGATTCACGTGTTCAGTTTATTGTCTTCATATCAACAGGGATGAACATTTTTCGTGAACGTGAGCCTTTCGTGAACACGCTCGCTGCACAATCGCGACCATTTCGCAGCCCAGTTGGCGATAAGACGTCTAACAGAACCCGCAGAAAGTTGGAGTGGACATTTGAGTGGACATTCAAGCAACTAAAACCATCATCATCAGCTACATATTTGTCAACACGAGCCCTATGGCTGTTTGAACATTGGGAAGCCCGGGAGAAAATCGACTTCCATTCAAAAAAAAGGGGGGAGAGGAAGAGCGAGAGCGAAGGGGAAAACGAGAGGTACGTGACAATTTTTCAATGGCCGATAAAGTGGCGTCTTGGTACAATGGCATTCAAGGGGAGAAGGGGAGAGGGAGAGAGGGAAAGAGGAAGAGAGAGATTTATTGTTCCTGCCGCTAACCGGAAGCCGGTTAACACTTTGGAAACTTTTGAAACACAGAACTCGACAGAACACAGTTCTGAAGAGCATCGCTTTGAGAACCGCATTCCAAACAAAGAGCGAGCTATCAGTCAAAATATCTTCACAATTGAATGATACGAGCGAGACTCAATTAAAAAGGACATTGATGGATGATGAAGGAACCACTGTATAGGACAAACTATAAAACCAATATCGAATTCCTCTCTCCCTCCCTCTCTGCCGCCATCTCTCCATCTCTCTTGTCGCCAGAGCCGAAGCCGCAACTACACGATTGATGTCTTCCACTATATTACTGTCTCTACGTCCGACTCGATCCAATCATCAGGTATATGTGTTGTACGTGATAAATGACATCACCCAGAGTCAAGGGTCACTTTTCAGCGTGTCTCAATAACTTTGTCGTCAAAGGAGCCCGTGGAACCGGAAGTGAGCGCAAAATAGGGAATCTCGACTCCTAATGGTGACTCAGCTGTGCTTTGTGTCGTAACTCATTATGTCATACTTTAGCTTCGAACCCTGGGCGTCGTGAACATGTACTAAATGGCTCGCAATTATGACTCTCATTGTTCGCCCGAGCAAGAATAGGGAATCACCATAAAGCTAATAGTACAGTTCAACATTGCATTCATATGAGGACACAACCACCGAAAGAATTCTTTTTTGTACACTTCCTTCCAAATGTACATCCGGAACATTAGGAGGACATTATAGGTCTACGAGAGAAGCGTTGCGGTTTCCCTTAGAGGACTTCGTAAACAGAGGCAAGGAATCTATTTATCTTTGTCATTCGTGCTCCTAATACGCAAATAGAACAAAAATATAGTTCTGACAAGTTTCGCCGATTCTCGTTGTTCTTCATGGAAACCCTTCTCTGATTTTCACATATACTCGAAGTAGTATAACACACAGAATATAAAAAAGATAGTTACTATGTGTTTTTAATCAGAAAAAAAACAAAATATTATTGATCATGTTCCGAAGCCCAATCTTGCTTCAGCTACTATTTGTTTTACCTCGGAGAGGGAAGAGCAAGGGAGGGAGAGGGGAAAGAGGAAAAAGCGAAAGTTGTATATGCTGTTTGTTACTGCCTAAGCTTTGCTAGAAAGGTCTTGCGTCGATAGTTTAAAGGTGGGCGGATAGGCTGGCCGCCAGGTGTCGCCAGCGTCGCTGCCTTGGCCGTTGATGGGATCGGTGGGACCGAAGGCGGACACCATCACATTGACAACAGTGACCAGGAAGATGAGGATGACGACAACATTGTTGGCCATGTCAGCCTTTCGCTGGTCACCGCGGTAATTTATATTCCATCGACCGAGAAATATTAGAACAATGCCCACTATGACCTGCGAGAAGGCAAGGAGGAGAGAGAGAGGGAGAGGGGGAGAAAGAGCGTGAGAGAAAGAATTCGACAAGTTCCATAAAAGTACAAAGAGGATGAGAGCCGGACAAAGTTAATGGCACAAAGGTAAGCAAGACAAATGACTCTATACTAACTTGAAGTAAGATGGATAAGGTGATCAGAGCAACGGTCACTTCTAGATATTTGTGACGTGACACATTGAGTAGAACGTACTTTAGCTGTGAGGCATTGGCCGTCATCAGGGCAATGTCCATCATACCCTGGGCCACCGTTTTCCGGGTGGCGTAAATGTTCATGTCCAGCGGCATGTTGGACGTCTTGGGCACCTCGGCCATGGACAGGTGGTGGTGGTGGTGGCCTCGGGACGAACCATTGTCATGGCCTTGCAGCGTCTCCAGCATCGTTTCCTCTTCCGGCTGTCGGGAGACAGGAAGTAATAGGTTGTGAAATAATGGCAGTTTTGAGCAAAGAAGGAATTTTCGGGAAACAAGTGGTTCAAGTGGTACAGGTGTAGAAAGATACACACAGCTACGTGCTCGAGAGTAAACTAGTTGCGATTAGAGGCACTGGCAACAATCAAGAACTGTCCCTGGCCATCGGTTCGTATTTCGTAATAAGGAAGGCGAACATGAAATTCGAACGAACGGCAATCGCCGAGCAACTGTTTCCAGCGTTTCGGCGAAATGCTTAAATCTGGGCTAACATGACTGAGTGAGCACGAACTTGAATATTTTGTATCATGTAATACATGTACATACTAAAGAGCAAACTGATTTTCTCTCAAGGAGAGAAGGAGAACAGGCAGCTAGAGGAAAAGGGAGAGGGAGAGAGAGAGAGACAAATGATATAACCAGCTGTTAAGGGAAAATACAATACATCTTGGTCAGTCCATACAATTGTAGCCATGTCGGCCTGTCCATTCAGCGGCCAACTCTGGCCCACACTCGGGTGAGACGACCGGGCCGCCAGTTCGGGCAATTTGGTAAACCAGTGTCACTCGGCTTGATTGTCTAGCTGATTCACTTCTTCGGAACTTTCGATCGGACTGTTCGCACTTTACTACTTGACTACGGCGAGGTTCGAAGCGTTGCCTGGTGTGTAAGATGAGAAGTGATGTCAACTATAAAGTAACATGATTACATTTTAAACTAGCAGCTGGTGGCTTGATTAAAAAATTGCCTCAAGACAATGGCATCGGGAAGAGGGGGAGAGTGAGAGAGAAGAGGAAGGGAAGGAGAGAGAGAAAAAAAGAGCCTTCTAGTCGATTACGGCAATGTACAGAACAGCTGGAACCGTAAGGTTGTTGTATAGAATAAATTTTGTGAAAAACGGATTGAAAATGGATCCAAGTGGTGAAAACTCACGCAAAATATCGTGCCTTGAATCACCTTCAAAGTGAATTACAACAAATAGAATGAGATAGAACAATTTAATGCCCAAGAAAAAGAAGAGCGAGAGAGGGAGAGGGAGAGAGAGAGACCCGCCTATTGAATCCGGTTTCCTTCGGCATCATTCCTTTTTGGACTCGTGATGCGAATTTTTGGGACAGAGTGTGCTTTGCTACTTTCTTTTACTTTATGTCTTTTATTATGTACTTATATTTGCAATACGTTTTTTGCGAGAATATAAATGGGACACTTTTGCCGAATATTTATTTGTCGTATATTACCAATTCTCCCAAAGGCAATATCCAGTAGGCAAAAAATGTTATTATTCAGGATGCATTCGTAGGCTATATGCAAAAATGGAATTGCGTCACATTTCATTAAACTCGGAGTCATCTTTCAGTATAACTGCTTTTGACAATTCCTATTCGAGGGTTGAACTTTCTTTTCCATTCTTTCATGTCGCCATAGTGTATCGACATAATGAGATGCGTGTTACTTGGGCTATATGAGAGAAACATACTTTTAATCTAGGCTTCAACACGCACGCATGAAAAAAACATTTCGCTCTCTCTCTCTCTCTCTCTCTCTCTCTCTCTCTCTCTCTTCCTCTTCTCCTCTCGATCTCTCGGCTCTCGCATTGAACCAGCAACACTGCAGTACAAAGGTACTCGAATCTGTACACAAAACCTACTGGGCTTATGAAATTATAGAATTTCTTTTTTGACAAGTGAGTAAATATAGTATTCAGATTAATTCTATACATCTCGGTGTCAATGTGCTCTCATAGCGATTCAGGTTGTTGACTGTTTTGCGAATCGTTGCCTTATATGGTAAAACTTGGGTATCAGCCCACACAAGCATAGCTAAACCAAGACAGAAAGTTGACCCCTTCAAGTCATCTACAAAGTAAGGCGTAGCTCGATTTGTATGTAATATGCATTATTTAAGTTCATCATAGCTGTTGCACAGTTGAGCCCTTAGCATTGCAACTCGCTAGTCATTTGTTTCACTTGAGCAATCTCTTAGGCTTGTCCGTGATCAAGTTTCCCATTCTACACTTGTATTCATACATACAACCGAGTCCCAGTTTGGCTGGTATTTCATTTAGCTGTCCGATTTTACCCTTGTTGTCACGTGTCACTTTCCGCTTGTTTGTTTGAGTTTCATATGACAAAGAAAGAGCAACGCAGCGACAAGGGAAGCCCTTGATTACGTAAACATGAATTGCTGTTGCTCCTCTAGCAGTGGCAAGATGGACCTCAAGGACATACCATCGGAGGAAGAGGAGGAATATCCTTGCCAGGACCAAGATGTACTGGAATGTCCTGAGAGTCAACCGATGGCAACTAGCTATAAACGATTGCGAAACAGTTTCTTCCGAGACAACGAACTGCCCGAGGGGCCAAATGTTCTAAAGAAGAAGGACGAACTGCTCTCAGGTAGACGGCATACGGATGCCGAATGTTCTATAAGCGATGGTTCGAACCGAGAGAAGGACATTCAGGACCACCAAGTCGAAATGGCAGATCGATGCAAAGGGAAATTAATCGAAAAGTTTAGAGTGCCGACCGGAAATGCTTTGAATTTCGACTTTGAACATTCTGCAGATCACTCCATTCAGGCAAGCATATATCGCCGTTTGTGAAAAGACCCCTCTCTCCTCCCTCCCTTTCCCTTCGCTCTCCCCTCTTCGCTCTCCTCTCTCCTCGATCTATCTTCTCCTTTCTCTGCATTTGACTCAGTGAATCTAATTTCAAAGAATTTACCGCTTCCCAAATAACAAGGTTCACCGGACCCTCGAATGTTCTAATATAGGCCTATCCGATTGGCATTTACTAAATTACACTGAATTCGCTCTCCAGTGTATTCCCCACTGAGACTAGTGGTCAAGCACAAACATGTTTGCTGCTGACACTTCATCTAGAAACATCTCAAGGAATAGAAGAGAAAGAACGCAATTGCATTTACCTTGTGCCGTTCTGAGAACTCGAGAGAACTCGAACATGCTGTTCTAACCGTTGGCCAGTGAACCAATTGAATTCTATTTTTTTCGGAGCCCACGAAATTCGGAATTAGTTTAACAACTTACTCTCTTTTTTACAGGATTTAGAAAGGGAGGAGGAACCTTTGCACCGAGTGGAGCCCAATGTCCAAGTTCGAAGGACGCCGTCAACAGGATGGCGTGGCGTTGCCACATCACTCAACTCGAAGGCGGAAGTGAAAGGGAAACCACGAGCTGCGTCCAAAGTGTTCGAAATGGACTATAATGTATACTCGACGAAAAAGAACATTGCGCAAGGCTTAGTGGACATTGCCCTTCTCACGGCTAATGCTACTCAGCTGAAGTACTTGCTGTCTATGGGTCCTCCCAGAGGACTCAGCGCCAAGCTGACCACAGAAATGTCCAAATTCCAAGGGGCTCCGGTGGCCATGCCGTCAACTATGAATCTGATTGACCCAAATTCGTGGCCGTATCTCATGTACTATGCCAATCTGTACTGCATAGCAGTGTCCGTTACACTGCAGGTATTCATTGGCATCTTGTTGCTGATGAACTCGCGCCACGACTTGTCCGAAAGGAAACATGGCCGCCGGGCCGAGTGCTGTAACAATTTCCTCCTCGTGGGCATATTCTTCATCACTCTGGTTAACATTTTCATCGGTGTCTTCATCAATTATGACGCAAATGCCTACTCTTGAAACCCTTTATCACTTTTTTTTGCTGAAGCTTTGTAGTAAATTGGACATTAGTAGCAAAAAGCGTAATGAGAACGTTTTAAATTGATGAAGCCGATTATTATTGATGGTTGCTAGGCGACCGGTGAGAGCACAATGAAGGAGACCCAGGGTGAGAGGGAGAGATTGAAAAAGTGCCCTGAGATAGGGACCATGAATTGAAGATTGATATTCGAAATGGCTATAGAAGAGGAAAAGTGATGATGACATCTAGTGACAGCTGGCTCGTTTTGTGCCTATAAGAAGTTCTTTTCAACATCAAAGCGAATATCATCAGCTTTTTATATTCATATAAAACTATATAGATTCATCATGTCTGAGAAACAAGGAGTTTTCTCGTTCTCTCTCCCACTCTCCTCCTCTCCTCCTCTTCATCCCCTTCGTCCCTCAGTCAATTTACTACTGTCAACTTTTTTTCGACACACACATCACTTTTTCCCCCTGTTCCGTTTTTCGGCGTTCAGCTTTCGTCTCGAAGCTTGCCACACATGAGAATACATATTCGAAACGAATTAAGATTCTCGGGCATTCAAATGCATATCTGAAAAAAAGAGGAAGGAAGAAATGCAGTTTTCAAACAAGAATGGCTCAGTTATTGACTTGTCACAAGGGACATGGCAGTGAGTCCTAGAACTCGAGAGTACAGGTATAGGTTCAAATGAAATATAAATGAAAAAATGTCTGCATATTTTGCAGAATAGTATATTCAAAAGCTGGGCCCGAAAAGTTGCGTCATACGGTATCTATGGCTGTCGTATTCGAATGCATAATCACACAGAGTGTTCAGAGTGCAATACTTCAGTCCATTCATTGAGCCTAATTCGGCCTGAAGCACAAACATGTACATCAAGGGCAGGAAGTATAGCAGCAAATTAATTAGATGAACTTGCATTTTGTGCTGTATGTACATTCAATCTGGTATATAAAAACGCCCTATACAGGGGTTGGTTATGTACGTTTCTGGAATACATAAAGCAGCTTATCTGACTTATTAAAATTTCATGCTTTGCTTCGCTTCCTTGCCACTGGTTAAAATCGTCCCGGTCATCTACATACAAGATTACATCACATCACCATAAAGGCTCAATGTAGGTGATCTTCCTCTCTATTCGTGCTTACATGGCGCTAAATCACGTACAATGTAACTATGAGGGGACATGACCTCAGAGAGCATCGCCATCTTGATCACCCCTAGTTTGCTTTCCGTTATGTTCATCAGGATTAAGCACCTTGACCTAGATTTGTACTCTTCAAGGGAGAACATAGCTGTATGTCGAATATCAGAAAATTATAGATCCTACTGCGTGAACATTATTCGCCCACTCGCAAAGTGATGGATCTTTGCTGCCTAGCGCTGCGAAAGGGAGAGAGGAAGAGGGGAGAGCGAGAGGGCAACTAAGTAGTCGGAAGGCTTTTATCCGAGTGCTGAAGACGGTTTCACTGCAGTGAACCGTTAGTTAACAATAGCACTTTATTTTTCCAACCACGTGTCCCAATGAAAAATCACAAAGCGTGAAACAAGAGATAAAACGAACAGTACGTGAGCTCTTCCGTGTGAACAGTTCGCAAAAAGCACTGATGTTCAACTTGAAGCTCAAGCCGCTGGTCACTCTTTCGGACAAGGGCCGAGGAGGAGAAAGAAACAGGACTTTTCCAATGATATGCTCCACTGGACATTCATTGAAACACATAAAGTACACAAAATGGCTTCCCATCGTCCATTGAACAAAATCATTTCCCACCGAAGACAAAGCCAACGACAGTCCCAAAGGAAATGAAGCATCTTCACTTTTTCTATGCAAGTCATAATAGGACATTCCAGAGGCCGCCATAACAGAGCGAGCTACATTTGAGATTGCATCAGCTTGGTCACTCTCTACACTGGACCATAGAAGGTGTTTTTGAGCAGAAAGACAGACAGTTCTAAAAATAGTTCTGAAAAAGTCGCCTCGGTCCTCTTCCGCTCTGCTCTTAGTCGGCTCCCGAAATCGGCCAAAGCAAGCGGGAGACCACTGCATTATTGATCACGTGACTAAGATGATGAATACACAGCATATGGCATTCGAGTTTACATTTCTGCCAGAGGTAAATAGAAGCAAAAACTACTAGACATCCATTTTAGAAAGCACCAAGGTACACACTCTGTGAAATTCCAATGCTAATACCAAACACACTCTTGTGACATAACGTCATGTCAAATGGCTCTGTGAGGAGAACTCAAGTTAAATTTTGTCCTGAGATGATACTCAGATGCTGTCAGATCGATGAGATACGCAAACAACTTTTCAATTTCGGACAGCCTAGAGGACTGGAATACTTTGCCAGAAATGCCAAGGGAATTTTCTCCGTTTCGTCGCCAGGGCGATTATTTCATTTGTTGAGTTCTTGACCATTTGGGTTCGCGGCGAACTTTTCTATTCTTTAGTACTGTGCCACTTGCTTCAATGGCTCTGTTTGCACTGCGAATTAATTTCTAGGACAAACTAGGGTGATCTTCGCTGAAAGTGTCATCGTTAGGAGCTAATGAGCCTATTAGCTTAATAAGACAAAAAATGTTCTGTTTTAAATGCAAAAACTGCCCTTAATTGAGTTACGTCACGAAACATGAAGGCTGTAATTTGTTCAAACACTTAATCGACTTACCCGAGATGACTTCTCTTAGAACACGTCGGTCAATCATTTCAAGTCATCATTTAACTTCCTTCTAGTAGATGCTTTTGTCGAAAAGAGAGACATAGGATCTGCTAATTACCTCTCGCTCTCTTTCTTCCTTCTTTGAAGAGCATTCGAATCGCACATAACAGATTGTTGAGTGACAACTTGGGCTTTACAGTACTTTTGCTGGTCATCATTTTTCTTTGTCTTGAGCAATTGAAGTGTTCATAGTGAAAGACCATCATCATTAATACATGGATATGCCATTCATTAGTGAATCCATCATCTTCCAAAGGCGTGGGTGTCGGTCACGTCACTGTAGCTTGGTGCTTATAGGGTCAGCTTGGTTCCGACGACTAGACTCCGGACAAATGGTCAAGAGCTGGACCATACTGGCTCTCGATGTCTTCAGAACTGGTAATCAGTGCTGCGCATGGCCAAGGACTCGGTGGTGGCCGAGACACTTCATGGCCAGGAAGGATGTGATTAAGAACAGCTGTGCCTTTTTTGTGTTTCTTCGTAATTAGTGAAGTCAAGGCTTTGTTCAAAGAACTGTCCTATAGAGCAAATTACGGCTTATCTTGATATGGCGATGTGCAAGTGTCATTTGCGGTAAAATTGCAGTGATGAAATTTTCATAAGCCATCCTTTCAGCGCTGCTTTATTCTTTACTTGTTATTATATGCGCCAGCATATTAACTGGGCGCCGTCATCAATACTGGGCTGTTACACAATGATTAAGCTATTAAGTATGGTCATTGAAACAAGAGAAAGGCAAAGAATCCAGATTAAGTCAGCTCTAAATCTTTATAGTCATTTTGATACGGTTGTCATTGTTCCTCTGAAAACAAATACGAGATTTCAAGGGACCGATCCTTCATTGATTTAAAATTTTTGAAACAAAGTAAGCAATCATAAAACGGTCCCCAGAATTCGTCATTGATTGTGTTATTTGCGTAAAGAATTGAGTTCTTTGTCGATGAAATTTTCAGTCATAGTGAAGAATGAAATGCTTTTAATAACTCTAGATCAAATGGTAGTCCATTGGTGTACAAGCAATGGCAACGCTTGACTGTACAGAGAAAACAATGTACAAACGGAACTAAAATATACAGTTCAGTTGATAACCGTAGTCCTTGTGACTCGACTTCGCGTTTACTGTCACAAGGGAAAGTACATGTTTGTACAGGGACGAGAGGGGGAAGGGGGAGAGGGTGAGCGAGGGAGATGAATGGTAATATGTACATATTAGATTACTGAATGTTTTGCAAGAAAAGTTGGAGTTTGCGACAACTGTTCAAAGTCAAATGTCTAAATTTATATCATCATTAATTCCAATCCAAGTAAACAGTCCAATAAACTACGTTAAGTATGATGAACGAGAGCGGAAATGTCCAACGGGAAACCTTGTCTACAATAATTGCTCTGTCTCTTCTTGGCAAGTAGGTATGTGTGTCGTGTATATGTGGTCCCACTCCGCAATCCTAAATTGTGAGAAATATTATACTGAGAGAACAAACATATGGCAACAGTCGGTGAAGTTCATGAAAAATGGAAACTGCAAAATGTCTAAACTTATTATTCATGCAAAAACGTATTGCATTAGTGCCTTCGACTCTGCAACGATGTGTACTCTATGCGGTTACAAAGCTCAAGGCCATTCCTGTCCTGAATCGGCTCCTCTTTTCTTCATTTCGTCTCTTTCCTGCTGAGAGCTACTTCTACAACTTCCCCGTATCAAGTAAAATTCTCATTACTGATTAAACGATAGAATTCATATACGACTGAGTGCCTTGGTACGTTTTTTAGAGTTCTTCTCTTCATTGATCGACATTTCAGCATCTCTGGGCCCCGAGTAGAGCGCACACCACAGTCAAGGGCAAATCAGGGAACTAAATTAAACTGAAGCTTGAATTGTCGAAGGATCAACAAGGGGACACGAGCAAGTTCCGTGCATGTCAACCGCTAAATGCTCTTCTCCAGCGGAAACCATGTCATTATAATCAGTTTTTTGCTTCAATGAGTGTAAGTCAAGCTGAACATTCTCTGGATTGACTTCATTAGAGTCTCTTCTCTGTCGCTCACTCTAGCGAGCTGCTTGACATTTGTGTGCTTCACAGCTCTGTGCCGTAGTAAAACCTACGTGAAAAACGAGCAGCTAAAAGGTTCTCCCTCCCACCTTCGCTGGATGAAACTATGACGTGGAAGAGGTAAATCTACTTTCAAATGAAAAGAAAATCTATTCACATAAGGTGGAAACTAAAAGAAGTGTCTCATAATACATTGAAAAGAAAATGGCGACGCTAAAAGAAAGAGTAAAAAAACCCTAAAATGAGTTCATCAGCTGTTTCGAGAAAGCGAAGGCGCTGCTCTTGGCTCTGGAATTCTTTTTCCTCTTTGTTTACTATTTCAAACCGTTTTTAAGGCGAAAGACCTGATACTCTTTCCATCTTTGTATCTGGTTGACGGGTTTTATCGTAAGTACGAGATATAACACTGAAAGCCAATATTCTAAAGTTCCTCTCTTAGATAAGAGGTCTCTCTTTGTGATGAAAAGGCTCTCCTTGAAGAACTCCATGACTCGGTGTGAAATTTTTTTTCAAAATTTACATTTTGAGAGCGAATTCTATTTTCATGTATACTCTCGGTGAAAGAAAATGAGAAGCAACCAATCTGATGCTTCTATATTCAAGAAGTGAAAAGATAGAACTGTGAGTTGGCATGCGAGAACTCTTCAAGGTCCCCAAGACATACTAAACATTTTGAGAACTTCTTTCTACAGCTCTTCGAGACGCTTAGCAACAACAACCTCGAGGCTAGTGAAGTAATAACTGCCGGACCTTCAGATTAAGATTGGTTTATAATATCTATATATTCCTCAAAGAGGATCGTCTTGAAGTAGTTCCGGCAGTAAAGGAGCCGTGAAGTAATATCGCAAATCCCAAGGAAGTACAATTAAATCTAGTTTGCCATAGGCAAACATGAGCTTTCCTTGGAAGCTAGTTCTAGGAAATTAAAAAGGATGATGAAAGGGCTCGCATGCAAGCAAAGCGGGTCTACAAGAGCAATAAATATGGCCGGAAAAATACGAGACTAATGTTCCTTTGAGCAAACTCGGCTTGGAAATGATATTAAGTCTTCACGACTAGGTGGCACATGCAGCATATTACATTGCAAGTGAAGGCCACTTCTGGCCAGTATGCAAGTTTAGGCGAAACATTACCTTTCGTGGACACTGAATAGGCACTGGAGCCGTGCACGTGCTTGCATTGCCGTCGGAATAGGGGAAATTGACTTTCTCGTCGGCGGCCATTAGGATGTTGACCAAGGCATATTCCATGAGAGAAGCGAATACAAAGACTGTGCAGCTGGACATGAAGATGTCGATTGCCTTTATGTATGAAACGGGTGGCAGCGATTTCTGAGATTGAGCATGTTGTGTACTGGACGCCGGAGTACACCATCAAGGAGAAGAAAAAAGCATGACACGTTTGAGTTGTGATATAAGCGACGAGACATGGTTTTGTTTTGGTGGAGTATGTAATATATCATACACGGTTGATAAGAAGAGAAGAGCCCCAAGTTGCGTGCGAGGAAAATGGTGCAAGGAGAAGAGAAGAGCGGAGGGAGAGTAGGTTCATTAGAACTTTTTTCTGGTACAAGTGTCGAGAGCGCTGCTCTCCGAAAAGGCACTTTTTTGCATACCTTAATGTTAGCAGGCTGGTGACGCATAATGTTACACGTGCAGGCACTGCATCGGGCCTTTAATGGACCAGAACCGTGAACATTTCCGTCGAAAATGAGTTGGTAGAAGGAAGAACAAAGGGGAATATTCATGAAAAGAGAAAATGAAGATTGAAAAAAAGAGATTCACGTTAAAAGCTTTCGAATTGTTAGATACAAGTGGATTTTTGCCCGCTCGAGAGGGAGAGCGAAGCTGACAAAGCGTGTACAATGAAGGTAATTTGCCCCAAGTGCATATAGCTGCCAAATATCTACCAGTTTTTTCCATTTTTTCCATACCTTATCCAGAATGAAACCCACGACACTATGACTATGAGACAAGTCGGAATATAGGTGTGAAACATGTAGTATCCCAGGCGCCTCTTCAGCGTGAAGGATACTTGGACGCACGTGAAGTTTCCTGCAAAACATGAAACAGATATCAAGGCTTCAATTGTCATTGAAAATCAGAGTTGGTTTCGTGCACAAGTGTACGTGTAGGATGTTGCTAGTGCTACTAGACTAGTAGTGGCATATGCTACTGCGTAGGCTGTTAAGCTAATTTACGGGGCACTGACACACACCGAGTTGCTGCTGCTTCTTGAAAGAAGAGAGAATCTCATTAGAATAATCGCCTAATGACATACTCACGCTTCCCCCCTCTCTCCCTCGCTCTCATAGAGAAGAAAAAGTTTGCCTTCTCGAAACAAATTTGAATTTTAGCCAAATCTTGTTCTTTTAAAGCCCTAAGTCGTGCAATCATCGTTTCCTGATGCAAATCATGTTTTGTTCTCGGAATCTGTCCGTATTGACTTGGTGGCCAAGTTATGATTTTAATGCTACACACTTGCCTGCCTTAATTTGCCTGACATGTTAATTAAGCCAATCTGAGTCGGAAAACGGCTCCTCACTTTCGGGCCACTAAGCTTTTCAGAACTTTCTAGAACACTGTGTTTGATATATCGAGCCTGTACTTTCAGCTGCGACCACATTTCCGCTTTCAAACCTCTGTGGTCATTGTTCATACATCAGCGGCCCATTTATGCTGGGTCGACAAGAGGGGAAGAGAGGGAGAGAGAGAGGGGGGACATAAAGGGTGCCGAACGTACCGGACGAGTAAACTTGATGGCATTCGCCTAGACTTGAATTGACCAAGTTGTGCTGAGGCAGTTCGATGGCCGCATCTACGACCAGTGGCGTATCTTCCTCCCAGTCAAAGATGAGGTCGTCCATTGTGTAGGACACTGTTAACAAGGGACAAAGCAAAGGGTTTGAAAGCTAAATATATCCTCAGAGCAGCTTTGTCCCAAAAAAAGCGAGCGCCAAAGTCGGCTTTTCAAGTTGAACCTTTGGCTTACTTCGTACAAACACCAAGTCGCCGATAAATAATTAGAACAGTTCCTGTCGCTGTGACACACTTAAATTGTAAGCCTGTGTCGAGACCTTTCTAAATTGATACCACTGATTTCTTTCGAGGTTTTTCCCGTGATTATTTCAGATTAATGGTATGCCAACTTGCGACATCAAGAGACATTCGAAACAATTAAAAGGTAGCGAATTAGCTTGACAGGCTTAAGTGAGGCAATTTACACATTCATTACTATCAAAGTCGGCTAATTAGTTTGCATTATCGAATTCTAATGCAAGAATGGAATTACCATATATTTTGTTTTCGCCGTGCAAAGTTTCTGGAAGCTCTGAGCGTATAAAAAACAAATAATTCTACTCGAAGCTTAAAATTTTCAAGGGAGCGGAAGGCAAGATGGCCGCCAAAGGTACTTGTAGCTGAAAAGTACAAGTCAATGGAAACTGCTTCTAAAAAAGGAATTCTACAGCAAACTAGTTAGCTAATGCAACATGCAACATAGTCACCGAGGGATGGTTTCACTTGTTCACTTCTAATCTCGTCCAAAGTTGGCACTAGCAAAAAAAAGGTTGCCCTCAACTGTGTGCGATTGTGTGTCGCAATTTAGCGACAAAAAATGTATGCTCGCTTCGGTTACCATGGCAACAACGAAGGTGTCCCTTGTCGAGCAAACTTGGGCCTTTCGAGCTCTACTTTCGGCAACAGCTGCTTGTTTAAAGGGTAAAACTTGAAAGTTTCCCTTTCGGACTGTGCCAGGGGGCGCCAGTTGTGCCGCTGACCTTGTCGGTGGTAATCAGGATTCTGGGTCGCAATGCTCGACTGAAACAAACAACAAAGACTCAATCCTAGACGGCCATTGTTTTGGGAAGACAGGTCGAGCCCAGCTGTTGGACACACTGACGAGAGAACGATTTCACGCTATGATTGTTTGATCAAAACACGAACCTGGTGCTGTTTTTCGGCCCACTAATGCCCACTGGCTTACAGGCAGCATGTCTGGAAGCGACTCAAAAACAGGCATGCCCACTGAAAAGGGACCACTTACGGCTTTCAATGTTCAGCCCACAGTGCTGGGTGTCATGTGGATAGGCTTGAAATTTCATGGCACATGACAGCAATAGCGTCAACCTGTGTGAAGTGGAACATATGGCGGCAAAAGTAAATAGCAGTTTCAGTCGAAATAAATATATATATACAAGGTGATGCCGTATATGTATAACTGAAAGCAAAGATTGGTCGGACTTTGGAAAGCAAATGAAAACAATAAATTTCACCAGTGTCACTCTCTAGACGATCGTTGGCATGGAAGTGTTCTATGATCCTGCTCTCTTTGCCAGTTTCCTGAACACTTCGAAGTTCGGAAATTGGAGTCCATTAATCGTTTCGTAATGCGAAAAAGGTCTAAACTAGTTATATATATTGCAATTCGAGAAACTTAAAAGTAGCTATTCCTGGACCAGAGCTTCATGTTCGAACGGCTTTCACATGAGAAATTGATTGCGTCAGTGACACTCAGCTGTTTTCTAATTGCTACTCAACGGGGAGAAAGGCCAGAGAAAGTGGGAATGTGTATCGATTCGAACTTACTTGACCATGTAAAGAATGCGCATATCCTCATACAACCAGAGGTAGTGATTAGCGATGGTCATCTCTTGAAATATCACTCTCTTCGCATTCTTGAAGAAGGCATCCGGTCTCCACATTCCTGAAACAATTTACAATTTGAATAGTTTCACAATTAATTCCCACTGGACACTGCTAAATTGCAAATTCCACAATTGAAGGGTCCAAGGTTCGTGACTCACGTGAGAGCCAGGAAAGCGGCAGTAGTCTATATCCGGTGAAATTCATTGCTTTGTCCGGTATTTTGATTCTATTGTCGTACCAGCTCATTGATACGAACAGGTCACAGTAGAAGGTCTTGAAGGGGTTCACGTTCCATGCATTTAGATGGGTCATCGGGAGCGAGAGGGACAAAAAAGGCGAGAGGGAGCGAGGGGGAGAGAGAGAGACAACGTAATATTAAGCGGAGGGCCAGAATAGAGATTGTTTGAAGCGTTCTAAGAACATCATTCAGGCCGTTGAGTGCTACTGCGATATTTAGTTGGACATATGTTCGCAGCTACAGCTGTAGTGTTGGTCATCTCTGCTACCAATTGAAGCAAACTGTTTCCGTTCGATATTCATTCTGGAGACAACTTGTTCCGTTGGCGTTGTTGCCTCTCAACGAGTTGTCATTGTTCGCAATGGTCATGTCCTAACAAGGCCCACATAGTCATGCACGACATTCTCACAATGTCCACTAGAACGCCTCTAACTTGTCTTCTTGGCCCGTTTGTTTCGTGCCACTTCGCTATCTTTCACAAACAAATACTTTCTTCCTCTCTCCCTTCCTCTCTCTCTCCCTCTCCCTCTCGCATTTTCTCACGCACTCATTGGCTGTTTATCAACCGTGTCTCGACTACTGGCTAGTTCGGTGACTAGCTGAAGAAATAGGATAGACGATGGTAAGCGGAAAGCGTTGGCGAAAGGGAGAGAAAGAGAGGGAGGGAGAGAGAGGAGCAAAGAGAGGGGAGAGAGGAAAGGGAAAGACAAGAGAAAAGTAACGAGGCTTCTCTTCTCTCCTCTCGACTACCAGCCATAGAGATATTTCTTCAGTGCGAACTTGTTTTCTTGTTAGTCTCTGGGAAAAGAATGGACAGTTGAAGTACAGATAGTTGCTTACCATAGAGCCCTCATCAATGGAATCAATACTTAGGACCCAGACATGAAAGCGGACTACAGTGGGTTGCCCTGTTGCGAGAAGAAATGGAAGAAACGGGAAGAAAGGCAAGACAGGCCGAGAGGGAGGAAGAGAGAGATTGATAGCGAGGGAGCGAAGGAGACCGGGAAGAGGAGAGAGCGAGAGAGGAGGAGAGAGGAGGAGAGAGAAAGGAAAGAAAAGATCAAATGGCCAAGTATTGCATTAATCCCTGTGAGGAAGATCATCAATGTTGCACACATGTGTCTAACTTCATAGTTGTTGTACACAAAGGTTCAAACAGCTTGAACATTCGGCGAAACGCAGGGCTCTGCGAATGAAATGCCTATTGTGTTTCGCACTGTTTTTCTCTCAAAAAAGCAGCTAACTACGTGCCTTCAAATGCCAGTTATTACGTCATACGTGCACGTCTAAGAGCTTGACTGCTACGTTGTTTAGTGTTTGGTTGCTTAGTATTCCCAGTGAAATATGACATGTTCGAGAAATAAGGGTAACCTAGTCATGATGTATAATGTTCACGTACCATTTTCTTTCGGTGGGTTCAAAGCATCGTAGCTTTCAGGGAAGGCTTCGTTTATATCTAGTAACTTCTCTGAGCTAAAAGCGGGCGAAAGGTAGAGGGAGAGGGAGAGAGGGAACGAGGGTGGAAGAGAGATGGGAGAGTAGAAAAAAACAAAGTTACAGATAAGGCCGTCTTATCTTCAACACATTTATGTTGCATGGACGGCATTTGCTTCGTCATCTCAGGTCATCTTTCCTTATTGCGTTCTAAATATTGATTAGATTATGCTCAGGATACTCTACTCTGTTCAATTTATTCAGCTAGAAAGGTGAAGCTATAGATGGGCAAAAACTCGGCTCGAGTCCTCGAGTTGCCAACTCGACTCGGCATGACTCGACTCGAATGGTCGGCACCTCAGTAACCGAGCACGACTCATGACTCGCTTGAGAATAATTTTGAAGACTCATGACTCGTCTTGGCGAGCATTAACTCGAGTCTTCGAGTTGGCGGAAAACGGTTAATGAAGCAAATTCTGCAAAACATGACTGCGGAAGCTGAACGCGTGTTTCCTTTTTGTCGAAAACCATGTGATTGATGATTAGACGTCTCTAAGTTACCTTGATAGCTTTTGCATGACTGATTATTGCTTAGCGCCAATGGTAAATTTTCGAAAAATGGCCAGTTCTGCATGAAGTACCTGAGATTGAAAGACTCGGACTCGAACTCATGGTTCGTGGCCTTCAAGTCGAGCAGTGCTCATGACTCGAAAGTCTGGCCACGACTCGACTCGACGACTCGCCTTTCGGGCGCCGAGTCTGACTCAGACTTGCCACCGAGCCGAGTCTTGCCCATCTATAGGTGAAGCTTGTTATATATAGGTTTTTCTGCTTCTCAAAACTCTCCGCTAGGTGTCTCTGAGGGTCGGCAGCAAAGTGGTGTCAAAGGTTTCATCACGTCTAACAACTCGAGCCTCTGAAGTAATTTTTCGGTGAGACTTGAAACTTTGCCAAGACTCGGTGTTGGTCAGAGATGGCTTTCAGAATTATCGACCGAACAGCGGGAAGTCTAGACGGTTACGCAATAAAGTCACGCGAAGATGAATTAATGGCATTTACCTTGATGGCGAGCACAAGGAAACGAGCACTAGCACTAACACTGTGTGACAGTGATATTGTAACATAGCTCCCATTGTGGTCAACTGTGTGTGTCATCGTTCATCGTATCTTGACGAGTAGGTGGAAAAGCACTGATTCACTTACACCACACACCAAAGACACCCACTGAGCTTTTGATCTCCTTCAACATATCCTAGCGCCGAAGTTTACTGCCAGTTACACTCACTCGCGACATTGGCTGGAAAAACATATTTCAGGTCCATCGTCATGACTCATTCGCAAAGTTCAAAGGGTTCAGGTAAACATGAGCTGAGCAAATTAACACCTATCAAAAATGATTAGCACCATCAACTACAACTGTCCGGTGGCAAGTGAAAACTTGAAGTAACCAAGGCTGAGGTAAAACTGAGGAGACCAATGCAACAGTTTGACTGCTCGAGTTCTTGCTGAACTGTTCTAGGACTGCGCGAAAAAGCGTGATATAAAAATCGAACGCCAAATTAGTGATGCAAAGAGCGACATCTGGCGGCGGAGCTGGAGGTAAACACTGTTTGTGCTCATGTTTTGTTGAGCGGATTTTTTTCCTTTTGTAGAACCTGTCTGTGACTTTGAACGAAACAAAGTAGAGAATAGAATTATTATTCTTTGCTTTGTGATAGGAAAGATACAATAGCTGAAAGTTGAAGCTCGGCTTGAACTATCATCATGATGGCGGCTCCGCTGGCTTTGCCTCATTACGGGACGAGGAAAGTGCAATGGAGACACTGGGAAAACAAACCGCGAGCTGTGTTGTTTCCTGAGTAGGACCGCAAGAAAATTCCTGTATGCGGAAACTTTGATAAAGTAGAAATATGTTTCGCACCGAATAGACGAAATAAGGAAACGAGTTTGATGCAATGCAGCGAAGTGGAAACTGGAGGGCGAAGAATGGTTGTTAAGAGAGCAGAGAAGTCAAGTAAGGAAGAACTGGTACGAGTCAACTGGTAAAGCTGATGCTCACTTGTCTTACTTTGCCAAATATAAATGTATAATACCTGGAAGTAATGTGAGGACACGTCGCCATCCGGTTTTTATGTGAAAAGAGTTCTCCAGTTCAGGAAGATGCACCGAGTGACTAGACTGATCAACGCTGTGATTTGTTATTGTTTCCGTATCAAGTACAACCTGCTCTAATTTATCACTTAGTCGAAAGAAGTATTCAACGCTTGTAACTATACTCTCAAAGTGAATCAAGCCCAGATTCAAAATGACTGTGGTCATGTCAAAGCTGAAGCAATTCAGTGACCATTACAACATACCGCACAACTATGTCACTCGGACGGTTTCAGGTGCAATATTTGCTTTGTATTTCTACAAAATTGGTGGTCCGATTGCAAAACAGTTGATCATTGGTATTCAAAAGAAGGCTCGAGCAGCCCAGAATCAAATCACTGGATGTGATGACTGTTCGGAAGCCGAATCAGCTGATGGATTCATCAAAGAACTTGCTCAAGAACACCTTAAAAATGCAAAAAAGGGCAAACCAGAAAATTATATTAACTTTGGCCCAAGAGAAGGAGGCTATCAAGACTTCATTGTTGACACCGTTGTTGGTGTTTTGAATACATTTCAAAAATACACCGGCATAGACGTGACGTTCATCATTCAATTGGTTAAAATAATAAGGATAATGGTGCCTGGCGTGAAGACTATTGAAGCTGGATTGCTTGTGCTGCACACGCTCTCACTGGTTTCGAGAACGTTTCTGTCAATCTACGTGGCTCAGCTTGAAGGTCAAGTGGTCAAGCATATAGTCAAGAGGGATGTTGTTAACTTCGGTTACCTTCTCAGCAAGTGGTTGCTGATTGCTCTTCCAGCCACTTTCATCAATTCGTTGATTCGTTTCTTAGAGAGTCAGCTGGCATTGGCTTTCAGAAGCCGCCTAGTGAGATATTCCTACGACTTGTACTTCAAGAATCAGGCATATTATTCCGTGTCCAATCTTGATGGCCGACTAGAGAATGTGGACCACTGCTTGACTGATGACATCATAATTTTTACTCAACACTGTGCCCATCTGTATTCAAGTGTAACGAAACCGTTCTTAGACTTATGTCTTATCTCGTTCACACTGGTAAAAATGGCCAGTTCAATGGGCGCCGGCGGTGTACCCGGACCAGCATTGGCTGCTATAGTGATGATATCCACTCACGGAATTTTACGCTGTGTATCACCGAGGTTCGGGTCGCTGGTTGCCGAAGAAGCTCGACGCAAAGGATTCCTGAGATTTGTACATTCGCGTGTCATAACCAATGCCGAAGAAATAGCCTTTTATGGAGGTCACAAAATCGAACTTTCAGTACTCCAGAAAGCGTACAAGGGCCTCGCGAGCCAAATGAATGTTATCTATAATCAAAGACTGTGGTATATCATGCTCGAACAATTCCTTATGAAATATGTATGGTCTGCAACTGGAATGGTTATGGTGGCCGTACCAATAATGACTGGAGCCATTCGAGTGCATCCTAATAGTTCTAATGAAAAACTAGATTCCAGTGACGATGTCAGTGAACGAACACAGTTCATGACAACGGCCAAGAATATCTTGATAGCCGGTGCCGATGCCGCTGAACGATTAATGTCTTCTTACAAAGAGGTAAGCCCATCAAGTGAATGTTCATTGCCTAACAGAGTTTACCTGCACGCAGTTGATAGAGTTAACGGGGTATACGCGTCGCGTCGCAAAAATGTTTGCCGTCTTTGAGGATGTGAGCCAATCGAAGTTCAAGCGAACTGTCGTAAAGTCGGCGGCCAAGAAGAGTCGAAGTCAACTCACCAGGCTGACTTTCAATAGTGACGGAATGCCCGAAATACGAGGGCTTATCATGCAATCGAAAGACTATATTCGACTTGAAGAAGTTCCGGTTATTACACCCAATTGCGATATCGTTGTTCCTAGTCTCACGCTGACAGTAAGAATTGATTTTTTCAATGGCAATGCAAAAGGATAAAGGAATTTATTTCTATAGATTTCAAAAGATATGCACCTACTTATTACCGGTCCCAATGGCTGCGGCAAGAGCAGTCTCTTCCGGATGTTGGCTGGCCTTTGGCCCACCTTCGGTGGCAAGATGGAACGCCCTCCTGGGAAAGACTTGTTCTACATTCCGCAGCGGCCATATATGTCATTGGGTTCCTTGAGAGATCAAGTAATATATCCTGACACGGAGGAAGATATGAAACGAAAAGGTTATGCTGATGAACATCTAGCTGAAATGCTAGAACGAGTTCACTTAAATCACATCGTTACTCGCGAAGGTGGTTGGGATTCAATGGCTGACTGGAAGGATGTCCTTTCTGGAGGTGAAAAGCAGAGAATGGGAGTAGCTCGGCTATTTTATCACAGGTAAGTTTGTTCGAGTCTGATATCGATCCAACTCGACAACTAACGCTTACGTTTTAGACCTTCATTTGCTCTTCTCGACGAGTGTACCTCTGCTGTGTCCATCGATGTCGAGAGTCAAATGTATCAAGCAATCAAAGATATGAACATAAGCTTGATCACCATCACTCATCGACCGTCTCTCTGGAAATTTCACACGCATCTTCTCCAGTTTGACGGAGAAGGTGGTTGGCGGTTAGAACCACTCGACACCTCTACTAGGCTGTCGCTCAGGGAAGAAAAGGAAACGCTAGAGTCGTCTCTAGCTGGTGTACCCACAATGCAGCACAGGCTGCATGAACTTTGCTCAATTCTAGGCGAAGATTCAGTATTACTTATTCGAGAACGAACGTTGGATGATGACCGGAGCAACAATTCTAGTACTCCTAAATCGGAACTGGCTGACTCGTCGGACTCGCATAACGAAAGCAATTTGTCTGATTGACCAGGCATATGTGACAAAGTATTTTTACAACTATCAAACGAAACTGTTGTCTATATCAAAGGTAGTAAACAATAAATCAATTAATTTTCGGCTTAAGCATGAAAGGAATAGAAGGAATAAATTCGATGAGACAGTCATGGACAGTTTGAAACGATTCTTGTCTCAAAATAGTTTCCGGTCTAAAATCGAGTCTGACTCGCCATCTGGAATCCTTCGAGTCCGAAGGGCTGTGAAGTTGAACATTAAATACACTGTACGTCCAAAACATCTCCGAATAGACCAGGCATGACTTGATTGACACTACTCTACAGGAACAGCCTGCCTATGTCAGCCCTGCAAAACATTCAAGTCCATCCGTCCCTGGAATCAGCAAGGCAGTATCAAGCCTTGCTTCGGATGCAAGTCGAGTTATCGGCTACACTTGATCACTAGCGCCGACTTCATGATCAATGAAATTTTCGCAGATTCCGCTCACGAGAGCTTCACCGATTCTGCGTCAGATGGCGCTGACGTCTCTCGTATACGCCCCCTGAGGTCGACTGCTTTCATTCTCTCTAAACACTGCATCATATGACATTCTTTATGTCTGGATTTAGCTCTCGAAAATCTAGTTAAAGCTCGGTTTTGTCACAATTCTCGCTTTGCCCTTAGGTTAGTTGACCTTAAATTGGATCTGTATCATAGGCCTACTCTTAGTTTGCTAGATTTCACTGGGTATAAGGAAGTTTAACCAAGAAAACAAATAATGTCTTCACGCAAGAAGGTTCTGCTTAAAGTCATAATCTTAGGTGACAGTGGGTATGTTGTTGCAATAGCATATTAAGTGCGTGATGTTAAATTATGTTCTTTATTCAGTGTTGGCAAAACCTCTTTGATGAACCAATATGTCAACAAGAAATTTTCCAATCAGTATAAAGCCACGATTGGAGCTGACTTTCTGACCAAGGAAGTGTCAGTGGACGACCGCATTGTCACAATGCAAATATGGGACACTGCTGGTCAAGAACGCTTTCAATCACTTGGTGTCGCCTTTTACCGTGGTGCTGATTGCTGTGTACTTGTCTTTGATGTGACTGCGCCTAATTCCTTCAAATCACTCGATGCTTGGCGTGACGAGTTCCTTATCCAAGCGTCCCCACGAGACCCTGAAAATTTCCCGTTCGTCGTCATTGGAAACAAAGTTGATCTGGAGAATCGCGCAGTTAGTATTTTCAGGCCTTGTTCCCTTCGTGTTTGTAGTTCACGTGTTTGTGTCTTCTAGGTGTCCACAAAGCGTGCCCAAGGCTGGTGTCAATCTAAAAACAACATCCCTTACTTCGAAACAAGTGCGAAGGAAGCCATAAATGTAGAGCAAGCATTCCAAACTGTGGCCAAGAATGGTTTGGCGCAGGAAACGGACGTTGATGTATACCAAACCGATTTTCCGGACAGGATTGAATTGACCAGGGATCAGCGACCGCAAAATAACGGAGGCTGCAGTTGTTGAGTTCGCTCTGTTTACAAGAGCTTTTCAGGAGCAAAAGCATGATGCTATTGTGACATCTACACAAACGATCAAGTTATTATTGGTGGAGCAAGAAATAACAAGTACACTTGACTGAGGCTGGTGTAATTAACTTGTAAAAACTCAAAGCAACACAAATAACAGTGTTTTTCTTGTCCTTCTAAGCAATCGATTTTAAACTGTCTGAGCCCTTATAATTCTCCCTAATTTTACCAATTCAACCAGTTTTTTTGTCTACTTTAAATTTCGTAACTAGAGAATATGCTGTAAATGTTGCTTAGATATTATTCTTTGTCAAAGCAAAAAAAATATTTACGGATTTCCCTCGTTAACTCATTGGTAAGACTAAAATTCCTAGCTAGAGGGAAGTTGAATTTAGCAAGAGCAATAACGCCAGAGATGTATAATTTTTTATCGAGAAAAATCTGTTCCGACTTACGATCGTTAATCTTGATTCGATTGATTGCGAAATCCGAAAGCAATATAATACCTCCTAACCCCATCTATCGGCGGAAGGATTTGATTCATTTGTAATAGCGAAGAGCGTCTGATCACCGTACATTACTTAAAATGGAGCAATACGCGGAGAAAATGTTTGTTTTCTCGTCTAGAAATGATGTTGGGACAGAAAGATTCCAATTCAAAGAACATGCGAAAGCTGGCAAAATTAAAGCAATCAAGAAGGATGGTGGTGTCACTTATGAGCTGGACTGGCCGGACGATGACCGCAGATTTCGAATGGCTTCCAATCCGTTGGCAATCAAATTACTGACCCAGGACAAAATGAGCTTCCCAAAGCCGGGTTCATTACCTCTGTTTGGCCAGTTTCTAAAGACCGTTCTAAGTTCGGATTATGGCTCGGGTCCAGCCATTGCCGCAAGGTCTAATATTCTGTCAGAACTGGTGGACATTCCGTTCGATGACCGAAGATCAATGAGCTGCTTCGTTTTCAAGCTTGGTTCAATCATATGCATAGTCAGAAATGATGAAGTGAAGAAGAAGAGAAAACCAGCGAAGCAAACCAAGGACGGAATGAAAGTCACGTTCAAAGACGCTTTTTTGCGAACACCCGGCGACGCCAACGAGACGATGTACAGCTGCATTTCTTCCCTGTTTGGAGCGTTTAAAGTTATTACTTTCGACAAAGTGGATTGTCTAGATGACAATGGTGATCCGATAAATGTACTACTGCGTAAGCAACAGAGTCATGATGAGATACGTTATCATCGGTACAGGTAAATATGAAGCCGCTGTAACCCTCTACTAATCAAATATGAAGTTTGTTTAAGTTATGGCGAGACGCTCAGCCAACCGGCGTCAAACGGGCAATCGTTGGCACTCGAGCAAATGGAACAATGAAAAGTTTAGTGGATCTTGATATTGCAACGCTCCAGTCGAAAGCGAGCGAGTTCAGTGGTGGTGATGTAGCTCAAAAGTATACTCCATGGGATGGACAGAAAGGCGTCGACTTTGCTTATCATTTATTTGAATTCCTTGAACAAAATGTTGAACAAAACTCGGTTTTTGTTCTGAAACGATCTCCAGAACAACCTGACTTCGTCTTGTCTAAAGTAGATTCTATGGCTAACTTTATTCCGAAACTGCAAACCGACGAGCTGACTTCAAAGAAAGTGAGAGATCTTGCCAGCGCATAAATTCGCTTTATTTTGAAAGATAAAAAAATACATTGAACGAATCCGTGAAAATGATTATGTAATCAAACATTAAAAGTCAAGTTAACTGCGTCTTCTAGGTTTGGCGAGAAAGTGCGCAACAGTATTGCTATAAAAATCGCTCTTGGTCAATATTTCGCGCAACTTCAACAGCGACCAAGGAGATCCAAGAGCTGAGATCAACAGGGAAGGACCATTTCCGGTTTCTTGATCATCAAATTTGATTTCTTCTACTCCACTTGATTCCTTTAAATACATCCGAACTGATGGGCGCCGATCATTAACGAGCTCATGGAAATCTTCATTCAGTGTGAGTGCAAGGAAGAATGTTTCCACACTGACTTCGGCTTCATTTTCGGTCATGGGTTCGAACAGCACTCGCAAAGGGTCCCGACTGCGAAAGACCTTGTTCAAGGTGGAAACTGCACAAATGCCGAGCACGTTCTTATTTGTATCATTGAATCCCGCTTGAAACAAGTTGCCGACTAGATTTTCCATCACTTCAATAACTATTGAGCCAGGAGATGAGTCTGTGGACTCATTCAATTCGTACTTTTTTTCGACTTTCGTCACTTCCTGTCTAATGAGATCTCGAAAGCCGTTCTCACTGTATTCAATTCCTAGACGCAAATGGGTTTGATTTTTCAGCCAGTTTTCTTGTAGCAACTTGGAACTAGCCTCAAATTTCGTCAGAGAAGCGTATTTAGGAGCTCGTAACTTTTCATCTAACCGTTTCAAAATCCCGTCACGAGGTGACATTTCTTCTTCACACAACCCTTTCCTACAATGCTTGTACACTTCTATAAGTTCATTGGTTACAATCCAAGGGAAAGCGTAAACAACATCAAACGTTGCATCCTGATTGTGACGAAGCGATACCTGATAGTAAGCGCTGGCTTTCGCTAGTCTGTCGCTCTCAGTCAGCAAATCTTCGAATTTTTTCCTGTGCTGTTCGAATAAGGCTCTGACCATCATCTCAATCATGTCTTGAAGGTCACCTGCATCCGTCTTGTTCAGATATTTGGACGATTTGGTAAAAGCATTGGCAATAAAGGCACACTCGTCATCAACACCAAACTGTTTCAAGAGGTTTTGCACGGAACGCTTGTAGGTGTCGTAAGCATTTGATGCTTCTTCCGCGAACTCTTCCCAGCCAGGATAAGCAAAGGCATCTGAATTCGTCGTAGACTGAGAGGTGTCCAATGACGAATCATCTAAGCTGAGCTCGAACACACTTATTTGGCGATAGAGATGACCAAGTGTTCGACGAGATTGATACGTTGGCTTCTCGCTCTGTTTTTGCATGAAGTCAGGATATATCTGGGGTCTATCAACTGGCGGAAGAGGTGACGATGTACCGCTCTTGGCAAAGTCTAAGTTGATAGCGTATTTGCGACATAGTTCCAAACAGACGTCGGTGAAAATTCCTTCTTTCGAAGTATCACGTTCCCTCCAGCCATCAGCGAACGCAAGATGAGAATTAGCCACGATTCCAACAATATTCGACTGAATAAATTCAATGAAGAACTCCAGCATATCATCTTCATTGACATCTCTAGTAAGTTCTGTCGCCTTGTTGATGGGGAAGTGCATCGGATTTCGGTTGCGGCCACAAAAATACAGATCTTTATCCCAGATTACAGCATACTCGTCACCGTCTAAATCACTTCCAGCCATCTCATCAGGATGCGGACGCAGACCTTGTGATGGAAAAATTATTGTGTCGACTATGTGACGTAATGAAGGGACGTCTACGGCAGTGAACTTTCTCACGTCTCCAGGATGCATGCAAGGATACTTCGTGACCATGATTTCACCGGTTAATACACGATTGGGTTCGCCTTCGGTGGAGTATTGGACGAAAACTTGTCCGTATTTCAGATTGTGCTTAATTTCATTAGGTTCGCTCGAGTTGAACTTATCCGTGCCGTCCATAGCGCCAAACATGATGCGGCCCTTGCTCTGGTCAACTTTGATGCGAGCTTTGTTCTTGAGTTCCCAAACACAGCGCTTAACAACTGCGTCCAGAGATTTACGAAAAAATGGTTCGTTCAGAATGCTGATTCCAGCCTCAACAGCCTTTTCGACTGGAACCACACCGCATAAAGTTGCGGAATGTGACTTGAGAAGTTGCATCGCTTTCTGGTCGCAGAAAAAGGCGTTGGTCAGTTCTCTCAGAGCTTCCACTTGCATTTTAAGAATCACTTCTTTCTTGGTGCCAAGTTGCTCTAATATGGTGATTAAGGGGCGATTGAGATAAACTGGCCTGTTCTTGCTGAACTTCAAAATCTCTAGCGAAGTGCTTTCCGACTCAAACTTGTTCATGCTGCTTCGAATGACTATTTTGTCTCTAGGAACCATGGGATTGACAGTGACCAAACCTTTACAGCCTTTCAATCTAATCTGATAAGCCGAAGGTGGTACACCTTGGATACGCATTTTGGTGCATATTTTTTCGATGAGTCCTTCAGAGATCATGCCCACGCCGTCCGAGAAAGTGTATTGATTACCATCCACTGGATTGATACCACTTTTAACGTCATCAATTAGCAGAATGTCATCGTTACTTATTATAACATATGCCATTGCCTGAGAAAAAGCTAAACCAAGCCTAGCCATGTATTTTGGAACTGCTCGAATTTTCCGCAAGTCCCCGACGTTTTCTCTGATATCTTTGGCAGTACGACCGCTGCTATCTTTGGCGTAAAAGATAAAGCCATGTTGCCGCAGTTGGCTTGAAGAACTGCCCATGAGCTCATATAGGCGATCGTATATCTTGATTCCTCTTAAGAGAGGCTTCTTGACATATTCACGCAAAAACCACTTCTTTCCATCATCACTACCAGTACCACACGCTGAAAATGTCAAGCTTTCATCATTGTCATCTTTGACAGACAGTCTCACAGCATATTCCGGGTCACTGTCACGAAGGAAGCGGCTTTCAACGAATGGGTGTGGGGGAAGAAATATAGTTCTGGTTGGAGTGAACACAATTCGTCGAATTTTTGACACACCTGTGTACTCGACATCGGGAGTTCTCTTGTATTGTATTCTAGCGTAGATTTCATCGAATGCTGCTTGTACACGAACGACACTGTTACGATCAACAGCATAAAATATCTCGTATAAAGCGTTCTCAGTGGCTTCACTATCAGCATGGGATTTCAAGGTAACCGAGGCGAAAAATCGACTACGATTTTTTGCTCCTTTCAGCCACAATTCGTCTTCCACTTGAAATGAAAGGTTCATTAAACATTCCAGAGCATATCCGATACTGTATGAGAAACTTAAAGGTATTTTCATTCCAGACCTTTGACTGTTCTTTGCGTAAACTTGTAAACCACCAAAACATGTTGCGTAATTGTACCGCTTGTCAGAGAACAGTCTGAAATTCGAAACAAGATTCCATGGGTCCCGGTAATCGTTACGATTATAATCTCCTCGAACCGACTGTACTTGATTGAAAACAAGCTTCATAACATTACTTTTTCCTATTACTTGTTTTTCCAGCCCGACTGCATCAGCACTTCGCACCCAAAGGTCTCTTTCAGCTCTACCGTTTTTGTTCAATCTCGGCTCGTTAACGTAAAGCAAAAGCCTACTTTTTAGCACGATGTAAACATCAAACTGTTTTGCTGACGGAGAAAATATCATCGAATGAACTTCGCTGAACGTTGTTCGTAGCTGGTATTTTTTGTCTTCTTCGTTCATTGGGTCTATTACTTTAAACTTCACGTTCATCTTTCCTTTTCCATGCTCGAAAGTGCCTTTTACACTGTCCTTAATACACTTCACTGGCAAAGGTAGAGAAGTTGTATTGAAATGTTCGACAAACTTGTACATATCAACGATCGATCCAAGTGAAAATGATTCTAATTGAATCTCTTGTTTAGGTTCAAATCTAAAATCATGAATGATATCCGATGACTTATTCTCTATGCTCAGAAATATGCTCTTCAGTTCTTCATTTGCAACAAACTTTTTCAGCATATTTTGCGCGTTTCGAGTATTTAAAGGTTGTGCGAAGCGGAAATGTCCATTGTACCGTTTGAGTTCTGAATCTTCGACATAGATCAAGTTATTTTGCGAGAGTGTGGTTTCTTCTAGTTCAACGTCTAGCTGAAGTTCAGTTCTCAATTTGCGTTTCAGGTTTGTCAGATCTAATGCTTTCTTGTCATGCTCAGGCAACAGAGTCAAGCCAATGTGCAATAGATTGTTCCCATCCGCCATTTTGAGGAGTCAACAAGGGAATGATTAGGATCTTTTCTGTTTAGGCTATGTTCAGATGGCGATTCGACAAAAACAGACATAGTATTCGATGACGCAATATTATACGAAATTTCATCAGAAAGGCAACTCCTTTCTTTCAAGCGAACACTCATGGCTTACCTTGAACCAGTTTATTCGAAAGGAATGTACTGAAAAATCAAACAAGAGTAATTAAACGGAACTCATTTAAATATCATCAAAGTAAAGCTCAGGTATAAATCACGGACTCCAAACAGAGCAACAATTACTGCTCCGCTCTAGATTGTGCTCCGAAATGCTGAGCTGACGAGTGGATGGTTGAATAGCCCTGCATATTCGTGAGTTGCGCAGTAAAACATCGGAGCAAAATTCGGAGTGGAGAAATAGCGCTGTTTGTCTCGTTTCAGGAATGCGAAAAGTATACAATCACATCTAAATAGTTCTTTTTCGATAAAAGCAGTCAACAGATGCAGGAATGTTATTAGCTTAGCAACTAAGTAGCAGACAGAGGGACCATCAGTGTAGTGCTTCAGTGCTTTTTATGCTTCTACTCATAGAGATGGGCATTCAACCTTTTCAGTCAGCCTTCCATTAGACCATGTTGAGCTGACCGTCACAGTGACGGGCTGTAGCCGAACTTTTCTGCGGCTGGGCTGACTGGTCTGTTTGACCCGACGGGCTGAACCATGTTGTCTGATTGATCAATAATCTGAACAGAGTTGAATCAAAAGTGGTCAGCAACCTTTGATTCGAACTTTAAACAGTAGGCGAGTAAATGATTTAAACATTGATTTGTCTTGAAGGATAGTTTCTGTCAACGCGAAAAGGCTTTTTTTTGGAGCTCAGCTTCGAAAGAGAGATTTTCATCTTACGAGAAAGACGACTTTGTATTGTTCAAAGTCCCCCGGGCGTCTGAGATTATTCCGAAACTACAAGCCGACGAGGTGACATGATGGGACCTTTTTCGCAATGTAATGTTCGCTTTATTTTGAGCGACAGAAAAACATAAAGTAGAACAATTATAGTGAAAATGGCTCACATGGTCACTTAATATCAAAAATCAAATCAACTGTGTCGTCTAGGTGTGACGGCAAAGTGTTCAACAGTTTTAGTATAAAATTTCCTGTTGGTCAATATTTCGCGCAGTTTCAACAATGACCATGGAGAGCCCAGGGCTGAAATTAACAACGAGGGACCACTTCCGGTTTCTTGGTCGACAAATTCGATTTCTTCAACGCCACTGGATTCTTTCAGATAATTCTGAATCGACGGACGCTGGTCATTCACGAGCCGATCAAAACTCTGGTTCAGCTTCAAGGCAATGAAGAATGTCTCCACTCTGACTTCAGCATCATTTTCGGTCATAGGCTCGTAGAGCACTCGCAAAGGGTCACGGCTTCTGAAGATGCGATTCAACGTAGACACTGCAGATATTCCTAGCATATTCTTGCTGGCATCATTTAGTCCAGCTTGGAACAAATTTGCGACGAGATTTTCCATCATCTCGATCACTATTGAGCCTGGGGAAGAGTCTGTGATCTTCTTCAAATAATAGTTGGTTTTGACTTTGGTCAGCTCTTGCCCGAGAAGATCTTGCAGAGCTTTCTCACTATTTTCAATTCCAAGACGCAAATGAGTTTGGTTCCTTAGCCAATTTTCTTGTAACAATTTAGCACCAGCTTCAAACTTCATCGGTGTCGTATAGTTAGGATCTTCCAATCTCTCATTCAATCTTTTCACGACGGCTTTTCGAGGTGACAGTTCTTCCTCCTGCAGCTCCTTGCTGCGGCAATGCTGATACACCTGGATCAATTCATCAGTAACGATCCATGGGAAGCCGTAAACGACATCAACTGTTGCATTCTGATTGCAGCGCAGTGATACTTGATAATAGGCGCTTGCTTTAGCAAGTTTTTCTGCCTTGGTCAGCGAGTAGTCATTAGCATAAGATTCGAACTTTTTTCTGTGCTGTTCGAATAAGGCTCTGACCATCATCTCGATCATGTCTTGAAGGTCTCCAGCATCTTTCTTGTTGAGATATTTAGATGATTTTGTGAAAGCGTTTGCGATGAAGGCACATTCGTCATCAACACCGAACTGTTTCAACAGATTTTGCACAGAACGCTTGTATATGTCATAAGCATCCGTAGCTTCCTTCTCAAACTTTTCCCAGCCAGGATAGGCGAACGATTTAGGGTTCGTTGTCGACTGAGACGTATCCAGTGAGGAGTCATCTAGGCTAAGCTCAAACAAACTAATTTGGCGGTAGAGATCACCAAGTGTTCGACGAGATTGATAGGTTGGTTTTTCGCAATGTTTTTGCATGAAGTCCGGAAATATTTGAGGTCTGTCATGTGCCAGAAGACTTTCGAATTTTCCATTCTTGGCAAAATCCAAATTGATGGCATATTTGCGACAGAGTTCCAAGCAAGCTTCTGTAAATATTCCTTCTTTTTTCGTGACAGGGTCAACCCAACGATCCGCGAAAGCAAGGTGAGAGTTAGCCACGACTCCTACAATATTAGACTGAATGAAAGTGATGAAGAATTCCAGCATATCGTCTTCGTTGACATCTCGAGCAAGTTCGTCCGCCTTATTTATCGGAAAGTGCATCGCATCTCGGTTACTGCCAGCAAAGTAGAGATTTTTGTCCCAGATAACGGAATACTCATCACCGTCTAAATCACTTCCAGCCATTTCATCTGGATGAGGACGTGGACCTTTCGAAGGAAATATTATTGTGTCCACTATGTGATGCAAAGAAGGAACGTCGACGGCCGTAAATTTTCTGACGTCTCCAGGATGCATGCAAGGATACTTCGTGACCATTATTTCACCGTCTAATATACGATTCGGTTCGCCATCCGTCGAGTACTGGACGAAAATCTCTCCGTATTCGAGTTTGTGCGTATCATCCACGGCGCCGAACATTATTCGGCCCTTGTTCTGGTCAACTTTTATACGAGCCTTATTCTTGAGATCCCATACACAGCGCTTGACCACCGCGTCCAGAGCTTTGCGAAAGAATGGCTCGTTCAAGATGTTAATCCCGGCATTTACGGCTTTTTCAACGGGGACAACAGCGCATAAAGTTGAGGAATGTGCCTTGAGAAGCTTCATCGCTTTCTGATCACAGAAAAAAGCATTGGTCAGTTCTTTCAGAGCCTCGACTTGCATCTTCAGTATGACTTCCTTCTTCGTACCAAGTTGCTCTAATATAGTGATTAAGGGGCGATTGAGATAAACCGGCCTGTTCTTGCTGAACTTCAAAATCTCTAGTGAAGTGCTTTCCGACTCAAACTTGTTCATGCTACTTCGAATGACTATTTTCCCGCTAGGAACGAGGGGGTTGAGCGTCACCAAACCCTTGCAGCCTTTCAATCGGATCTGGAATGCTGAAGGCAGGGCACCTTGAATACGCATTTTGGTGCAGATTTTTTCGACAAGCCCTTCGGAGATCATGCCAACACCGTCGGAAAAGGTGTATGGCTTACCGTCCACTGGATTCCTGCCACCGGTTATATCATTCATTTTCATGATATCGTCGTTGCTTATCGTAACATATGCCATTGCTTGAGAGAAAGCGAGTCCAAGCCTAGCCATGTATTTTGGAACTGCTCGAATTTTCCGCAAGTCCCCGACGTTTTCTCGAATGTCTTTGGCAGTACGACCACTGCTATCTTTGGCGTAAAAGATAAAGCCATGTTGCCGCAGTTGGCTTGAAGAACTGCCCATAAGCTCATACTTGCGATCATAAATCTGGATTCCTTTCAAAAGAGGCTTTTTGACATACTCGCGAAGAAAAATTTTTTGTCCCTGGGCTCCTCCAGTACCACAAGCCGAAAAAGTCAAACTATCATCATTGTCGTCTTTGACAACTAGTCTTACAGCATATTCTGGGTCACTGTCACGAAGGAAGCGGCTTTCAACGAATGGGTGCGGTGGAAGAAATATAGTTCTGGTTGGAGTGAACACAATTCGGCGAATTTTTGATACCCCCAAACATTCAACATCGGGTGTTTTCTTCGATAGTAATCGTGCAAATATCTCGTTGAATGCAGAGAGAACGCGAACAACGCTGTTTCGATCTATAGCATTGAATATTTCGTAGATGGCACTTTCTGCCGCTTTGCTATCTGTTCGGGAATTCAGAACTACCGAGTCATAGAAACGACGTTGTAGTTCTACGCCTTTTATCGAGAGTTCGTCTTCAACTTGAAATGAAACATTCATCAAACATTCCAAAGCATATCCAATAGAATATGAGAAACGCCGTGGAATTTGTGTCTCAAAACTTTGATTCTTCTTAACATGAACTTGCAAACCACCAAAACATGTCGGGTAATTAAATCTCTTGTCTGAGAACAGTCTGAAATTAGAGACAAGACTCCAGGGGTCCCGGTGATTTTTTCTCGTATAATCTCCTCGATCTGATTCTACTTGATTGAAAACAAGCTTCAACACGTTACTTTTTCCAACAACTTGACGTTCCAACCCGAATGCATCGGCACTTCGCAGCCAATAGTCTCTTTCAACTCTGCCGTTTCTGTTGTTCGAGCTCGGATCATTTACGTAAAGCAGCAGCCTACTTTTCAGTATAATGTAGACAACAAAGTGTTTCGCCAAAGGAGAAAATATCATCGAATGAACCTCACTGAATGTTGTTGTTAGCTGATATTTTTTAACATCAGTCTCCATAGGGTTATGAACTTGAAATTCGATATTCATTTTTCCTTTCCCATGCTCAAAAATTCCTTTTGTACTGTCCTTGATACACTTGAATGGCAAAGATAGCGCATTAGTATTGAAATGCTCTACAAACTTGTCCATATCTACGATTGAACCTAGTGAGAATGAATCCAACTGAATTTCTTGTTTCGGTTCGAACTGAAACTCATGAATTTTCTCCGATGACCTGTTCTCAATACTGAGAAAAACACTCTTGAGTTCTTCACTGGCAACGAATTTTTTTAGAAAATGTTGTGCATTTCGCGTGTTTATAGGTTGTACGAAGCGAAAGTGTCCACTGTACCGCTTGAGTTCGGAGTCTTCGACATAGAGCCGGCTGTTTTGTGAGAGCGTGGTTTCTTTCAAATCGACCTGTTCTAGCTGGAGTTCGGTTTTCACTTTGCGCCTCAGGGTTTGCAAGTCAATGGCTGTCTTGCCATGTTCAGGCAACACCGTCAATCCGATGTGCAAGAGATTGTTCCCGGACGCCATTTTGAATAATCAACAAGGGTAGTCACAGCATAAACTTGTCACTTGATCTGTTTCAGAGTAAAATTTTCAATAAATTACTATACGAAGGGATACGATACATAGTGAATCGACGCAACATTACACCAAATTTCATCAGAAAGGCACCGCCCTGGCAGGCAATGGTTTCACGCATGCACCCAACAGACTAAGCTTTTCAACTTACCTTAAAATTCTAACTTTTCATCAGGGCAATGACAAGTGAGAGTCAGACAGCATTGATAATGGTAGAGTGAATCCAATTTAATCAAATTGAAGCATAAGAGTTGAATACGAAAGTATAAAAATTGGAGTCTAATCAAATCAAACTGAAAAAGCAATCAACGGAATGTTGTTAGCAGAGCAACAGAGCGGGAGATTGAGGGACCATCATCGTAGTGCATCAGTAGAAAGCTTTGCGTCCCTTAGCCATCTAAAAAACAAAAAACGGCGACATGAAATGACTGAATCAATTCGAATATCTACTCACCGGTGATTTGTTAGATTTGATTTTCAAGCCACCCTTGACACCATGGCGAGCTGGCAGAGCCGGTGAAAACAAGTTGGTTGAGTGTTGCACTTGTTGCTGCTGGTCAGAGTCACTCTCTTCGCTAGAGTCTTCGCTTTTCTGGTCGAAACTGGTTCTTCCCTGTTCGAAGCTGGTGTTCTCTTGCGTCTCGGCGCTCTCTTGAAGTTGGACCTTTTCTTGAGAAGGCTCAAGTTCTTGCTGAGGAATTTCGAACTTTTCTTGAACCAGTTCTTTTTGTTGGTAATCGTGCTTCAACTGAAGCTGATTGTCTTCCTCTTGGACATGTTGCTGTTCGAGTGGGACACCGAGTGCCACAGCAAAGCATACGGAAAGAACAATAACAAGCTTCATCGTGATTTTGAACTGGTCAAGAGACTGAATGCGGAAACAGACAGTGAACTGGGTCTTTATATTACAGAATCAAGTGACCTATTTAGAATGTTCCATAGAATAGATGTTCCCTGAAGATGAAGCGCCTAGGTCAAGGTCAAGTCGCAGAGAAACTATCTTCGTCAGTAAACACGAGATTATAGCAAGCTTCGAGTATGTCTACATTGCTGATGACCACTAACTGAGGCTCTCTTGAGACCATCAAGAGTTCCCGGTAGCCCGTTGCGACAATGCATACCTCAAGCTGTTTTCGACTTCAGCCCATTCACTGTCGCTATATTTCAAGGCTATATATCATAGACCACGTGCCAATCAGCTAATTTACTAACGGCTTTAAGATGATATCTTTGCAATCAGCAGAATTGGCTAATGGGTCATGCTATACATTTTGTCAACAACGGAAAAGTGTTTTGATCTAAATTAGGCTAACAGGATACTGTTGACAAAGCCAGGATACTTAGAGAACATGTGCGTCATACTTGCGTCAACGAACAAACGAAGAGCAATGTTCCCAATAATTGACTAGTTTCTTTCACAAATTCCAGTCTATATTTCATCGATTTGCTGATACAATCGCGTCAACATGCATAAATTGATTTTCCTAATAGTTTGTGTCAGTATTTTTCAAGCAACAATAGGTAAGTTAACAAACTTCCCAATTGTGATTATTTACTCGATAACTTGTATTAGGAGACGAAACATGCGCCAGTTATACGAAAGAAAAGGGACACCAATGCGCACTGAGTTTCTTCCTGCAATCGAGAGACCGTTGGCTACCCAATCAGGCCAGTCAATTCGAACAGTTTTGCAGGTAAGTCATAGAGACCAATGAATGACGAAAGCTGACCCTTATACTGACAGTGAAAAGCTCAAAGACCTAGAGTGCTTAGAAAAGTATACCAAATGTTCAAGCAATACAACCGAACGGTATAAAAAATACAGCGCCGAAATGCTGAATCAGGTCGTGAGATCCGCTCGACGCTCCATGGAAAGCTTGTGTCAAAGTGACCAGCTCAAGACTAGTAAGTTTGCCGAGCATGCCATATAAGCACTGACTAATCATGTCAATCAATATAGTTTTTCTCCAAAACATGAAATGTACAAACACAGAAAAACTTCGGCCTTTGGATGTCTGTGCCGACAAGATAACGGAAGTTGTCATTAAGCTGAAAGAACACAACGCTTATCCGCTGCGTGGTCTTTGCTGTGCCCGAGGTCTCTTCGAACTTTGCGTGAAAAATGTAATCGAAAATGCCTGCGGCGAAATTGTAGCCAAAGATTTCTACACGTATTCCATGACGATGCTAAGAGGTATGCTGAGCATAGTCGAACTAGAATGCGATGGCCAGAACCAGTGCTCTGAGATGGAAATTGTGAGCCAAACCTTTAGCGCGAAGTCAGTGGCTCAATATAATCGTTCGGTGATAGTGGAAGCTATTGAATTGATTGCGCAACACTTTCTCGGAGACGATGAAGACAGGTAATTGAGAAGCAGGCTCGAAAAAGTGCGCTGTACAGTTGAGATGATCCGTTTTTGTTGTTCGTTACATGCGCGATGTCATGCCAATGTTTTTCATATTTTCTATCCTGAGACAAGAAACATCGCTCATAAATGTTTTACGTTTTACATATTTTTTGTCATAATTACCGTTAATTGAAGGAAATATTAAAGCTCGCATGTCGCCGAGAGAACAAAGTAAGAGCCTCACGCACTTTCAGGTGACAGCAAGTGAAGTGTTCTCAAAAGTAAGGGAACATCAAAGCCATAAAACTCAGAATCATGTTGAAAGATTCCACTACTCGACAAAGTACGATGAAAGAGTCACTTCTCCTTGTCATATTAGTGTCATTTATGCCAATGAAGATAGTGAACAGTCGCCGCCCGGCACCCCAGGTGCTGGTCATCGGAGGCGGAGGAATGATGGGCGGCGGTGGTGGTGGCATGATGTCCTCCGACGGAGGTAGTGGTGGTCAGACAATGACCCAAAGTGGACCGGTGACCATCATTCAGCAACAGCCACCCATGAAGCCTCGCCGTAGAAGTGGTCCCCAGAGCACCATAATTGTGGTCAAGCAGCCCGCCGGTGGCGGAGGTGGGCAAATGCAGATGCAGATGCCCATGCAACAGCAGCCCATGTACGACCCCTGTCTCGTGGCGGTGAACATATGCAAGAAACCCAAGATGGAAATGCCCAAATATGATGACGATGACTGAAACAAGCCCCAGTATCACCATTCGAAGGTTGTGGGTAACTATCGTTCTATATTTTGCGTCGAAAACGTTTATTTTTGTATGAAGATGAGCTCAAGGATATTCGATTGCAAAAAAAGTTCATTAAAATGTAAGCTAATGACGAGAGTCAAAAAAATCATTTCCCGGAATATGAGTTTAGGTAGCAAACATCGTCATACACTGGATCCTGTGGCTTTGGCGGCCGCCTTGAAGTGGGCGTACGTGGGCGTGGGTAGGTGGGCGAAGCGGTGACCTCTTCATATGACGCATTTCTCGAATGGATAAATTCATTTGCATAATTCTCTATGACGTCAAGGTAGTGCTGGTCGTCTTTGAAACAGTGCTTGGGCGCACTTCCGTAATTAGGCGACCGGTCCATGTTCACATAATCATCGGCCTCATTGTAATCGTATTCGTCAGTAGGTATGATGTAATTCTCTGACTTTCGCTTTTCATTGTAGCATATGGTGTAGTAGTTGTCGTCGTCTTTCTTTGTCGGCATGTCAATGTTTATCCTTGCCCGGTCCAGCCTTGCCTGCCTTTCGGCCATCTTTTTAGCGTTCAGTTTGTGCGAGTAAATGTACAAGGTCAGTCCGGCCACTATTGAAAGTAGTAAGAGAATGGCAAACAGGCTGTAGATGATGGGAAAGAAAGATGTCTGAATTGAAAAGGAAGTCTTATCTATGGAGTCAGTTGTGAGTTCACTCTGATATAGGCATCTCGGTTCCGGTGAGGACCAGTTTCCGGTTTCTCGGCACGACAGAATTTGATGTCCCATCATGGCCAGTTTGTCTGGGCTTGAATCGTTGCCCTTGCAAGAGTAAGTGGCCGTAGTTCCTTTGTAAGCGACTTTAGTTTGATTCCAGTAAGTGTACGAGGCAAAGTCGACGCTTATCCGATCTGCTTCTTTCGGTTGATTCATGGAACAGCTGTTTATAGGTTTGCAGGTGGGCGTTGTGCCCATCCAGCGTCCGTCCGGACCACAGAGCAGTCCACCGTTGATCTCATATTCATTGTCGACAAAGTAGAGCTCGAAGTGCTTTTCGCACTCATAGGTAACATTGGCCTGAAGGAATTCGGTCAAGTGTCCATACTTGCCGTCCACTGTGGACCGGCGCGAGTTGACTTTGTGTTTACCATTCAAGGGCACTTCGGCTCGGCCGCATCTAAACGGCTCCGGATGGAAAACTTTGACGTCACAGAATGCTTCAATGATGTCTTCCAGCTCTGAGTGCAATGTGGCTGTATTTGAAAAGAAACTGTCAATCTTATTGTCGTACGTCATATTTTTTGTGGGCAGCGCTATTCTCTCGCACAGGAAGCCCACTACTGTGACAAAGTAGGACGTTGAACTTGACGAATTGAAGCGATTCAACAGAAATGACCTGATGATACCCTGATTACCAGAATGGGTCACCGCGTACCTGGGCACACTTTTGAAAGTGACCAATTCACATTTATGGTTCTTGCCAACGTCCAGGGTGAGACCTATGTTGTGTATCTTGGTTTCCTCCTCATAGTCTTCAGCCAACATCAGTTCAAACTCAACATAGGTGTTCAAGCTATAGTTTAGCAGCTTCATCCGCCATTCGGTGACATTGTGTTCAACAAGTAGACAACTGTTCTCATTGACGTTCAGCTCATAGGCCGGGTGTTCGGCAGTTGATAATAGAACGTTCTGTTCGCCATCTTGGTGAACAACGGTCAACTCGCCCAGGTGTATGTCATGGTCAGTTTTCTTGCCGCACTGCGGAAGCCTACCCAGCCATGTGCCCTTTTGACAAGTGCGGGCAGCATATGATTTGAGGCCTGTCAAGCCTTCAGGGTCATTGAGTATGATGTCATTGGCATCCTTGCACCTGTAGTAGGCTATGGACTGTTCAGTGGTCTTGAGAAACTTGAAGTTGGCTTCGTCAATGCCATTCGGAATTCCCGGGAAGCCGCACTGACTTTCGACCTCATTTATGGTCAGAATCACCGATACGAGAAGCACTATCTTCATTTCACTACTCCATGGAAATATGCATTGCACAGTTGAACAACAATTAAAAGTTTCACATAGCATGATTTCCGCTTCATAACGGTATATTTTATGCGTTTAGTCAAATCCGGTAGCCTTTTCAAATAGCTGCGCGCCGTTTCAAGAGCCCATGTTTGAACAGATCTATTAGCTACTGTACTTCACGCCAGGTGGCCATCTCTCGCATATAACAACGACCTAGCGGCGTTTTCGGGCATCTCGAAACGATACCCACAGCTGGGAATAAACAGTGCATCCGAGTGAGCAAATGTTTGCACAAAGTACCTGCTGACGAGCACTAGATGGCGCTGCAGAGTTAATCTAGAAAAGCTCAAAGAAAGCATTGCCAGCGCCGCTAGTCCAGTGGAAACTTGTGGCTCTGAGAAGATAAACCAGCTGATTTGACCGATAATATCTTCTCCCTAGATGGCAGTGCAGCTGACAGAAGCGTGGCGGTGAAGTGAAAGAACTGGATGTTTACGATTAGCGTCTCAATAAAAATGTACAACTTTATACAGACAGATATAGTTACAAGTGCCTCAAAAATTTGATAAAAATCAAGATAACCATCGTGGAATGCTCAGCAGAGCACAGTGATGTCCTGACGACTACAACCAATGGTACAACACGTCTCGGCTATTGACCCTGAAATAATTGAGTTCCACTAATTAGGAGACAAGATACTTCATTTAACGAACACTCACTTCGGTAACGCTCAAAACCATGGCTCCTTGGGTCCTGGGTGTCAGCTGATCGCCTATGTACCATGGGGCAGACATGTTGCATGACTTCATTAAGCCTTCCACTTGAGCATATTCGAATCACGCCATCGCCGTCGGCCCGTGAAGACACCATGAACATGAGTGTCACAGTTGAAATGAATGATGTGAAAGGTGACATAATTGTAAAAAAGCAATTAAAAGCAATAAACAACTGGCCGTGCCGAGCTAAAGTAGGAAAAAAGGTTAACACATTCAAATTGCACTTCACTATGAACAGTTACTGTCTACCTGACTAATGTGGCCAGCAACCCTTTTTCCTAGAAGGCAGTGAACTATTTTTCTCTCTCCCTTTCCCTTCTCTCTTCCTTCCCCTCTCGTCTCGTCTCTCTCTCCCTCATCTATCTACCGACAGCATCTCTATGCATACCTCAGAGTAATAAGCTCATTAACGACGCAGTATGGACCCCTTTTGCTGACCACATGCTGCTTCAAGTTGAATGGCACGGAACTACAAGAACCAAGGGCTCAACTTTCATGACAGATATGTCAGCTTTCTCAAAGTCACCCTTTGAAATGATAAGATGCACAGTGAAGTCTAGTAAAAACGTCACCGGTCACTCTGTGAGTGTGTTTATGCAAAATGTACACTTCCCCTTCCATAGACAGCTCAATGTCAGGTCAATGTCCCGGCCAAGCATGGGCCTGACAAGCCATTTGTAAGTCACACCGGCAACTGCGTGACAGTGACATGTCGAAGGTCCCGAATGGCGGCCCATGTCCGCCGCCGGGCAGCGAGAGGGCCAAAAAAGAGCATCATGCTCAAATTTGTTCCTAACCATGTTCCCCTTTTTGACTCCTTCACTCGAACGGAAGACTGCAAATGAAACATAGTTTACCCTTTTTCAGGCCATTATTCGCTGATGTCAAAGAAAAGTAAGTAACTTCCATGGGAAAATGCATCCACTTGACTGACAGATGGCGTTCACTTAGAGAAGGAGATATTGACTGTCTCTCCCTCCTCCCTCTCCCCCCTCTCGCTTGTTCACCACATCGGCTCCCTTTCTCTTTTATTCGGCTTTCCTTTTCCTGTACTCACTGTGGCGTCACTGACTAGACCCTTGAGTCGAATGAACTGTTCAAATGCAGTCTCTCGGCCGGAAAGGCTGTTAATGGAAGACAAGAATTACCAACCATTTGAGCAATATCTCTCTCCCTCTTGCCTCGCTGTCGGCCTCTGTCTCTCCCTCTCCCTCTCGCCCTCTCTTCCCCTTTTGTGGGCTCGATCAATTACAGGGAGCGACATAGCTATTTCCATTTACGATGCACTTGCTGCAACTACTTTAGATTTCTATTCCATGTAATTGGACTGGAATCCGTTTCGTTGTGCTTCGCCACTGCCTTCGACTCTATAACTATAGGACATTTGTATTGCCGATCGCTTACGCCGTTTCCTGGGAAAGTTGAACCGATGACCATAATGGCCGCCGTGGTACACTTTGCTCTGCTCGGTCTGACCATGGTTCATCATGGCCGCCATTTGGGTACTATTTCGCCTCTTGATTTGTTGCAATGGCATCACTTTGCCGAGGCAGGGAAGGAAAGAGGGTGAGAGAAGGAGGAGGGAGAGAGAGAGAAGGAGAGGGAGAGAGGAAGAAGAGCGAGTGGCGAACTTGAGTCGATCCTTACAGTCAGTGCAGTGCATATCTGCGCCGGAAATCGAGTCATGGTCTCAGTAAAGCGCGACTTCCTCCATTACTATTGTCATCATGGCCAAGCAATTACCGCATATCAAAGTATAGACAATGCCAGTCAGCGAAAGGCATCCGCCTACTCATTACTTTGCATCCTCATTCATTAATACCATTCTTCACTTTTGAAAATTTCATCCTTAACAACGGCTCAATGTCCGTCCATTTCTCTTCAAGTCTCTTTGTCTTCCATTCTTCGCCTCTCTCTCTCCCCCTCCCTCTCGCCCTCTCCCTCTCTTAGTCGGAAACAGTATGTGCATGAAATTAGGTTCAGCTGGCCCTTGAAAATACGTGAGATCACGTAGAGAATTATAATGCAATTAAAATGACTATTATCAGTTGGAATAGTAGCATCTGAGTGGCGGCAGTCAAAGAGAAGAGGGAGAGGGGAAGGAGGGAGAGATGGCTCATTCACGTTTCCGATTCCGACCATTATTATGATTCTAAACAATTTCAGACCGTCCATTCTATGCTAAACGTTTATAAAGGTAGCTCATTAACGTTGCCTATCATCTCAAGTTGTCAATGCACAAATGTTTATTCAGAAACAACAAAGGTTTCCCTCTTTCTCTCTCTCCCCCTCTCTCCCTGCCTCTCTAGCTCTTTCCCCTCTCACTCTCTTCCTGTTAATTGTTTCGGGCATATTCATGCCTTCCACTCTCAATTACTTTGCATATCCAAAGCCTAACGAGCCGCTGTCCCTTCTATGAGAGAATAGTGGCAACTACAGCTCATCCTATCCAATTAACAACTGCACGTTCGCTTGCAACAGCTAGACAGAGCTACTCTTCATTCCGGCCGTCTCTCTCTCTCTCCCTCTCTTCCCCTCTCCCTGTTTCTCTCGCTCTCTATTTTCTCTCTCCCTCTCTCTTCGCTTAATGAGCAGCATTTACAGTCTCTTGTTGTTGTGAAACGTAAATCAGCTAGTTTAAGGTTGCTTGGAATAAACTTGAAGCTTTTGACTTTTACGGTCGAGCACGAAGCCAAAGCCACAGCGAGTTAGGAGAGCGAGAGAAAGAAAGAGAGGGAGAGAGAGGGAGGGAGAGAGATTCTAGTTTCCACATACTTAAGGCATGCTGCATAGCAATCAAGTCAATGCTAAAGTGTCAGCTATGTTTGAGACGGACATGTATATTCTGAACTGTATATACTTTCATAACATTCTCCTACAAATTTGCGAATGAGCGAAAGAGAGGGAGAGGGAGGGCGAGAGCGAGAGAGGAAAAAGGAACCAAAACTTGTTGATGTGCTCTTGAAAGCTCGGCAGACAAAAAAATAATCGTTGAATACTTAACTAGCTGTTCAAGAAAATTGGTGAGCCTACGAGAATGAGGAGAAGATCATGATTGAGAAAATCAAGTTGTTATATAATATCATATAAGCCTAAATAACTGGCAAAATGAAGCGAAACGTGTAAACATGTCTAAATTTTGCAGCTATACAACTTTTCTGACTGACACGGAAAAAATTGATGCTCTTCAAAGTGCTATTGAAGTGAGCTTTTTAGGAAAACGAAGGTAATAGACTTTTCTTGTTTCTTATTCTTTACAAACCAATATTACCTGAAATTATAATGCTGCAGGTTTTTGCGTAATTTGCATTTTTCTGTATATAATAAAATTGACTAAATCGTGGTCACGATTTTCAGCTTTCTGAAGCCCATATCCTTCTCATATTGAGTGGTGTACATGTAATATGCAACCTGTCAAAGATGTGGCCATTGGTTAATTTGGTTTGTCACTATGGCCACTATTCTCTCAGTCAGAGGGAGAGGGAGAGAGGGAGAAGGGAGGGAGGGGAGACTGGGAGGAAGAGGGAGAGAGGCAGCCTAAGAGGGAACATGGTCACGACTTGTGTTTCACTGAAGTTAACGGCAAAGGTCAAGCCCGAGGGTCACTGGGTGTCCATTAGGTATGAAGACATGTTTGATGCTTGTTAAGGAGAGGGAGAGCGAGAGGGAGAGAGAGGAGAGAGAAACGGAGAAGGCAACTGCCAGCGATTGGGCTCGTTTAAGCCGCTTGTGAAAATAGGCGTCCTTTAATGGCCGAACTTTTCAAGTTAAAGCTAATTAGCAGCCAAATATTTGCCTTTGCGTCTCGTGTCAAATAGCCGAAAGAAAGAAAGTGGAATGGCGGAGAAAAGGCAAAAAGGAAAGCGAGAGAGGGGGAGAGAGGGAGAGACGGCCCTTGAAGCCGAGTAAGTTAGTTTCACGGTTCGTCTCCTTGTCTCAACTATCCGGGGAGAGATAACCAAGTTTCACCAGTATGAAGGGCTAATTACTATGACAAGCCTTGTTTTCGCCCATGGTGGGCTATCGACCTCCACGACGAGTGTGGTCAAGTCTTGGCTCACTTGATGCTACAGAGCATACTTAGTCCCCTTCATGCATACCATTATATGGTCAACAAGAGATACCTGTGGCATACGTGTTGAATTCATATGTGTGGAGAAGGAGAGGAGGCAACAAGGTAATTAATTTCCAGTGTTATGCTATTACCTGAATATTACTCTTCGTCTCTCTCTCTCTCGCCCTCCCTCTCCCTCTCACCCTCCTCCCTGGCTTGCTTGTTTCCCAGCTTGTACGTCAAGTGGAGAGATAATTATCGATAATTCTCTTGTTGGCACGAAAAATAGTCGATATAAATCAACACTGAACCACTTTTGTGCACATTACTTACCTGTCTCTACATTGCATTTGCGGAGATATACTACATTTCGGGTAATATGTGCCCTTCAAGAGAGAAGAGCGAGAGGGAGAGAGGGGAGAGCGAGAGAGGAGAAAGAGATAGTGTAGCTGCGAATTATTAATTAAAAATAATCTTCACCTCTTAGGTTGAAGACGCTCCTCGTCAGTGATAGGGACGGAAATTAATTGGCTCATAAGCACGATAAGCTGCCTCGTAATGAAGCCTCATAGGCTGGAGCCAGGTAACGTGTTATCATATTATGCATATATGTACACTTTAAAAATGGTGTTTGCGTAAGCTAAACAACTTTCACGAGTTTCGCTTCTCTCTCACTTCTCTTCTTCTTTCTTCAGTATACGTTACACAAAACAGGTATGTATCATATACTTGAGCAACATTTACCTGAAAGTGGTTATGAAGTGAAAATCATTTGTCTCATGGGCTTGCCTTTGTGTCATGGCATTTTTACTCTTCTAAATTGAGACAATGATAGGTTGCAAATGCACACATACCCTGATATGGGTGTAGGACTTGCTTATATATTTGTTGCATGGCTGGGAATTCATAGGTGAAACCAGGAAATGGGAGAATGATAACACTTTAGGATATGAAATATACGCATTTCTGACTAGTAGGTGCAAAGTGACTGAGTGCTTGATTCAGTAGAAGATGAGAATCAATTACCATCACGATGAATAAAAGGCCCATATATTTGGCGATTACCTGAAGGTAATATGGTCAACAGCTGAGCCTTGGGTGATTATCATTGCCCAACCAATTTTCAAGTTGGAGGACGACCGAATGAGAGGACGGCAGAGCGAGAGGGAGAGAAAGAGGGAGAGAGGGAGAGGGGAGAGCGAGCTCTCGCGAGAAGGAGCGAAAGAAAGAAAGAAGGTAAATTTAATTGTTTGAAATATGTTTTCCATTATGAATGCTTCGGGCGCCATATTAACTTCTTACAATGGCCGTTAACTGGCTTAAGATATGTAATGAAATCTGTCTCCCTCTCTTTCGTTATCTTTCTGTCTCTCTCTCCCTTTCTCGTATTTTAACATGACTCTAGCCATGACTACAAAAATCCTACACTTTGTGCTTACGTAAATAAGCTGAAAAAAAGTTAATGCGGTTAATTACTATAAGGCCTCGAGCAACAATTGCCACTTTGAAAACTCTTGAAAGACTGACTGATGGAGAGGGAGAGAGGGAGAGGAGAGAAGGAGAGAGAAGTAATTTGCTGTTTTAGGGGTTTCATAATGTAATTAATATGACTCATTTTGCTGAGAAGACATGAGTACACAAGCACAACTTGATGTAGAGAAATGAGAAAATGGACATTAGTCAAGTGATGAGCTCGGAGTTGTCTCTCTCACACAGGTAGCAGTTTCATTTTTACAGGTAAGTGCAAGTTGTCCGTGTTTGCAGTTTGCAAAGTTGAAAGTGAACTAAATTGCGGTCGCAATCAAATGGCACCTGCTATCAATTTTAATTTGAATCGAATTAATATTCGGGTGCTCAGCCTTAATGGCCATCATTTTATGTTACTATCAGTCTCTAATGAAGCAAAATTGGCGACAATTAAGGGGCAATTCAATTAACGGGTAACAGCTTGCAGGCATTCACTTCCAGGCCTTCATTGATGGTGAAGAGAGTCACCCAGAAAAAAGCGAATTGTGACCTGGGTGCGCAGGTGTTCTCGAGTTGGAAACGAGAGGGAGAAGGAGAGAGGGAGAGGAGAGAGGAAACCTTTTCCCTCATTAGGCTATGTCACGTAGACAACGTCAATCTTCCATTGGCTAGACAGCTATGTGAGAACAAAAAACAGTCATCTAGTTACTTGCACATCGTCTCCCTCTCTCTCTCCCTCTCCCCTCTCTTACCTGGCAATTTCAGTTCTCTTTAGGTAGGTAATGTCATTTCCAGGTAAATTAGCAGGAAAATAGCTTCCGCTAATTGTGTCTTGAAGAAACGAAATGGTTTTGTTATGCAATAAACAACATGACTGTAAGTAATGTATTACATATGGTAGCGTGAAATGGTACATTGCAAAGTAATATAACTATAATTGAAGAGGGGAGGAGGGAGAGAGAGAAGCTATGAGTTTTCTACAAAATATGGCCGCCAGAGGGGTCAAGAGGGAGAGAGAGAGAGAGAGAGAGGGGTGGGTTCACTTTGTGGACAATGAGTAGGCTTGACTCTCGTCCGAGTCGCCGTCCGGATCAATGTCGGACTCGTCGTCCATCATGGTCATCTCTTCGTCACTATTGTCACCCTTGAGACCATCGGCCGACATGCCGCCCTTGCCGTCGTCTTCGCCCTCCGTTTTCTGGCGCTTGTGCTTCGTCCTTCTATTTTGGAACCACACTTTGACCTGTGGACACAAATGTGACGAAATATGATTTAGTTTCCGAACTTCCTTTCTGTTCCATACTGTGAAACTGTGAATCAGTGTTGACATACCTGAGTTTCGGTTAAATTCAAATTACGGGCAAGCTCTTTGCGCTCGGCGCCGACAACATATTGATTCTTCTCGAAAGCTTGTTCCAATTTAAGCAACTGAGCCGGACTGAAGGCTGTTCGTATTCTTTTCGGCTTCCGGTAAGCCGGTAGAAGGAAGGGAGGTATAGGTGATCCGAAGGGATTTCCTATAAACATAACAGAGAGCCGAGAGGGGGGAGAGAGGGGGGGAGAGGGAGAGAGTGAGAAATCGGAGAGGACTGTGCGCTATTGATTTTTATAGAGCGAGCGCACGGCTTTGCTTGGAAGGCGATGCGCACGTAGTGAGCGCGCATGCAAATGCGAGTGGCCCACTATAGGCCTCATTATGGGCCTGTGTGGGCTGATTAAGCGCGGTGCTAATGGCTGAGCCTTACCTGGCATGTGTCCCAGGTGCGACTGGCGGGCCATGAGCCAGGGATAGAAAGCGGACTGGTAGTCAAACTGGGACCGGGCTGCGGCAGCGGCGGCCGCGGCTCCGTTCAAGAAGCCCAGATGCGAGGCAAAGGGATGCGGCCCACCGGGCTGCCCGTGGCCCATTTGTGGCACTGGATTCCGGGCACCCATGAAAGCTGCCCCGGGCAGCTGGTGAAGGTGTGACAAGTCGTGTGGCCTTTGCTGGACACCCATGGGTGACTGGTGTTGCTGCTGCTGGGCAGTGGCGTGCAGTGGGTGCTGCTGCTGTGGCGGAGGAGGTGGCGGCGACGGAGAAGTGACCGGCGACGAGTTGAGGGGCACTCGGACAGCTGAGGGCTTGTGAAGTGACAGTGGCTGACTTGAGTGACGGACACCCACCGGTGGACTGGGTGTCCGGGAATGGGGTGAGCCTCGCATGGCGGCCAGCCCACTGCTGGGCCGACTGGAACCTTCGGGCTTACAGGGCACCGACCTGGGGCCGGCCGAGGGCTGAGGGTGACACTTGGCGCCGACCAAGGAGTCAATTGAAAAGGATAATTTGCTCGACTTGAGCTCCGAACCAGCTTGGTAACCAGTAATTGGATGCTTGTGTGTTAAAGATGGTGCCGAAGGCATCATTGCTGAATTTGCGGCCTGATGTTGCTCTCCGAGGTATTGGTTTTCGCTTCAGTTCACAACTATTCAAAAAATGTGTGCTCAGAGAGAAAAGTTTCTCCAGCGAGACCGACCACTTGTGATTTACTGATTGCAGGGAAAAATCTCACGAGATTTTCTCCTCTCGAGGCGCGAACGAACCATGAAAAAGTACACTGATACTGATGTTTTGAGCTCTCTTAACAGGTATATCGATGGCGAGAAGAGGGAGAGCGAGAGAGCGAGAGAGGAGAGAGAGAGAGACAAAGTTTTTGCACGGCAACAACTTGCACGCTTTGAGCCGAAGGAACAACTGGAGACCGAGAGAAGGAGCAGAGAAGGGAGAGCGAGAAAGAGGGGAAGGCACTCAGGCTCAGTTTCAGGCTTCTCTCTCCCTCTCTCTCTCTCTCTCTCGCTCTCCTCTCTCTCTCCCTCTCTCAAGCTTACTACGCAGTCGGTGGGCTGGTCTCTAAAGACTGAGGTATCAACAGTAGTAGACTCGCTGACGCCCCGGGGCAAGGGAAGAAGCGCGACTAACGCTCTCTCGCTTTCGAGAGAGCTTTGGGTATCATGAGCAAGAGAAAGAGGGAGAGAGGAGAGAGAGAGGGAGAGAGAGAAGAGAGCAAATAACCACTTCTTTGAAACGAAATTGCGGCCTGTTTAGCTTGTAACAGTTGTAACTGAATCAAACTCGACCGGCGTTTTCCATTGGCTACAACGCCCAGGAGGTGATGGGAGGTTACTGTGGATTTTAGCGCTCGCGTGCATCTCTCGCGCTCGCTCTCTCCTCTCCCTCTCTCTCCCTCTCGCCTCTGTCCCTTCGGTGCTGGACTTGGTTCTCGCTCTCTGTGGCTCATTCATTATCACGGTCTGGAATGTAGTTAGTGACGATTCTTTAATTAACAGAAGCTTCGCCCTTGTTGCCATTACGACTAAATGACACAAGGGCTGAGTTATGACTCCACTTAACATGTACCCTGTTCTGGTCTCTCTCTCTCGCTCTCCCTCTCTTTCCTCTTTCGCTCTCACCCTCCCTCTCGGCTCTCATCTCTCACAGGGTTTTTACCGGAGGCGCTTACAGAGCCTAAAAGTTCCATTTTGAAAAGCAAACACCATGCGAAATATAATATTTGAGTAGTTGCAGAGCATTCATATGTCCTTTTTTCTTGTGAACTTGGCCTAGGAGAGAGGGAGAGGGAGAGAGGAGAGAGCGAGAATATACAGCTCTTCGAAGTAGTAAAGTTTCGTATTGCTTTCTCTGGAAAGGAGAGAGAAGGAGCAAGAGAGAGACAGAGGGAGAAAAAGAGGGAGCGATGAGAGTGAGAGAGGAAGAAAAGAGCTTTTCTGAGTTCAAGCTGTGCAACTATTACAGTCAACTTGAGTGTTAATTGCCTGGCAAAGAGGAGCAGCAAATATGGCGGAAGAGGAGAGCGAGAGGCGAGAGAGAGAGAGAGAGGGAGAGAGAGGAGAGAAAGGCATGCAATCTACAGTACTATTAGTTAAGTTAAGCATAGACTCAGAGAGTTAATTTGCCAGGACATTTAGTTTATCATAAAATAATAATACAACTTTGTCGGTCACGTGAAATTACCTGATAAATTGGTACTTTGGGAGTGGAGAAAGCGAGAGAGAGAGAGAGAGAGAGAAAGCAAGTCCAATTATGTTCTCTCCTTCCTTCTCTCTCCCTCTCGCTGCAGTCTCTCGCTCTCTGCTCATCTTCCTGCCTCGAGGGCAAGTCATGTCGATGGACAGCAAGTTGCATAGAAGTAATATAGCTGAGACGATTGTGACGAAGGTAACCTTCCGTAGCCATATTAACGCGGCCATATTAACACACTTACTGCCCATATTTCAAAGACACGACCGGAGATTTATAGTCGTCTCCTACCTCATACTCGTACCTGCCATACATTCGCCATATAATATGCCATGGCACTGCAACTTATCTCAGTTATATAGCTTATATATCTGTGCGTACTTATGATATGAGAGGAATTATTTTTCGGAAAAGAGTTAAGAGCTCAACGTGATCCCTTGATTTGCCGCCTTTTTTCTTCTATATTGTACACGTAATGCATTATATGAGACGTGATATTTTTGCAGATTTCCAGCCGTGATTCATTTCAATGTTTGAATTGGATGAAGAGAAAAGAGAGCCAAACTCGTTTCGAGGCAATGGTTTAGTAAATTCAGTTTAAATCACTCACATTAACACAGTCAAAGGCAATTCTTTTCATGTGTCCCTTAATTGTGTTCAGGTGCGATTTGGCTTTTCCTTGGCTCTGTTTGTGTTTGCTTTCAGAAACGTATTTGGGATTCAGGTTAATTTTGACTGAATTACAGCCTTAACTATGTTGAAAATTAATTGGGTATTTATGTTTTTTTTAGTAGATTCAGTTTTGCTCCTTTTTTGCGTCAGCGATGAAGCCAGAGAGAAATTCATTAGCTGTACATCAAGTTGTGCTGTGTTTTGCTTGTTGGCTCCAATTTACCTGTTTGAAGAGCACGTGAATCAAATCAGCGGCCGGTGAGATAATTAGCAATTACCTGGTGCGTTTAATCCGTCTCCGGACACAATTTATTTTGGTTTGGTGTTTGACTTTCTGGCTTGCTCTCTAAATGGTCACCATTTAACTTTGGTTGCTGATTATTATTTTGAGAGACCAAGATGATGGGAAAACAAGAGAGCGAGAGGGGAAGAGGGGGAGAGAGAGGGAGATGTGAGGGGGAAGAAAGCGAATTTGGGAGTGGTCATGGTTGTACGTCAGGTAGAAATCTGGTAATTGGCGGACAGGGTGGCCAAAGTAGTCTCATTCCGTAGACACTAAAGTCATCGTAATACAACAAGTGAAAGAGAGCGAGAGAGAGAGGGGGAGAGAGAGACAGACCGAGAGCTAGAGAGAAAGGAACCATCAATCTTGGTTCTTAAAAGCCATTACCATGGACGAGCTCGCAACTCCCGCTGATCGGGCCGAGACTTGCAAGTGAGAAGAATAGCCTAACGAATGATATGCGCCTATGGTAAACTCAAGAGGAGAGGGGAGAGAGAGAGCGAGGGAGAGAGATGAGAAAGAGAGAGACTTTATGAGCGTTTAGGTGAGACTGCAAAGTAACCACCAATAAATCTGCCACAACATTGACCAGGATCGAAATTGAGCACCGAGAGCAAGAGAGGAGAGCGAGAGAGGGAGAGAGGATAGAAAAACGACCATCAAGTAACACTAACATAGCCCAAGTTTAAATGCCATTTGAAGCGATTAATATTTGTCAGTTTACCTACTGAGAGAGAAAGCGAGACAAACTCAAGTAATTTCGGTTGCTTCTTCTTCTCTCTCTCTCCCTCTCCCGCTCTCCCTCTCGCTCTCTGGCGCGCTGTGTTCTTATATTCTATAGCACACATGAGCAACTATTCTCGCATACTATTTAAACTTCCCATAACTCAAAGTAAGTTTAGCCAACTGCTAGCTATTCAAATATTTGCCGTTCATTTTTTAAGCACCTACCGAGAGAGGGACCATCAATCGTCCTATGGGTTTTCTACATAGAGAGACAAGAAGAGGGAGAGGGAGAGAGAGAGGGAGACCAGTGGCCACCGTCTTGTCGCCCATTTCGAAGCCTATACTGGTAATTTGGCCGACTAGTAGTGAGAGAAATGGTGCGCCAATATGGCGCCGGAAAGGAGCACAATTGCTCTTGCTTGCCACGGGGTTTGCGAGTTCAGTGGCAAAGTAGTGCGAAAATGAAGCGATCAGTAGCACTCGATAGTGTACATTTGGATTAGGACAGCATAATGTACATTCATGAATAAAAAGTAATTCACTGCTTGTTCAGGGATTGGCCGTCTCTCTCTCTCCCTCTTCCCTCTCTCCCTCTCGCTTCTCTCCGCCGTGAAAGCTCGTTATTTTCATTGGGATTTGGTGCCCTTTGCTTTCGACATGTTCTACATCTGTTTTCGGGAATACGATTTCCACGGTGACCGAAAATGAGAGCGAGTGAGGAGAGAGAGGGAGAGAGGGAGAGAGGAGGGAGAGAGGGAGACAAAATGAACCAGGGGGTCGGCCCGTTGGCGACACCGCCATTGTAATCATGGCCATATTTCTAGGCGCTCACCTGGGACAACCGAATTGACGGCTTGCTCTTTATGCTTCTTACAATCTCTGAGCCGAGCCGATACTTTCTACTTCTCTCCCCCCCCCCCTCTTTCCCTCTCTGTCTCCCTCTTCCTCCCTCTTGTTCAGAACCAAACCTAAGACCTTTGCGCAAATTGAATCTACAATACAAGGCTATTTATTTCATTCGACAGTTTTCACAGGATTATGCTGTCTGTGTTTGTGTGTGAAAGAGAGGGAGAGGGAGAGGAGAGAGGGAGAGGGAGAGAGAGACAAGAAAGAGGGCGCCGCTCATTGGCTTTGCTGAGTAGACTGCTTTAATCATGTGCACTGCGTGTATGTGTTTCTTTCCAACCGGAAAAATAATTAGCCGTAAAGTAATCGCTGTAAATTTTAATTAAGGAAATATTTAGCATACTTTTAATTAACTATTGCCGCAAATTGAGAGACAGAGAGGGAGAGAGCGGGAGGGAGAGAGAGAGAACGAATATGACAGGCAGCTGAATGTCTTCAGCCAAATTGTTCAAGAGAAGGCAAACAAGGTTGTCGCCTTTGAACATACAGTGTGGATATTGCATTATGTGCTTCAAAATGGAATTTACTTTTAATAATGCTAAAGTTAAGCTTGAAAGCCATTGTATCCCAAGGATGCCGTCGCTTGAAGTAGCTCTTAGTGACGGGAGAGGAAAAGAAACGGGCAGAGAAGGAGCGAAGGGGAAGAGGAGGAGAGGGAGAGAGCGATGTTTATGTATGCATAGACGAGAGCCTGAATTTAGTGGACGAAAGAAAGGCAGCCATCTTATAATGCCTTTGCTGTAACTATAAGACCCATATGCGAACCACTCGACTCTGACACCATCCGTGTCTCTCTTCCTCTCTCCCTCTTTCCCTCTCTACGGTCCCTCTTGCTTGCTTCATTGTTTGCATTCAAATATTATGGTTATGATCATATGAAATTGAAGCTACGCTGCCCTTCAAAGGCAACTCAAGTAGGCTAATATTTATACCAATAATCCGATATAGCCATAGAATAATCCGACGGCTACACGGGAATGGTTCTAGAGGGACTCTCTCACTCGGTGTCTCCCTCTCTCTCCCTCTCACTCTCTCGCGCTTCCTCTCCTTCGTTCGGCAGTATCAGTGGGAATGCGCGTACCAGAGGCTTTGTGTGCCCTGAAAACTGCCCTCTTCCAGTTGAACTGAGAGAGAAGGAGAGAGGAGAGGAGAGAGAGACGGCTAGAGAGGATGAAAGGAGAGTGAGAGATGAAGCTGCACAATCTCCGTTCAATCGGAAACTGAGCCAACAGCAAATCACGAGAGCGAGAGAGAAACCTTTTCACGACCTTCATAACAAAAGGTGTTCTCTCTGCACACACAGTCTTTGATCGCAGTCTCTCTCTCTCCCTCTCTCTTCTCTCTCGCGCTCTTTCCTCTTTCTCTGTCGACCTAACAGCGTCGGTCTATGAACGTTAACGAGAAAAGGATGAACTACATAATAGAGTTAAGATTACACCAGGCTTCGACTGGAAGGCGACACTTTTCAGTCTCTCGTTTGCTCTCTCTCTCTCTCTCTTTCCGTCTCTCCTCCTCCTCTCTTTCCTTCTCAGTCCCATTCTCCCTTTTACCAACACATCGGTACCAGCGGAGGGTCTTGGAGTCCCGCTCGAGTCACGGATCGTTACCAGGCAAGGAAAGGCGAACGGGAGAAGGGCTGGAGAGCTGAGAGAGGGAGAGAGAGACATCCAGACACTAGGAAAGGAGACCGAGAGAGGGAAAGGGGGAGAGAGAGAACGGCTACTTTATCTCCGCCATTGTCCTTGTCCGCTGAATGGCCAGTTCCTGTCAAACACCATTGACTCGGCTATTTGTGCACTTTGACTACGTTATTTGCCATTCAAAGGCCGTCTATACTTGAAAGTGATGCCTTTTTAAACATAAATTTTCGCTTCGAAATGTACTTCAATTATAGTGAGTGTCTCGCTCCGGCGACAACGAGCCGCGTCTCAATCTCTCCCTCTCGCTCTCTCCTCTCCCTCTCTGAATTCCCCCTCTCAGGCCCGGGCCCCTCTCGCGGAGACTCACGGGAAGCCTACAACTGGCATGTTTGCTTGTCCTGAATTGGCTTGACTAATTCAGCCCTAACGATGTCCTATTCTTCTCCATTTATATAGAAAATGTGCACAATGAGCGTCTCTATGGCATAGAAGGAAGTGAATGCGAGTCTCATATTATATACTCTCCAGTCCGTTGAAAGTATCAAGTAAAGAGGGGACGATGGAGGATGGAAAGAGAAAGAGGGTGAGGGACGAGAAGAGAGAGGGAGAGAGAGAGAGGTCAATCAACTGTCAGGATGCAATCATTCACTGAGGTTGATTTTGGGACTAATTTGACCGCAATTGAGCTCTGATTCAGTTGCTTCCCAGGCCCGGTTCTAGTTGCAATACACTTTGTACATGTATGTGTAGTCTCCAGCTGACTTGGCTTTAGCTGGATGCAAACAAAGTCATTCTTCAACCTTGTTACGTCCATAAAGCAAGGTGAACTGGCTTCTTGATTTTCTTGTTTACTTAATCCAGTACAACATCAAGTTAATTAACGCAAGCAAATTTACTTGAAGAATCTGCTTAAACGACAAGCTAAAGACCCCTTAAAACTGCAAATTAATCTATAAGCTGAATTTTACCATCAATCAACTACAGGCCCACGGATTTCAAAGGGAGAGAGGGAAGAGGGAGAGAGAGGAGAGAGAGAGAGACAGCAAAGTGGAAGGAGATGACGAGGATCACATTTTGAGCTAAAGGAAACCTGTCACTTAGATTGTGCGTCAAGCAAACAACGTGCAAAACTTGCTCAGCCACTAAAATATAACTCAATTTGAATAACTTGGATTAACTGTGAACGTCAATCAAACTGGGGAACTGAAAATACCTTCGAGAAAATGATCCTCAGGTGTACATGCTTGGCTCTCTCTCTCTCTCTCTCTCTCTCTCTCGTGTTCCCTCTTTCTCCCTCCGCAAATTGCTCCCTCTTCGCCTTCGCGCTCTCTTGTTTTCTGGTTTAGGCCTGAACTGGAATAAATTTAGTTGCTAACACTACAACTCGGGCTTGTCTTGAGAAGGTGAGGCTGATGCAGCCAAATAGGACCTTAGTTGCCTCTTCGCTCTCCCTCTCTCTCCCTCTCTCTCCCCTCTCTCCCGCTTCATTCTTCGTACACGGCGCACGGTAGAAACAAGACAAGTTATCTCTCTCTCTCCCCTCTCCCTCTCTCCTTCGCCCAGGACAACATTTTCTTGAGCCTGAACATCCGTATAGTACCAGCGGGAGTTTCGGCAAATAGAATATTCTTCATGCATATCTCTGACTAAGCTCACTCCGTCTCTCCCTCCTGTCCCTCTCTCTCCCTCTCTCCCTCTCGCTCTCCCTCCGACGACCCGGGACGTCTATTAGTTGACTCGCAGCTTTCCTAGGGCACTTCAATTGCGATTATGACAGCAACTTACTTGCTCTCAACGGGTATTCAAGTAGAGTAAATTTGAATGGTATACGAAAATTAGAAATGCTAATGATCTTTAAGTTTCTTCATCTCCCTCTCCTCTCCCCTCCATCTCTCTCCCTCTCGTCGCTCAATGTCCATAAAGCTCATGTATGCCGTGTACGAGAAGAGAAATATTACTATTTTTCCTCCTTTAATTTGACGGACAAAACTTGTCAGTGGCTATCATGCACGTATCTATATAAAATATTATAAAAGTAAAGATTCGTTCATAGAAACAAAACTCATTTCAATATTTCAATATCTCTTTATCATCACAATAAGTTTAGTGACGCACGCTTTCTCTTATTCTTTGCTGTCATTGGGTAAACTTTAGCTGGAAAATTTAAATTATTCTCACATATACACATCATGACGGTGATTACGCACACATATTTAATTTGCTAAACTAACTGATTAAAAGTCATTAAGCAGGCAATTCATTTTTAAGAGATAACTTTAAAATTCAAAATTTTACACGGGAGACATTTCAAGGGCTCTCTGCTTGTGAGCACATTTGTTTAAGATACTTCCCTCTCTTTCCTCTCCCCCTCTCTCTCTCCCTCTCAAGCTGGTGCTTGCTAATGCTTTGTGATGGTGGTTGGCGATGAGACTTACTTCACGATATTCATTGCGAAGAGAGACAGATTTCATCAGGGGCAGGACCAGGGAAGAGAAGAGCAAGAGCGGGTGAGCGAGAGGGAGAGGAGAGAGGGAAGAGAGAGAGAGACGACCCGAGCTGCTAAGAAAAGTGGGCGTTCTGAGTTAGTTACTTTTTAAATTAGTTGGTTCTAACCACGATCAGTCATTGACGTGAAACAAGAGGAAAACGCTGAGAGGGGGTCGGCAGAGCGAGAGAGGGAGAGGGGAGAGCGAGAGAGATAGAGAGAGCCAATTTTCAACTATTAACCCATCAAACAACCAAAATGATTAGGTTTACACAATAGGAATGTACAGAGAATCGGCATTATTATGGTAAAACTTTACCAGTTTTTCCTGAAGTTTGAGTCAGAAAGAATGCACCAGCAAAGGCAAGTTAGTGTAAAAAGGGCAAAAACGCCTCTAATATTGTATGATTAATATGGCTTTGGCAGTTGCATGAATCATGAAACGTATCAAATTAACATTTAAAAAGGCTTCCAAATCACGGCCTGATTAAGGCAATCAATTGCCAGCTCAAGTAAAAAAGGTTGTAACTAGACGTCAGTAATGTTTCTTTATGATGTTTCTCTTCTTAGTCACTCGCTGTTGAAGCATTGTCTCAGAAAAGGGGAAAAAGAGAGAGATATGTTGAAGTTTTTTCTCTCTTTCAACTTGACCCTGAAAACGTTATCATGCCGAAAGTGAGTACGAGAGCGAGAGGGAGAGAGGAAGGGAGAGAGAGAGACTTGCCGCTCCCGTAAGCAACATTATTGCTGATAGTCGGATAAAAAGCTCATAACTATGTGTTCCTTAAGCTGTAATTAATGTGGATTAGTTGGTCTTTCATGAGACCAGTAACAAACATATTTCATGGTCGGCGGCTTTTCAACTAAAAATCCATAAAGCAGAGAGGGAGAGAGCGAAAGGAGCGAGAGAGGGAGAGAGAGAGACGGTCATTTCTGCAAGTTAAGCTACTTTCCAAATAATCTGCAGTTTAATTGCTGTGACTTTCGAGTTTTGAAAGCTGCTTCCGAGGCGTTTAGAACTTGAAGCATTTCAGAGAAAGTAATAATCGTATAAAATCACACAAGCAACATCCTGAATGTTCGCCATTTATGGTCCTGAGAGTGTGATTTATCGCTGTGAGAGAATGAGAGGGAGAAGGAGAGGGAGAGGGAGAGAGGAGCGAGTGAGAGAGACCAGCATTGCACATTAATTGCTTCTCTTGGAGTCAAAACGAAGATGGAGTCATAAAGGCTTGGGGCGAAAAGTTTTCATGCTAGGCTGAGCTCTATCACAGAGCATGAGAGGGAGAGACAGAGAGGAAGAGAGCGAGAGAGGAAAGTTCAACCTTCGTTCGTAATATCGGCACACTATCGCCATTCTGTCGGCGTAACTAATGCTCATTAAATTAGATTTTTACTTGCAAAGGTAGGAAAGTGTAAAGTCAATCTCTCTCTCTCTCTCTCTCTCTCTCTTCTTCTTCCCTCGCTCTTCTCTCTTCTCTCTCTCTCGCTTCTATTTTTTTAATGTCCTGTTTAAGTTGGCTGTTTAAGCATCATTAGAATTTCGAGCGGAGCCTAAATTGGCGGTTTTAGCGCCTGAGAAAAGGCGAAAAGACGAGAGAAGAGCAAGGGGAGAGAGGGCGAGAGAGAGAGATGAAGAGAGAAGCATGAAGTCACCGTTCGCATCCTCTTCATCTTCGGCCGCAGTATGTCTGAGAGTATATCGCATATTTATACATACTATAGATATGCTATCTCGGTAAATATATGCCTTTGGAAGAAGAAGGGAAAGCCAGGGAGAGAGAGAGGAAGAGGGGAGAAGACCGATGGCTTGTAACAGCGCCTAATCAAGGCTAATGGCGTAATGGCATAAAAAGTTTTACCCATGTAACATACAGCCAGAGCTGATAGTAATTGCTTTAAAATTGGCCTTATTGCTTATAACATATCACTGTATCATCTCCGTGCCTTTGTATGTGTGTGAGTGTCCATTGAGTGCCGCTAATGTTTCATCTCTAAGTACAGGCTTTTAATTTTAAACACTTTTGAACGTTTCGCTGCCCCGAGCAACCTAATGCAGCCAGGAGGAGAGAGGGAGAGGAGAGGAGAGGAGAGGGAGAGAGGAGATAGAAAGACGCAGCCCAAAGAGAGATGGAAAGCCGATGCTCAAGTGCAAATTCGTGTAATGAACCATAATTTGGGATACAATTTAGTTAATTATAGGCTTTTTTACCGTGTGATCACTTACAAAATACGCTGTTTCTTGAACGCCTTTGAACCAAAGTGAGAGAGGGAGAGGAGAGGAGCGAGAGAGAGATGCCCATCGGCAACCCGCCCGACCCGAAAAGATAGAGGGCGAGAGAGAAGGAGAGAGAGAGGGAGAGAATGGGAATTGACTAGAACTAAGAATAAATTGACTCCGTTTCCTCTTGTACTCGCAGTCTTCCTTTCTCGAGGCTATTCCGCCTTGATTCTCTCTCCGTCTCTCCTCTCCTTCTCCCTCTCGCTCTCCCTCTCTCGCTCTTTCTTTGCCTTGGAATGTGGCAAGTTGTGGGCGCTCCCTGTTCGGCTTCGGTGTCCCGTAGAGACTCATGCTCCAATGTCCATCTTTCATTCCAAGCACTCAATTAGCACACAAATAACGCGACTCAAGTCGTGCCATAGACGGCTTAAGAGAATGCAGTTTAGCCGGTTGTTGTCCTTGCTCGTGCTTTGCTGGGCTTCTCTCTGAGCTAAAAACTGCGCACAGTTCCAGGCAATTGCGTGCCTGCTCTCTTCCCTCTCTCTCTCCCTCTCCTCTCTCCTTCTCGCACTCAGTCTCTAGTTACTCTGCAAAATGCCATTATTAGCGACTAGCTTCCAGGGCCAAGTTGTACTTTATGAGGCAAGTTAAGTTTGACAGCACAGCAACAAAATGCTTCATCTCTGTTTTATACCCCAGTCATATTTATAGAAGTTATTATTACTATAATATCTCTCTCGCACTCTGTCTCCCTCTCTATCTAGCTCTCTGCTCTCTCCCTCCTCTCCTCCATACTGTACACTTGAGGCTTGAGTAAATATTTCCCTTTGGGTCACAAGTGGAAGCGAGAGAGAACTTGACAGAGACAGCTTCCCATTGGTTGCCAGTTAATTGAAAGGTGTGGCCATTGGCATAGTATCCCGTAGCGATGATGATGGTTAGTTTTGGCTTTGAAAAGAGAATGAAAAAGCGAGACAGAAAGGGAGAGAGACGGAGAGGGAGAGAGAGAGAGATAGAGCGGGAAGAGAGCTGAAGAGAGCGAGAGAGAAGTTAAAGGTTCGTAAAAACAAACTTTGTGCTGTTAATCATCCACTAATCGTGTCTAGCAATCAGTGAAATCTAACATATTACTGGATAGAATAAATAAATATTACCTCTGAACAAGATGATGCTATTCTATCTTGTCTCCCTGCGTGTACATGAACTTCTCTCAAAGAGAGACCATATTACCAGCTATATTACGAAGCTGAGGCTTCCTTCCTTAGCTGCTGTTAATTGGAATTAGTGGGCGCAGCTCGTTGGCATTCATGAATCAGGCCGTGGGCACGCCCACTAGTCCCAGGTATCACAGGTACGAGGGCAAGGGGATATTTAGAGGGAAGGGAGAGACGAACAGGCCACGAAATGGCCAGTTTTTATCGTGGAAAAAGAGAATGAGCCAAGGAAGAAGAAAAGAGAAAGGAAGAGGGAAGGGGAAGATAACAAAAAAGAGGGAAGAGGGACCGTAGAGAGATGGTCGTTTATTCTATTGCGTTGTCTATGTCTACACTATTGGCGATTAATGAGGCAAGAAGTAGTTTTTCAAGAGGGCAGTTAGCGATATAATTTGTTCCAACTCCGCCCGAAAACAGAGAATGAAAGAAAGAGAGGGAGAGCGAGAGGAAGAGAGCGAAGAAAAAGTGATGAGGTTCTTTCCATCGCCATTAAGAGAAGTCACATGATAGAAGAATTTCACTTTCACTATATACAAGACCATTAACTTCTAGTTTACCTGAAAGTATGCTGAGATTAGGACTAGACCACTTAATACTCTACATTTTTCAATGATAGTAGTTAAGATTCTAAGCTGGAGGAACATTTCTTGAAAGAGAGGAGCGAGAGGAGAGGGAGAGAGAGAGAGAGATACGTATACTGTGAAACGTCAAGTCATAATATACTGTGGCATGTTCAATCTTATTTGCTATTCGCTGAGACAAGTTGACTTTTCCAACTTATTATCCTTAAACGAATTGCTCTCCGAGAAGCCACTCAATTAGCTTATTACGGCGTTGAGAGCATCTAATCTACTTCCTAACTCGTTAATTACTCAACTTCATTGTCGTGTACGCCAGAGTGGACAATCTTTCCCTCTGTCTCTCACTGAATAGTAATTCGCAAACATTCCCATTTCACAAGCAACTGACTTCATTTCTCTCTTTGCTTCTTTCGATTCCCTATTTGCTGAACCATTCTCATCACGTATCCTTCTAATTACGACGGTTTCGTAGCTACATTTGTCTCTTTCATTTGCGTCGTCAACCTGCACATAACAGTCTCTTTAAAGAGAAGGGCCATCTCTCTCTCTCTTCTCTCTTCCCCTCTCATGAGGATGGTGCTGAGTATGTCTGAGATAAACGAGCAATTTGCGAGAAATTAAGATTCTGAGCTTCTTCACAGTAGAATTATAACACTACTTAAGTGAGCTTCAAGTCAAATCCTTGGCTCATTCAATTTGAAACCTAAAATACACTCTCGACCCATTTAGTGAAGCGCAAGAAAACCTTTACAGTCTAATTACACTCAGAATACCATAAATGAGCTGAAGCATTCAAGGCTTCCGGTCGTAAACCGCAGTCGCCATTTTTAGTAGTGGCCATGCCATAGTTAATTGGAGAAGTTAACCGGATTGTCGCTAGAAGCTCGAGAACACTTGGATATTGAGATGAGCCACTCGTTAGAGATGGGCTTCGAGCGACTTTTAGTTCAACTTCCAGTTTTAAGCCCACTTAAATAGTACAAAATCTCAAAATTGACACGATGTTAACCTGAACGAATAAATAGAATTATCATCTATCAAGGGTGTTAATGTGCAAATCACATCCCTGGCTGTCACTGGAATATCTTCCTTGTCTTAGAATCAGTGACATGCCAGTATGTAAATGTGTATTTCAGAGATGTAATAAAAACAGAGAGACAGAGACGGCAACACATGCTCTCAAGCTGTTCATTAAGTGACATTTTCATCCCACAGAACGAGTCATTTTTCATGTTCACCTCAAAGTGAACTTTATAATTATGGTTTTGGGGAAGATAACGAGAGATAAAGAGAGGGAGAGGGAGAGCGAGAGGCAAAGAGAGAGAGGGGAAGATGTGGGCGATACTAAACATGGTAATAATAATGGCCGGTGGGAGTTGAACATATAGTTGACAAGAGGAGGGTTGTTTGTGCATAGGATTCCCCGGCAAAGTGGTCTCTCTCCCTCTCCCTTTCTATCTCTCGTTGGAAGCTGTGAGTGAGAGACAGAGACAGGGAGAGAGAGAGGAAGAAGAGGGAGAAGGACTGCACCTTAAGGTATCAAAGTGGAAACATGTACATCTATATAGACGTATAGAGGAAATGCACTTTGACTGTGAGGTAGGCGACTAGTTTATCGGAAAAGAGCGAAACAAATTGCAAATTAGCTTGCCTGTCAACTTGCCTTTAACTTGCAATACATACACTTGCATTGGGCAACAGGGTGCCAAAGCGAGAGGCAAATGAGATGGATAGAGAGAAGAGGGAGAGGGAGAGAGAGGAAGAGATAAGCAGCTGCTCAGGGTGGATCAACATTGGGCAGTGGCACGGCTTGAAGGGACCAATCTCGGAGCTACTTGCGTATTAAATTGGTCTTAAATTGGCTCCTTTGTTCGGCCACTTCACGGCCAGTCCTTTACATGATAAATAAGCGTTAACAAAGCGAAGGCAACGTGCAAAGGCAAGAGCAAGGCAATGCCTTCACTTCCCATTACCGCAATAATATTACATTACGGTCTCATAACAAGTTACATTACAGGCCATGATTATAAAACATTTTTAAGATACTTTTTGCATCATTCTTTAGCAGTTTTTTATCTCCTCGTTATTGCTGCTTGGGACTTGCTTTTAATTGATGTGATCAACTTTTTGACGGCAATGGAGAGGAGCGAGAGGGAGAGGAGCGAGAGAGAGGAGAGAGCGGGAGCGAGAGAGAACAACTAGGGCCATTTATTACTGCCCTCTTTATCTTTCTCTCTTTCTCTCGCGTGCAGGTGCGTTGGGCGAGGGCACCTGAGTGAGAGACAGAGGGAGAGAGAGTGAGAGGAGAGCGAGAGGGGAGAGAGAGGAGAGAGAGATTGCTAGAGATCATGGTGAAGAGGCCAAATTGCTTCACTAAAGCATCTGGTATCCGATCTTTTCTTTGACGTTTCATTTTGCCTCTTGTCCTTCTCAGGCGCTCTCTCTCTCCTCTCTCTCACTTCCTCTCCCTCTTTCGTTTCCCTCGTTCGCTCTTCACGTAATTGGCTTTGACTATCTACAAAGTACTTTCAAGGTAAGGACTGCCTGTAGAAAAAAACTTATATCTCAACCTCATTACCGGCAAGTGAGGAGCGTTCTGATTTGAAGCGATGACAGCTTTGAAGAAAGAAAGAGAGAAAGATACGAAGTACACAAATATGGCCGCTGTGAGGCGCTGCTTCCTGTAGAACAATTTGCTCGAACATATTTTTTCTGTCACGTAGCTCTCTCTCTCTCCCCTCTCCCTCCTCTTTGTCTCTCATGGAGTCATCCACTTTGACGCATAACTGAAATCTGATTCAAAAAGGCATACAATTAGCTCGTAAGTTGCGTGATAAACAGGTATTACGGCAATTCTGTTAAGCCGCGAGAAAGAGGGAGCCGAACACTAACCTTTTCTCTCTCTCCCTCCTCTCCTTCCTTTTGTCGTTCAGCTTGCAAATTTGGTGGTTCAACTTTAGTTGCAAGTGCACGGCGCAAGTATGACTGAACGATCCCTAGTTTAGGACAATCATCATTAATTCCCACAATAATTTGAAATACTCTTCAGTTGAGACTTACGAAATGTTGTCTCTTCCCTCTTGCTGTGTCTCCTTCTCTCATCCCATTTGAGAGGGATAGAGGGAGAGAGATGAGAGAACGCAGTAGAGTGGAAGTCATTTGTCGTCGAGAGACAACATTTAAATTAACTAATATATGCAACTAAAAAACTGTTTTCCTCTCACACTGAGTCTCAATTACAGCTTTTAACTCAATGGCATATTCTTAATAGTCAACCAAAGTATACTCGTTGGTTACCTTAGCAACGAGTAAATGAGAGACTTTAACAACCATTTCCTTACAATTAGGGGATCACATTTTCAGCTAATTTACTTTAGCTTTAAAGTATATAACTAGCATAAAACAAGCGTTCATAACGAGCTTCTCTTCTCTCCCTCTCTCCTCTCCTTCTCGCTCTCTACCTCATTCTCACGGAAAGTCGCAAGATTGACGCCGTCTACGTGACAGAGCTTAATGAAAATGCTTTTCTTTCCAGCTGAGCAACTTTCGGTGGATTCGTTTCCTTCTAAGCAAGGGCGAAGATTTCGCAGCCAACTACAGTTTATCTTAGAAGTAAGACACATCGGTGGCTAACTGAATTTCCTGATTGTCACTAATGATGGACAATACTACACCATGAAATCGCACCGTGCACGCGTACATCCCTGAAGCTGCCTCTGGATGTAGGAGATATCTGATAGCTAGCTTTGACATTTTGAATTAATCTAAATTAAGTGTCCAGTGATTAATTTCCACGGCTCACTGCTCGGAAACAATTTTTGTATTTGCATAGACCGATTGTTTTTCAAACCGACAGCGCCATCTAACGGTGAAACTTGAACAAGCAGCCTCAACGAAGCTGTATAAATCCGGTTAGTGCCAGTGCTATTATACATATTATACACTGTATATTTGGTTTCGGCTAGACTTATTGAATGGGAGATCTAGAGTATATTTGAACAATCATATGAAACCTTACGGTGATACCATTTGATTTGGATATATTTCTTAGGCAAGAAAGGAAATTAAGACACACCGAAGTTCTTGCTGTATAGTAATTCAAGATTGGTTTAAAATTTAATTCCATTTCAGTCAAAGTTAAAAAAGGTCTATGAAAAGGGAATGACAACGAGAATACCGATGACAAGTATTTGAATGTGTGAGTATGTATTCTCCACAAGTGGAAAAAAATTGTATGATAAAATGGCGCGAACTGTTTTCACATATTACAGAAACAATTAAAACATAATCTGATCACGAACCTAAATTTCAAAGTGGTCTGTCAACTGCGACTTGCCACTGTAACAACATCTAACAAAGATACGCCATAGATGATAATCACGGGCGCTTGTTGAGGAACAACTGGTGCCGGTTGCGACACTGGTGTCGATTGCGCAACAACGGGGACCACTTGGGAGACTACCGGTGATTGTTGAATGACCACAGGTGCCGGCTGAGGGACAATTGGCTGAGGTGGCAGTTGAGCGGGCGCTTGTTCCGGGACCGGAAGTCGCTGCTGTGCAGCTATGGCCTGAGCAAAGGCTGGAGTATGAGTAACCTGAGGCGGGTGTCCTGGTCTTTGATGAGTTATTTTCACTGCTTTCTTTCCATGTTCCGTCAGTATCTCTGTGAACTGGCTTATGTACCTGAGATCAAGAGAGTTCATTAAAGTGTCCGCAAAACATGCGGTTGAAGCATACTTTTTCGTCGAATCTCTACTTCCTAAACGAAATAGACACGATGAGCCACCTTGAGACGTTGGCTGAGCATCACGATTCCTATCTACGTAAAGCTGACCGAAATAAGCATCATCTATTTGGCGGTGAAATATTGAGACTTGTGTATGGGATCTTCTATCATGTTCAATGAATTCCATGTTAAACTCTTCCACTTTAACCTGTCACAGAATAGCAGGTATTTTAGATCAAATTCAGTTAAGAAATGTGAGTTTATTCTAAAAATTTACCAATGAATTATCGTTCATCAGTGGTGGTTGTTCGAATTTCTTGGCGAATTTCATTATGTCAGGAATGCTAGGCACTGTAGTGGCTTCACTGAGAGTACGCTCTGAGAAATAGGAGTTGACCTGGAAAATGAAGACAGTGGTCAAGTAACAATCCAATTAACGTGGTTCGTTACTCACGTCTTTATTGAGTCGGTTAGAAGGCAACGTCCTATTTTTCTTTTTCGCTAGAAAATCACACAATGAAAGCTCTTTGGGACTCGGTAATGTTTCACTTCGTTTAACTTTGTTTCTCGTTCTCTGTGTGCACCTCTTTGCGAGCCTAGAAGAAAGTAATGAATCACGAAACAGATTACACATCACGGATGTCTCACCTTCTAACTGAATATGAGGATTTCAACCTATCATTCTGGGAATGAATTAGATTAGAGACTATTCCAACTAGTGGACTAGGGTCTAGACAGAGGGGTTCTGCGGTTGCATTGACAATTTCAGCTTCAATGGAGACTCTATCCTCTTCAGATAAAATACTACTTCCAGATGCTGTTGATACTAATCGGTGAACATCGTCGGTTATTGTTTGGTTAGATGGATTCAAAAACCTAAAATATGAGATGAACTTATCACGCGAAGCACTGTGCCGGTAGTCCCTTATTTCAGCGATTATGCCTCCTTGGTGGAACAATTCACTGTGAGATGATTCAGGACAAGATTCTATAAGATCCAGTAGCGTCGGAGGAATTTCGCCATCTTCTAAATATGTTAAAATGTTATCATCGTCGTACGTTAGATTGACAGCTTGCTGAGATGACCGTGAACCGCTGCCGCCATTCGTCGGCTCCTTTAGCTTCAGGCTCACGGCAAATCCTTCATCATCGGGGTACAAACTAAACACAAAATAGCTGTAGTTCTGTGTCCTTATTACTTTTTCTATATGACTCGAGGTGAGTTCACACTGAGAAACAGAATCTTGCGGTGATGCATTGTAAGTGCTAGAAATCCGTTGGATGATTAACTTCTTTTTCAAAGACGAAAAAGGCGCGTTTTCTATGAGTGATATTGCTGAAGATACTGTTGCATCTTTGTGTTTCTCCGACAAATCTTCGTAGATTAGTTGCAGTGGATTAAGCAAACCTAGTTCAATCAGTTTCTGGAAAAGAATCATTTGACAATGAGGTCGCCAACACTTAGGACATCCACTCACCTCTGCTTCATCTAAAAAATGTTCAAGCGAAGACTGTATAGAACCTTGATCACTAGTGCACTTTGATGCTATATTTAAGCTACACTGCGAGTCAATGTCGGTTTCCATTATAATATAGATGAGTTTAAATTATGATGCTACCGAAACATTTTGTTTACAAGGTTCCCGCTGCCAACACTGAGTGGCGCTTGAGTCGCACAGCTGCCAATGGCGTGCGTTCAGTTGGTTACACAAAGGCTGATTTGGTTTCTTGTACATTCCTGATTTGAAGCCCGTTTTTTCTAAAACAAGTGAAACATGTCGTCGTCATCCTCCGAAGAGGAGGAAGTCATTCCTCTGTCCAAAGGCAGAGAGAAAAGAGTAAATGCTGGCAATAAAATGGGGCAGATGCTGGATGCCGAGGAGGATGACTTTTACAAATCCACATATGGAGGTTTCGAGGAGGTGTGTATGATTTGAGTTGAATTCGTTACTACTAGATTCATATCTAGGAAGAACACGATAATGAGTACCAAGAATCGGTATCAGACAGCGATGCCGTCGACTCGGACTTTTCCATTGATGAGAATGACGAAGTGGTATCGGCGGACGAAGATGAGAATGGCGTCAAGAGAACCCGGGGTCGCTTAGTTACCAAAGCCTACCAGGAACCCAAGCGCAAAGCACCTCCGAAAAAAGTTGTCAAGAAGAAAGCTCCTGTTGATCCTGATGTTGTGGTGAAGAAGACAGTACCGAGAAAAAGAATTAAAATCGAACAAGATGATTCGTTTGACAGTTTCACAGCTGATGGTCGCAAGTCTTTTCGCTCTTCGACACAACAGAAAACAGAGGAAACTAAACTGAGGCATAGAATCGCTGCCGAAGAACAACAAATGCGTAAGAAGCGATCCAAAAGTAAGGTCAAACATCGGCAATGGACTCAAGATGAATTGTTGAAGGAAGCTAAGAAAACGGAAGCGGAAAACATCAAGAGTTTAGAGAAATATAGGAAGCTCGAGCTGGAAAAAGCCAAAAAGTCGAAGCTTGTCAAGAAAGGTATCCAAGGTCCCTTTGTGAAATTTATTTCGACTTCGATGCCTCTCATTGAAGACATTACTGATGAGAAATTAGATGACGATTCGAAAGAAGCGAAAAGATGTGAGCGAAGTTTCGTGATTTTCAGTGACGAAGCTTTGTTCAACGAGACCTTCAAAGAGCGCCCCGCACCAGTACCAGTTAAACCAGTGCTTTGTCCGATATCCAATGCAAAGGCTAGGTACTTTGATCCCGTAACCCAGTTGCCGTACTCGTCGGCATCGACTTTCAAAGCTTTACGTGAAGCGTATTGCAAACAGTTGGAATTGATTGGAGATGTCAAACAACCAGAGATTGCATCATGGATAAAATGGCGTAAAGAGCATTGCAAGAAACCCGATGAGTCGGTGGTAAATGGCAAGAACGAAGAAGTTGGGACGAAATAATATGAATGTCCATTTTCATTCCATCATAATGTAATATTCAGTAGGAAAACTTGTATGATATGCACATATTGAGATAAGTAAGATAGACCAGCATCAACGTCTTGATACCAGAGCACTGGATGACGATCAATTCTGTCTCGAAAAATGAGTTGAAATCTAATTGTTTTTCTTTATGACTGTGTTGCATGTGCTTCCTTGGTATCCGTGCAGTGAAATTTATCGGGAATACGAAAATTCTTTCGGATCGAAATGACTTACAAGAACTCGTTCGATTCGTCTACCATTGCTTGGCTGTATATTTCGCCAGTTGTTGAGAATTGGCGTTTTGCAATCTTCCTGTCTCAATTCTCTAAACTTCTTCAACTATAAAAAATATACCACAGGAAGACCATTCAAGCTCTTGAATTGACCGGACAAGACTTTCGTCGCTTACCTGATTTCGTCCAATTAACAAGCCATGTTTGAATATGATCCATGTCACGCTCTCCGAGCATGGCGGCGTTGTCAAAGAGCCTTTGTACCGGTAAAACTGTCGCCGGTTACTTGGCAGGAAGTCGGATAATCGGAAAACATTGTCTCGCCTAACTGACTGTCCTCCGCAGCGAATTGCTTCGAATGAGTCAATCAGCGAATCAAATTTGGGGTTTTCTTGATTCGAAATCTGGAAAAATACGGCCAAGACAGCCAGACCATCCGGTTTATCGGCAGCATCTCTGAGTGTGCCATATTTCTCATTGAAATGGACAAGATGCATCTGAAAGAACTGGTTTATAGTGAACCGGAAACTGGGGAACTAAATTACCTCAAGCGGAAATTTTTGGCCGAAGACAGCATGCTCTGAACCGATGGTGTTCTTGCTTCCCCAGTGGAAGTGGACTTGTTCAAAGTAAAATGCATCGCCGAAGCAAGATGTCCCCGTCAAGGCCGGCCGAGGCCCACTGATGTAGTTTATCTGGGATGTGTGCCCATTGTTCATCAGTTCGGCCTCAACCAGTGGACTATTGTAGGAGTTCATGAAGTTCAGCGACAATCTGTTCTCCTCATAGAGAGCATTTGGATGTATATTTATGGGCGACTGAGCATATCCGTCGCAAGTTGGAAACTTTTTGCCCCAGTTGTCTTCATCTATAAAATTCCGTTTTCGGCATTGAAATGAAACCAAATTGAAAGTATTCACTGTCATTACTTGCTCTAATTTGATTATGAAATTTCACACACCTTCGTAACTCCAAGCTGCTCCTTCGGAAAGAGAGCCTTTCTTTTCTAAACATAAAAAAGCCACTTGATTATCAAGTTGCAAAAAATCAGTTTTACCTATGCCATCAAGTATGACGAAATTATCCGGGTCTCGTGCTTGTTTTCTAAAGTCGTTTTTTGAAGCTGAGATAATAACACCAAGGTTCAGCATGAGCATCTATGTTGGTATTGAACTTACAGGTCGTATTCCTGGCGCGGTTATGGTTGCCTTTCCTTCGCCGGGCGTCTATGAGTTCTATGTCCGGATCGCTAAAGTATAATAGTTGAAGAAATAATTTTCAAGCTAAAACTAAACTCACTCAATGTTGTAAGTGGTATATCTAGTTGAAGGTCGTGGCGTCGTTCTGATTGTTGTTGTTCTTGTCCTAGACGGAAAGGGCAAAATTTCCAACTTGGCCAACTGGTCCGGATCTGTGGGAAATATTTCAATGTAAGGTAAGCCATGATTGCCTTCAAATTCGATTGTCGATGGCACACCTGAGTGAGGTTCGATGTCGATATCCAATGCCGTCGCAGTGTCCATTGTTCTAAAGGGCAAAATTTCGTTCAACGTGGTAGCCGAAGTCGAACTGTGAGTCCTCGCTGAACTTGGTCGCCTCGAGCGCCGCCTATGGACGACTTGTCGAGGCTTCATTTGTCTATGCGCGTATCGTCCATCTTCGAAGTGACTTCGTTCTGGTGGATAAGTTGTCGGGCTGTGGTAGTCATAGTGAAGGGTGTCCGGTGTCACAAAATGCGGTGTATATGGACTTCCGTATCCGTAGTCCACTCCGTGTTCCCAGTTCATTATGGCTTCCGATTCGGACCCATCTATGTCTTGTTGTTGCGCAAGATGGATCAAGTTCAGTAATAGAAAGGAACTTATCATTCGCAGCATCATCTCCAATACCGTCAAGTAAGACTCGTCTCCACTTCGTAATATTCAACACTAATTCAAATCCGCGAAGATGCTGATACTACTTAAAGGTGGAAGACAATCATGGTTAAAAAAACTAACAAATCTGGGCAAAATATGAAAGCAAAGTTGGAGGCATTCATTATCGCCCTTGTCTCTCATAAGCGAATATAGCAAAGTATAAAAATGAATACATTACTCGCAGTGAGAAAATCGTAATGACATGTTAGTGAGAAGAAAGAGTTGGCCAGCCATGAAACGGGTATGGGTAAAAACTGTTATATTACATTGTCTCTCATGCTTAATAAGTGTGAATTGAGAGCAACCCTTACTGCCATACCGGTAAAACTCAATAGAAGAAAGCCCTCCCTAAGCCAATATTGGTCACGCATATCTATCCTTAATGTTCATCTAAGCTAATGAGACTAATCAAGTGCGACGGACTTTCAAAGTCATCGCTAAATATGGTGGAAACACACTTTACCTTGCAAGATATACCATTAACACAGACACTAATGGTGTTCTAGTTTAACAATGGACATTTGCCCCCTTGCGACAATCAGAGACTTCTATGGCTGCAATTGCGACAATCAGCGGTCAACGACTGAACAACCCGTTGATGAGTTTCTCATCTAGCGATCGCGTGACGCCATTTTCATTGTTGTTTCAGAAAGAAGGAATCGTTCACAGTTTGACAGTCACTACTTTCGAAGCCACTTGACATCTATAAAGTGTGAGCCTTGCGATCAAACACAAAGACGGTGAACTTTCACGGATCAGCATAAAGACGATGATGGGTGTCAAGTGGACGGTGAAATTTTTCGGCAAACATTGGTTCAAAAAAGGAGTTGATTGTCATTATGTAACTCAACTTTCAAGGCCTGGCAGGGAAGACGGATGTAGATTGTTTAGCGGAAACCTATGATAGCGCTACCCTTCCGCTGGATATAGACGAGACTTGATCCCGAATCAAATCAGTGGTCTCCCAGAATTTCTGATTGTTCGTACACAAATTCTTTTCCTGGTTTAAGCGATAGGGAAGGTTCCTGAACGAATGCGAAGGATTCAAGCCGCTCGGAAAAGACTGAGAAGGATTAGATTGAATTGGATTCCATCTTCTCAGCAGTTTCAGTAACAGTATTTCAGGTTATCTGATTGCGTGACTAAAGAGCATAAATTGTCATGTGGACTTGAACTTCCTTGTCACCCTGGTGACCACTTTCTAAGCTTATTTTCACTCCCTGTAATATGTAAGCCAAATTACACAAAAGTTTATTATTATTATCATTATTGATTCTCCTTGGTATACTAAACCCAGTACGAACGTAGTTAAATCTAGTTTCGAGGGAGTGAGAGAGAGAGAAGGAAACCAAATAGAAACCGCTGAAACCAACATCGCTCCATTTAACTCAATCTCATGGCTCGTATTGCACTAAACAAACGGTCCCTCGGAGTTGGCATAAACATTTGCCACCAGGACCACAATTGGTTGTTATTAATAATGATTTGATCTTGTTCCACCCCAATTATGATTACAAGACTTCTTCATTAAAAACTTGAGATCATGGACAATCAAACAAGAGAAGACAGTGTTCCTCTGTTGATGGACACAGATGACAACGCTTTAAGCAGTGCTAATTCATCCCACATACCTGCCACGAATGCGCCAAGCAATAGCCATTCAAGGGCTCCTTCCTCCGGAGGTCAAAAGGATACGCCATTCATAATCAAAGTAGAACGAAACTTATACTACTTAAAAGATCAACTGGAACAATTTTTTGCCAGTCGAACCGGGCCGGGTTCAACTACGTTCGTGCCATTTGTATGTGGCGCCATTTTGGTCTTGTACATTGTCAATGTTTTAACTCGACCTGATGACAAGATTGAAAAGAAGAACCCTGATGAAACGGACCCCGCTTTCGAAGAGAATGTTTCAGCTCTTGTCAAATGGTGTACACTGAACCCTGGCTATGTGCTGTCACCATGGCATTGGCCATGGGCAACTGTATCCGTGTTTACATACGCATTCATAGAACTATATTTATATCAAGTGGTGCTGGACATTGCGATAATATCTTTGAGTACGACTCTCATTGAACCTCTTTGGGGCAAAAAGGAGCTGTTTCAGTTTTTCTTGGTCATCAACTTCTTCGTAGCAGTTTTAACAATGTCACATTACATCATGATTTATGCTGTCAAAGGAGATGCCGTCTACTTGTACGGAGTGAAGATATACGGACTCTCCGGTTATCTCTCAGCAATAAGTGTCACAGCGAAGCAACTGATGCCAGATTCTGTCATCGTGTCGACAGCTTACGGGAAGATGAAGAACGACAACGTGCCATTGACTGGTCTCTTATCAGCCCTCGTGTTATATCTGTTAAATCTTATCTCTGGAATGTCAGTAATCTGTTGCCTGTACGGATTACTAACTGCCTGGGTTTACCTGCGGTTTGTGCAATTCCATCCAACGAATGGGACACGTGGCGACCTGTCGGATTCATTTTCGTTTGCAACATTCTTCCCGAATGTCCTTCAGCCACCAGTGGCACTGATAAGCAACACTATCTATCAGTTCCTTGTCAAGATTCACGTGTGTTCTGAACGGTCAAGACAGTATCAAGGAGTCCGGGTGCTGAGCGAAAGATTAACAGATAACTTCCGTCTTCCGGTTCGCAATAAACACAAATACAACCCTTCCGGAGATTATCAGCATCTACATCAGCCAAGAGTAGAAACTCTTTGATTTATATGGTATTCACAGCTACGATTGTTGAAAAATTGTTAATCTCACGGAAATCGAGGAAATTTCAAAGGTTGTCAAGCATGTATGAAATCTGTACATGAAAAAGAAATTAATTAAACTTGAAATATTGTACAACTAGACGTTCGTTTTTATTTTGCAGAATGATATTGATAAACTTGGCAAATTATTCTGTTTGCTCTCAAGTATTAGTGTAAAACAAAGAAAAAGAATAAGTTCTAGTTTACTATACAGCGAAGAAATGAGAAGATTCTATGTTTTTACATTCAGATATCAATATTTAAGAGGTAACAGTGTTGAGAAAAAATGTCCATTAGAATAATTGATATGTACCTGAAGTATTATTACTATGACTGTGCCTTCAAAGTTTTTGTTTTCACTAATTGGAAAGTGTGAAATGTATGGTGATATAGCTTCTTTATTGTGTGCTACAAAGGGTTGCTGGTTGTCTCTCACTGATTTCCAAAGCTGCAAAAAAGCGGAGAGATGTCTCTCCCCTCTCAGGAGTTCTAAGGGCTAGAGTTCGACGGCAAGCGCTCTTGCAGGCGCTGAGGTCGTCGCTTGTAGAATTCCATTTCGTCAACTGTCCAGACAGCACCTTTGACATTTTCGACACGCATGAAACATTTGTGAAGGCTCAAGTTATGTCTGACGGCATTCTGTTCATTCGAAACAAATCAGTCATGAGAAACCGAGAGGGCAAGAGAGGGAGAGGAGGAGGAGAGAGGGCAGCGGCACTTACCTTCCAAGTGGCGGCATTCCGTCGAAAGTAACAGAACGTCGTTGTGAACCAATTATAGATCTCGTTTAACGTCAACTGGCGCTCTGGTGACTCAATAATTGACTTGAAGGGAGGAGGAGGGAGCGAATGAAGACAAATTTAAGTCAGTAATTCGACTTTAAAAGGGCACATGAGGAAAACATACCTGTCGGATTAGGGATGCGTAAGTAAATGGCGGCCTAACGTCAGCATTCTTGTAGAACTCGCGGTTCCGAGTGATTTCTGTGCAGTTTCAAAGAAGAGACAAAGATGTTAGTGATGTAATAACGACTCTGAGACCAAGCTTGACGTAAGGTAAACTTTTTTGCAAATGGGCTTATCAGTGGACTAATTGCAAATCAAATTTCTGACAGTACCTTCAGTGATGTCAAGGTTGGCACGTTCGGCAATTCTCCGCCGGGCCGGAGAGTCCTGAAGGCCCCCTACGCCACTGAGCATCATCTTGTCCGACACACCGGTATTGTCACGTGTCTTGTCACTGAGCCGATGGCGACCGGCCGAGCCGTGGCCAAGGAGACCCAGGCTGGGCGGTGATAGTTGACCATCACGGTCCACCAGAGTGGCCACGCTCAGGCTGAAATATTGGCCATTGAGGGTGCTCAGGGGTGGACTTGAGTGAAGTTTCCCAGAGACGGGCGACAGGGAGCCGTTGAGGCCCTTGGAAAGCTTGGAATGTTCCTGACTGTGACTAAGGTTAAGGGGTTTGGCTTCTTCGAAAGCATACTTGTCGGCTTCCATTTGACTGTCCCCGTAGTGGCGACTCGACGACAACTTAAGGTTGCCCGAGGCCGGCGCGAGGGCCGACATGGCGGCCATTGCATTCAGGTTCAGCTGGGCGCGCTGCTTGATGTGCAAGTGGCTCATCATGGCATTGGAGCGCTGCTTCTCCTTCTCTAATTGCAGCTCCAATTGCTGGACCACTTGCATCTGAACCCTGGCCTGGGCCGTGCTGCGGTCATCCAGGCCATGCTCGTGGTTCAGGTGCTTGACGAAGGACTGAAAGTCGTCGCAGATCGCCTCACAGCCGGGCCACTTGCAGACCCCGTGGCCGTAGAGGACCTTGGGATAGTCGGCCTCGGCCAGGTCTTTGGTGTCCTCCTTGTCCCCATAGCTGAGCGACGAGCTGTTCAACTTGCTCAGCTTGGCCATGATGTCCAAGCTGTCACTGGTTTGCGACGAGGCCGGCGTGTTGGGCGATGGCAGGGCACTGGCTGACTGGTGTTTCCACAGCTCGCTCAGGTAGGGACCCAGGGAGCCGAGTAAGTATTGTTTTTGCTGGGAAGCAAGGTGCAGTTGTTGCATGATTTGCTGCTGTTGTACTTGTAGCTGATGAATCTGCAGCTCCAGCTGTTGCCGAGACTTTGACGTTGAACCGGAAGATGTGCCATTTGTCATTGAGGTTAATTGTTGATATGTTTGACTCTGTTGCACCATGTTCAGCTGCAGTTGCTCCTGTAGGTGCATCAGCCCCTCGGGCAGCCCGTTGCTCGAACTGTTCAGGGTGGCCGCGTTCGAACTGAGCGCCTCTGAGCGCTGGTCAGTCAGGGCTGAGCGCAGTTGCTGCTGAAGAATGTTCTGCAGCTGCGACGGTGACAGTATTTGCTGTTGCAATAGCTGTTGCATCTGCAGCTGCGACAAGTTGACATTCATCAGGCTGGCCATGGTCGAGGGTGACATTGAGCGACCCTCTTCCTGGTGGCCGTGGTCACCGCCGCCGCCACTGCCGCCATTCTGGCCATTGTCATGGTTCACTAGGGATGCATTTATGTATGAACTGGATGAGTTATTGGTGACGCTATTGAGTTGATTCATCAGGGAATCAATTGAACGGTTTCGACCATTTGTAAATGGTGACTTGGATAATTGACCACCGTGTCCGCCATTTGTGTGCAAATTTGTAGGTAGGCTGGAAGCGCTTGAGGGCGTCAGTCGAGCGCGTTTTGTCTACGGGAGAGAGGAAGGAAGAGCGGGAGGGAGAGAGGAGAGAGAGAGGAGAAAGATGAGTTAGCTTAGGATAGTCACTGACAGGAAAAATGACTCGTATTGAAATGAAAAAAAGAGCAAATAGATGGTCTTGAATGTATTTGCTATGAAGGGTCGTTGGCAATATGTGCTAATGTACATGAGCTTTACACGACTTAAAACCGGCTTCAAGTTGAGAAGGAGGGGACGGGAAGGGAAAGAGACAGAGAGGAAGAGAGGGAGAGACAAAGTCGCACTAGGCGCTCACTTTGTCTCTGTGTGCATTGGGCTCGAGGCGTGAAAGTGATCAACAGCGACAGAATTGCATTGTGTACTGCGAACAAAGACTTGGCGATGGAGAGGGAGAGGGAGAAAGAAGAGGAGAGAGAAGAGTCCAGTCATCTCAATATTTACGTAACCAGCTCATAGAGAGGAGAGAACCAAGGCGAGAGGCAAGGGCGAGATCAAAGGAACGGAGAGGAGAGAAGAGCGTAAACTGGGGAAGAGAGAGAGAGAGGGAGGGAGAGAGGGAGAGGGAAGAAGAGGAGACACGAACGGATCCGAACTGTCAACAATGATGACGCAGCCAAATGGTCAACTGGTCGAAATTGAGGTTGCGAGTTTCCCTTAAAGTTCTAAGACATGACTAAGGACATTTGGAGTCCGAGAGCACGTTGCTCAAACAAGTTCGACCTTTACGCTGGGGCTGTTGTTTCTAGAAGGCATTTAGTTGCTATTGCCATGACGACCAACTCTTACTGCTTACAGTGACTAGTTGAAAAACTTTTATTTACTTTGACTGTGACAAAGGCAACCGAGAGAGACAGAGAGGAGGAGAGAAAGGAAAGGAGAGAGGCAAGAGAGAGGGAGAGAGAGAGGGAGTGAGATTCGATCTCAGAGAGGAGTCTCTTCGCTCTGGCAATGTTCTCCGTTTTTTCCACTTGACTACGATCAGCAACCGAGGACAATTATTCAAAAGCTTTACTGGTTCGAACTCTCAAAAGAAAGACCATTAATTGCATCTTCGAGTTCTTCTCTTGCCTTTTTTAAAGGAAAAAGAATGAGAACTGGGACTGTTCCGATTCTCTCTACCAATTACTATCAGCAATTCGAAAAAGGAACCATCACCTATCGGGCTTTGTTCTCGTGAAATCTGACAAAGAGGAAGAGAAGAGGGAGAGAGAGAGGAGGGGAGAGGAGCGGCTCCTTAGGAGAGCCCATTGAAAGTCTATGCTACTGTCTTTGTTGAACATTTGAACCAATGGAAGTCGTAATAGAGGAAGAGAGCCATTGAAAAGCGAAGCAAAGAGTGACTGATGTGAAGAATCACGAGCGGACTCACGCTCGCTGACTTCGAACTAATAAGCACATTCGGCACATTGGCCTCGCCAGTGTGACCAGCCAAGTATGTAATGGCAAAGGAGCGAAATGAAGATTTAATTGTCTAGTTCGAACGTTCTGAGAACCTTGGCAGTCTAGAACACAACTCTGGGACAGAAAGTGGACGCCAGGCACTTTGTTTTGGGCACAAGGTTGACCATGGTCGCCATGATGAACAATGCCAATGACTGTGTTTGTATTGTTGATAATTACAATCGCGTGCCGCACGCAATAATAGCGTTAATGTTCAGACAGAAATAATCCTAGGTATCCGTTAGTGGCTCGTGATCATTTCTTCCTCCCCCTCTCTCTTCCTCTCTCTCTCTTCCTCTCTTGTTCCCTCTCCCTCTCTCGATCTCTCTCTCCTATGTTCTTCCCTTTTGCCGTTGGTTGCTAGCTTACCAATTATGTTTTCCCTTTTAGTTTAGTCTCTTTTTCGTGAGCATAGAAACAATCGAGAGAAAGAGGGGAAAGAGAGTGAAAGTGAGAGAGGGGAGAGAGGAGAGAGAGGGAGACGCAAACCCAGCACGGTGTCGGAGGCGGCCTTGGACAACAATCCTTGTGCAAGTATCAGTCACGAAATGCAATCAGTCCGCCATTTGAGGGTGTTATTATTTTCACCCAAACCATGCGCCAAAGGTTATTGCGAGAGAAAGGGAGAGGGAGGAAAAGAGCGAGAGAGAGAGAGAGAAATAGAGCGAGAGAGAGAGAAAACTTTTCTCGTTATGAAGAAGTGTCATTCTGACCAATTCACACGCAAAGCAAAATTGAGCGCCATTTTAGCCCTGAGCAATAGATAGGGCAACACTCTTAGCCTTTCTCGTTCCCTCTCCCTCTCCTCTCTCCTTTCCCTCTCCCTCTTCCCACTTCATTCTCACTAACCGACAACTCACTCTTGCCCCGAGCTGACAAAATTTATCAAAGAACACTAAGCTGCCTTCACTGGCACAATTTTTTGTACAGTTCTAACCGTACAGTTGCCAAGTATGACGCACAGGCTGAACTTTCTTTGTTTTTGCTTCTTATATACTTTTCAGAACTTGATGAGAGTAATAAAGAGCAGTTCGTTAAATCAACAGCAACTCAATATATATATACGAAGACATGGCCTCTCATATTTGGTGCCCTTGAGCAAGGCTGGGCTTACTGGCCCATCAGTGGGCCATTTGTCTCCACTCAATTACGGGGCCCGCTGTTGCTGGTGTGTTTCTACGCCACTTAGTGCCCCTTTTATCACTGCAGGCTTATCGGGTGATAGAGAGGGAAAGAGAGGGGGAAGAGAGGGAGAGAGAGAGGGAGAGAGATCAGTAAACTCACGAGTGGATGGTTGACTAGGCTCCCTTCTTGACCACTCATGTCCCGATCACTGTTCATGTCATGGTCCGAACTCGAGGTGGCCGGTGATAGAGAGGACGAAGGTTCGTTGAAAGTGTGTCTCAGGGAAAGGTTCATCACATCGTTCACCGTTTCCATCATGTTTTCCTCTTCGCTTGTTCGCCTTCGTTTCTTTGCCTTGATTTCAATATTGATCAGCTGGTCATCATCTTCCTAAGGAAATGTAGAGCACAACAAAGGAAAACAAATGTTTAGAGACTTGAAATGTAGAACACACAAGTAGCAACAATGTGGAACTGTTCTAAAAACTCGAGTCCGCGTTTGACTGATTCTAATAAGGCTAAGTTCGATTATATTTCGTATTTTTTCTCCTTAATAGAACTTTTCTGTTTGCATTTGTTCAAATGTATTCTTTATGCTTTTCTTTATTTTTGACTTTTTTGTTTAGCTTTACTGCGCTTTCTTGACTACATTATAATATACGAAATAGAAATGCTCGATATGTATTTTATGACTATGTCGTCAAGGTTCTCTCTCTCTCTCGCTCTCTCCCTTTCGCTCTTCCCATGAACAAACCATTCGCTTGATGGAAGAAAGCAAACTTGATGCATCTCAGTCTCCCTCTCGCTTTCTCTCTCTCTCTCTCTCTCTCTCTCGCTCTCGAGTTTTGCTGCGAAAGTTTACTCTTTAGTAGAAGAACATTAACAATAAAATATAGCTGCACAAATTATTGATCCTCTCCTCCCCCTCCCTCTCTTCCCCTACACAACTATTAAGCCCCTAATGCCGTCGATATGGAGGAGAGAAGCAAAACATTTTTATTTTTGCTCCCTCATACTATTCGCTAATTATGAGCCGCACATAGTAATTAACGACAGGACAGCGACTGATGATTGATTATTCAGGTCATCCTTACGACTACACGTTGCAAGCATGTTCAAGTCAAACTAGGCTAATGGTCATCGGCCACTCTGTTTCCAAGTGCGTCCACTCCGGACTGACCAACAAGAGGCAAAGGGCTCAGTGGCGGGACACGAGAGGGAAAGAGTGCTTTGAGAGACTGCCTTTCCTGAAACCAATGGCTCCAAGGAAGGCATGTGACAAATAAAAGGGAATCGGACTCGGATACCGAGTACAATGGGTCACGAACCGGCGACCCTGAAGCCGACAATGTCCGCCTCGTGTGTTTGCTTGCGTAAGGTTGCCCTGGGTCCCTCTTTTTTTGCTTTGCGTAGGACTCAGTGTGTTGTGTTGCTAAAAATATATTTTTGCCCACCTGGAAGCTAAGGGAACTTTTCCACGGTCCTCTCCCTCCTTCTCTCAGGCTCTGTCTCTCTTCCTTTCTCCCTCTTTTCCTCCTTCCCGTGTGCTGTATTATGCAAAAATTGCGCAAGGCGCTGGCAACACAATGATGGCTGAGCACTGAAAATCGGAACCTTCCTTTGTGTCCCAGTTGTTGAAGACCAAGGAAGGAAATGCTTTGCTCACAGAAAAATAACCCATCTCTCTCTCTCACGGCTCTGGGAGGGCGACGGTGAAGAGGGCGAGAGGGAGAGGGAGAAGGAGAGAGATGCCGCTGATTCGGTCACATGTCTACGTTCATTCATTGCGGGCCTCAGAGAGTCGACCTCACTAATGGCACTAGTTGTAAACAGTTGCCAAAGACGTCTAAATATAGCGTCTACCATATGGTACGTAGAGAGCGAGAGGGAGGGAGAGAGAGAGGGCATGGTCAATAATATACTGGGCCGCGTATCAGTGTATTTTAACCCTTCCGGCCCGGCTCCGTAAAGTGGCCATATTGCGGCTTTGGCACCAGCGAAAATACATTCACTTTCTCTGTTCCATTTACTTACTGTACTATAATGGACAGGAAGAGAAATAGAAGAGAAGAGCGAAAAGGAAGGAGAGAGAGGGGGAGAGAGTCTTTCAGCCTTCAGGTTAGAGACGACTTTAGGCTCTAGTCATCCGTAAACAAAGCAACGGCCCAAACCTTTGAGATGTGCAGCAAGGAAGAGGGACAGAGAAAGTAAAAGGGAACCCTCTGTCGTCTCTCTCTCTCTCTCTCTCTCTCTCTCTCTCTCTCTCTTGCAGCGCAAACAAGAACTGTGAGTGAATACTTTGTATATTTCCAAAAATACATCGATCTGTTTTCCTTTCTTGACTTGTTTACTGGACTCGATGCGCATTGGCTTAATGCGAACAACCAGATAGACAGTTAGGGGAGGAAGAGAGCAAGAGAGAGAGGGAGAGGAGGGAGCGCGAGAGAGAAATCGAACATCACACTAGAAGTAAACGGAAATCGTTGTAGTTATATCGAAGCCCATGTCCCTGATTTCGGTATATTGGACGCTGCGAGTAAGCAGCTTACGCTGATGCTTTTTGTCCTCTCTCCCTCTCCCTCCCTCCCTCTGTCTCTCTCTCCCTCTCTCGGTCGCTCTTTCTGCGCCCGAAGATAATTCGTAGACATTTGCTTTCAACCACATTCAAGAGGACGAGTCGCTGGACACTGTTTGACCGATTTAACGAGACTTTGCAAACAAGTACGAGGCAATTAGTCGCCCGTTCGGCGCCTTCTACGCTGGAGAGGCCTGAACAGTCAAGCTAACTGTCATGGACGAAGATCGAACTGATCAGAGCTGAGAGAGAATGTGTGAGAGAGGGAGAGGGAGAGAGAGAGAGAAAATCGATACGATAAACAAGTTGTTTACACGAGAACTTTCGTCCTTGTAGTTGCATGATCATAATTCTTTTCTCGTATGAAATCCAATGCGCAAACTGACATCCGTCAGTTTGGGAAAGAAAGAAAAGAGAGGGAGAGAGAGAGAGTAAGAGGGAAAGAAGGAGAGACAAAGTCAAAAAACAAAGGCCTGGCGTATCATGTCTCTCATGATATTGACCGTAATGCATTTCGCAAAGTGCGTTACATGATCTCGGGAAATAATGCATATATGACGCAACGAAAGTCGTTTGATAACTTAACTGGAAAGAGAGTCTGAAAGGCAAAGAGAGGGAAGAGGGAGAGAGAGAGAGAGCGATCTCGGTTGAGAAATCAAATGAAACAGTGTCGAAAGCAAAGCGGCTTCCACGTCGCATCCTCTTCTCAAGTCGGTACTTATTTTAAACACCGGAAAACCCGAACTGGAATTACAGTTTGTTTGCTTACTGATGACTACAAGGGGGTGAGAGGAGGCAAGAAAGAACTAAAGCGAGGGCGAGAGGAGAGCGAAGGGAGAGAGAGGAGAACATGTCTATGGAATGTGTGGAGCGGAATACCGCAAACAACATGTTCCATTCTTCATCTCTGGCTCTGAGCGCGAGATTGTTTATATTTAGTCTAAAAAGTAGAAGAAAGGAAGGACGTAATAAAAAAACATTCGGCGCCGAATGAAGCCGCCAAAGGGCAACAAGCAAATAAGAGGGCTCATTACAGCCAATGACCATCACTGGTCTGGTCAATTAGAGGGGCCGAATTACCATTGAACATGCCGTGAACTGCAGTGGGCTGACTGGTTGCTCCTTGGACCCCGTTGACTTGGCTTCATTGTCACCGTCACTGTCACTGACCACCTTGACAGTGTGGCCAACGACACTGTGGCCCACAGTCTTGTCCGTCAAGTGGTCAGACCTGGGCACCGTTTTTGCACTCCAATCAAACCGAACCATGGTGCTGGTCATTAGGGACTTGATTGCTTTTTATGACTGCACCAACAATGGTGTCGAGAGAGGGGAGAGAGAGGAGAGGGAGAGAGAGTCCGCGAAATGTGTGTCCTGAACGAAGGCGACGCACTGTGTCTACTTTTATGTACGCGATGACTGCGGTGAACATAGACATGTACACATACACTATAGCAAATTAAGCTGACGCTAAATCTGCCGTCATCAGCGGGTACTTAATAATTAACAGGCTCTGGATCGTACAACTTTTCCCAATGAGCGTACACCGTCGAGGCACCGAGAGGGAGAGCGAGAGAGGGAGAGAGAGTAGATTTAATTAACCACAATTTCCGATGAAAATAACTTTGGTCATCAAGTTCTTAATGATCATTTTCAGTTACTGGTATAAACTGTTCAGTTGGAAACGACGAGAAGCGAAGAGTGTACACATATACACATTCAGCTTCGAGTTCTAATAGTTCAATTTGGAGAGAGCGAGAGGGAGAGAGGAGAGAGAGAGAGAGTCACAGAACAAAAAGTACGAGCGAAGGGCGAACAGTTCAAAAAACACACGCAGGTAATGATCATTAAGCCTGAAAAAGTTTACTATTGTTCTTCTTCATTTGAATAATTAGAAAACATTAAACTTGTATAGCTGACTGCGAGAGCGAAAGGGAGAGAGAGAGAACGAGAGGGGAGAGAGACGGTTTCGAACAGTTCGTATCTGGGAACAGTTTTTCCAGAAATAAACACGAGAGAAAGAATGGCATCAGAAATGTTGTCAGTGTCGCGAGATGAGTTGCTGACGGCTACGCTGAGGGCAACCGAGGCACGACTGGCGTCTCTCTCCCTCTCTCTCCCTCTCTCGCTGTCACTCTCCCTCTCTCGCGCTCCTCTTTCAAGGCCCGAAATAGCAGTACAGCAATTGCCGGTCTCTCGCTTTCTCTTTTCTCTCTCCCTCTCTCTCTCTCCCTCTCCGTCGCGCGATCGGGAGGAGGAGGAACAACAACAAGCAAACACACAAACAAGCGTGTTCCACACAAATGCGCAGAAAAGACTAAACATCTCTCGCCAGCCGGCGTCAGGGAGGGAGAGGGAGAGAGAGAGAGAGGAGAGGGGGAGAGAGACGACCTTGCTCAGGTCTGTGGACTGCGCTTGCGAGAGGGAGAGGGAGAGAGAGACCTCGTACCTCTTTAACAGGATTAACTCAGCTTCTTTCTCGCCATTCAGTGTCCACAGCTCTGAGAATATGATTTACGCATATGTCCGGTACGACTTGTTCAGCCAGTGGAAATATATATTAGCTTCAAGATTAGGGGACCATATAAATATTTCGCCTTTTCAAAATAGCCAAAACAGAGAGGGAGGGGAAGCCTTTGAAAAACGGCTCCAGAGAAGAGGGAGAGCGAGAGGAGAGCATCAACAAGAGTTTTGGAATCATTTTCCGGTTCATATGAACCACTTCCGAGCCTGTTTACAGCAATGAATGCGCACATTTCCTCCTCTCTCCCCTCTCTCCCCCTTCCCCTCTCTATTTTGTTGCCCGAATCATTGTGTAAGTGATACGTTATTACGTTGTCTATGTGGAAATCGCAAGGTCACATTTTACATATTTACGAGGCAGAGAGGGAGGGAGGAAGGGAGAGAGCGTCAAGAAAACAAGTTCACCGAGCGCTCTTTTATGAAATTCCGTGACTTTGTGGAGAGAGAGAGAGGGAGAGAGTGAGAAAGAGACACTTTTTTCCCTTTAGTAGCTTCTTCCGCTTACTTTGAAGGCAATTTAAATTTCAATATAGCGCACGTTGTGTACTATTAGAAAATATATATACAAGCAACAACTACTCAGTTGCGAAATATTCTGTTAGTGGAGAAGCCCTCTCTCTCCCTCTTTCGCTTTCCTCTCTTTATCTTTCGATGGTGAAGCCAAGCTGAATAATAACTAAAAAAGAGGTTTTTCGACAAAACAAGCACCGGCTTTGATCAGTGAAGAGAGAACGGGAAAGAGGGAGAGAGAGACGGGAAAGAGGGAGAGAGAGAGCGAGCGAGAGAAAATAGAGGAGAGAGGGAGAGGGAGACAAACAAGCCGTAAATGTAGTCGTAATATGACAAGAACAGTTCAATAGCTACTTTCGCGGTTCTTCTCGTTTTTGTGAGCCTTTCTCTCTTCTATTTTTTGCTCAAATTGTTGTTTCGAGGTTTACCTAGTTGTAGCTCGTATCACGCTGTTATTAGAATGATCGATGGTCTCTTAGAACTCGAGACACTTTTTGCACCACATAGAAACGACCTCATGGTGTGAAGATCGAGATGAAGGGCTCCGAGACACGTCATGACACGTGACGAGACAACGACATGGACAAGAATAGGACATTATTGTGTCCATGTGACTCATTCAGGGCCACTTTCTAGAACATATACGAACCCGATTTCGCCCGATTGGCAAGTGTTTGTCATGCCGTTAAATATATACCTCTAAGTGATGTGTAGATGATTATCTAATTAATGATAAGACCTGCTAGTGCTAATCTAACTTTCAATTAGCAAATAAAAGAGGGAACGGAGCGACGGAGAGCGAGAGGAAGAGCGCGAGGGAAGGAGAGAGACAGAGAGCAAGTCACTAGACCTAGTTCCCTCTTCGGATCGTTTTTCACGTTTTTCTGGAACTATAGCACAGTAATAATGTATCACTGGAGTTCAAAGGTGCTGACTATGAAATTTTAAATGGTTCAACGATGTCATCATCATCATATTCTACACCTTGAGCATATAATAGAAAACTTAGTGAAAACTAGCCGCTTGTGAAGACAATTACCAGCTGAGAGAAAAGGCAGAGAGGAAGAGAGGGGAAGGGAAGCAAAAAATATAGACGTTCTCAGCAAGTATATAATATAAAAAGTTAATTCAAGTAAAAAGCTTGAAAATGAGTCGAACATGTTATATTACACTGCGAATACACTTTTTCTCCTGAAATGAAGTACGAAAATACTTTAAAACGGCAAGAAAATCATCTATGTGAAAATTGCAAGAGGGGGAAAAAGCAATGTTTTATAGGAAGATTCCGAATGCCTTCTAATCCCTTCCAATGAATTATTTTTCTCATTCGCTCTCCCTCCCTCTCCCTTCTCTCTCTCTCTCTCCCTTTCTCGTCATCTTCCCCTTCAAACTGCAATGACTAGTAATGCGATAATTTTGCTAAGTTTGCGTTTCGCATTTGAACGAAAGTTGTAAGTTCTAAAAAATATTCTATAATGAAAAAGATGTATAGAGTGAAAAGCTTTCTCTTAGAACAATAATAAGTTATGATGAGATGGAGGGAGTGAGAGGGAGAGAGAGAGAGAGGAGGGTGAGGGAGAGAGAAGGGAAAATGAGTGAAAATAAAACTTTTAAGCAGACTCAGTATAAAATATAATATGAAATGTTCTTTGCATGACATGTTCTGAGGGCAAGATGCTTTCTCCCTCTCGCTTCCTCCCTCTCCCTCTCTCCTCTCTTTGGCAATAACGAGAAAGAGTCAAATGAACTGATTGAGCCAACGGTCCTCATTAAGCAGCCTCAACTAAGTAAGGTAAGAAGGAGGAGGGAGGGAGAGAGAGAGAGGAACCTTTTCAGTGCTACTCAAAGAAAAATACATGACAACTACCTTCAACTACAACTAGTCCTTAGGTTCTTGATATTAATTTGCCCAAAAAGCTACTTCTTCATTTTTTAGAAGACATACATGATGCATGGTGAAAGGGCGAACGGGAGAGGGAGAGAGAGCGAGAGAGGAAGCAAGGGGAGAGAACAACTCAAATTAAAAACAAAGAATATACGAAATCTCAGTACTCATTAGTTTGTTTCGAGGAATAGAATCTAGGAAAGAAAAGAGTGAAGTTGCGACAAGAGAAAGAGGGAAGGAGAGGGAGAGAGAGGAGAGGAGAGATGCTTTGACTCCACCTCTTACTGCAAATCATTAAAAAAGTTCCTCGTTTCCTCTCGTAATCACGTAAATGAAGTTGGACTCAAACTACAGCTCTACGTGCTTACAATGTGGTGTATATGCATTTTTTCTATGCATAGAAGACAATAGAAGTCTAATGTGATGCCAGGCCACAAAAACATTATGGTTTGTCCTATACCTCTCTCTTTCCCCTCTCTCTCTCCCTCTCTAGCTCTCAGATTTATCTGTGACTCCGGATAAAAAGGTCACCGGAAGTTGAAGGTATTAATGCAACAAGAACGTTAATAAGCACAGAGTCACATGTATGTGTCTATGTGTGTGTGTGAGCGAGTGTGCTGATGGCCATTTTTGTATAATGTGCATCAGTATTCATGTCATAATGGTCAGGAAATGCAACGCTGAAGCCTGGGCATGATTTTTCCAGTCGCACCGAAAGAGTCGAACTTGAACAGTACAAAAAGCGAATGAGTAGAAATGAAGCAAAGCGAAAAAATATGGCGTAAAAGATCGTGAGCACGGCAGAGTCGAAGAGGACGAGCATTTGGTACACGAAGCGGATAGAGAGGGAGAGGGAGAGAGAGAGAGGCAAAAAAGTTCTGATGCGAACTTTGCGAAACAAAGCAAGGGAGGAGATAGAGCGAGAGGGGAAGAGAGGCAGAGGGAGAGAGGGAGAGAGAGAGAGAGAGAGAGAGAGACGCGTGCGATCGCAGCTAGAAGATATTTGTAAATGAAAGTACACATTAATTTATATTAACTGTATATATTCATTCCATTTTTGCCTTCAGAGTCTGTTTCACATCGATTAGCATAGGAAATGAATGACAGAACAAAGAGAGGGAGAGAGAGAGAGGAGAGAGACTCCAACAAAAAAAACGCAACTTTTCCCTATCGTCTCCCTCTTTCACTCTCGTCGCCTCTCTCTCTCCCCTCTCTCTCCCTCTTCCCTGTCCTTGCACTCGAGTTGGTTCACCATCAGGGCAACTCTTTCATTTAACTACTTTAATTTTGATTTCGTTTTATTTCATCAAAAAAACTTATATCCTTGCCAAGTCACGACTGAACAAACACAGCGAATATCGCTCTCCATCCTCCTCTTGCTCTCCTTCTATCCCTTTCTCTTCCCTAAGAGAACCTTTTCTCTTTTTGCTCCTTAGATATTCTTTTCCTCTCTCTCTCAAATACAAATAACTAATAACTCATCTTCTATCTCTCTCCATAATTATAACTCTAATATGATGTAATAACTTTCGACTTGCAGCTTTTTTATTCCATCCACATCTCGGAGAGGAATCTCCTCTTCTCTCACAATTGCGTCTCTCTTTCCTCTCTCGCTCTCTCGCTCTCTTCCCCTTCACATTCTCTTTCACAATGCAAACAAAACTTCCAATCTTACTAAATTGCGATTTTCTCTCCCTCTCCCTCGACATCATTTCTCCCTCTCCCCTCTCGCTACTTGGTTGCCTATTCAAACAGCCAAATAATAATAATTACTATGCGAATACTGAGACTCGGCTTGATATTCTATACTAAGCGACGTCTTTGCATGTAATAAGTTTGTTTCTATACGAGAGAGGAACACGATGGAAACAGAGAGCTAACCGGTAGGATCTAAATTATACATCCAAGTGCACAGAGAGCAGGAGAGGGGAGAGGGAGAGAGAATGAACAAGAGGAGAGGATGACGATGGGAGAAAGAGAGACGGCAGAGAGGAGAGGGGAGACAACACGAGTGGTTCCCTCTCTTTCTCTCTCTCTCTTGCTTTAATTAAAACTGTAGTCGATGCGTGCTATCAGCAAGAAGTTACCATAGCAACGATTTTTCTTTACTCCTCTTACGCGCTCTCTCTCTCCCCTCTCTCTCTTCCTCTTTGTTTACCAAAGCGACGAATTACCCAGAGATGCTGTGTTTGCAAGAAAAACGATCGCGAGACAAGCTGAGCCTTCATGTGATGCGCTCTGGGATCTCTCGCTCTCTCTCTCTCTCTCTCTCTCTCTCTCTCTCTCTCCCCCTCTCTCCTCTTTCTCGTTTCCGTTCAATACGAAGGTCGGTAAACAATAGCAACTTCGGAACGCAGAGACCTTCAGTTGAGTACAGCGTCAAGGGACGGCGTGGATTTGAGAGAAGATGGAACGAATGAAGGGAAGAGAGAGAGAGAGAGAGAGAGGAGGAGGGGAGAGGAGAGAGAATCTTCCAAACTAGAATGTGAGTGTAATCAGGTCGATTTTCTTTGTGGGGAAAACAGTTCGACAAACATTATGAGCTTTGTGTTCCATTGCAATGCCAATAAAAACTAGGCCGTGCCTTTCGGTTTGCCTTTATTTGCTTCAACTTTTCTTTTATTTCAAGAGAGATACGGATGACATCATATTTACTCGCCCTCTCTGTCTCTCATCTCCTCTCTCCTCTCCTCATGGTTCCACCAACTATCCATGGCTAGTTAAGGAACTTTTTGGTTGACATCTTTGCAAAAACAAGATCAAAGGTTGTGGGCGACGTGACAATAGCTGTATTAAGAGCTTGAAGGCGTTCTCTCTCTCTCTCTCTCTCTCTCTCTTCAAATCTATATTGATAACCGGAAAAGGAAGCCAAAGATCTCAAAATGTCGCTCTGACGCTACGATAGAGGAAGGTTGTGTATTAGGCTCAAGTTGGATCGAAGGGAGGGAGAGATAAAGGAATTCTATAGCTTTGTTTATATTGTTTCGAGGGTCAAATTAAATGCAAAAGAGAAAGAACAACAAGAGAGAAAGCGAAGTTTGCTCTCCTCTCTCTCTCTCCTCCTCTCTTTCTCTCTCTCCTCTCACACAGTCTTTATTGAGTGGCGCGAGTTTGTTTTCTTAAGGTTGCCCAAGAAGTCTAGCGACGAGGACTGGGAAAGAAAACAAAAGCATCTCAGTACCAACAACTACAAAGATGGAGAGAGCGAGGAGAGAGAGAGAGAGAGGCGGGAGGGAGAGAGGCGGGAATAAAAGGAAATGCGTCAGAGTAAACAAGAAGCCAAAGTCACAACGTGAGAGAGAAAGAGAAGAAAAAACAGTGCACTGCTGTGTGCACTGTGCTTCTAGGGAATCGTACCAAATCTGCCATCTCTCCCTCTCTCGCTCTCCCCCTCTCTCCCCCTTCATTCTCTCTTTTTCTCTCTTACGGCATAATGTAAACATTATCATGATAGTTGCCATGGACACTCTTATAGAAAAAGGCATTTTCGTGGCATTAGTAAGCCTTTAGCTGCAATGTTACTCATATTCGCCTTTTCTCCTTCTCTCTTAATTCTGCCTCAATGCATGAAATACAAAGCTCAAAATGAGAAAGGGAGAGAGGGAGATGAGAGGGAGGGAGGGAGAGAGAGAAAGAGAGGGGGAGATGCGGGATAGGGGTGACGATAGATGCATCGAGGAAACAATGCATCTAGTTGCGCAAGTTGCATCTCCCTCTCTCCCCCTCTCCCTCCGTCTCCCTCTCGTTCTCTTGAACTTTTCCCTTCTCTCCGGCAACGGAATATAACGAAGATGCAGCAAAATTATAAAGGCAAGTAATCAATTCGCTCTTTCATTAAGCGGCTAAAAGAAAGAGAGAGAGGGAGAGAGGAGAGAGGGAGAAAGAGAGGGAAAAAGGGTGCAATTTTGTGTCTCATCCCCTATAGCTTTTTTTACTTCATGGCAACTTTTACTCCATGCTTATTGATTGTCACGTCGGTGAAACGAAATCAAGAGGGGAAGGGGAGGGAGAGAGAGAGAAAGGGAGAAATGAAATGAGCGAATTGATGCAGCATTTCATCTTTGCATCTTTGAATCGCATAAATGAAGTTTCACCGAGAGGAGGAGACTTGCATTTCGGCTTTTTCATACTTAATAAATAAATTATTATTTATGGCAAGATGTCTGCCACACTATACGTCTCTCCTCTCTTCCTCTCCCTCTTTCGCGCCCTGTTCCAAGCTATCTCTAGTGTACATGTACTCACCTCTCTCTCTCTCCCTCCCTCTCTCCCTGCCTGTCTCTCTACTGAAGGAGCTGTTGTAACTAGTTTTGCATCTATGGAAAATTTAGCAGCAAATAAACACATGCCAAAACCAGAGAAACTAAATTCGCTTCAAACTTGAATGAATAACTTATACACACAGTGCTTGTTTAAAAAAAACTAGGGCGAGAGGGAGAGAGGAGAGGGAAAGTGAGAGAAGAGCGGTAAAATAAGTTCATAGACGAATTTGTCTCAATTTCTAGCTAAAGCGGAGTAAACTTACAAATCGAATGTGCAACTTTCACTTTCAAATTCGGAGACGATATGGATTAAAAGTCATTGACAAGGAATGGGATGAAGGATGCAACTAGGGAGGAAAACTTGTCTCTCTCTCTCTCCCTCTCCCTCTTTCCTCTTCAAGCCAGAGCTTTTCTGCCTCTCATTTGTTACGCCATTTGTAGAAGCCTCTCTCTCTCTTTCGCTCTCCTCGTACAATGAAAGTTATTAAGTGTCGCATTTAAACCTTAAAAGGAAAGACACAGAGAAGGAGGGAGAGGGAGAGAACGAGAGGCAGAGGGGATCGAAAGTTGCCCTCAGCGGGAGGAGAGAGAGAGAGAGGGGAGAACGAAGCGAAATGAGAAAGATGCATTGGTAAGAAAGAGTAAAGCGCCATGAAAGAGGCGATCCATTCTCTTTTTGCTGTCTCTCTCTCTCCCTTCCTCCCTCTCCTTCGCTTCGTCTCTCCGCTGAATCAGAAAGTTTACTACTTTCTCTTCCGTTTAACTTCTCTATTATAATTTATATACGGTTTCAGTTCACTTTAGATCACTTACAGCAAGTAGAAGAAGTCGAAATGAGAGAGAAGCGAAACAGTAAAAAACTCAAAAAATTTCCAAGGGAAATGCTTCCTTCGGCTCAGCTCAATTCAATCTCTCTCTCCCTCTCTCCTCTCCCTCTCTGTCTCTCTCTCTCCCCTTCCTCCTGACACACACTGCATTCCGTACACAAAGAAATAAGAGAGTTAGTTTCACTTTAACAGGCACATCAATTGAACCGGTTGAAGGAGACTTACACTCGATCACTGAGACGCTTGAAATTGTATTGTTCGAATTAGCAACACGAGGCATCCAAGCGATCAAGTGTGGACAAAGTAGCATCACGTCCTCTCTCTCTCCCCCTCTCTCTCTGGTCCTCTCTCTCTCTCCCTCTCGCTCCCTCTAATGACATGTCACTCCTCAGACTGACCTGCTTCTTTTTTGGACTTTGCCCATAGATTTATATTTCATGCGAAAGGTTATGCTTTTTAATATTAATGTCGTAGGACACACTTAAACGAAGCGTATCGAGAGAGGGGAAGAGAGTCAGAGAGATAGAGAGGGGAGAGGGAGAGAGAGACGGAGCGAGTTTGGCTTGTGCCGACGACACACTGACGCCATTTATCAGCACTGGTAACCCAGAAAACGCGTGTTTGCACAAATATACACAACCAGTAACCCGACAATACATCGTTATTCTCCTTCCTCTCCCTGGGAACCTTACCGATAAGCGTCCTCTCTCTCTCCCTCTCCCTCCCTCTCGCGCGCTCCTCGCAACTTAATACCCTTTCTCACCCTTTAGCATTATGGCGGCCCTTTGATCGTCTCTCGCAGTCTAAACTTTAGCTATAACGTGATAAACTTGACAATAAAGAATAATAAGCAGAAAAGAGCATCCGCTGGTAGATCCCATGCCCTTAAAATGACTTAAGGCAGAGAGCGAAAGGCAAGGAGAGGGAGAGGGAGGGCGGAAGAGGGAATGCAAGAGTGAAGGAGGCAAACAAAGAGAAGATATTCTATTAAGACGACGAGAGATGAAGAGAGAGAGAGGGAGAGAGGGAGAGGGAGAGAGTCGATGAGCTTAACAATTTGAGCAGATTCGGCCATCAACGCAAAACAGGAATTCGGGATTATGGAAAACAATTGCCTAGCTGACAGGTCATAGAGTTAACCGAATGTACAACACTGTACAAGGTTCACCTTTATGCATAAAACATCTTACAGATTTCCACCAAAGTCGATTTTCACTCATAAAAGGCCACCGTGAGTGATTACTATACACTCTCTCTCTCTCTCTCTTTTCCTATGCACATTATTCGGCCATTTTGATTTTAGCTCTTTACCATTTTCAACTCTCAAAGGTGAATTAGGCCCTCCCTTTCCCTCTCCCTCCCTCCCTTTACGACTAGGAAATTGACCGCTGGAACCCTAGATTCTGAGCTCGTTATCAACTATGTAAGAGTTCAAGTGCACTGAGAAGATGACATTCTCGAGTTCAAAAATTGCGCCATGTTTCGAGAGCAAGAAAAAGAGAGAGAGAAAGAGGGGGAGAGAGACGGAGAGGGAGAGCGAGAGGACAGAATTCTTTTCGCCATTATGCGCCGCGTACTGACGATGAGAATACGAGATTACACAATGGAAACAAATGCAGACAGCATGGTAACAACTAGAGAGAAGTAAAGGAGAAGAGAATGCAAAAAGAGGAAAGAGGAGGAGAGCAAGAGCGAAAGGAATGCAATAATTAAATCCGCCGAAAAGAGAGAATGTCGCGAATAGAAAACAAGACTGGCAAACAAAATGCAACGAAGGCAAAGTCTTCTCATCTCCCTTTCTCTCTCTCTCTCCCTCTCGCTCTCTTTCTCTCTCTCTCTCTCGCTCTCCTCCTTCGTCTAGGATACTTTTGTGTTTCATTCTAACTTCGCCTCATACTTTCTCCTACTTTTTTAATCAACGAAATAGAAGAGGCTGAGAGGGGAGAGGGAGAGAGAGAGAGCTGCCTTGGACACCGCTATAAAAGGCGGTGATGACGGTGACAGGCAAAGGGAGAAAAACTAATATTTTTTCTTTCATTAAATCCTCTTCTCCTTGCGCTTTACTGAGCACTACAAAGAGAACTTGAATAAGATGTATATTCAGAGAGCTCTCCTTCTCCTCCTCCTCCCTCCTTCTCCCTCTCTGCCTCTACTATATGTTGTCCTTTAATCAAAATAACAACTTGATTAATTTATTGCCATCATGTTTCATTTCAACACCGAGGAGAGGAAAGAGAAACTTTGGTGACGGCTCCGAAAAGGAACTGCTCTCTCTCCTTTCCTCCCTCTCCCTCTCATTTCCACTCCATCACCACAAAGAGACAATTTTGTGGTTCGAATGTTCGAAAATCCCAACATGTTCAACTTCGTGATCTGGAGCAGTTGACTGAACAAAATTTCCCTCTAACCTGAATATTGTTCACTTCTTTCCAGCTCTCTCTCTCCCTCCCTCTCTCGCCCTCTCCCTCCCGCTCTCTAGATTTACTGGAATGAATATTTCCCTATTGTTCTGTTAGTCAAAGCTGAACCGGACGCGTGTTTGCATGTTGTTCTATGGCCGTAATATGGGTATACATTATGTAATATGGCACATACACATACGGAGGAAGCATTATAAGTTAGCCCAGCCTAGATATTAGCGCGTACTACTTAGATATATATATCTACACACACACATATACGTGAAATATACATACACTATGCATTTTTGCCGGATAGCGTGAGAAGCCCTTTAGTTTTTGCGCTTTCAACTCATTGGCTCTTTCGAATCATCTAGCCATGGTCGCGTTTAGTTCGCTTTTATTTGCATGCTTTAATGCACTTTCTCTCCCTCTCCCCCTCTCCCTTTCTCTCTTCCTCTCGTGGACTATGTACTGGTATGAATAAAATGCCATAAACCTCTCCACCCAACAACCGAATAGGGTGTGTCCCAGGCCATGGGATAGAACCAAAAATAAAACTTATTCTATGTACCGTATACAGGCACACATGTGTACATGCATCTCTCTCCCTCTCCTTCTCTCTCCCTTCGCCCAGCAGTTTATATGGCTATAGTTACAGTCAAAAAAAAGAGATAGGGTGAGCAAGAGAGCCAAGGCGAGGGAGAGAGGGAGAGCGAAGGCGAGATTGGGGAACTTGATGTTCGTGATGCTCTGCCTTGAGGTACTTTTTACACATAACTTCAAGAACTGTGTACATCACACGCAAACTAACCTGTCAAGCTGGGCCTGGCGCGGCTTTCTCTCTCTCTCTCCCTTCCCTCTCCCTCTCTCGTTAGGGGTATCTGACTATCAAGCCCGATAAGTTGGGCTCTTAACCTTCAAGTGCTAGGGTGCCACCGTAGAGGCACCGAGAGGGAGAGATGTAGGGACAAATTGTCCTACTAGATGTCACGGGATAAAAGGGCATTCGCCGCCAAGGCAAACTTTGTCCTCGTCACTGGCTCCCTCTGTTTCGTTGTTTAGCTGTTCCAATTGCGTATCAATTTTCCCGATTCGGGAGAATTGAAGCTTGTTTCCCCGAATATCCTGGGACTGGAAGTACAGTATCGAGCTCTGGCCTCTGGCTATCGGTTATATTCGAAGACAAAGTTATGACTTATTTTCTCCGTAGACTCTCCGATGACCCTTCCATGGCCTACGGTGTGGCGGACCACTGCGGCTCTTTCTCCCTCTCTCTCTTCGAAAGAGATCTCTCTCCCTCCCTCTCTGACTCCTTGGAGTCACAATGAGGGAAGCGGACAGATTGGGTCGCTGTGTTGGGCACAACTAGGAGGAGACGTCTCTTCTCTCTATCCCTTCCGGAGAGCCGGCCGCCGCCTTGCTTATCCACTTTAGTCACGCCCTGGCCAAAGATGAGTGTCCTCATTTCAGCCGCCGTCTCTCCCTCTCCCTCTCTCTCTTTTCCCTCTCCCTCTCGCAATTCTCGCTATTCGTTTTTCTGCGGAAACTAATCGCAGACACTTTCTTTGAGCATCTACAGCCCCGGACGGCCTCCTCTCGTTTATCAGAGATGTCTTTATCCCCTCAAAGGGAGAAGTTGAAACAAACTTTTTTTCAGGTTGCAAATGTCGCAACAACACATGCACCAGCTTGTCACTTTGAATTTGGCGCCAATGTGAGTCACTCTGCGAGTGGACACTTCAGCCAACAACAATTAGCGACAAGACGCTAATGGCAGCGATTCTCGCTGCATTTGTACTTGAAAAGCATTCACACACAAGTATTACTAATGCAACGGTCCCTCTAGAGCATGTGAAGCCCGAGACGGGGAAGAAATATATTTAAATTCGTCTCTCATTGTAATTTGTTTTTGCCATTTGCATTTGAGAGAAGGGGACATTTGTTATGTATTGAAAATGACTACCATAGTAAAAGATTCAAATGCAATAGGAAAAAAGTAACGGAAAGATTCGGGACCGAGGAGAGGAAAGGAGGGGAGGAAGGAGAGGGAGAGAGAGAGAAGGCAATTTCAGGGGAATCGCGGGCGGACAATTTCACGGAGAACTGAACACCCTCTACTCTGATTTTTTAACTTGTTTTATACTTAGTGGGGTATATAACGTATATACAAAAAAAAATCCAAATTGATGTAGTCTACGAGAGGAGAACTCAAGAATATTGCCATGTTTTCTTCCTGTGTGCACTTGATATACAGCGATTACTCGGTCTCGCTCTCTCCTACTCTCTCTCTCGCTCTCTCCCTCTCGCTGTCTCTTCTCCCTTTTCGCTCTTCACTGGGCCCGCGAATATCAGAGAAATATATAATGTCAAAAGCCATTATTCATAAATTGCTGTTATAAGGACTGCCTTAAGGTGGAACCACATCACCAAAGTATAAAAGTGGATTGTTTGCGTGCCCCGAATATGAGGACACGCCATTCATACTAAAGGGCATTAGTTGCATCAGTGTGCTGGAAAGACAAGGCAACGAGAAGGGAAAGAGAAAGACGTCCACTGCGAGAGGGGGGAGAGGGAGAGAGCGAGAGATTTATTTTGTGAAACATCGAGAGGAAAAACAAGTAACAACGACTTAACCTCAACTATACAACAAGTTCAGTAAAAGTGGAATCTAGTATTCTTCTTATATAGCGCATACTATACTATGGCTAACCTACTTTTTTCATGACAGCTAGCCATGTGTCCGTGAACTAGAAACCTGAGCATAGAAAAGCGAGAGCAAGAAAGAAAGAGCGAGAGCGAGAGGAGAGAGAGATGTTGCCTGCCAAGATCAGGATCTATCCACGAATATCTCCTCTCTCTCTCTCTCTCTCTCTCTCTTTCCTCTCATTGCAGATCTGCTCATCTTTTTTAAGCTCTAGTAGCAACGGTAACTTGTTGTTGCACTGCAACAACATGTACACATCCACAAAGGTAAGTGCATTGTAGGCCAAACTTTTTATATTATTAACGTCAAACACGGGCAACAAAGTTGGCACCTAAATTATATTTACTGCTAAAGCGGAAACACGCCGCTCGAGTCCAGGTATGCATCTCTAAACAACTACATGCCACTCTCTCCCTCTCTCTCGCTCTCCCTTTCCCTCTACCTTTCCCTCTCTTTTCCCCGTGAGCGGCTTGTCTCCCTGGATACTGATTACGAAAAAATAATTATATTACCACTGCAGTATGACTGCACACACACACATATACGTGTATATATACATAAATTCAAATACACATACATATAAATTTTACGGTCTATCGAGTTGAACTATTTTTTCTGTGACCAAGGTTCGCAAATTCGAATTGCGACAGTTGCAAAAAGTCAATTAAGCGCTTCAGCCTTACCTTTAGAACAGTTCTGTAGAACTAATGGCCATTTGGTGTGCGCTTCTCCCTCGCTCTGGCTTCGGCTAGCGAGAGGAGGAGGGAAGGAGAGGGAGAGAGAGAGAAGCCTTCGGATGGACGTGACAATAATTTCTTCGTAACCAGTAATCAAGAGTCCGAGCTGCAGATATTACTGTGTGTTCGCATAGAACTGTAGCACAGAAATAGAAAAAAAGGTTCGTTAACAGTCACTCGAATAGAGATGTTCAATGAGCGACTATTCGAAGGAGAAAGAGCGCGTAAGACGGCGAAAAGTTTTTTGTCTTCTCCTCTCTCTCCCTCTCCTTTGCTCTCGCCCTCTTGCCAGTGGTTTGTTGCCGATGTTGCGCACTGAGGACTCGCGAACAGTTTAACGGAGAACTCCAAGACTGTGTGTGTGTGGACAGTTCTACACGAAGCGCACTGAGACACGACACTGAAGCAAAGGGGAGAGAGGGAGAGGAGAGAGAGCGAGAGAGATGAATAGGAGATTCGACTTCTTGATCGAGAGACAAAATGGAAATGGAGAGTGAGAATGGCGCACACATACACACTTTGCGCCTGAGTATTATTTATGGGATAACGAGAGGACTTACAGCCAATTGTCTTTGCTGTCTCCTCCTGTCGTCCTCTCTTGCTGTCTCCCTCTCCTTTGATCTCTCCTCTCCCTCTCTTCCTATTTCGGCGCAACTCGAGTAAACATTAAAAATTGTGACCGTTTTAAAGTGAGAATAGTAGTTCATGGGAAGAGAAAGAAATTCAACTGATGTTTCTTCCTCTTCGGAGTAGCTGAAGCAGTGTTGAGTCAGCCCCTCTCCGTCTCTCTCTCCCTCTCCTCTTCCCAAAATCCCTGCAGCCCCCTCTCTCGCTCTCTCTCTCTCGCTCTTCTTGCTTGTTTAGTTTAAATACGAAGAGCTTTTTTGAAAATGCTTTGTGGGAAAAGTCTACGACAGCTGCTCTCCTCTTCTCTCGCTCTCCTCTCGCTCTCTCCTCTCGTTGCTGATCCGCGCCATTGTCCGAGCTTACGTAACAGCCATGTCATAAAGGAACCCCGGAAAGTTGGTTACGGGGTGAGGGAGGTCCTATTTCTCCCTCTCTGGTGTTCCCCTCACACTGCACTCTATCTCTCTCTCCCTCTGCTCTCCCTCTCTCGCTTCCCTCTTCTCTCCCCTCTTGTATACACACAGTGGGCCCGGGGCAACTCTGCGGCCCCTTGACGCACCATGCTGGCGGAGTTCGAAGTAAACAGTGCACAAGGCGAATGTCCTCAAAAACATTTGAAGGTCGCTTTTAGACTATTTCCAAGCGCACACAGAGAGCGAAAGAGGGGAGAGAGGGGGGGGGAGGGAGAGAGAGAGTCCCATTGCGTAAGGGGCCGCGCTTTTGAATGCAATACAGTATATTTTTCCCTTGGACATCCGGTTGACCAGTGAAGACAGTTGACAGGGGCTTCCAGGAAGAAGGCCGCTATGATGCATAGTCCTTCTTTCTTGCCTCTCCTCCTCTCTCCCTCTCGCTCCTTCCTCTCTCCCCTTCTTCCCTCGCCGTTCGCGCTCTCCTTTTTCGCTTCCAGTAAAGCCGTACTAGGAAGCAATTTATAACAACTGCTCTGCATCGACAGGTCATAGAAGGAGTTCTCAGCCCGTGGACACACTGAGGCTATAGTGGTTTGTTTCTATTTGACTTTCAGAACTGACAGCTGGAGAGTCACGAGAGACAAATTTTAAGAACAGTTCTAAAAAGTTTCGCCGACACACTCTCATATGCTGTGGAAAAGAATGCTATCTTCCCTCTCGCCCTCTCTTTCTCCCTCGCTCTCCCTTCCCTTCTCTCTGGTCACTGAAGGTACTTTTTTAAAACTAAACTTTGCACTTTCAAGTGCATTTAATATTAGTGAAAAAGCGAAACTTGGTCCCTCTCGCTGGACACACAGTTTCAAGTTACACGGAATGGCCATCATCGAGTTCTGGAAATGCACAATGCCTTCCTCTCTCCTCTCCTCTCTTCCCTTTCTTCGAACTCTAAGGTCCATTTGATTCTTGTTCCAAATGCCATTTGCCTTTTAAAAGTAGTCCTATGTACACATTGGCAATTCAGAACTTTCCGACTTTCCTCTCTACCTTGACGAGATAGTTTCCAGCTTTGTCTGTTCTAGCTTGAAAGCTGTGCAAAACTCAGAATCACAAAACAGTTTCCCTTCTCTCTCCATCCCTCTCCTCTCTCCCTCTCGCTCTCCACTTCTCGTCAGAGCAAACGGTACAGTTTATATTGTTTTAAGTCCTAGAGTGATTTTCTTTGTTTCATTAAAAAAGCTTGCAAGGCAACTAAGAACTCGAACTTAGAGGGAAAGGGAGGGAGAGGAGAGAGGAGAGAAGGGTTCTATCTTGTCGAACAAAACAAACAGTGACTGCAGTCTCCTATACACCGAGTTAATTTCGAAATAGAATGAAAAGAAGAGAAGTTCTAGTTGAGTTCTAATGATTTTTTATGGACGAACAGAGAGACAAGTCTCTGAAACAAGTAAATATTTATTAAGTGAAAAAAGTTCATTAGTAAAGCTTTTATTTTTCAGTGCTAGTTTGCTCTAGAACCAAAGAGACCGAAAGGCAAGGAATCCCATAGAACTAGACTTCCTGTAGAACACTCCGACGGAGGAAAGAGAGGGGAGAGGAAGAGAGACCGTAGACATCTTTGAATTTCTTGCTGAATTGTTCGAATTTCAAAAGCAAACTGTGTAGCAGTTCGAAAGGTTCTACTTCGCTAAAAGTTTTGCTGCATTTAGTTGGGAGAGATAAAGGAGAGAGATATCAAGAGGAGTAGAGATGACAAAACAAAGAAGTGCGTTACGTGATACGAACAATTTCTTTCATTAGGCTTAAAAGCTTTATTAGTCACTAGCTTGCTAATTGATTAGTTGGAGCAAAAAAGGGACTTTTGCACACAAGGGCGTCCACCTCGGGCCATCTCTCCCCTCTTTCCTCTCCCTCTCCTCCCTTTCTACCTTCTTGGTTAAAATGGAAAGAATTGCATCTTCAAAATCGAAGACCTATAGTCGTGTCCACTAGACGGCAAGCCCAAGAAAGAAGGTTCTTCCGAGAGAAAGCGAGAGGAGAGAGGGGAGAGGGAGAGAGTGCTGCTTCCGCTCTATTGACAAGAGAGGAAGAAGGTCCTCTCGTTGGACAGTACAAATATGTCCGTGCAAACACTTGTTTATTCCAAGTAAACGAGGTCCAGTTTCGAGCTCATCAACGTCTCTAACTCTGCCTTTCAGGGCTATATTTGCAAGACATGCCCTTCCCCGATGACCCAATGGCTTGGAGCAAGAAAAAATTCGAAAACGAGAGGGAGAGGGAGAGAGAGACATCCACCTATCGTCTCAAGTGATCCAGAGCGACATTCGCCTCTTCCTTTGTCTCTCTCTCTCCTCTCTCTCCTCTCCTCTTCCCCGCCTGTCATGAGCTTCATTTTCAGCGGCTGTATTTATTTCCGATTCTTATTTATTTTGCTTCAAGCACAGCTGCAATAGAAACTACAAACTTCTCTTTCTAGCTTCTCTCCAACACAGCTTATTTCGCATCCGCTGAAGTTTGTTCTCTCTCTCTCCCCTCTCTCTCTCTCCTTCCCTCTCTCACTCTCTCTTTCTTCGTTCCTTTCTCTAACTGACAAACATACAAAATGAAACCAGAGTAAACGTGAACCTTCTTCTCTATTCGAATTCTTTATAAAGAGAACAGATTCAAGTAGTCTCTCTCTCTTTCTCTCTCTCTCTCTCTCTCTCTTCCCCTCTTCTCTCTCGCTCTATCTGTTACCACTGACTCTGTAAAATTTGCTGAAGCAATAATGCGTTATATGCACAGCATGGTGAAACTATATAAGGAAAAAACATACACAACGAATCAAGTAAATTAAAAACAATCACTTTCCTCCATTTTTTCGTGCTCGCATTTTGTTGATCGAGATAATGGAAGATTAAAAAGCAAAACATAAAAGACAGAACGGCCATTTTTGTTTCTCATCATCATCATCATATCTGCGACAATGTATCTTCCATTTCGACAGCTGAGCCAGCTGAAAGATTGTGCAACACAAATATTACTTGATTACTCCGCACGAGGGCGCTGCTAGTGCTCACCGCTGCTGTGAGGGGAGAGAGAGACTCGATGACGTCATAAACAACAACAATATTCAATCATAATGATTGAATTATTTGCTTCAAGTGGTAAACTGCAAGGATTTATTGTCATTGCAAACCTGGAGAAGTCATCACGCGCTGATTCCAATTCTGTGACGTGAGAGAGCGAATGAAGAGCGCTCTCTCTCCCTTTCTCTCCTCTCGAATGAGTGACAGTCGGTAATTTAGTGACTGCCACTTGCTTAACAAGTAATTATCGCATATCTGAACTTGTTGTGATATCTTAACTTTCAAGTAGCTGCTCTCACTCTCTCTCTCTCCTCTTTGCTGCCAGCTATCGCATAGAGAAACAATAACATCACAGGTAACGTAACATATAGACACAACATTTCAATGTCAAGTTTAAGGCCGAAAAGAATGTAGACGGCTAATAGACTTTCGCTCTCTCTCTCTCCCTCTCTCTCTCCCCTCTCTCGCTCACTTTGGCGAACAAGTTAACACTATTGGCTCAACTGTAGGTAAACCACTGAAAAGACTACACACAAGCAATGAAAGGCTTTTCGAATTCAGTGAAATGTATTCTATGCAACATGTTGGCCGTGAACCTATCATAGAGAGAAGAGGGAGAGAGGGAGAGAGAGAGAAATTCACTTTCCTTTGCTTGTGACGCTTCTAGACTGAAAGATGCGCTCGACAGATAGGCTCTCAGAGATGCCCATGAAACTCTATGTATTATATTTGTTACTTTCCAATTCGGCAAATTATGCCTGAGAGGAAAATACATATACGTGAATATTGAGCACTAAAAAACTGCTTTTACCTTGAATTGCAATCATGGACATTAAGTCAACACGAGGAGTCTTTTTTCTTCTTTTTTCAGAGGCTTCTATTACTACACGTACTGAAACATTCACAAAGTATGTGTCTTTCAATTTGCATTTGTTTGTGCATATTAAAAGAGAGGGAGAGAGAGAGGGGAGGAGGGGGCTTGTTCGAAAATGAGAGATAGGTCCGAAGGTTCGTTTCGGACCAAATGTTCAACAGGCTACCGCAAATCAAAGGTTCTTTCACCTTTGACAGAGAGGGGGAGCGAGAGCGAGAGGGAGCGAAAGAGAGGGAGCATCTGGTCAGAAAACAGTGAAAGAAAAGCACACATAAATAGAGGGGAGCCAGGGAGTTATATAAGGTTCCAAGCCCGGAAAGAGAGCGAGAGGAGAGAGGAGAGAGAGAGAGCTCAACGGCCACTTTTTGTCTACTTGCAAGGCCCGCAAACAAGCGTCGCTTTCAAGGCGGCTTTTCTCTCTCACGCACTTTTCTCTCACTCAACGTCTCTCTCTCTCCCTCTTTCGCTCTCCTCTCTTTACTATTTTCTCCTCTCTGCAGCTTCCCATATGACAGTCTCATAGATACAGTGAACACAGAGAAAGCAATTTCCTTTTTTTATAACATACAAACAAGACGGTTAAGAAAAATCAAGGTAAGTAAGCAAGATTCAGGGTCAACCGTTGCCTCCGCTCTTCTTTGACAGAGAAAGCGGAGAGAGGGAGAGGGAGAGAGAGGGAGAGAGGGAGAAGAGTTAATAAGAAAACCCATGCCCCAGAGATGCTGTGCATGCTGTGCAAAAAGGATAAGTAAATGTAGACGTCGACAAACGAGTGAGAGGCGAGAGAGAGAGAGGAGAGAGAGTTGCTTCTATGGAATATATTACATGTATGCAATGCGCAACTTGTATATTGTATACACTAATCTCAAGGTCTGTACTATGAGATACATTTTTATATATCTCACTCTCTCGTTAACCAAGATAAAAGGAAAATTGATATCAGAGTAAGGAGTTGTACTTTTCGAGGCATGCATTCTCTCTTCCCCTCTCGCCTCTCTCTCTCTCCCTTCTCTCTGAAGTTGCAACACTGATCTAACCATAACATGATAGACGCCATGATGCCTTACCTGTAGAAGTTCAAGGTATCCAGAACTTTCGCAACATACCTGTTCGATACCTTTCTCTGTTATCAGGTCCAGCTGCTTGCTTCCAAATCCCTCTTTCCCCTTCTCTCCCTCTCTGCCCTAGTAGTTTGGTTCATCATTAACCTCTCGTTAAACGTGTCACCGAGTTTACACAACACTTTCAAGACCAAGTAGCGACACTGACAAGTTCAGTGGCATCTATGTGGCATCAATAGTGGAATATCTATATCAATATTCACTTCCACTCTCATCGGCATGATAAAATGCTCTTCACACTTCAAGTGAATCGTGTAATGAGACACTTTGGGAGCAAAAAGGGAGCATCTCTCTTCCTCTCGGACATGAAAGCCTGAGCCTCAGTGAACTTAGGACTTGTCATCGTAAAATATTTATGCACAGCATTTTCGCCGAAACAGAGACAGAGGGAGAGGAGAGAGCGAGAGAGCGAGAGGAGAGAGCGAGAGCGGAAGGGGCCTGAGATGAGGGAAGAGCAAGAGACGCAATCGCATCTGAGAGCCCATTATTTAGGTTAGTCGTCGTCTACTAACAAATAAACAAGCACAACTGGCGCCTAAGGCGGACACGAGAGGGAGAGAGGGAGAGCGAGAGAGGGGCCCAAGAAACTTTGAGCGCCAGCTCTGGACAGTCTTGAGACCGGGAGAGGCGAGAGGAAGAAGGAGACGGCGAGAGGGAAGCTCTCTGCGACAGGTTCTGGCTCACTGTGCGAGAGCTGTGACAAAGACATTTATTCAATTATTTGGGTGCATATTCCATTCTTTCGTTTTCTCTCTCGCTCTCTCTCTCTCCCTCTCCCTCTCGCTCTCTGCCTGTCTCATGGCTTTTCTATATAAACACACCACACTTTCATAAATTACAATGAAATGCAATATGTGTTCTCCTCAGCACATATGCATGTGCTTGTTGGATTAGGAGTTTTGCCAGCAAAGAAAAAAGTTATAAAAAGCATTTGTGCTCTCTCTCTCCCTCTCGCTCTCTCGCTCTCTCCCTCTTGTATACGCAAACATGCTCGCGAAGACGACTTCAACACATCGGCATGATGCAAGTTTCTAACAGACCTTCGGGTTAAAAAGAAATAGTGAAAACTTTCGTTCGCCTTTCGGGAAAGTTTCCTTGGCTTTCTCTGACGCAATGTACAAGGATAGGCGACGAACTGTTCTACGCACTGTTCTACGGACAGTTCGAACCTTGGCGAGCAACGAGCGCGACGGCGAAGATGACACACTTTGAAATATCATGCACACTGGAAAGTTACTCACGTGCTAAAAACTTGCGATTTGATTTGATTCAACTTGAATGAGTGCAATTAGCAATTGGAGTGTTCGACGTTAGCACGAAAGTTCTAAGTTGTCAAATGTTCAAAAACAGTCGAGTCCGAGTCGAAGTGTCTACTTTTTCCCCTCTCGCCTTCAAATCAGTCACAATTATATTAAGCGAACCGTTTGCGAGCTTAAAGCCAACTACTGCCGGTTTCCTGGGTGGCAATGGAGAGAGAGAGGGAGAGAGAGAGCGCGCTCCGAGTCAGAGGGAGAGGGATAGAGAGAGGGAAACCGAGAGACAGAGGGAAAAGCGAGAGAGAGAGGATTCAATGTTTTATATTTTTGCGCATGCGTAACCTAGTGCGCGCTTCAAGCGGTGTATACAGAGGGAGAGAGGCGAAAGAGGGAGAGAGAGAGAGGGAGAGCTAGAGCGAGAGCGAGAGAGAAGAATGAGAAAAGTGCAACCCGTTGGTAAATAAGTTGCGGCTCAATTTGCTTACGCGCCGGTTTCCTGGCAATGATACAAGGTTACCAATGTTAAAGAATCAACAACCAGCATGTCTTTTATATATATATATAAAAAACTTCATGCCATGTACTGTTAGTACAAAGAGATAGAAAGGAAAGGCAACAACGGAGGAATACTTGCACCATAAAGTACAATGAGATGCCATAATGCTTTTTATATGTACATACAACAAAATGTATATAACAGGGCATTTGATAGTGTATATCCCACGTCATCATTATGAAGTGTATTTTCAATGTACCATCTTCCATAAAACTGTTTAGAGGCAATTCTTGCTTCTACTCTTTTTCTTCACTATAGCCATGTTATTGTTCAAGACACAACTATAGGGCAATAGAATATGCAAGTAAACGATTCACTTTTCAATGGCAAGTAAACAAAGTATGCTTTTGCAAAATTGTCATCAGTTCATATGACGAAATTCAATTCGTGTGTTATGAGCTCTGGCTATGGCTTGGGTTATTGATTTTTTGCCATATTATTTTTGTTCATTTCGACAAACAATGCCAACCAATATACAAATGTAGGCTCGCCATATTCCAAGTCATAGGCAAGGACTGGGAAAGCTGCCACCTGCTGTGTAAACACTTTGCTTCTCGCTCTCTCCCCTCTCTCCCTCCCTCCTTTCCCTTTCGCTCTCTCCCTTTCCTCCCACTTTCATGTGCAGTTTTTGCTCGGCAATAATTTCGCCGTAATAAGCTTTTCGTATTTAGGTTATTGTTGAAAGCCAAGTCCAAGGCTGTGAGGCATCGACAGAGAGAGAGGGAAACTTTTTAAAAGGTATATATCTAATATTATCTCCTGTATCTATATACTAATACTCTAAGGTGCTCTCGCTTAACTGTCGTAATTCTTTATTGATCTGGGTGAATGAGGTCTTAAAATAAAGGTATGCCAAATACGCGTCGAGTTGAGAAGGAAAATTTTTAACTTTTGATCTAGAACTCGAAATATTCGAATTTTGGACATTTCGAGCTTTTACTTTAACATGGGAGTCTATGGGAGCCTTTTGCAGAGGGTCACGCCAAAAACAAAAAGTCGAGATGGACTATGTTGACAGTGTCATGTTATATATTGCTGGAAAGGTTAAGAATTGGGGCATATGGGAAAACTAACGGCATTGAAATCGGTCATGTGAGAAGGCCACCAGGGTGGGCCAAAATTGCCGAAAATTTTCCATAGACTTTGCTGCGGAGGATTTGGCTCGCGCTTGACAATGAGCTGATCAGTTGTCAGGATAAACATGATTCATCGAACCGTAAGGGATTAATTAGTATTTTGTCGTTGATGTAACGAGCGCTCGCGCGAAGTGAGGGACAAATGAGTGAGTGAGAGGGCCGAAGGCCCGAAACGAACGAATGCGCTAGTCAATAATAATAATGCCATTTTGCTTATTGTACTATGTTGCCGCTGCTGTAATGTGCGTCAAGTGTAGCACACAAATGGCTCACTCATACTTACAAATGTCACACACACAACCTAGTTTTTTAAAAGCGTGATTAACTTGACTTGAAAATCGGTATCAGCGTTTTTCTACTCGATTGTTCTACGTAGAGAAAATCTTGCACGACCTTTGCTGGTGAGACTTGGAAACCTCCTATTTTGTACACAAGCCTCTAATGATGTACCTAATGCATTTACAATAAGCGCAGAGAGCGAAAGAGGGAGAGAAAGGGAGAGAGAGAGAGGTTTAAATTGTCTTCCCATGGTCATGTCCGTAGTGTTGAAATATCACAGTTGTTTGATAAAAGCGCAACTTGACAGTTTTTGGCCGCAACTTTTTTCTCTCTCTCTCCCTCTCTCTCTCTTCTCTCTCTCTCTCTTCTCTCCATCTCCTCCTCTCTCTCTCTTCTCTTCCATCTCTCTCTCTTCTCATAGCCTGAGAAGGCTGAGAGCAATGCAAATAGTTATTCAGTTGCCTTTGGATGACGTCATATTATTCAAGAATAAACGTTTTACTACTGGGGAGTGAAGTGGAAGACAAGTTGGAGAGAGAGAGGTAAGGAAGAGAAGAGACCGTGAATGAAGTTGAAAATAAAAATTCTTGAGCTCACCCTTTTGCTGTAGCGATAGAAATAATAATAAAATGCCGTGTTAATTGTTTAAAAGTGTTAAACCTTGACTTTCAAGGACTGGCAATGAGCTGAAAGAGGAAAGGGGGAGAAAAAAAGGGAAATAGAATGAGAAGGGGATAGGGAAAAAGGGAATAAACTGGGCAAGTTTACATTATTTTTTGACAAATGTCTCAATGTTCGCTCTTGGGTGGGCCTTATAGTGAGCGCCAAACAAAACTTCTATTTATGTCTGAGAAAGATGATGTGTGCCAAGATACAAAATGAAAAAACTTTTCTTTCTCTACGTATGGAATTTTTCATTTCCCAGAGACGTAATTTGCGAACTAAGGCATGGGCGTTGTATAGTATTAAGGGTCAGTTCGTCATTGTCCCCTTTTATATGGGCAAAGTTGAACAATTTTAGCCCTCCGTAGGTGGTCTTCACTTTTTTATGAACAATGAAACATTCATTAAGGACAAGTGCTCATTCTTGTTCGGCGGAAGATCAATAAAAAGCTTCTGTACAGCGGTCATTCTTCCTTACTTAGATGCTGACCCTGTGGCTGTGCAAGTGCAATTGAAATTTGTTTATCTATAACGCTTTCTGTGCCCCGGCAATCAAAATGGGCACGCCATGTTTGATTTGCTAATACATCCTCAGGTGAGAGTGATCAAGCCATCTCTGTCTCGTTGACTGACAGTAGCTGTTTCTTCCCCTTAATTGCCTAGTTGAAACATATTTTCAAATTTGATGAGAACAGTCAGTCACGGATGATACAATAGCTGCATTTTGTTTGCCGTTAGTTACTTGATGTTATTAGCTTAATGTACTTGTAAAATAAGACAGTATGCAAAGCCGGAAAAAGCGGGATGGAGAGCGGTCAGCCAGCCAGAGGTTGGGTTGAGGCGAGTGAGCCGAGGGTTGGGGTGAGTGGGGATGGGAAGGAGGAGTGCTGCCGAATAATGACAGTATAAATAGCTGGATTCATTAAGGCCAAGCGGACACTTTTTTTTGCAGTTCTCTGCGTCACAAAAATGGTTCTTTAATAAAAAGATTGCCAGTGATGGGCAGGGAGGCCTGAAAATTTGAGCTTCTAAACGAATCGGAGCTTGGAATTTCTCTGTTTACGATCTCGCATAGCGCTAAAAAATGGCCATTTTCCGCCTTTTTATAATGGAACTTGGTTTAATGGGTTCTTCAAGCGCCATGAAATCCTTCGGCTCGGCAAGGGAATATGTATCGTACTCTAACCTCTTGTGTATCACACTTGGGTAATTCCTTCTTCGTTCCTATTTTTGCAAAATCAATCACAGATTCCTCTATGGGTTCAAAGGCCCAATGGGGTCAAAGACGATTCCCGCTCGGTGACCACGGGTCTGTCGGCCTAATGAGTTCGTAGCAATGTGGTATTTCATATTTGGTGCCTCTGCGTTTCCTCTTATTTCCGTGCGAAGTGATGTTTTACATGATGGTATGAAAGACAATCCTGAAAATAGATACTTGGCCCATGCATTTGACGTACTCTCTTTCTCTCTATTTTAGTGCGCCTGAGTTTAAAAAAAAATGTCAAGGTCTCTATTCCTCTCTCCCTCTCTCTCACCCTCTCCCTCGTTCCGCTCTCTGTCTTTTCGCTTTCGCCCTTTTGTTTTTGTAGCGTGACTCCCTTGCATGTTTTCGGCGACAAAACTGTACCGAATTCCTGAAACATTCTTCGGGGCCACTTTTTGTTTGGGAAACCGTTCTGTTCTTTGGACGAAAAATCGAAAGGAAGAAACGAGGAGAGAAGCGCGGAGGTCGAGAGGGGTGAGCAAGACGGGTGAGGGAGAGAGGAGAGAGCGAGTGTGAACTGGGGAGATGAGATAAACAGAGTGAGTAAGAGAGGAATGGAAAACGCTGTGCGAGGCGAAAAGCTGTTACACACTGACACACAAATAAGAGTTTAGAGAGTTGACTTTTCATTTGCAAGCCAAGGCCAAAAGGCTGATTGCAACCGAAAGGGTCCATAGTTCTAGGACCAAGTTAATTTTGCAGAACTGCACTCTAACTGTGCTAACTCATCTTGCTGCCGTTCTCCTTTCTCTCCTCTCTCTCCTCTTCCTCTTTCGCCTTTTGATACTTTGTTAATGTGTATCGACCATCGGCCAACTGGCTATTCTCTTGCATCAAATACTCACTAAGCTTTCCTTATTTCTATTGTTGGAGCGCTTTCCGGACTCTTTCCCTTCTCTCTCTCGCCCATCTCAATCTCGCTTTCTCAGTCACACTCGCTCCCCCTCTCACTCCTTTATACAGTCTCATCTCTCGCAACTTACTGTTGTGTGCCAGTGCGTTGTTAATTATTGCTCGTGTATTGTACCAACGGCACGACATTACAGCATGATGGGATCGCCATAATGTACAGGGGCACACCCGTGGCCCTCACTGGCTCACCTTTTACACCCACCAACGCCACTGGAGCGGCCCCCAGAATATTATGTCCCAGTTAAGATGTCGGACGTCTAGTGCCCTTCGCGACGAGGAGGCAGGAAGTGACGTGTACCTGCTGGGGCCCTTCGTGGGGGGAAGGGGGGGGGGTCCGAATTAGGCACGAGTGATCCCGATTTGACCCTGGTGTACGCGCTCATCTTCACCACCGGCCTACTGCGGCAACGTGTGCACGTGCTTAGTCATCGCCCGGATCAAAGTACCATGAACACCACCGTCAACTACTACCTGTTCTCGCTGTTCAGTCTTTTCTTGTCTTGCTGTCTGTTACTAGTGATAGGCTTGCTCATGGCAGGAGCTTTGTGGGTGATGTGGAAGTAAAGTTTATCCCTATGTGTTTTTTTTCGGTGAACACGTTCTGTATTACTGCGAGCCTTCACGTCGGAAAACTTGTACTAATGCATCTGTCTCAACCATTCCGGCGTTCACCATTGAGCGCTACATCGCTATCTGGTAATCCCCGTTGTGGAATGGCTCACACCATGGCCAACTTGCCCGAGCCGTCATGGACCATCCTGCTGCATCTGGGCAGTGGCCGGCCCTGTGCTCCATACCCCCACCATAGTAGCCTTTCAGCTGGGGTGTAATACATCAAGTCTCCCAGCAATCCACGGGGGGCCGACATGGCCTGTAGGGGGCCAGTGTTGACACCGGTCAAGCGAGCGGACCAGTGCACCCCACCCACGGACTTTCGAAGTGGGCCCACTGGACTGTTCTTTGTGCTGCCGGATTGACAGTTGATTCTCCATTCTGTTTTACTCTTCGGCTACCAGCTGCGAAAGAAGCTCGCGATCAATGGCCGCCTCCAAGAAAGCAATGGCCAGCATTGGCGGAACGGCTCAGGTTGTTGGTTGACCCCCCAGTACCAGCCTTCCTCCACCACAGGGACTCCCTGGCCGTGCCCATTGCCACCGGAGAAGGCCGCCTCGGACTCGTCTTGTGTGCCCCAGTCGAGCCTTTTCCGGTCGGGCCTTTGCCTCTAACAAGCATCACTCCAGTTCAAGGTGAGGCCGTCATAAAAATGTTAGGCAAGTGCATTTAATGTACATATACATATTTCCCAAAGCTCTGAAGAGACCCTATAAAATGCCAATTCACTCTTTCATATCCTCATTGCACTATATTACGCTACACCGCTTGAGCCTATCTTTCGCTCTTTCCGTTCGCCCTTCCTCTCCCTTTCCCCTCTCCCTCTGTTTTTCAATCTATCCTCTTGAATTCTTTTTCCTTCTTTTTTCGAATTGCCATACTTCTTTGTTCAAATGTTGTTTTCATATCAGTTTCATTTATGGTGGCTGCTTTCGACACAGAGAAAGGAGTGAGGGGAGAGAGAAAGAGGCAAGAAGAGAGGGGAGAAGAAGATGGAAAGGAAGAGGAAAGCTTTTGTGGTGATTTTGTGTGGAGGGGATGATCTCCTATGGGTTTGAGGTGCAGTAGAATCGATTTCCGAACCAAACTAGACTGGGCCGCCTTTCTTATAAAGAGGCATTAGGCACAGTTTTCATTCTAGCTAAACTAGATTACGCAAGCTTTCTCCATGATCTTTTCTTCGCCTTCATTCTCGCTTACCTCCTCTACTCTCTCCCTCTCTTCTCTCCTTCGGTTGCTTTTAGTTTCCTCCTAAAGCCATTAGTTTTTAGTCTCGCCTTGAGCAGCGAGTTTAAGTGGCAATATGAGATGGCATTGACAAGCCCACTCTCTTCATTGTGTACCCCTTTCTCGAATACTATTTCTCACTATCTGCCTTCCCCCTCTTCCTCTACTGTTATTGTCCCTCTCAAAACTCCTCTCTGTCGTCCTTCGGCTCATCGTTAACTCTTCTCCTGAAGACCTCTTAAAATGAATTCAGGCATCTTCAGTCATTATTTCTTTTTTACCTCAGAAAGGGGCTTTCAGCTTAAATCGACAATACACTTGCCAGTATATTAGTAGGAGATATCGGGATCGTCATCATTTGTTATAATCATCGTCGTTGATGTTTGCGTATATTATATAAAACCATATTGATAGTACATATAAAACCTGAGGCATTTTGAACCCTTTCAGTGTGTGCATGACGAGGTTCAAAACTAGATGTGTATGATAGCGTGGTATATAACGAGAGAATGTCGAATGTACGTACTTGTTTTCCAGTTCTTTTTTGCTCTGGTAGTGAAACTTGAGAACAGCTTTGATGCGAGACGTGAGGAAGCGAAGGAGAGGAGGAGATTGGAGAGGGACGAGATGGGAATGGAGAGAGGGAAGAAGAGGTTAGTGGGAGAGGTACGGACGAAGATCCTTTGAGATCTTACGAGCTCTATCTATCTATCAAAAAGACGTTTCGTCCGGCCGTCATGATGCGTGCCGATTGTGAGCGAGAAGAAAGGGAGCCAAGGAGAGCGTGTGGGAGGAAGTGGGTGGTGGGGGGAGGGGGGTTGGGGGGGGGGGGAAATCAGATTTGAGGTGTATTGTACACGCTAATAAATATCAAAAAAACTATTGCAAGTATAGAAAAGGAACGGACGGAAAAAATATAAAGTTTGCCTGCTGGAGGAGGATGGGAGGAGGAAAGAGGGGGAGGGGAGGAAGAAAGAGGGGGAAAAGAGGAAGAAGAGGGGTGGAGTGGGGAAAGGGGGATCTAGTGTTTAGAGGTTTGAAATGGGCATTTAGGGAGCCATGGGATAGACGACTGTGGGGTTAATGGCCTGCGGGTTTCGAGATAGTTGAAATCTACTGTATGGTTTTCTTTATTTGTCGCGCCTATCAATGTGGAGACAGATTGCGCGATCCTACTGCGTCCCGCAACAGGGCCTGCCGACCCGACGTATCCCATCACAGTCGCGCTGCCGATAGTCCACTCGGTGCTCCTGTGCCTAGGCTCATTCCCTCTTCGGGATGAACAACAACTGTGAACTTTCCGGTTGTGCAAGTTTGGGAGCTAAAAGCTTTTCCGGGACGGAGTCGGGGGCAATGATTTTCCACAAGGGATTGGTTTAATTTTGAATGTGAGTGTAAATT